>CM075498.1:19485000-20157942 GCA_037950675.1 Hypophthalmichthys molitrix
CTACCAGAACAGGCCATAAAAATGTCATGTCTCAGAAAGTTAAAGAGGAAGTGTGTAATTACTGTGCCACTATAGGCACAAACTGAAACTGCAATCTGTTTGAGCAGCTCGAAACGGCTTGACTTGTCAAATCTGGTTGAACCACTTGGAGCACTCAGAGTTTGGGACAAGACTCATAGGAAAAAAGACTGTACCTTGAAAACCATGTCAGGGTTAGTAAGTTGCTGAAGGGCATTTACAAACTCTTGAATGACGCCACCTTTATCCAGTAATGACTTCAGCCTGGAACACAAACAACACAATTTTCATGTCTCAGTATCAGGAAGGCCAAAGTCACTGCACAGACCGTTACATACTTCTCAACAAACTCCCGGTTCCTCTGACCACTCGCAGACTCCTCAAAGGTGTAGCTCTCGCTGCTGATCATGTACGGGTAGATGAGGGCTTGTGGATAGCATTCTGCGATCTCCTCTATAACATGCTGAACTGCCGTCGCCTGTGGTTTGTCAAGCAGTGCCATCATTTGACTGATCCAGCCAATCAGCAGCCAGCAAGGCACACTAACAATCTAAAAGGACAAAAAAAAGAAAAAAAGAGAAAGAAAAGCAGTTTGCTCAAAAATTAATACTTCACAAGGAGATAGATGATGAGGCATTGTTATTGAAATCTTCAGCTTTGCTAAATGTATTACATATTTACAAATCACATTTTCTGATTCACCAAAGTAGTTGAGTTTATGTTGACATTGTTCTATTGTTCTATCTTGTACTAAATATTGATTTAACTAGCCATGTAAAAATATTTTGTTCAGTGGATACAATAAATTTCTCCTGGACAGTCTGTGGTCTCCACTTTGCATCAGGGTTTATTTGCCATATCGTGCTGGTAGACTATACTATACATGATTCCTATAATCTATGAACTTTGGGCAGCAAATGATCTCGCACCTCTCTGACCATCAGGTCCAGGGTTTCTGCGGGGTACAGTTCTACTAGCTGCAGTAGACGTGGGAACTTGAGCCTGGCCTCATCTGAGTTGAGCTTCAGTGCCTTCAGCATCATCTTCACTACATGTCCAGGCAAGGACTGCAACTTAGAACTGATTGCTAGAATCAAACATCAAATGTGTTGTTATAAGTACATCAATGTGCAATGTAACCCACAACCTGCGTGCATGGAATCACAAAAAAGACATTATAAATCCTGTGAGACACTTGTAGGGTACTCTTATGAGAGCAGTTGGGTGCTGTACTGGTCCACAGCTGTCTCACCCTCTTCTTTCTGTTCACTCTCTCTCAGTCTTCGGTCACAGAAGTTGACCAAGGTCATGTAGGCTTCCACAATACCATGTGTATGCACATGCTGCTGGCTGAAGGACTGCTCTTCTTCTTCTGCCTTACGTGCAGCACTTCGCAACAACTCCAGAGCCTGCATCTGCAGACCCTCTACCACCTGAGCAGAAAAATAACACCCATGATCATGATCCAAACTAGGCAAGAAAAACAGTTGAGGCACACATGCATCAAGATGAAAGCAAACTGATTTTTCCTCCTCTTTTTTTCTAAATGCCATAGGTAAATGGCAGATGTCATTAAAGTATTGTTTAAATGAATCAGTACTAGCATTATTAATTTGTGCACAAACTGAGCATAAAAATCTTGATTTCAGACATTGGACAGGCTCCTACCAAAACATTATTTCTTGAGAAGGCAGAAACTTTTTTTGTCGTTTCACCCGTTTAAAAGGGTGCAATCATTTGCAAAACCATTCAAAGGTTTGAGATCAATAATACTTTTCTTTATTTTTTTAAATAAATTAACACTTTTATTCAGCAAGGACACATTAAATGTTAAAAAAAAGATTTCTATTTCAAATAAATGCTTGGACTAAATCTTTTGGACTTTCTATTCATGAAAGTATCCTGATAATAAGAAGTAATGTTTCTTTAACACCAAATCAGCATATTAGATTGATTTCTGAAGGATCGTGTCACACTGAGGAGTAATGATGCTGAAAATTCAGCTTTGCCATCACAAGAATTTTAAAATATATTAAAATACAAAACAGTTATTATAAATTGTAATATTTCACATATTGCATTTTTAACAAATGAATGCAGCTTTAGTGAGTGTAATAGACTTAATTAAAAACAACAACAACAAAAAAAAAAACTTACTGATGCTGCTCTTTGATTTTTCATATCAAAAATTTAAATTTACAGTTTAAATGCCAATAATACAAGTAAATCATTTTATTTGAAACATGATCCATTCTACTATAACAACTGTAATCTGTGATTACAATAAGCAATATATGCCAGAAAGCTATGTCTAAATAACTCATTACCTGGGTGACGGATGAGGCCATTGAAAGTTGGAGAATCTTCTGTACTTTATCTTCTCCGAGAGTCTCTAGAGCAGAGGGACTGCGATCTGCAGCAGTGGCCATGAGGTCATAGGTGGTGCCCAGAAGGATCTTCTGGTCACGGAGCATCCGAGCAGATGAGCCTTCACTCTGACTCTCAGCATCCACTGAAAAATACAGTAATGCATCTATCATGAAACTTGGACTGTGACAAGGGTTGAAATTATGTGTAATCTATATAAGAGGGGATTCATACTCAAAAGTGGAACAGTCTTGAGCAAAGCATTAATCTTTTCAGCAGATCCAAGTCCAGCACTTCTTCTGTGAGTGAAACGGCTGAAGCTGTGGACCCAGCGAAGCAACCGGGCACCATCAGTCTTTGCATCACGGTGAAGTTCCTTCAACAGCTTGGATGCCACCGGAAAGTTATTCTGTCACCAAAATTAACACATTAAGTTCTGCTTTTTTGCTTTTTTGTGTTAGTCATAGTGCAGGTGGTTTAAACATGAAGCATTCGTTAAGCTTGAATGACTGATGTTGAAAACAATTAGATATCTATTCACCCCCCACCCCCCTTACAGAAATAGAAAGTACACTACTAGGCACCATCACTGATGTTTGAAAACTCTAAGCACCTGTTTCCATGCACTGTTTGCCATTTGGAGTTTCATGTTGAATTTGCAGCTCTTGACCAGCACTTCGAGTTCCTCTCCACTCGCCTGCTCTGCACCGTCCACCTCCATGCTGTTTTCAGGTGTGGAAGTCAGCCTCTCCAGAATCTTATCCAAGAAGAAACAACTAAAAAACAAAGATGAAAGCATGGATGTGACATTTTTATATCTCCATGATTAAGCTTTACATCACTTTAGACTTTTTGAGGTGGTGAACCATTTTTTCCACTATAACAGCACTAAGAAATCTGTATTCCCAGTGAGGTGTTATAAATTAGCAGACTTACCGAGAAGTGATGATGTCATCCCAAACATTCATGGGGTCTAGTTTAGCATCCGGATACCGGCTGGTCCATCGTCTGATCATGTTCTTGAGAGAATTCACTGAGACTGAGAGCAACACAATACAGTGATAACTTAGTCTGCTTGGAGCCTACAACATGGTTATAAATCCTCAAGCGTTCACCCAACCTTACTAAGAACAATACTCACCCTCTCCACTGATATAATTCAGGAAGTCTTGGATCTCCGTCAGAGCTTGGACAGACTGTAGCACAGTAAGGCGGCTGCAGTTCAGCAGCGGGTCGATACTTGAGTAGTTCTACATGATACCATATAACGTGGAAAGAAAAATCAGGTGTATAAGTACATGCCATTATTTGTTAAAGAAAGAGAAAAGCCCTTCTTTACAGGACAGATCACACATTATTTAGTGACAAATAGGGACAAATAGAAGCTGTGTGTGCTGGTCTGTAACATCCTATCTGAAAATACATACTCTCTGTGAAACAACTCATTGGTTTGTTAGTTTTTATCGAAACTGACCTGCATGAAGACTTGCATGCAGTTGTTGGCATAGTATTTGGCCCTGTCATAGTCTTCTTGCAGGATGTACAGTAGACTCAGTTCCTGACTGTAATGGGTCTCCATGATGACCTTGTGCTCTTCCACCTTCATGGCAGCATCGACAAAGCTGAGCAGATCCTGAGTTCTCTCGCCCAGCTGCAACTGCTTCAACATACTACGCATCATGTACTGCAAGTATGTTTCCTATTAGAGACATAAACAGAAGCAATTACTACAGGATATTATATCATTTGATAATGGGTGAGTTTCCAGATGATATGATGATTAGTTACTAATTGTGGTGACAAATCCATGACAATACAGCTCAAATTGAAAATGTTCACAATTACTTAAAAATCCTACCACATAAAACGGCTCTGTCCACATTTTTTCTAGATTGATGGGTGAGCTGTCGTCAATGTTGACTGTGGCACAGTATTGCAGAGATTTCCACTCTGTCAGGTGATTATAGGCCTCCAGCGCAGCAATCTCCCAGAAATCTTTCTCTGTGTTTGAGGGCTCTCCATCATTCCAGTCATCTTTATTCAGAGCCTGAATCAAAGCAACACATCACAACTGAATTGATACGGTCAGCTATAAAGCACTCAGCATAAATGCCAAATTTTTGACTTCTTTTTGAAAATACATTTGCATTTACAGAAATTCAGATACATGTTCTGATATGCAGAAACAGCACCACAGTATAAATACTGAATATTCATAAATTAGAATTCTCTAATAGGAGTGTCGGAACATACCAGTATTGACGATAACCGTTATATTTATCGTTATATTTACCGTTATATATCCAGAGGCATAGAATAATCCAGCATAGAATGTCTGGAAAGTGGACCATCGAAATAAAGTTTTCCCAAATAATTTCAGAGGAGAAGACAGATGCGCTAGACACGTTACCCACACACAAAAACGTTAGCTTGCCTTTGTGGAAGTTCTTGGGATTCTGTAAAAAAGACGGGGTGTTACAGACCCCAGTCTGCAGGAAGTGATGATCAAAAAAGTTATTTTCGTATGCTCTGGTACAGTTATGGTCGCAAACTCTCGGCCTCTCTACACTCGTATTGTGATTAAGTTAAAGGAGAATTTGACTGACAGAATTATCTATTTTATGCTTCTTTTTTTCAAAATTTCTATATACTGTATATTGCGATAATACTGTTATTGTGAATTCTTTTGGCCACTATAATCGTCATGAAAATCTGATATTGTGTCTTATTCTCCAACAAACATTTAAAATCAATTTAGGCCAACATGCATATTCTGTTTATGTTCCCATGGTGTGTTTGTAACCAAGAAAACACATCAATACCTCATTGTAGAGCTTCACAGCTTCAGCATAATCACTCTTTGCCTCTGCTTGCAGGGCCGTGAATGTTATTGACTTTGTACCAATCTTGCCGCTAAAGATTCCCCTGACTACATCATAATCTCCCAAAGACCTGTAAAGTCTACAGAGGAATATGAATCAGTAAAGAACTGATGAACATGGTGAATTCTTCGAAAATTTATGAGGGAGTTTTGAACTTACTTGGCGAGGTGGATCCATCTTTCTGTGTCAGGTGGCAGCTCTCGTGTGCCTCGTGCTCGTTTCGAGGGAGGTTCCTCTGACATTTCAGTGCCGTGAAGCAAACTCTCCTCTAGTAACAGGATGCCCATGGGCTGCTGCAGACTGGCGAGACAGCTGGCACTGACAAGAGCCGGCTCAACACCAAGAAGGGCCTTATGATGATAACTCATATCCTGTAATGTAATGTATAAAATATGTTTGCATACAGGCAAATAATACAATTAAAAAGCCCAAAAGTCTTATTTCTAGATTTTTTATATTCAAGCTCTTTTCAGCCCTAGTGAGCTGCCTTGCTGTCTACTGCCTATCTTATAAACAGAGCCATTGTGTCTTATCTCTTATCACAAGTGTCTACACACCTGCACACAAGAAATGAAAGGGGGGAAGTAGGCAGTGCTCATGTTGAGGAAGGTGTTCAGGGTCTGCACTAGATCCTTCAGAATGTTGCTTGCTTCTTTACTAGGCTCGGATTTCTCCATTTCAACCAGCACCCCAGCAAACAGTGAGCTGAACAGCTGCTTCGCCAGTGTGGCATCCCTCTGTAAAACAAATTTACACAAAAACTTGGATTGTTTTATCCATTTTGTGATATTCAGTCAATTAATTCTAAACAAATGTTGACCACATTGTTAAAATAATCTTGAATCATGGTGAACCTGTGCCAGAGCCTGTAGTGGGGCAATGAGGCTGCTGTACTGAATCTGAACATCAGGAAGATCTCCAACTCTATAGCTGCGGTACAGCGTGACCTGAGCATCCTGACGGATCTTCAGATCTGCTCTTCTCTTCTGTACAACACAGAAAAGAGAATATAATAATAAAAACATAAAATTATCATGCAAATGTCCATATCTGAAAAATACCTACCCTTTCTGTTCTTTGGGATTGAATTTCTTTCTTGGCGAATCTGATGTTCTCCTTTTCTTTATCCTTTAGAAATCTCCTCCTTAGCCTCAGAATGTCTGCACGCCGCTCCCGCTCAGCTGTTTGAAAATCAACCAACACAGAGTTTTACTGCTGTGGAAGTCTCAGTACTGCTTAGTGCTAGTTAAGTCCAACCTTTAATCATAGGGAATTGTCAGAAATCAAATTTATTCATGCATTCTTCTTTATCCTTGGTGACTGACCTGCACTTCGACTGTCTGTCTCGTCACTAGCAGAGGTGAGGCGTTTAGAGCCAAACCCTGCACCCACGGCTCTCCAGGCAGCTTGGGGGCGCTCTGATCTCTTTTTCTCAAACACCAAGAGTGATGATAAAGAATCAGATGAAAGGGAATAATCAGCCAGTGTGTCCACACTACTCCCGGTTAACCAGTTATATGCTGAACGGCGTCCTGAAAGAACAGATGTTTATTATTACACAAAGATATGGGGAATTGTCATTAGTTATCTTTCAATAAATTTCCTCTCACATCTTTCATACAGATCTGAGTCAGCAATTACAAAATCCACCGAACAACACTGAATAAATGAAAAAACTAAAGCTCATTTTATATTTCATGTGGTACCTGCACCAGGAGCCAGAGTCTGAGAGAACTCCAGGGACGTCTGTGTGGCCCTGATCTGACCCCTCATTGTGGCTGCCTGGCTTCCTGCAGCCTCTGGACCCTGAGTGCCAGAGCCCTGGGTGGCTTGGGTCTCCATAAACATCGGCGTGAGGATCGTACTCCGCAAACGCCAGTTAGAGTCTATTGTGTAGTCCTGGAATAGATGAGTAGAATAGAAAGCAGTGAAATTATAGTCTACAAAAAGAACTTTCATTTGAATTAATCAAATACTAGGTTTGATTCAAAGAGCCAGGGAAAATAAACAGCATGTAGATATGATTTTTTTGCAATGCTGTAATAAATAACAGTTCTTACCTGGAACTTGCACTCAGAGAGTGGGAACTCAAACATGTTGCGTGTGAAGTCAGGGCTGTGACTGGTCATCTCGAGTAGAAGGTCAGTGGCCAGACTGAGGAACTGTTCTTCAATGCGGGATGAATACAGAGACTTCAGCACGACAAGCATGCGCTTCAGAGTGTCTTGAGGTAAACGCCTCTCATGACTCCAGAAATTACGCACATAAAGCCTAAAGAGAAATCACATGGGGATATGAGAAATTACTTTAGGGTTATGTGTTGATTTGTGAGAACATTCAAATACACAAATGCTAATGCTTTTGTTGTTCAAGAGTGTGAAATATTCTCCTTACTGTAAGCCTTGGTTCTCATCTGTCAGCCCCTGGAGGAGACTCTCCCGAGCTGCACTGAGCACTTCAACAGAGGTGCTGTCCTCCATGCTCTCAGAATCACTGCAAACACACCATTATTATACATACACTACCGTTCAGAATTTGGGGTTACTGTGAGTCAGATTTTTTTATTATTATTATTATTATTATATATTAAGCACAAATACATTAAATTTATCAAATGTAACAGTAGAGACTGTTACTTTAGGGGTGGGTGATATGGCAAAAATATCATCACTTTTTTTTTTCTTTTTTTTTTTCCAAGAAAATCACGATTCACTATTTTTTTTCATGTTGGTTTTTACTATTTTGCAAGTGACTGAGCAGTACAGCCAAACTAATTTTCCTATTTTAAAAATGTAGCCTTACAAGGTAACAAAATATAAATGATAGAATATAATATAATATTTGTATAATATACAAATTAAATAAACAGTGCTTGATTTTTTCACAGTAGGTGTATTTAACAGAAGTATTCATGTAAGAAATTGAATAAACACATGTAAAAATAAAATACTACATACACTTCACTGTATAAATTATATATATTCTGATTCTTATTAAAGCTACTCAAGTTATTCAGTCTAGAGCAGGAAGTGATTTTCTCTTTGTCTTTTGTTGTTTGATTAACATTAATGACAAGCGGCAGCACGTTTATTAGGCTGCTGTCACTTTAAAACCTCATGCACAGATCTAATATACAGACACGCATCCGGTTTTCTCCCAACTGTTTACGTTCACTAAAGATTCGACTGTGTTTATTTAAACCTTGTGTGTATTTGACAGTTTAAGCACAATGAGACGCAAAAGATAACAGTAGTTCAGCACTCACGTACTGTTTGGTAGGCTTTTAATGTGCGCGGGCTTCGGGTGTACATGCTCAGAAAAGTGCATGTCAGAACAGCGTGCGAATAAAATGTTTAACTGGCAAGACTTTAAAACGCATGCAAATAATAAACTTTCGTGATTGTGAATAACTGCAACGTCATGTGAGTGTAACCCTATCTATGTGTTAACATGTGATGTGAATGTACCTTGCTTTGTACAGTATGTTGGGATGGAGGCGCCAGAACTTTAACTAATAGAATGTGCTCTGTACCACATTACTACGATATTTCTTAATAAGCAGATTGTGGAGACATTTTAATCGTCCACAATCAAAAATCGTATTATTGCACACCCCTAGATACATTTATAATGTTAAAAATATTTGAAATAAATGCTGTTATTTTGAACTTTCTATTCATCAAAGTATCATGACAAAATGTATCACAGATTCCACAAAAAATATTAAGTAGTTTTCGGTTTTCAACAATGATAATATTAAGAAATGCTTCTTGAGCAACAAATCGGCATATTAGAATGATTTCTGAAGGATCATGTGACACTGAAGACTGGAGTAATGGTGCTGAAAATTCAGTTTTGCCATCACAGAATTTTTTTTAATGAAGACATTTTTGATCAAATAAATCTAGCCTTGCTGACTACAAAAAATTCTTACTGACCCCAAAAGTTTAAATGGTAGAGTACATTTAATTTGTTATGAAACAGTAAATGCAATACCTATTCAACTGTAAAACTGTATTAAAAAAAAAAAAGAAAAAGAAAAAAGCCGGGAACCATATAGAGAGGAAAAGTCCTTTGTGTGAGATAAATTAACTGGATAAGAAGAGGCTTGTAAAGTCAGTTACCTGTAGTTGTCCTGGATCCACATCAGGATGTCATACATTCTCTCTCTGCAGACAGGGGAAGGGTGAGACACAAATGCTGTGACACTTCCCAAAATCTCCTTTAGCTCTTCTGGCTTCAGACATGCCAGGATCTTATGTATGATGTCCAGACAAACACGTTGTCTGGCTTCATCTCTGAAAGACACAGTATGTGATGTGAAAAGGGGCTTATCTCAACTATAATATTTCACTATCACAGACATAAAACCTGTAATAACACAAGCAAAACAATGGAGACGTGAGCTACTGCAGTATTAACTGACTTGTGGCTCATGATCTGTGAGAGGCCTTTGGTCTTCAGGTGCAGGTAGATTTCAGGGATGACATCAGCACGACTCAGCACACATTCAAGGCAGTTTGTCTTCAACATGCCATGCAGCTTTGGCAGCAAATAAAAAACAGGATTTACGAATCTGTGGAATATAAAAATATCAACATAATTTACAGACATATGCTTTAGCAATTATCTGTTAAGACTTGATGGAAAAAAACTGATCTCACCGATCCACCAAAGGTGGGAAGTGTTTGGACACTTTGCTTAGGCAAACAATAAATTTGTCATCCACCTCCTTCTTTCTCAAATCCATGAGCTTTGTAACAGTGATATTCAATAAGGGCCCTTCATTTTGCTACAACGACAAAGAAACAACAATAGTTGGTAAGTTTACTGGACACTACAGTATATAAAGACAACCTTCATATTTTCATCAATACATTAACCTAAAACTAAATAACTCAGGTGATAAATGTAATATAGTTCGACAGGAACAAACAGCTGCACATACATTTTCTCGCTCAGTCATGTAGTTTAGGATTAACCCAATGATCTCAGCAGCTGCTGAGTACACCTCCTTATATCTGACGAATGATAAGTTGTTGGCCAGTGACTGAAAGTATCTGTAACAAAAATTGTGACAGAGAACAACATTGGTTTTCATTCAGATTTAAATTTCAGAAAAATACATGAATCATATTTGTATGAGAAAATTAATAAAAATAAAAAAAAGATAATGCTTACCTGTCATGCTCAATGCCACATGCAGCATCATAAGGAGGAAGATTGTTGGCCATTACAATACCTAAAAGTTGTATTCCAACAGAGTTATCCTTGTTGTTGGGATCTGTTCCAGCAAACCGTTCATATATCAAACTATAGGAGGAAAGTGGGAAAAGGGGGGGGGGGGGGGGTCTTTATGATTTTGCAATTCATGCATGGTCATTTAGCCTGGCATCACAAAAATCCAAGCCTGCAATGTTAGCAACTCTCAATTTGAAATATTTTCACTACATTTAAAAAATACTGTTAATAAACAAAGTACTTTGAGCCATTAAAAATAATTTAGCTTTTTTTTTTTCTAAAAGATGATATAGTGATATAATAGAAGCATATCAAATGGCTGTTTCATGTCTGCATAATAGTTCATAACCATACAGTATGTCATAATTTGTGCCCTTCAATTTATTACAGATCAGAAAAATAATAGCAATTTATTACGAACCAGGGAAAACAAGCAAACAAACAAACAATCTAAATAATTGTCAGTTTTCTTACTCGTAGGGTATTGTGAGGCAGTCCTTCCAGCATTCCACAACTGTGCGGATAATCTCCAGATTGTGGCGGAAAACAGCCCGCTTGGTGTGGAAGCAGTTCTTAACCAGAAACCCGAGGAGCCTATTGGCCAAAACTTCATCTCTTGTGCTACCCTAAATGGTGAGATAGATAAGGGAAAGAGACAAACTAGATTAAAAAGTGAAAGTGACGTGAGGCCAAGAATGGTGTCCCATACTCTGAATTTGTGCTCTGCATTTCACCCATCCAAGTGCACACACACAGCAGTGAGTATTGAACTCAGTGGGCAGCCATTTTTTTGCTGCGGCGTCCGGGGAGTGACTGGGGGTTAGGTGCCTTGCTCAAGGGCACCTCAGTTGTGTGTAATGAGAGTGGAAGGGAGCGCTGTCCATTCGCTCTCGCTACCTACATTTCCTGCCACCACGTTAGGGCTATAAGACTCTCTAACCATTAGGCCACATCTGCCCCATGTATGTAACACTCTTACATAATTTTTATACATGTGTTTTCTTTGCAAAATAAGTTTATGTACACACATAAAGACAGATTGAGAGTTAATATTAGATTTAAAAAAAATACCATCTAATACTTACTTTTGGTGTGGTCACACTGGCCCAT
Organism: Hypophthalmichthys molitrix; assembly: GCA_037950675.1. Classification (NCBI taxonomy): domain Eukaryota; kingdom Metazoa; phylum Chordata; class Actinopteri; order Cypriniformes; family Xenocyprididae; genus Hypophthalmichthys; species Hypophthalmichthys molitrix. Next base: position 19,496,619 of record CM075498.1, read on the forward strand.
GAGAGGACAGTCACCACAATGTCCACTACCATAAAATGAATGCCCTCTCCTCCATTGCTACTGGAAACCACCAGCTGCACCAGTGGGCCCAGCCAATGCTTTGCATACGGACGAAATATCTGGACATATAGATGTACAATAAAAACAATACATACACAACATAACAATGAATCCAGAGGTATAAAAATGCCGAAGCAGTACCTCTTCGGTATTGATGATAAGTTTGGCTATGAAGAGTCTAATGTTCAGGGGGGTGGATGGATTGTCCAGCTTCCCCTGCAGGAACCTCATCCAGGGAGGAAGAACACTAGGTGTCACATCCTAAAACAAAACATAGCATATATCCAACAGCGTTCTACCTCTAAATCTAAGCAAAACTGTTCATGGCCATGAGGTCATGCTGATACTGACCTCCTCTATTTTAGGAGTGATGTTGTTCCTTTGCATGTGGCGCAGCAGTGCCGTCATATTGGCCATACACTCATGCTGATTCAGCTCATCCATCTCCAGCTCCACAGTCTCATCTTGAGACACAACCTCCTTACGGTCCTAAAAATGCAGACAGTTGTTCATGAAATATTTTTTATATAATCCTAGAGATAATATTCTGAAATGCATGACCTCTGCTTTACAGGAAACTCTAAAATCTCCTGAGACGTACTCGAGTCCTGCTGGAGCTGCCCTCGCCTGAAGGATTCTGGGAGTTGTAGGAGAAGCTCTGAACTCCAGTGGAGAAGTCAAACTGACTCATCTCCTCACTGAGACTGCTGTCTGCCATGTAGGACTGGGAGGAGAGGTATACAGGTGCACCTGAACAAGAACAAGCATCTATAAAAGCGGCTTGTGAATTTATGCTAAAAGCAGCCTGCACTGCTTTCTACAAGGAATATGCATTACGACAACAACAACAACAGCATTTTCATGAATATTAGTGGATGGCATTTATCTTAGTAAATGTGTCATTGTTAACAAGCTTGTGGATATCTCAGACAACTCACCTCCGTTTTCTCCACTCACTTCTTTCCTGATCATGACATATTTCTTTTTCCTCTCAATAGGGACCTGTAAATGCAAGGAAACATGATACCAAACAACACAAAAACAAGTACAAATGCTATACACTATATGTTTAAAAGCTTTACTTACATCAATCTCTATAGGAAAGTTGTACACCCTTTGTGTATCAATGAGGTTGTCAAATATGAACTGATTCTGTGACAAAAGTGACAAAATTCACTATCAAATATAGAAAATATTATACTTCTATCAGAGAGAAGACACACTTAAAGTTACGAGTCTGTTTCACTAGGAATGTGTGTGCATTTCTTATGCAACATGATGACCAACAGAAGAGTAATTTTTCTAGTAATTTGATAAACTAGGCTGCCATGAATGTGAAAGTGAACAAATATCATAAATTAACAAATTGAAAAAATGGGGGGGGAGTAGCATAAACCTTGTGTTATGAGCACTGCTTGTACACAATACATACTTTAGTTTTTTTTTTTAGTGCACAGTAACAGACCTTGTCAGGTTTCTCAGTGAAAAGGAAGCCCTGATAGAACTTGGTCTCGTTGAAGCTGCAGCTGATCAGGGCGATGGCACAGTTATAAGCAGCACAGTGGTACTGTCTCCTCAGCTCCAGCAGAACTATCTCTCCTGCCATGTTTTCAGTGTAGGCCTCAAAACACAATCTGACATATGTTGTATTGATCAGGTTCAGAAATTAAAACTGAATCTACTTCACCATTATGGCACTTTTGCAGTTTGCTCCAGAATTCCTGAGACTGAAGATGTGTAGTTATGAGGGAAAGTACAAGTTAACATTTTTAAAACACAGATAAAACATTAATAATGTCGGAGCCTCTCTCTCCTCCGTCTCTCCTTGACTTGTCTTATCCAATAAAGATAAAAGTACCCAAAAATATAACTTAAAAAAAAAAAAAAAAACATTTATAAAAAACACTGCAATAATCCATAAACAAATAAGAATTGCCTATTTTGATTTCATAGTGACTTTAAGGTCATTTAAAAGTAATAAAATTGTGTTCCAGTCTTAGGAATTCTGTAGAAAACGACCCCTTTAGTAACATAAAAGGGGCACAGGAATGTTAATAACACTGAATCAGCTGACCATATAAAGTGTAATATCTGCTGTTAAAGGTAAAAAGAGAAAAATGTGTCATATCACTCTACATACTTGAGGAGGTTCTTGGAAAGCTCATTGCCTTCTGCACTGCCTGTGCCACAGAAGGCCTGGTTGATGGCTGAGTTTTTAGAATAGACTTCCTCTTTAGGCAGACGGGAGTATAACACCTCCAACAGCTTACAACAGCCAATCTTCATCATGATCTGACTCTCAAACACTGACTCAACAGACTGGAGGACAGATGACAGGAAAGACACAATAGCAGCATGACTGAGTGAAAACACAAAATTATGTTTTGAATAGTGATGGGGGAAACTAAGCTTTTCGAAACTTTGAATCAATTGAACCATTTGCTTTGCAAAATTATTCAATATTTCGAAGGGTTCGAATCACTACACGCTGGTGACCCCTACTGGTCAGAACATTGTATATGTAGCAAAAACTTTTAAATACAATTATTGAATCATCTAATACCTTTAAACATGAAGTGTCTTTTTTGAGCACATTTACCTGAATCATTTTAAGCAGACTCACCTTAGTGAAGCGTGCTTGAAGAGTAGTCATGATATCGGCAATATTACTGATAAAGAACTGAGAGAGTGCCTGAGGGCTACAGTAAGAGGCCAGTAGCAGCAGGACTCTGTCTACAAGACCCATGAGCATGGAGTTTGAAGGAACATCTTTAGCTTGAAATGACTGGTAGATAGAGCTGAGGAGAAGAACCTGTCTTTCCAGCTGGGACCTGACAAAGATAAATTAGACAGCATATTAGAAATAAATCTAAAAACTGTAAATATAGACACATAAAAAGGACATTTTTGAACTTACTGGCAAGCAATATTTTGAAAGCAGGTCTGAAAGAGCTCCTCCATGATATGTTTTTTGTCCCGGCACAGAACTCTAGCCATGAGCTTCAATAACACAGGACTCTGAGACAGCTGCAGGGCCTCTAAAAACTGACATCATCAAAATTAAGGACTAATTATTATCATTTTAAATAAAAGATTTTGAGGTCTCCCTGTTCACTTCTTTTTTTTTTTTCCTTTTAAAAAAAAAAATTAAAAACGTGAAAATTCAAGTCAATGTTGATTTAAATGACTGATTAAGGCATAAGAATAAAAAAGTGAAACAGTATAAATTAGTAAAATTTAGCAAAGATTTTACTAACTTATAATATGTAAAAAAATCTTGGACAGAAGTAATTCAGATAATATAATAAATCTTAAAGAAACCAAATAAAAAAATGCAAAATATAGTCTTGGGTATAGGACATATGTTACTTAATAAAGAGTTATATATATTTAGAATATTGAGAATTACAGCGCTTAAAGCAATACAATTTCTGAAAAAGCAAAAATCACCAGTTTTAAATGATTAATTGGGGTTAGTTTCCAAAGTATATTCTATGAAAATTATAACAAATGAAATTAGGAGCAAAAGAATACTTTTCAAAAAGATATGGGCACCTCTAAAATTAAATAATATAATAAACTAATATACTAAAAAGTATTATCCAGTTTAATCATCTCACTTTGTGAATGCAGTCCATGTAGTTGTTGCACTGAAGTGATCCACGAGGGAATTCATCGGACTGCATAGGGAAATGTGTAGCCACCAGCGTCTCCAGAGCCCTCCTGAGCTCCTCCAGTGGCATGCTGGGTAATGCAGTGAAGAAGGGCAGCATGATTAGAGCCTGGCTCTAAACACAGAGAGAAAGATATGAAGAAATGAACATAGACTTCATAGGCCAAATGCCATAAACATACACTAAAATGCACTGTTTCCAGAGTTAGTTTTGGTCTTTATCATTTTACAGTGCAGATGTTAATTTTTGTCACCACAAGAATAAGAGAAGATTATAATGTATAACCAGTGCCGATTGTGGTGCGTATTTGCAAAGTACAAAGTAAATAAAAAAAATAAAAAAAAATTGTTTGCTAAAAATTGGAAAAGATTACCTTGAGATTTAATGGCATAGATATATCTGTGAGAAGAGCTGTGAAAGTGGTGAACACAGTATTGAATGCTGGGTGATCTGTATTGGAGCATACAGAGGAATTGATCTGCAGGGGGAAAAAAAACTTAAAATCTACTCCTGAAATTCCCATTCATGTAACCAGCTCTTCAAAATGCACAGAAAATGTGAGTATGTGGTACCTGGAGCACTTTGGCGAGCAATGACAGAACTGAAGTTTTGCTCTCTGGTGAGGCTGCAGGACCCTCCCACCATGGCCTGAGTAAATCCCACTCCTTGAGCACCTGTTCAGCCAATTGCGAGCCTTGGGACTTTCTGACAGAACGCTCACGGAAACTATGATCCAACATGCCGTTTAGCAAAACACTAACCTAAAAAGACAGTTGAACAGGAAAACTTTTCAGATCTCAGCGCTTACGGAGAAAATGGTCAAACAGTTCCATCTAGAACTTATTTGTTTTATTTGTCTAACCAATCAAGAGGAAAAGCCTATTAGAAACCCAAGTTAGACACAATTTCAGATGTTTCAGTCACAATAAGTGGAGAGCAACTAGAGTTTACTGTTAGCTGGATCATTTTATCCTGTTGCTGCTTTTCTTCACCAGAGCTAGGGAGATCATAAAGACCATTGGTGCCAGTGGTTTCTACAATTTATAAAGGCTTACAATGCTGTTAAGAAAAGTAGCCCTGTCTAGTTTGACACCTTACCATGCTGGGGTTCTGGTTGGCTGCAGCCAGCAGCAGCGGCACTGTGCACTCCACACTGCACAGTAACTCAGTATTGAGAGACGTCTGGAAGAGGCTGTAGAAGTACTCTCCGTGAGAGAAGCTGAGGAAGTGAGGATTCAGACTGCCAGAGAGAGGGACGGAGAGTGTAATGGTGTTCAGCAAAAGGCCAACCATCTGTTCACTCTGAGTTGTTTAGGGAAACAAAGACCGGTTTCAGGACTTGATTCATTTGACAGATGCATACTAAAACATGAACATTCTGTGATCTTCAATGCCTTACGGCTGGTTCTTAAATACTAAGAGTAGAATCTTTAGACACTACACGACTTTATGCCCGGTTCAGACTTGGCGTAGGGTGTCGTGTAGATTTGTAAACGACAATGAATCTTGTGTCCCGACACCCAATCTCATTAAACACCGTCTGAACCTAGCATTAAACACCACCGACTAAACACTGACTGAGACCAGCTGGAACAGACCCGGTCCGTTTGGGACAAATTACATTCATAATCACCCTGACAGTCGTGTAGTGTGTTCGTGGTTTTAGTCCTTCCCTGTAATTCAAACCACTTGCCTGATTACCCAAACAGAATGCCAACTGCACAAGTCTGTCAGCCAACTTCCTGCTGCCAACATCCATGGAGGGCAGAGACTTCCTGTCGTTTCCAGGAGCTATGCTTTTATACACACTGGTGAGAAGTTTGGAGCCCAGAGAGCGACCGTAACCAGCATCCTACAGATAAACCGTAAACATCCCAACCTAAAAGTTAATATAACCATTACGTAGACTGAACAGAATTACAATAAGATTCATTTGATCAGTGTGTACCTGACTGTGTAGAATGGAGTTGAGCAGCCCAGACTGGTGGAGCTGCTTACACGCTGAGAGTAAAAGATGCATGCTAGCATGACTGTCTCTGGTGTCTGCCTCATACAGATCAATAGCACACAACTCCTCCACACTGTCCAGAGCAAACAAGACATCAACAATATTTCAAAACACTGCAACTGTAACTACAGTTTAAAGCCTTTCTACAAATGCACGTTGAGACGATAGGAAAAAGGAGGGGGAATGGAATCAGGAAAAATACACACTGGATTTAAACTTTTGAGCACCACTGATGGAGTATATGCAACAACCGTTAAGTGCAACAGAACTTTATAACTATGTATGAATAATTTACTGAAACTCAAATTTAACAGACCTCTGTACGGTTATTCTCTTCCTAATGCTGCTCTCCAGTTGTGTCCTGTAAGGCGTTGATGCCAAAACTTTAAGTAAAGGAGTGCACACTTCTGGCAGCTGAGTTATCACTTCTAGATCTGCCATGTTGAACCCAATGGAAGAGGGCTCACATACCGTCAGCGCCACCAGTGTAAAGAAGGAAGAGTTGAAAATATCCTGCTCCATTAACTAAAGAGGAAGTGAAAAAGTTAAACCTGCATTATATTTTTGTTTACTTTGTAGATTCTGGTAGGTTCACTCTTAGAACAAAAGTAATTAAGATCACAAAATAATTATTTTAATCTTTTTTTTCCAATTTATTATGTTCCCCCTGAAAAATACGAGCAACAAAAGTCTTACCTTCCAGAGATCCTGTGGACATTTCTTTAGTACCATGGTGGAGAACTCCAGCATTCGGACAATGATGGAGCACTTGCTGTAGTTGTACTGCTCTGTCTCACGAGGGCTGAGGTGTGACTGACCTGCATTAGCTATCCTGAAGCAAGCTCTGGCAGCCTGAACATCCTGCATGGACAGCTCTGTAAGGAAGAAACGGACAGCTGGCAAAAAGCTGGATTTCTCACCAGTGCCTGGATGAGGAGAACAGTGGGAGAAACAAAGATGCTATTAGCAATAATTTGACATTTAACGATAATATCACAGATATGAAAAGATTTTAATTATGTATAAGTTTAGGCAATTCATAGTGTGGATTCACCCACCCAGGATCCTCTGGGGTTGCACACAGTGCAGTTTTGTAAAGGTGCTGTAGCAGTCAAGAGCAGCCAGCAGTAGATCCATCCATTGCAAGGTGCCTCTAATGCTGAAGGGGGCTTCAACCTCTCTCAAAGTAGGCTGTGAGAGTAAACCGCCTCCCTCTAAACACGAAATGAGAAAACCTGGACCACGCTGCTTCACCTGTTCATCCAGCCACACTGCAGGAGATGCATTACCTGACAAAAGATGAAAAGAGGGAAAATGTAAAGAAACCGTGTATGTATATAGGAATACAGTTGAAAGTAATTTTGAAGACAAAATTGTTTTGTTTTATCTTAGTAATCATTCTGATATGCAATTCTGATGCAGTCCTAGAGTTAGAGTTCTACGGCATTTATTTGACCAAGCTTTTCTTGAAAACCTGTAATTGTGAAGTGAAGTGACATGTGGCCAAGTATGGTGTACCATACTTGAAATTTGTGCTCTGCATTTCACCCATCCAGTGCACACACACAGCAGTGAGTATTGAACAGACACCCGGAGCAGTGGGCAGCTATTTTTGCTGCGGCGCCCGGGGAGTGATTGGGGGTTAGGTGCTTGCTCAAGGGCACCTCAGTTGTGGGTAATGAGAGTGGAAGAGAGAGCTGTTCATTCACTCCCACTACCTACATTTCCTGCCAGTACTGAGACTCGAAGTCACGACCTTCGGGTTAAAAATCAGAGTCTCTAACCATTAGGTCTTAAATTTCAAGCTCTATTGAACAATTTGGCATGTCATGTTTAAGTTATGTTCACATTCTGAAGGAGTACATTGAATTGGCTTCAAAGAGGAGAGTCACTGACTGGCAATTAAACCACTGTGTTCCCTTCATTATAAGTATCCTGCATGTTACCTGGCAGCAGAGGCACAAATTCATAGAAGAGCTCCATGCTTTTGTGTCGGCATTCAGTCTGCGGTCTTCCACACTGGGTCAGCAGCCACATGACTACATCTGACAAGCACACTGACTGGTCTGGAGGGAATCCTCTGAGGAAAGAGTAGAAAATGCAGGCCTGTCAGTTTGCTACAACACAGACACAAAATGTTTACTTGACTGATATTACAAATTTGAATGAAGGGAAGTTTAGAATAATATCGTAAGCAAATGTACAGTATGTGTACCTGGGTATGCGTCTCTTGGAATGCTTATTGAGCGAGTCTGCCTTGTGCTTGATAATTCTCTTCAGATGATCCAGGGAACTACAACACTGTTGCACAGTTCCTGTGTAGACAATAACAATATGACAAAAAAGATCATTATGACCATCAAACAGGATGTATAGATGAAGAGAATGTACAGTGTCTTACCCAGGGATTTTTCATCAAAGTGGGCCAGAGCCAGACTCTCAACAAACACCACCAGCACTTCAAAAACAAACTGCTCCACCAAAGAGCTCTCTTCCCTGAGAAACAGAACAATATTTGGATAAACATCCACATAAAAACCATTTCCATTCGCTACAGATTTCTTACATTCACTCAAGATGGAATAGAATATATTGCTGAAAGGCTGAGAGGCTGAATGTAGCTCATCTACTGAGCTCTTCTGCTCATCACACACTGACCTGAACTGCCTGTACATGCTGTTAAAGGCAAGCGCAGCTCCAAGCCTCTTGAAGACGTTGGGGTGTAAGGCCAGGCTGTAGATACGTTTGAAGAGAGATTTTATGTTGGCTGGGCTCTTTTCCTGCTGTTTGGGGGTGGTCTGTTTAATGGACCATTTGACAAATTCCTGGATACAGGTGCCACTGAAGTCTCGGAGGGTACTCTCTAATGGATCCACAATTCCATCCTGTGCAGCCCAAATTATTATTTTCATATTTACAGCAAATGTTTATAGACAGCCAACTCAATTTTAAATAAAATAAAGTGTGTCTACTGAAAGAGTTTACCAAAATGGCCTCCAGCACTGCCACTGTGTCTTGGCTCTCAAACTTTCTGTTGTTGGTGAACCAGTGGATAAGCTGCATCACTAGAGGTTCAAACAGCTGCCTTGTCACCTGAAGAAGTAGTCAAAGTGTCTATGTTTGTGGGACTTACACATGACTGAGAAAGAGACTGATGAAAGTGGACAAAATGCAGACATGAAACTATGAACTTTAAGTGGTCAAAAACTGATTTACAGTGTCTGATGAAGGACAAAAACCATGAGCATGTTTACATGGACCCCAGTACGCAGATAACTCAAAAAAATCATCTTATTGATATTATCTGTTGTCCGACACAAACCAATTACCCGACAATGCAATGCGTTCACATGACTTTATTAATCAGGTTATTTCCCTGTAGTGAGTCAAAACTTAATAATTTGCGCATTTGGTTCATATTTTATCCTCTAATGCAGCAGATGCAGCATTTTGACTGTTTCACTTCTACTTCTGCTGCATAAGATGAGAGCACTTTTAAAATTTTTTGGGTCAAGAAAGAGTCTGAGTTTGCAATATATTTCCTCCTCCCTTACTGCAAAACGTTTACTCTATATGGATGCGCTTAAATCCGCAGTAAGTACATGTTCCTGTCACATATCACGCATGCGCACTTCAATAAGTTGACAGAAAGCAGGTTAATGCATTCACATGCTGGGTGAAAGTAAGGGGCAAAAATCTAGCTGTGGCGATTGGTTTATGCTTAAGCCGTTTATAACCTTAAGCACGTTTACATGACCACACGTCGGCTTATTAAGCATAACTGGGTTAAGAATGTGCATGTAAAACACATTCAATGTTACATTAGAAAACCTGACTGTCAAATGAAACTTTTACTTTGTTCACTTTCCCTTTCATATTTAAAGAGCACACATAAGGTAAAAGACCTGGTCAACGTCACAGGCCAGGCGTAGAAGAACAGGAAAGACTTTTCTGTGTAGGTTGTACATGGGAGGAGCAGACTTGTTGTCCTCTGTCATCTGGGCTCCTGTACCCACCATGTTTATGACCAGACTGTGCAGAAGCTCACACGCTACAACCTACACACCAGACAGAAATATCACTTTCAGCCTTAATTTATATGGTTAATAAATAAATTGTTTAAAAAATAAAAAAAAACTACGACAACGACAAGAAAATTCAAAAAATTCTTACTTTAGTTTGTCTGTCACTGGAGGACAGTGCAAGCTCTGTGACCCTTGGCAGGAAGGAGTCCAGGTAGATCACAGGCTTCATGTCTTTAAAAGGTACAGCAAAACTCAGCCTCTTCTCACAGTCCCATGCCACACAACGTTTCATCATGTCCTCCGTAGAAACAGCTGGGGTTAGATACAAGAAATTGCAAAATAAGCAAGCAAAATTAACAAGTACTGCCTGTTTAAAAAAAAAGGTCAACAATTAATTTAATAGCAGCAGAAACAAAATAACCTGTCACAAGGCTCCTGTTAAGCTGTCCTCCTAAATGTCCAAGCAGACGTACCACCCTGCGTCTCACAGCAGCAATCGGAGACTCATCTCCCTAACAGAGACCACAGTAACTTTAGGACACTGTGCTCAATAACCCTCACCACAACCAAGTACCAAATACATGTGCATGCAATTATATATTATATTATTTCAGAGCTACATCACAGAATCAGTTACACAGACAAAATCAAAATATGGCAATCAAATCAATTTACCACAGACAGGTGCTTTGATTTCTTCAGGAGTCTCAACATGACTTTTCCATAACTTTTAGAACTTCCCGTTGACACAAACGTCACTTCCATATTGCCGTCATTTTTTTCTAATTGAATGATTAAAAACATAAAAATCAGCTACTAAAGGAATTTGATAATAATCACTGACCCTTAGTTATAATTTAGAAAGAACAGTAACCAGTGAATATTTCTTTGACAGTACAGTATTTAGGATAAATATGATGAGATCACAAATAACTGACCAGAGTTACTGGTTGTTTTGAGGTAGCCATCTAAATGTGGCAGTATGTCTCCATAGTGCGGCTGCATGATGGCAGCAGGGATCAGAGAAGACCAGGACTCCAGAGCATCCAGTGCTGCTGTGGCTAGAGGAGCATGACTCAAACCCAGCCGCAGGGCACCCTTTAACCAAAACAATGAAAACAGATGATCATTCCATATTAATATCGTGCTTCAATTTTTGTTTCTTAATCACTTCAGAATGTGATTCCTATTTACTGTTAATGAAAAATACAAATGTTGATAATCACAAAATCACCCTTTTGCCCCAATTTTCCTAACCTGCAGAGCTGGGATATATGCCTTAATATCCAGAGCCACCATGTCAGGATGAAGAGAGAGGATGAACGTCAGACAGGCAGCCAGGAGCTCATCTTTATATTGTTTCATACGTACACAAACCTATTACAGGAAATAACAAAAACTTTTCCCCTTCAAATCATCACATTCATCATTTACAACAATATGAACAGAAACAAAATTCTTTGATGAATGATACAAAGCTGACTGCAATGTTCAAGCATCTAACACAGAAATAGAGTGACAAAAGGGTTAAAATGGCACCTCCTTTCCAAACTTTGCAAGGAGCGAAAAACAGGCATTCTCCATGGCGGAGCCGCCACCAACACTTTTAGGCCCTTGTTTTATGTCCTATAAACAAGAGATACTGCTTTTGTCAAGGTTTATCAACACATTAAATTCAGGAGTTAATGTGATGGAGAATGCGTATTACCTGGAAATAGTGGATTTTCTTGGCAATTCTCATAGACAGGGAGAGGAGCTTATAAAAGCCGCTGACCAGAGGGAAATGTATTGACTGCAGAATGAGCTCGTGACACAGGGGATGCATCCACTGGGCAAAATACTCAGGATTTCTTGAAGGCAATAGGTCACTAAAGAGAGGATAACAATAATCTTATGTATGCAATCTCATACAATTAAAATAAGAAATAAGAGTTTTTTTTGTTTGTTTGATTTATTTCTGACAATACCAATGAAAAAAAAAAAAAGTTTTGACACCTGCAAAAGTCAACCAAGTTGATAAAGGCAATAAAGTCTTTGGGTTTGTTGGGCATCAGGTTTGCTGTGGGGTCAGATGAAGGCATGAATTCAGCACTTGCATCACTCTGTGCCTGAGAAAAAGAAGAAATACTTCATAAATATTCCAACATTTCTGTTTCAAGTTTGTTTCTTAGATGTACTGCTGTAGTACACACAAACAATTTTTCTCTAAAGTCTGATGCTGCCAAAGTGTATGCAAGTCTTATAAACACGTATATAATACTGTGAGCAGCATTTAATGAGGAAGAATTGGGGGACCGTAAAATTATTGCCAAGGTTTTCCAGGTTTCTGATCATTTATATATCCATTTGGAATTCCTGTGTATAACTTATTAAAAATAAATTATGTTTGTTTCATTTTTACTATCCATTCAAGTTATAGCACTGCAACAGTACCTCATCTGCTGCATTGACTTTCTGCACTGAAAGATCGAGTTTCTCCACAATCTTCATGACTGACTGCACCAGTGCGTCATATAAGTGTCGGTTTATGTCTCTCAGGTTGTAGTTCTTGGCAGCTGGAGCTCCATCCATGAATCCTGTATCCTAAAATCACAGCAGATTAGATAAATTCAGACATTAGATTAAGCTGTTGAAACAAAGTAAACAGAATACACATGCAACAACTTTTATTATTAAACGGTCACATTCAAACCAAATAATAGATTATTAAAATAATAAGAAATTAAACTATTACCTTAACTAGATAAACTAAACCTGTGTCTAACATCAAATAAACATCTTATTTCTTACTTTAAAGTTTTCACAGTCCAGAAGCCCCTTAAAGAGGTCAAGGTAGTCCTTAGAGGAAGGAACTTTCCATTTCCCAGAGCGCACCAGGGTGGAATCCTCCTCAGCTTCAGAACCATCTGAAGGAATGATCCGCTCCTGGCAGGTGGATAAATACATACCACTTAGACATTTAGATATCATGATAATTACAATTTAAAAAGCAAAAGATCAGCACTTTTAGCAAAAACGCTTACTTCTGACTGAAGAACGGGCTTAGAGCACACTCTAATCAGGCCTTGGTGAACTGTTGTTGAAAAAATGAGAAGTGTGAGCTCTGGTAAAACTAACCTAGAATCAAATCAGGCAAGCTAACCTCCAGTTCATCCTTACCCACAGAACTAGTGAAACTCCAGAGGACTGGACCTCGAACTGCCATGGCAACAAACACCTTGATGATGGAGCGGCAGGTGGCATGCTGCATTCTTTGGCTGTACTGAGGGAAGCTGTCCATCTGAACCACAAGGAGGCGCTCTAGCACGGGCGTGTACACTTCAGGAATCTGCAACCAGTTGTGGAAATTACAATATAATCTGTTAGTTGAGGTTAAAGGTCACAAAAAGTAAAAAGTAGCAGCTCCTGACCATTAATTTAGGTAGGGCACAGTCTGGGTCTTAGCACTAGCTTACAATAAACATTTTGAAGCTTTATGTTCTAAACGGTGAACACATGCAGAACAATTTTGTCAGAGGTCTAATGTCCCTACGTTATTAAGCCTGAAGGTGGCGCTCTAATATTGACTGACAGGCTTTAAGTAAACATGACACACACACTGAATGCTATCTTAGAATTCCCTTAATGTAGTATTTATTGCCACTGAATGTTGTTTTAAAATATTACAAGTTGTGGAGGAATTCTGGTGGGGAAAAGAAAGTCATGTCTATTCTCAAACATAAAACAATCACAACATATCTTTATAAAGGCAATTCACATGAGCATGTTTAAACTAAAGGATTTACACTATCATAATTTAATATGCTACTCCACATAGGAAGAACAGACATGCCAACTAGTCACACTGACCTGATGCAGACTAATATAAACAACTGAATGAACTGATATAGTCTCGGTCTGGAGCGAGGTTTACATAAGGTAACATGAAAATAGGCAGGGCAGTCTTAAAGCTACTCCAATGGCTCTCAAATAGAGCGTGCTGCAATTCCATTTTTCACCACAGATTTCCCTTGAAAAATTGTGGCTCAGGCACCCACTCTCAAGCTTAGTATCATAATACATGCCTGCTGAACCCACACGTTAAATTTTAATATATCCTGCTCACTTTATGACTTATGAAAATAGTTTAGAAAATCTTTAAAAAATATTTGTTGCAGAATGCTGGACACATTTACAATTTATTACTGATACAGTTTACATTGAGGTCTATGTTTTGGATGAATATTTTGGTGGGGCACTGATCCATCTGCACATACAAAAGAGCTACGACTGATAACAAATACAAAATAATGCACATGTTCATTTGACTCAATGACATGACACACTTTGCAATTAATCAAAATTTATTATGAAAATCAAGGTAAAACGGATTATTGTGCCGCTGCCGCATTCTGCTAGATAAAATCATCTACAATGTGATTCATAGCTCACAGTAAAGGATGTATCTTACCCGGTCAAGGTGTATCAGAACACTAGCTATGGAGTCGAGGAAGCTTGGCAGCTGGTAGACATTGTCATTATCCCGGTCAGACTCAGTCAGGTACATCTGCTTGCACCGCTGAATGAGCTCTGTATACATCAGATCTACATCCTGAGGGCACACCACCTTACATGGCTAAAGGCAAACAAACACAGAACACAGTCAGAATCTTCATCCATTTTAGCCTAAAATAGTAACAATTACATAAGCCCAAAAAGGAAAAAAAAAAAGAACAAATAGACCCAGCAATATCAAACAAATATATTTTGCTGAATATTAAAAAAACTTGGACTTGCTGAGAGACATTAATTATAGACTATTCTTACTATTCTAATAAAATGTCCAGATACTTACCGCAGCAAACAGGCCGTATCCTCTGATAGCAATGGACAGTTCTTTATTAGTGGATTCCATGGTCCTGATGATAGCACAGAACTTCTGCATGAAGAACTTCAGCTTGCTTTTGTGCAACTCAATGTTCTCTGCCACAAGAGTGGCCACCTTTACAGCAATGAGAGGAAGAGTTTGAAAAGATCATGATCATCATAAACAAGTTGAACATCTCTCAACAAATAAAAAACTAATATGAAACTATTCATTCAATGAATAATCAATAAATAGAAAATACCTGTTTTAGGAAAGACTCTAGTGCTGTGTAACTACTCTTTTTCAGCTCTCCATTTATATGTCCACAAAGTTTGGACATGACATCAAAGATAGACATGTAATGATCCATGAGACAGTTGCCGAACTGGCTTGAGTGCTTAGCAAACAGTTTGAGACCGGCTGTCAAGAGTCAAAAAAAGACAAGGAATGAGTTCAACATTGGTGGTAAGGTTTGAAAATACATGATAATATCTAATTCCACTCACCAAAGATGACTGCATATCTTTTCATATCAGTCTAGAAACATAAGGAAGGAAGAAGTGCATTTAATGGGAGCTTTTAATGGAAAATGTGACTGAGCTGCACATGTACTACACAATAGGGTAAAATATCAATTCAGCTTTAAATTTGATTGCCAAGTTAACAACCTACCTGTGGACAAATCGCCTTTAATGCATAATTAAAGATTTCTTTTGACGTAACCGGGTCTGTTTAGAGAAAAACAGTGAGCATATTCATCTAATTAGGTTAGGACCAGCGCAGGACAGTAAATTTACACAAATACACACCCACCTTCTTCCATTGATTTGGTGAAGTTCACCATCAGAGCGGAGATTCCTTTCAGGCAGCCAGCAACAAGAGGAAGTTTTGGCTCCTTTGTAGTAGATGTCATCTGAAAACCAATGATTTAGAACTTGACAATTTTATACACACATATGACCAGCACGGTCATCGTGATTTTGCCAAGTAAGACATGTTCCTGTAAACATCTTTGTTGATCCTGGAACAACATTCCAATCAACCAATCAGATTTGAGGGACAAGTTTACCGTTTATGTCAAGTTTAGGCTTGCAACCAGAGTTAGGTGCTTCTATATCAATGTTATTCACCTATCTTTCCCCTCTGATTTTAGAGGTAAGTTATGGGTAGAATTAGGTTTAGGGGTAGGAATAGGGTTAAGACTAAATTTTCAGACTGGTATGTTGTTCCAGGATCAACAAAATATGTTGATCCAGGAACATGTCTGACTTGGCAAAATCACAGTGACCATAAGGGCACATATCCATATACGGATGGGACGCCTTTACCTGTCCTTTCAGCTCACCCAGGTAGGCCTTGTAGAGTTTTTCAGAGTTGTTGACCATCTCACTGGGGTGCACTTCACCCAACACTCCAAGAAGTTCATAAATGTTACCCAGCACTGTTCAATAATGCATATGTTTTAACATGTTTATTTGTATTCTGACATGCAATTAAAAATATATCATAATCAGTCTTGTTAAAATAACTATTGGCAATGCCAGCATCTTTTGGCTACTTAAGATAATTTAAACAGAGACAATAAGCCTAATGTTTTTATGGTATCTTCACTTGCCTGTGTCAGGAATCTTAGTCTTCTGGCTTAACTCTCCGAAAAATTTGTTGAACATATCCCCAACTTTAAGATCCTGGGTGATGCTGGAGTCTTTCGTGAGATACAGTATCTAGAGAGATTTTTGAAATGTGTTAACACTGTCTAAAATATCTAATATGTCATTGGCATAGACATGTTCACAATTCTCAAGAGTCAAAAAGTGAGAATTAGCTAAAGGCTCCCTTGTATTGTGATATATTTAAAGAAAACTGTTCTCCTTGCAGATCTCAATTCAGATGGCTACCAGTCTCAAGCGAGTTTTTAAATGACTTACAGTAAGCGCAAGTTTCCTTGTCTGGGTATCAGCGTACACTAGATCAACAGTGTGTCTAAAGAACTCACTTTGATTAGGAGATCTAAAGCAGGGCTTCGGCACTTTGCAGCTTTGTCCTTTGTGTAGACAACCATACAGATGTTCTGTCCATGCAGAGGAAGAACACTCAGATGAGCCAAAATAACGCAAATTAGTGGCACAAAGACGACATATATAATTAGTCAACCTTTCAAATACACATTAAAACGTGGCGTCAAACCAGAAACAAATTTGCAGTCTGCTGGTTGAAGGTACCTTAAGGTCGACAGCATAGTTCTTCTCCCATCCTCGGACAGTGACTGACATTCTCTGTAGAAATGCCCCTAAAAAATTGAGAATCTCCACTCTTGTATCCCGCAGCTGTAGACAAATGAATGATCAATATCTTTATAATAATGTTTTAAGTAAATATGGTAAATCTTCCTTACATATATGTTTATTAGAATTTGCCTGTAAACACCTCTTACCGTTTCGTTAGAGAGAGACTTTCGGAGAAAGCTAAGCAATCCCTCTTCCTTTGCAAAAAGCAAAGATGTCTGTAAAACTGAAAGTGAAATGCATTTGAACATATTTTGAGGTTAACTGTCATCAGGATCATTAAAAAGGCAGGCTTGGTCATCTGGGTTGGCCTTGAACCACTAGAGATGGTAGTTGAGAAGAGAATGATGACCAAACTAAAGACTATCATTATGGAAGTTCACTTGTGCCTTCTGCCATAAGACTGAACAAGTTATCACCTATGTTCAGGGTTACAGTGACTGTATTGTGAACTTGTTGGTGGACTAACTCAAATATTTCATTGCAAATTTTTTCTCATCCCTTGCCTGAACAAATACATACACATTCTACTATATATGCTGTTATACTTGTGGACATTAATAACATTTGTGGACATCTTGATATGAGTTAATGTGCATGCAGCTGATCATCCTAGATAACTAAATTAACCTAGATAACATTACGATTTACAAATCTGTCAGTCTGCTCCATGTGCCACTGTAATCTGATTGCTTATTAGTATCAAATATAGGCATAAAAGTAATAAATAAAAAAATTGTTTTTGCATTTTGTATAAATACAAAGCAACGCTTTTTGCATGAAAAAAAACTTACCCAATTCATTCTCATTCTTAGTTATCATGCATTCCTGGCCCAAGTCTCCAATAATGTCATGGCAGATTATAGCAGCATTCCTATTCTCTGTCTCTCCAAGGAATGAATGAAGCTTTAGGAGATAACCCTGAATCCCTCCAACAGTGGAAGTATCGGAAGACATAATTTGTCTCCGTTGCTTACATCAGAAATGATTAAAAGTTGACAGCTCGTGTAAGTAAAGTGAGTTTGCTTCAGGGCGGCAAAACAGAACAACAAAAACACGTGAACGAGATCACTTCCTGCTTGAGCTGCACGTCACTCTGAAGGAACAATAGTTGCGTCTCAAACGACACACTATACACTATGCACTTATACACTATATTTTATGCCCTATGTACTCATCTGTGTAGTGTGTTAATTTTATACGTTTATTTTGTCATTAAACATCGGAATCTGATCCCTCCCCCCCTCCGCAACGTAATTAAAGCTGCGACAGTTGAGTGCATGAAGTGTCCAACATTCCACGCTTCGTTTTTTCCGTTTATTTAATATGCACTTTTTCTTTTTGGAATTTTCAGTGTGAACACACTACTTGCACTATTTATACTCAAAACGTCATAGAATAGTGGTTCAGTACACGAATTTGGACGCACCTAATAACTCGTATCAACCGCTGGATGTCGCTGATTCCTCGTCTGGCAACATAATAAATCAGAAGGAGGTTTTGCTTTGGTAATGTCTGGTAATGTTTCCGCAAGAACCTTATTATCATGCACAAGTTTGTTATTTAAATTTTATTTTACATTTCATATTATTGTTATCGTGTATATATATACACTACCAGTCAAAAGTTTGGAATCGGTAAGATTTTTAATGTTTTTAAAAGAAGTTTCGTCTGCTCACCAAATATTGTACACAAATATTTTGTACAATTGTACACAATAAATGTTTCTTGAGCAGCAGATCAGCATATTAGAATGATTTCTGAAGGATCATGTGACACTGAAGACTGGAGTAATTATGCTGAAAATTCAGCTTTGATCACAGGAATAAATTACTTTATAAAATGTATTCAAACAGAAAAAAGTTATTTTAAATTGTAATAATATTTCATAATATTACTGTTTTTACTGTATTTTTAATTAAATAAATGCAGCCTTGGTGAGCAGACGAAACTTCTTTTAAAAACATTAAAAATCTTAGTGATTACAAACTTTTGATCGGTAGTGTATATTTATTAATCTGTATATATAGTTCTATCACTAAACAATATATATGTGTGTGTGTGTGTGTGTGTGTGTAGTGTTCTTAAAAATATTGATATTTCGATACACCAATACCAGCTTTAAAATGTATCATTGGA
Organism: Hypophthalmichthys molitrix; assembly: GCA_037950675.1. Taxonomy (NCBI): domain Eukaryota; kingdom Metazoa; phylum Chordata; class Actinopteri; order Cypriniformes; family Xenocyprididae; genus Hypophthalmichthys; species Hypophthalmichthys molitrix. The sequence continues at coordinate 19,515,656 of CM075498.1, forward strand.
AGGGACCAATGAATGTAAACATTCAAGTGCCAAAAGATGCGCAAGAGAATTCAATTTGCTGTTTTCTGTGCATTTAGAGCTGCATCTCAGCACCGAACTAAGTTCTCTTTCTTCTTTCTAAAAATGTCTTGTTGAGTATTCACATGTGAACGTAAACAAAAAAATCGGTTGTGCTTTAAAATCGGTCTTAAAGTGACAGCAAAATGTTAATGAAACAACTAAAAAGACAGAAAATCACTAACTGCTCTTGAATGAATAACTTTTGTAGCTTTAACAAGGAATAATCTGTATTTAATTTATAGGGTGAAGATTACAGTGTTATTTCATCTTTGTTCTATTGTAGCTTATATTTGTGTTATTGTTTGTAATTAGTTTATTTGTTTTTTTTTTTGTTATTACTGATCGTTTACCTTTATTTAATAATGTTTGAACCTTACAGTTAGGCTATAATAAAGTTTTTTGGCTAAAGTTTTGAGACTTAGGGACTCAAACACAACTATTAAAAAGTTTCAAACATTCACTGATGCTCCAGAAGAAAACACGATGCATTAAGAACCAGGGGGTGAACACTTTTGAACAAGATGAAGATGTCCAAATTTGTCTTATTTTGTTTAAATATCTAATTTTTTCATTTAGTACTGCCCATCGGAAGCTACAGAAGATACTCACATGTTTCCCAGAAGACAAATTAAGTAAAATTTATCTTGATGCTCAAATTCAAAAAGTTTTCACCCCCCGGGTCTTAATGCATCGTGTTTCCTTCTGGAGCATCAGTGAATGTTTGAACCTTTTTTAATAGTTGTGTTTGAGTCCCTCAGTCATCCTCAGTGTGAAAAGATGGATCTCAAAATCACACAGTCACAGCTGGAAAGGGTTCAAATATGCAAAAGATGCTGGAAAACTGAAGAATTTGCAGGACCTGAAGGATTTTTCTGAAGAATGTTGGGCAGTTTAACTGTTCAGGACAAACAAGGTACTCATGAACAACCATCACAAAACATAAAACAGTCGTAGATCATCCAGGTAATCACACACAGTATTAAGAATCAAGGGTATGTAAATTTTTGAACGGGTCATTTTTATAAATTCAGCTATTTTTTGACTATATGTAAACATCTTTTATGCAAAATATCTTATTCAGGACAGTGCTAAATAAAAAATAACACATTTTGCATGATCCCTCTTATTTTGTTAAAATAATTAACATTTTGCAGATTCTGCAAGGGGTATGTAAACTTTTGAGCACGACTGTATATACACACACACACACAACTCTGTGTGTCAAAAAATTGACGTCAATTTGATGGGGTTTTTTCAACATCAATTGGACATCAGTGTGTGGACGTCAAATTGACATAAAAAAATTGACGTCAATTTGATGTTTTTTTTTCGACATCAATTGGACATCAGTGTGTGGACGTCAAATTGACGTCAATTTGATGGGTTTTTTTCAACATCAATTAGACATCAGTGTGTGGACGTCAAATTGACATCAAAAAATTTATGTCAATTTGATGTTTTCTTTTCGACATCAATTGGACATCAGTGTGTGGATGTCAAATTGACATAAAAAAAACTGATGTCAATTGGATGTTTTTTTTTTTTCTACATCAGTTGGACATCAGTGTGTGGACGTCAAATTGACGCCAAAAAATTGACGTCAATTTGATGTTTTCTTTTCGACATCAATTGGACATCAGTGTGTGGATGTCAAATTGACATAAAAAAAACTGATGTCAATTGGATGGGGTTTTTTTTCAACATCAATTGGACATCAGTGTGTGGACGTCAAATTGACGTCAAAAAATTTGATGTATTTTTCAACGTCAATTGGACATCAGTGAATGGAGATCAACAATGTCCAACAGCATTTTTGAAAATCTATTCACCCCACCTTTAAAGCAACTTGTACACCTTAACAGTTTTGTATTATTAGAATGGCAGTGGCTAAATGCATTGCATATTGTACTAGGCAGATGTGTATTTCCGTATGTGTTTTTTATTGTGGCGACTTGCTTGTTGACTTTCCTCCTGCTGGTGTGCCTTACTTGGAAGAAATAGTGAGGATACTGATCTAGGTAGTTATCCATGCTTGTTTAGAGAGCTTTAATTATTTTGTGGATTGCATTATAACAGTATGTTAGCATGAGTGATGGTGGCTGAAAATCTTGTAATTAATGCTGTCGTTTATATTGTCTTAAAATAAGTAATACAAGTTGTTCCATCTTCACACAGCAGCAGTCAAATCCAGAATCGTCTGAGGCTGACATCATCAAATACATAAAGAACTATCTCCGATCAGCTCCCGACAGATATGGGGGTATGGGACACCAGAAGGGCCAGACAGCCATTGATCTTTGTTCTCAATCAGAATAGGTGCATTTTTGTTTTTATTTACATTTGTATTATTGATTTGAAGTTTGCTGAATAAAAGTTCTGTCTGACAACTCTCTGAGTGTTTGGCATGGTAATGGGTATGACAATGTTGATATGTTTGGTCTGTTGGGGAATACATCTGCTATGCTGCTACTGCTGTTGATTATTGCTGCTGCTGCTGCTGCTGCTGCAGAGCAAGTACGGGATTTGCTACTGCCAATACATACACGACACGCTGCTGTGAGCAAGTAAGACATGCTGCTGCTGTACAATATAGCGTACATGAATTACCCGTAGCAGATCTATACAGGTGGAGCTGGGGAAGGTGGAGGGTTTCTGAAAGCGCGCTGCACTGCTAAGGCAAATGCTGTTCGTGTATTTGAAGACTGAGCATGCAAACTCATTGGCTACTAATACAGCAGGAACCAATCATCTGTGTCCTATAGATAATGATGTGATTACGAGCAGTTGAGTTGCTTATTTAGAGTTTCATGACAGAACTTTGTATTTTTCTTTCATTGCATTGCGTCGTTATTTTGGTGGTCGAAAGAATATCAGTGTGTGGATGTCAAATGGATGTCAAATTTTTGACGTCAGTTTCATTTGCATTTTTTTACCTGTTTTTTTGACGTCAATTTGATATTTTTTTCAACATCAACTGGACATCAGTGTGTGGATGTCAAATGGACGTCAATTTGTTGATGTCAATTTTACTTTTTTTTCCCAACATCGATTGGACATCACTGTGTGGACGTCAAATTGACCTAAAAAACTGACGTCAATTTGATGGGGTTTTTTTTCAACATCAACAGACCTGCAGTTTTCTGGGAGTTTGTTCCAGATATATGGTACATAAAGACTGAATGCTGCTTCACCATAGTTTTGACTCTAGAGACAGAAAGTAGACCTGCCCCAGATGACCTGGGAGGTCTGGATGGTTCATAATGTAGCAAAAGATCAGAAATGTACTTTCATGTGGTCACAACGCTAATCAGAATTTTAATTTCTTTTACCGGTCATTTTTTAAATGTCAGTCTTTGTCTGCAACTGTTATCCACCTTAAATTGTATTATATTTTAGGGTTTTAAAAAATTCCTTCATGTCAAAATTCAATATGAAGGGGGGTGGTCCGCTGCAGAAGGAGGCTTTTGAGAACACTGCATTGTTTTCGGTCATTAGAGGCAACAGAGTTTGAGTTAAAGAATGCTATGGAAATAAAACCAACAATTAATCAGATTGTTTTATAAACCAAAAAACATTCTTATCCTTTTTTATTTAACTTTTTTGGTCATTTTTTGTGAAGTTGTAAAATGTTTCATATTTAAAAAAAAAAAAAAAAAAAAAAAAGATTTAATTGTATTGTATTTGTAAAATTTTATTTATTATTTCTTTTTCATTTTGTATTATCTTTTGTATTATCTTTCTAAATAAAACCTTTATTTTTGATTTTTTGAATGGATTGTCATTTATGAGAACCTGTTATATTTAAGTGAAAAGAATCCTTTAGACATTATTTTATTGTCTATAACGTATATATGTAGTCATTCATTAGCTGTATATTATAGTCTATTCTTGGGCTGCGGTTAGATGTTTATTAAATTTTCACTGACAGCCCAAATTCAGCCTTGTTTTAGGCTAGACCCATATTCACTGTCTATCAGACATAAATATGTAGTCGTTCAATAGCAGTCTAATTGATGACTAGTCTACTCTTGGGTTATGGTTAGACGTCTATTAGATTTTCACTGACAGCCCAAATTTTGCCTCGTTTTAGCCTAGACGTCAGGGTTGTGTTTTGACGGCTATTAGACGTCTTTTAGACATAAAATTGCTTGCTGGGCTGAGGCAGATTGGACATTGTATGCTTGAGTTACAAAAACTTCCTGATTCATGACGATAATAGCATGCTTTAACACTCAGCAAGTGTTGCTAGCAAGTTTTAGAATGTTTGCAGCATGTTTTGCATGCAACGGGGTTTGAGATATGTTTTCTCGTTTGGTGGGTGTGTCAAAAATGTCAGCCCAATCAGCAGCAACATGTATAAACCATGCGGTATTAAAGAGACAGCTCGCACAATGGGTCCAAGTAAGTCGTTTACAAATGTGTTATCTTTTATTCTGGACTGCAAGGGCAGTGACTGTAACATTGGCGGAGGGTGAACCAAGTCTAGGGTAAGGCTAGATGCAATTTCTCCATAAAAAACACATTTAAATAAAATTAAATAGTTACGTGTCGTCTATCAGCAACCTACATATCCCAGCATAAACGCTCATGTTATTAAAGTGGTTATTCACAAACCACTATAATTTGAACAGGCTATGCATGATTTGGCATGACAACCAGTTCGAATAATAAATAGCCTGACCATTGCCTTACCAAATGCAGCAAAAAATACGTTATCTTCAAATTCTGAATGAATTTTATCGCCTAGAAAGTGCTCATAAAAGCGCTCCCTTTATAACCACCACTGCTTATAAACGGTCACTCATCTTAATTCATCGCGATCTCACAAAGTTCTGCTAGTCGATTAAGCTGACTGTACAATGACAATCTTATTTAGCCTACATAATATCAATACTTTTTTTTTTTAAGTTGAATTAGAACGGGAGAATTTGAGGGTGCAGATCTCAGCGCTGGACAAAAACTGCGTTCAAGAAATCATCAGGTATGTTTGTGATTGGCTACATTGCTCAACGGTGCAAAAATACATTGTAAATAGAAAAACCTGTTTATATTAGTTTCGACGCTCTCGAGCACAATCATCAAATCTGTTTATATGAGATTGAGAGTATTGACAGGAGTGCAGAATTCAGTCAGAATTCTGTGTTCAGCTCGCACACTGAACAAAACTCCGGTTTCAGCGATGATTAATATGAACGCCTCTGATTGGCCATTGCAATTATAATGTCAACAGAATCGTGTGTGATTGGTTATAGTGCGCAACGCTGTAAAACACGCAACATGAGCAGAAATATATATTTAATGCCACAATCGACACTTTATTTAATTTTAATTTTCACTTTATTAGTTGATAAAATGTGCGGGTGCATTTTTGGCCAAGGCCCCGTTAATTTTTGACTCAGGGGAAGATAAGCCTACGATTGAGAGTATTTTACATTATTAAAGTCGGCATGAAATCAAAATTGACCCTATTTACTTTGTTAGTGCATATTACTAGTCTTGTGGTGAACAATTAATCCGTGCAAGTTAATACACAGAAAAAAAATTGTTTGTCGCGGTAATCTTTAATCAAAATCTGAAAAGTTACTTTCGGTCTGGAATGGCATTCCTTCTCTAATGACGTCAGTTTGACGGCTTGGGTTGAAAACGCTTAAACCACTCCCCTCCAACCGTTAGTCTGCTATGAGCGAGATACAGAGAGGAGGAGCACTAAAGTAAAACCCTGCCCTCTATTCAATATTCCGTTTCACTTGGAAATACGTCACAACACTGGAGAAAAGTCGCTTGCAACTTCCGGTTCACGGGGACTTTAAACATGTATTATATCAATTTCATCAGGCTACGAAAATTCTTCAAAAAGAACAAAAAGAATGGCCTTCTCAGCTGCCAGTTGCAACTCTTGCGTCATCAGAACAGTATGAGGGGCCATATAGGCCATAATTATTGAAAAGCCTCTTAAACACTAGTGAAACGAAAAACATTAATCAACCATAGTAAAATTCATTAATATGCATAACTGAGTGAAAATCCTCTTACAAACACTAGTGAAATTAAAAACATTGATCAACCTTAGTGAAATTCATTCATACGCATTACTGAAAAAGACTTATAAACACCAGTGAAAACATTCATCAACCTCAGTGAAATTCATTCATATAACTGCCCATGTAGAAGGCGACGTTTTCAGGACCTTGCGCAACGTTCCCTAAAAGTTCTCTAGAGGTGACGAAAATTCCGGACCAACACCGGAGCCTCTGCGCCGTAGGCTATGCGTCTGTTTTCATTTATACTTCTGCGTCATTGTCCGCGTCGACGTGCATGCAGACCTCTAGTAGGCAGTGTCCATGGTAATGTTGAGTATCAAGGCAAAAGCCGAAGAAGAAGCAGCTTGTCATGTCCGTTGTCAGAAAAGCTTACAACTAGAAGCGGCAGAGAAGCAGCAAATAGGTAACGACTTTTGTTGCAGTATGACTGCATGTCCCCTGAAACAGAGCATTTTTTCATTCCTATGGAAGTTGAAAACGCTCGCTCTTGTCCGATTGCTCTGCGCCTTTTTTTTTTACCTGGGGGGTTCTGGCAGACCAATCACAGCGCTTGCGGTCTACGTAGAATTGACGTGTTGTTACATTTTTGAAGAGGTGCACGTCAGGCTACGTCGTAGGCTACGCATGGTACAAACAGCCTACGCCGTACACTCGACGCAGAAGTATAAATCAGCTTTTACAGAACATTCGGGACGTTCCTAAAGGCTGATTTATACTTCTGCGTCGAGTGTACGCCGTAGCTACGGCGTAGGCTGTGTGTAGCATGCGTAACCTACGACGTAGCCTGACGTGCACCTCTTCAAAAATGTAACAACGCATAAATTCTACGCGGACCGCAAGCGCTGTGATTGGTCTGCTAGAACCCCTCCCTCAGGTCAAAAAACTGGCGCGGAGCAATCGGAGAAGATCGAGCGTTTTCAACTTCCATATGAATGAAAAAACGCTGTTTCAGGGGACACATACAGTCAAACTTTAACAAAAGTTGTTACCTATTTGCCGCTTCTAGTTGTAAGCTTCTTTGACGAGCTGCTTCTTCTGCGGCTTTTGCTTTGATACTCAACATTACCGCGGACACTGCCTCCTAGTGGTCTGCATGCACGTCGGCGCGGACAACGACGCAGAAGTATAAATGAAAACAGACGCATAGCCTATGGCGCAGGTCCGACGCAGAAGTATAAATCAGCCTTCAAACGTCCTCTTGTAATGAGAGTGCTGCAGTTCAAGGTTCCTTATATGACTTTAGGGGGACGTTCCATTTTACATATTTCGCGACCGAGATCTGTAACAGCACGCTGTTTCGTCTCACTTTCAGTGTGAAAGGCTTCCCATAGTAACGGTTGTATGGGAAGCCATTCACACCAAAAATGGGTCGAAACAGCACGCTGTTACATGGCTCACACCGCGCTTTCCGTTCGGTGACGCTACGCGCTAGTAAACACGTTTTCCCTGAGATGTTGAGTCGGTCGCATGCGCAGTATCATCAGCACATCGGTTCTCAAATCGGACACGTCCGAAAGAAGCGGTTCTCGGTTGTGTGGTGATCCGAAAACCGTTGCAACCGATTCTACTCGAGAACGAGATTAAGATTCAAAAGGAGTCGCTTGTTTGCTCTCGCTGTAGTTTGATTACGTCATTTTTTATCTTTATATAACCTTGTTTAGAAATTAAATAAGCGGTCCATGGATTATTTATGAAACAAATAAATGTTTAGTTTGATAGTTTTACAAACAATTAATTGTTTCCAATCTTTAAAAAACTTGAAAGCACAACTACACAACTTTTACTATATTGCTTTTTAAATAACTACTAGTCTATAGAAAAAGAAATTTGTAGAACTATTTCTGAACATTAGTTTGATCTGTGTACAAAATATTTTGTTTATGTTGGCATTTATTATGTACAGTATTTTGTGTGCTAATCTGTTATGGTGTATTTGGAAAAGCACAATAAACTTTTTGTATTTTGAATTAAGTCATACATATTTCCAGTATGTTTCATATTATCACACTTTCCGATGTTCAACAAAACTTGACTAATGTACTTTCGTGCTCTTGAAAAATTACACGCATGCGCAGTATCATCAGCTCATCCGTTCTCAAATCGGACATGTCCGACAGAAGCGGTTCTCAGTTGTGTACTGGTGATCCGAAAACCGTTGCAACCGATTCTTGACTCGAGAACGAGAACGGTGACAGGCCGTGTACGTTCGTTCGTGTACGCCGCGCATGCTCAGTATATCAGCTGCTCTGCTGCTCGTGCTCATCATCATCAGTTCTCTCACAGCAGGTTAAGTCAGTGTACTGTTGGAGTAACTGAATAACTCCGGGATGTTGGTTTATTTCGAGAGGTAGTGTCAGGCACGTCAAAAAGTGAGTAACTTTAGTAATTTGTGGATTCGTGTTTGCTTACTGGAGATGCGAACCGTTTGGAACGATTTAGTCCGATTTGGTGAACTGGTTCGACCGGTTCACTGAAAAAAACCGGTTAAAAAGAACGATTCGTTCGCGAACCGGACATCAGTACTACGCAGTACTGTTATAGGGGGGTTTAACTCGGAGCTCAAGCCGAGCCTCGGGTTCGATCCTCCTTCGAGGACAGCAAGCCACGTTTGTTTTACCATTAACCATTCAGACTGAATGGGCAGGCGAACTTGTGAAACGGAAGTACGGCCACAGCTTCCTTTTCTAGTGAAATTATCTACTGAAATCTTTTCTCATTTCAGTAATGCGCATGAATGAATTTCACTAAAGTTGATCAATGTTTTCACTAGTGTTTGTAAGTCTTTTCAGTAATGCATATGAATGAATTTCACTAAGATTGATCAATGTTTTTCGTTTCACTAGGGTTTGTAAGAGGCTTTTCAGTTATGCATGATGAATTTCACTATGGTTGATTAATGTTTTCACTTGTGTTTGTAAGAGGCTTTTTTCAGTAATGTGCATGAATGAATTTCACTAAGGTTGATCAATGTTTTTCGTTTCACTAGTGTTTGTAAGAGGCTTTTCAGTAATGCATATGAATGAATTTCACATATGGTTGAATAATGTTTTTCGTTTCACTAGTGTTTGTAAGAGGCTTTTCAATAATTATGGCTTCAACGAAAACTCAAGATCTTCGCAATCTAACGTCGCAAAGGCCTTAAGATTACACTGACCATATATGATGTTGATCTGATTAAAGCTCTAGTAGGAGTTCATTAAAGTACAATGTCTGCAAATGGCAAAAACTGCAAAAAATTTGCAGAGAAAATTCTAAATATCTCACTTCCTGTTGGGTTTTCAGATTTTGCACCCCATGGACTTTTTTTTGTAGGTATTGGGCTGTTACATGTGTCTACCAAATTTCATACTTGCACGTGAAACGTATCCTGAAGGGTGCTTAATTAAAATTTTGTAGGTGGCGCTATCGAGCCATTTTGCCACACCTAATTCTGGAACCCATATCGGACGTATAATTTCACCACTTCTGGTGCGTGTGCTATGTTTCATGAATTTTCGAGCATGTTTAGGCCCTCAAAAATGCGATTCATTTCGGAGAAGAAGAAGAATTGGTTGAGCAATTACCATAGGGTCCTCACACCATCGGTGCTCAGGTAATGTAAAAAAACACTCTTCAAAACTTCTACTGTCACTCAGTTTTATTTTTCAGTGACACTCTCTGAATTTGAAGACAAGAGAAATTAGACAATGAATATGATTTAATCTAAAAATAGTTTTAAGTTATGCTTCTAACATTTAATTTCTATTAGTAATTGTCATTAGGCTATTAATTCTACACAATTCAACAGTAGGCCTATGTCCAACATTTATTGCAATGTAAAACCAAAAATGCTTAGTACAGACAGGCAGTGTGACAATCACATTCACAAGTTGTAATTGTCTTGGCTCTTCTTCTCTGCAAATAAAATGCACAAGATTAATTTATTTTACCTAAACATATTTGTTTGATGATATCAAAGGGGAGAGAAAGATTTAAATTGCCTGCATTAGTCTTTAATATTCTGTGATGATTGCCTCCTCCACATCAGCGTCATTACCGGATCCTGACAGCCTCATGTCGTCTGACGGCTATAGTAATTAAAACAGAGAAATCAAAAGCTGTGTTACTCCTGCTTTTAAACTCAGAACACAATAGCTTGGATCAGACATTTACCAGAAGTACTCCAAACATAAAATGAGCCTTAGTGAGAAAATAGCTAGACACAGTAGAGACATCACCTCACAATTCATCTCTGAATCCGGTATACAGAGGTGCTTAGAGTATCCAAAAACTGTACTCAAGTAAAAGTACAAGTAGCCTACTTATAAAATTATTTACTCAAAGTAAAATTATCTTAATAGTTACTTGAGTAAGAGTAAAAAAGTAGGCTATCCAAGAAAAAACTACTCAAGTAGCCTGTTAGTTACTATTACTTTGTAAACATATATATATATATATATATATATATATATATATATATATATATATATATATATAACAATACAATATCATGTTATTATTTTGATAGATATTTAAATTATTATTATTATCATAATTAGTTATCTTTGCAACTGTAACCTTAAATTCATTATTTTATTTTAGTTTCAGTTTAATTCATTATTTATTTTAGTTTGTTAATTCATGGTTTTATTTAAAAAAGGGGAAAAAAGAAACAGGAATTTTGATGTGGATGTTAAGACACTAATAATCTACTTAGAAATCTTTTAATGTATTTTCATGTGTCTTATGCAGAGTTTTATGTATATATAAGTTGGAAAGTTATTTTGTGCCTTGGCCCCTTTAAGGGAGCGCGCTTGGAAAGATAAGAGGAGAAGCGAGTTGTAGGAGTGTGAGTTAGGCAGGTGTTCATGCTGTTATGCTGATACTTCTGATTAAAGAAAGAAACGTGAAATATCACCATTGTAACCCGTGTTTTATTTACGTTATCCACGCTGAAGAGACTGGAGTGTTCACAGCAGAAAATAAGGGTTACAGAACAAGCACAGAAGAGACAAGCATTATTTCTGCCATCTGTAGCCCGAATATCATTGCACGTCCTTTACTTTGTGTAACATATGAACACAAACAATGATCAAATGCACACTGACGGATCTTCTTCCGTCTGTTCTCCAAAATGTAATCAAATGTATATTTCTGCAGGCGCGTGTAAACTAGTTAACTGTGTCTACGCAAAGGCGTTAATTTTAAAGACGAACAGATCGCCGGCACCGCCACCGCGCAATAGGCTACCCACAAATGACCGCGGGACGGCGGGTGTTCATTTTATACACGAGGCTGAATCCAGCTTCTTATTCGCAGCTTCTTATTGACGCTATCCGGTCCACCTTAAAAGACGCGACGCTTCCGCGTTTGTAGCTTCTTATTCACGCTCACTTTAGGGACAGTGCGGTTTCTCTCTTTTTCGCGCTTTTTTAAGGTATTGTGTTGCTTTTTGTGTCTATTTTCAGAATTAAAGGCAAATAAACTATTTTGAAATGCAAATAACACTGATATATCAGCGAAAATAGGCTGCAAAAATATAAAGGCACATAAAATATAATTATAGTATTCTTTGTTTATTGAACGTGTCATCAGCTCGGCTTGAAGGACCGTGTGGTTTTTCTCTTATTCACGCTTTTTATGTTATTATTGTCTGTTTTCAGAAAAAAATAATAAACTATTCTGAAATGTAAATAACACCGAAATATCAGTGAAAATTACTGTAAAATTACAAAGGTATATAAAAAACAATTACATCATTCTTTTTGCACGTCATCCTTTGAATGCATTAATGAATCAATGGAATAAAAAAATATTTCAAGCAAATATTACAGATTTCAATATCACAAGGTAACTAGAGACTATAGCAGCTCCAGCTCCAGCTTGGATCCAGCCTCTTATGAAGACTTCAGATGAAGGACTCCAGAACATCAAACATGGATGATTATACAAAATGATCATGTTATCATTGCTTTGCATGCACACTACTTTTGCTTAAAAGAAGTAAATACTACAATTTGTATATCTTACAACTGTACGTTCTGATATCATCTCATAAAAGAAGACTGTTGTGTTTTTGTCACATAGAAACATGAATTTGCTGTAAAGCTTCTTTTGAAATATGTATAGTGAAAAGCGTTATACAAGTGAATGTGAATTAAATTGCATTGAACTGAAAGAGCCCTTGCATTGTTGGTTACTGTACCATTTTGAAGTTATGGACCCAATCTCACACTACAGTTTGGAGAGCCATTACATTGTTGGCTCATTTGGGGTGCTAGACTATCATCATTCAAATTTTTAGACTTTTTTATTTTAGCGTTATGATGTTATGGACTAAATTAAATTGACAAAGCGTGACAGTACAGTTAGAAGAGCGATTGCATCGTTGGCCCAGTTAGGGGTGCTATATCTCAGCTAATGTTGAGGATGCGTTAAAAGTTTCACCGAGGCCTTATTTCCAGGGCAATTGCCTGTCACCATACACATGTTCAGACATTTTTACTGTAGCATTATGAAGTTATGGATCTATGAATTTGACAGATGTGACAAAGTAACAGGACAAATTGCATCACTGGCCCAATTGGAGGCGCTGTATCTCAGGTGCCTTTGAGGGTGCGTTAAAAATTGCACCGGGCCTTATTCCCAATGCACTTGAATGACACTATTCAAATTTTCAGACATTTTTACTGTAGCATTACGAAGTTATGGACCCATGAATTTGACAAATGTGACAATACAGTTACAGGAGAATTTGCATTATTGGCCCAGTTGGAGGCGCTGTATCTCAGCTGCCTTTGAGGGTGCGTTAAAATTTGCACTAGAGCCATATTCCCAATGCACTTGACTGTCACCTTGCACATTCTTAGACATTTTTACTGTAGCATTATGAAGTTACGGAGCCATGAATTTGACAAATGTGACAATACAGTTACAGGAGAAATTGCATTATTGGCCCAGTTGGAGGCGCTATATCTCAGCTGCCTTTGAGGGTGCGTTAAAAGTTGCACTAGAGCCATATTCCCAATGCACTTGACTGTCACCTTGCAAAACTATGGACAATTTTACAGTAGAATTATAAAGTTATGGATCTATGAATTTGACAGATGTGACAAAGGAACAGGACAAATTGCATTATTGGCCCAACTGGAGGCGCTATATCTAAGCTACCTTTGAGGGTGCGTTAATGCAATTTCTCCTTTAACTGTATTGTCACATTTGTCAAATTCATGCGTCCATAACTTCATATTGCTACAGTAAAATTGTCCATAATTTTGCAAGGTGACAGTCACGTGCATTGGATATAAGGCTCCAGTGCAACTTTTAACGCACCCTCAAAGGTAGCTGAGATATAGCGCCTCCAATTGGGCCAATAATGCAATTTCTCCTGTAACTGTATTGTCACATTTGTCAAATTCATGGCTCCATAACTTCATAATGCTACAGTAAAAGTGTCTAAAAATGTGCAAGGTGACAGTCAAGTGCATTGGGAATATGGCTTTAGTGCAACTTTTAACGCACCCTCAAAGGCACCTGAGATACAGCGCCTCCAATTGGGCCAGTGATGCAATTTGTCCTGTTACTTTGTCACATCTGTCAAATTCATAGATCCATAACTTCATAATGCTACAGTAAAAATGTCTGAACGTGAATGGTGACAGGCAATTGCCCTGGAAATAAGGCCTCGGTGAAACTTTTAACGCATCCTCAACATTAGCTGAGATATAGCACCCCTAACTGGGCCAACGATGCAATCGCTCTTCTAACTCTACTGTCACGCTTTGTCAATTTAATTTAGTCCATAACATCATAACACTAAAGTAAAAAAGTCTAAAAATTTGAATGATGATAGTCAAGCACCCCAAATGAGCCAACAATGTAATGGCTCTCCAAACTGTAGTGTGAGATTGGGTCCATAACTTCAAAATGGTACAGTAACCAACAATGCAAGGACTCTTTCAGTTCAATGCAATTTAATTCACATTCACTTGTATAACGCTTTTCACTATACATATTTCAAAAGAAACTTTACAGCAAATTCATGTTTCTATGTGACAAAAACACAACAGTCTTCTTTTATGAGATGATATCAGAACGTACAGTTGTAAGATATACAAATTGTAGTATTTACTTCTTTTAAGCAAAAGTAGTGTGCATGCAAAGCAATGATAACATGATCATTTTGTATAATCATCCATGTTTGATGTTCTGGAGTCCTTCATCTGAAGTCTTCATAAGAGGCTGGATCCAAGCTGGAGCTGGAGCTGCTATAGTCTCTAGTTACCTTGTGATATTGAAATCTGTAATATTTGCTTGAAATATTTTTTTATTCCATTGATTCATTAATGCATTCAAAGGATGACGTGCAAAAAGAATGATGTAATTGTTTTTTATATACCTTTGTAATTTTACAGTAATTTTCACTGATATTTCGGTGTTAATTACATTTCAGAATATTTTTTTTTTTCTTCTGAAAATAGACAATAATAACATAAAAAGCGTGAATAAGAGAAAAACCACAGGGTCCTTCAAGTTGAGCTGATGACACATTCAATAAACAAAGAATAGCCTACTATAATTATATTTTATGTGGCTTTATATTTTGCAGCATATTTTCGCTGATATATCAGTGTTATTTGCATTTCAAAATAGTTTATTTTCCTTTAATTCTGAAAATAGACACAAAAAGCAACACAATACCTTAAAAAAGCGCGAAAAAGAGAGAAACCGCACTGTCCCTAAAGTGAGCGTGAATAAGAAGCTACAAACGCGGAAGCGTCGCGTCTTTTAAGGTGGACCGGATAGCGTCAATAAGAAGCTGCGAATAAGAAGCTGGATTCAGCCTCGTATTTCATACTCTCTGAACAATGGTATCTTATTTAATGTATAAATTAAGATATATGTCCAAAAAAAAAAAAAAAAAAAAAAAAAAAGGTAAAGAAACGCTACATATTTTGTAGTGGTGTTATCGGCATAATAATCTGTTTGGTTGTAAAATGTAGGCTATTGCTGTATGAACTGAAATCAAATGAAATCGATACCTGTGGAATTGTTCACAAACAGCATACGCAGTTCAACTAATAAAGATCTTCATCGCTGGCAAACAATAGGATGCATTTGCAAATTTGCTTTTATTTGACGTCGGTCCACTGCCACTTCATCCAACGCTCCGAATGAGAAACCGCTTCAGGCGATTCAGTGCGTGCAGGGAACTGAACAAATCATTCAAACTGATTCGCGAACCAATTTAGACAGTTTTGCCAACTTGTTTGATCAAGTCTTTGAACAGAATCGACTCAAAAGAGTGATTCATTTGTGAATGGGGCATCATTCATTAAAAAAGAGACAGCGCGCTTGAAATAACCTACGCATTTCTTAACATCAGGGCTTGACATTAACATCCGCCAAATGCGGGTAGATTTCAGCTGTGGCGGGTAAGACAGCCACTCCCACTAGCCACTTTGGCGGGTTGAATTTAATTTCAGTTTACAGCCAAATTAAATGCCAAGATCTGTCATTATCTTTCACAAAATTACAATTCAATTACAATTATTTAACGATTAACTTGCTGTTAGTGAAGGCGGGATAGGCGGAATAGCTTGAATGACACACAACAGAAGCGCTCTCTCGCGTGCGTTTTCTCTGACACGCGCGCGATCAGATCTCTTTGCGCGAGAATAGTCAAATACACGCACACACACAGATGTCAAAATGTCCATCGTGTGGAGTATCTCGCGTGAATACAGTTGGTTATGGCTTAAGTGGACGTAAACAGGTGGGTAATAACTGGATATGAGTCAGTATATTACGTACATGCATTCAGCAGCCCAATTAAATAAAAAGTCATTAATGTTAATCAACAACAAAATATGTTAAATAAATGTATACATGTTAAATAAACCTACTGTGTCTGAAAAAATAATAAATAACTTATAAAAATAACTATAAAAATAACTTATAAAATTGATCATATTAGCCTATGCTTTATATTGCCCTCCCCTTTCCCACCTGTACATACCAGCTGATATACAATTTAGTCTTGATTTGTGTAGTCACTTTGCATTTGAAAGTTTGAAAGAGTTTTAAATCTTCTAAATCAAGTAAAATGACTAAAAATCAAGTAATTTAAGCATGCCAAAGTCAACTTTAATCATATAAAATGTAATTTCCCAACAGCAAAATTGTGGCCAGTGAAAATGCTGAGTGGCTAGTAACCACTAGCCACAGTGGCTGGTGAGCAAAAAAGTTAATGTCAAGCCCTGCTTAACATGTACAGTATTGCATTAAAATAAAGTAACGAGAGGAATGTCACCCAGCATAGCGATGTAAAAGTAGGCCTACAGATATTTCATCAGAAATGTACTCAAGTTAAAGTAAAAGTACCCACATTTAAATCTACTCTTAAAAGTACAAATTTTCAAAAAAAAAAAAAAAAAAAACTTAAGTAAATGTAGGCTACTTGTACCCACCTTTGCTGGTATAGCACTATCAGCCATAGCTCCCAAAGACTCGGACCCAAGAAGCTGAGAGGGAAAAAAAATCTTCATCATAAACACATTTAATAATGAGCATTACTAATAAGTTCATTTTCATATCTGTTTTGTTTGACTGTTGCAAACTGAAAGAAACACAGAAGAAAACAGATTTGATCTGATCTTTGATCTGATCTTTTAATCATTATATCGTACCAATAATGCTCGCTATAAACATCCAGAAAATCAGTCTCATTCATTTTATCTCAACCAAGTAAAATACATTTTAGATGGACTTCAAGAGTAGAATTTGCAAGTAAACTTGAAAGTTGTCATCTCACCAATGATGGATCCTTTTCCTTGTTTGACAAGGCTCCTTGTATAAGGATGAAAATAAGGAAAAATTTGACCCCAGTGAAATGAAGGGTTGATTTTTGCTTCATTGCAGCAGGATAACTAGAGCCTTAACACTAGATGTACAGTATCTGCTTTTACTAAGAGTGAGGAAGTTACAGCAATATTTATATTGAACGCTTGTTAGGAAGTCATGTGCAGTTGCAAGTAATGACAAAATGTGCATGTGTCTGATAACGAATATGTTGCAAAAGAATGAGATAAGCATATAATTAAAAACTTTGGCAAGACACTTTAATCAAAACAATCAGTTAATTCAATAGCAAGCAAGTAAACTATATACTTTCAAGAACAACTTTATATTTAGCCTATGTTGTTTTTGGAGACGTGCATGAAATAGGATATTGGATGGAAGGAATTTCTGACTCGTGTTTTTATTCTCACTTGTAACTGAACATTTAACAAACACTGCTTTTATACTATCTGCTGATTTACATTTGTAATCCAATCATGTATTTAAGTTTATATTGTCTCAAAAAGCTTGTATCATCTCATATATTCATATACATCATCATATTGTGCAACTGAGCTAATGAATACAAATAATTTAAAATAATTTTTACGAGTGACAGGAAGTGTCAATTTCATTCAGTAGTCACCTTTCAGCAATTCATCTAGTTTTTTCATCTTAAGCTTCAAAGAAAAGAAGAATGAACATGTTTAGTGCACTGAATCTTGTTCAAGTATTTTTCCTCCGAATATTTATTTGTAAAATGTTGGATCTTATTTGTTATATATGGACCTTTTGCCAACAATAATTATAGTATTAACTGCATTATTTCAGGTCCTGTGATGGACTCTTCCATCAAATTAGTGCAAACTGTGTGTAGACAAACTGTAAATGTTATGATCTTAAACAGCTGCAAGAAAAACAGTGCAGATGATTGTATTCATTCATCTAAGATTTATTTCATTACACTAAACCAAAGATTACAAAAATAATAATAATAATAATACCCTCATGCCATAATTTAGGACTCTGAGCAAAGAGTCTTGACCAACTATAAAGGCACATACTAAGTTTCATTATTTTTGCAGTTCTTTTTCTGTTTATTCAGCTCACTGTTGTTCTTTCATCTCTGTTAAAAATACACTACAGTCTTCTGGAGTTCAACAGGAAAATTAAAGAATTTATGTACAATATTGCTGTAGGT
Source organism: Hypophthalmichthys molitrix (assembly GCA_037950675.1). Lineage (NCBI taxonomy): Eukaryota > Metazoa > Chordata > Actinopteri > Cypriniformes > Xenocyprididae > Hypophthalmichthys > Hypophthalmichthys molitrix. Next base: position 19,533,776 of record CM075498.1, read on the forward strand.
GGCCATCTTATAGGAATCAATCTTACTACACATGGCTCCTTGTACAAAGATGAAAATTAACCCTCTGGTTTTGTTCATTTGGGTGTCACAATTGTGTTGTTTACGCACAAATGTGACCGAACACCTGAAATGTTATTTTCAGTAAAATCAATGTAATAAATTTTTATTCGATAATATTTTATTTTGCAATAATTATGATATTTTTTTCCCATTGGAAATAATTTTTAAAAATTATATATTTTTTATTAATTTTCCATTAAAGTAGTATTTCATGTTAAAATAGAGACATTTACATTTACATTTATTCATTTGGCAGACGCTTTTATCCAAAGCGACTTACAAGTGAGGAATACAGTAAGCGAGTCGTCATGACGAGGCAAATAGGGACAAGAAGTGCTCACAATACAAGTTTGATGACAGTATAATGGAGAGGTGTGTGTCTGTGTATGTGGATGGTCTGAGTTCCTGTGTGTGTGGAGCGGAGAACTGACTGCTGATGGTAGTGGTTTTGTTAGTGAAAAAATTAGCAAAATTATCAGCAGTTAGGGAGGAGGTGGGTGGTGGTGGAGGGGGACAGAGGAGAGAGTTGAATGTTTTGAAAAGTGTGCGTGTGTTTGAAGCGCTGTTGATTTTGTTGTGGAAATAGGAAGATTTAGCAGCATGAATTTCAGCTGAAAAGCATGAGAGCAGGGATTGATAGCTACCTAGGTCAGATTGGTCTTTTGATTTGTGCCATTTCCTCTCTGCAACCCTGAGTTTGGTCTGGTGTTCACAAAGAACATCAGATAACCAGGGATTAGAGGGAGTGGCACGTGCAGGCCTGGATGACAGAGGACGAATGCTATCTAGAGATGAAGTTAAGGTGGAACATAAAGTGTCAGTTGCTGTATTCACATCCAGAGAGAGCACAGGTTTCGTCTAAAGGTAACTGGTAGAGGGGTTGGTGGTGAACAAATAGGGAGTTGTAGACTAAAAGTGATGAAGAAATGATCGGAAATGTGCAGAGGTTTTACCTCTGAATGAGACATTGGGTCTCATTCACTATTCATATGCACATTTGAACTTCTCATGAAAACTTTCTGCCGAATTCACAACACGTGCGTTTACACATGAATTTGTTCTTAACCTCGTTCTAATGTTGATGAAGTCGGAGTATTCTAAATAAGCGACCGTAATGGAGTATTCTAAATGAGCGTACGTAATTTGCATAAAACACGAACAAACACACAAGGCATTCCACACACCCTTTTCTTTCGTCACTCTCAGCAAACATGACGCTCTCTAAAGACGCGTTTTCGCAGCGCAGCAAGATCTTCGAGCAATGCCAAGAGTGCCATCTGAGCTATAATGCATCTTTTCTTAATTTTTTACTGATAGGCCTATATATGATGAAATATAGCCTACTTAAGATTAAATTTTAAACATTATATATATATATATATATATATATATATATACATACAAAAATACATACTCTTGGTGGCCTTATAAACATGTTAAGATCTATATATATAGATCTTAACATGTTTATAAGGCCACCAAGAGTATGTATTTTTGTGTACGAGTGATTTCAGTTGTTCCTACATTTTTTCGTAATTTAGAATAAATTTTAGAACTAAAGTTATTGATGACCCATTGCCAATTTCTGAAGGCAGATTAATGGCATCTGGTGGGAGTTAAAAAAAGAAAAGAACAACTTTTTTTGTAATGTCACCACTAGATTCCTATAGCTTTATATAAAAAGGCTTATAAATTCTCTAGTTGTTTTTAGACATATATACTTAAGTTTAATATTTGGATATATGTTAATGTAATATTTGGATATAAGAAATTTTTGGATAATATTAAGACAAAGAATAGACTTTTTGTCAAGGTTAATTTTTTTTTTTGAAATGTTGAAGTGTCAGTTTTTGCATTAATTTTACTACAGTCAAACCTGAACACAGAGAAAGACAATTTTGTTACACATAACATCAGTATTCAACAAAATGTAACAAAATGACCAGAAATGCTTTATCAGAGCTTGATCAACCTGATTTCAACCTCTTATTTGAGTCTTCTGGCTGACTGGCTCAATTTTGCCATATTGTTACAGCCACAGCAGTTTATTTGTGTGTATAATAGTGTGTTGTGTGTGTTTGAGTGGGTGTGTCTGTTTTGTACTCTTGCTATTTTAGAGTGTCATCCCTTCATTGCGCACTTTTTTTTTTTGCATCATGGCTGATTTGTAGATTATACACAAAAAATTCTGTATTTTTTTTTTTTTTTTTCATTCATTTCCTATGGCGGTCATTTTGGACCGCGAACAACACAAGTGTGGCTATTTTTATGACCATTTAGCTTTTTCGAATCAAGTCCACTATTTTTTTTTTTGGTCACATAGTGACTACAGCAAAAGTCACTGAGTTTTGCACCATTCAGATGAAGTAACGATTTTTAAAATTTCAAAACATCTTTTTTTTCGGTCTAAAATGACCGAACAGCACCAAAGGGTTAAGAGGATTTTGACTCGTAAAATTATTGGTTTCCTTCATTGTGAAAAGTTGGAAGTAGATAAACACTAGAGATAACAAGTGAGGCATCTGCTACCACTATTATATTAGGAAGCAAATTTTTTTAGAGATTGTTTAAAGGATTGTATACTGTTGAAAAGGGCTAAAATTTGTACCCCAGTGTAAGAGGGAGTTGTACTTGGTGTCCATACAGTTTTAATCTCATTAAGTCCCAACATATAGTCTAAAAGCTTTGGCGAAGCTATAGTAGTTTGTGTGGATGTGAGGGTGTATGTGGAGGATAATGCACATCACCCTCATCCTCCCAATCAAACACCCCACACTCCTCCTACAATATAAGCTGACAAATTAATATAGTGGGAAACATACTGAGTGCTGCAGAAAGACAGAAACAAGATGCAGATGTGCAACCACAAGACTGGAGACAGTTGAAAATATGCACGTTTACCCGTCTAAATGGGGAGGATGTTCCCAGAAAGAGGGTCTTATCAGATTTAATAAAGAAAAACTTTACAAAATACACACTCACGCAGTGTGGGCAGGAACATTTCCTGACAACTGAAACCTGCATGACTTGCTATTTTATGAGAGAAAGGGTGTTGCTGCTCACTAGAACTGATGAATGTAACTCATTGCGCAACATAAACTCATAATACTAACTTTTTAAAAATATTTAGAAATCATGATATTGCATCATAGCTTGTTGTTTTGTTAAGCTACAACATGATTTTCTTCACAGAGACAAGCAAAGCTATCTCAACGGAACACAGTTTTGCTTGATGTAGTGTTTTTTTCCACACAGCTTTTGCCTAAATAATGCCACAGAATGTTAACAGAGGAAGGTCTAAGCAGCATGCTTTGTTGTTCCAAGTGTACGTGCATTCACATGTATGCGTTATTCACACATCACACTGCTCAGTTTAAAATGGTATTTTATGTCTACATTCATTATTTTGGTATGAACACTGTACATAATGTTTTGATGTAGGATATTCTGAAAATTGCTTTCTGAATACCGTGATGTTTTCTACTGTTCTGCACCAACATAATTGAATCTATTTATTCCAATAAACCATTATTGCCTTTACAATATTAAATAAAAAATGTGGAAATGAGAGGTGCATTAAAAAATATAAGACCAGGGAACGCTTAATGATCGCTCTTGAGGAAGTCGTCAACAATCCTAGATGACAGTATAATGGAATGCAATCCACATCAACAGCTAAGAAACTGGGGTTCACTGTCTGATTCCATCAGTCATGCACATCTGGGAAATAGAGGAGGGTAAACAATCCATGATGGAAAAGTTTGTCTGTCCAGCTCATGGATTTTTAAATATCATGAGTCTGTCTGTCAATTTTTGATTTCAAGTGCTCTTTGTAAGCCAAAATGTCCCCGTTCCATTTGGTGATGGTCTGCTTCTCACAAACCCAAATTTCCTGAGCCACCTAGAATGAGATGAAAAAGTCATCCATCACACAATCTAGCTCACAGTCGAATGTAAAAAATGAATACTAGTAACTAGATATACTAATAATGTGATCCATTTACTGGCTTTGTACTATGAGACATACCTGCTGAATAAGTCTGAAGTCGTGGCTAACTAACATCATTCCTCCCTCAAACTCACTGATGGCCTCAGCCAGAGCATCAATTGTCTCAATGTCCAAGTGATTAGTTGGCTCATCCAGAAACAGCATGTGGGGATTCTGCCATGCGAGCCAGGCGAAACACACCCGACATTTCTGGCCATCTGACAAGTTCCTGATGGGACTGACCTGTGTCGGAGGGATATGACAGTTAAAACAGAAAAAAATAAGTACAGCGTTCAAAAGAATGTAGTACTTATGTTAACACCCCTGCACATTAAACACAACCACACACATACCTGCTGCTTCCCTGTCAGGCCGTAACGTCCAATAATCTTCCTCATCTCCTCTTTCTCTTTGATTTCTGGGAAACACTTCATCATGTACTCCAGAGGAGACAGGTCAAGCTCTAGCTGCTCAGTCAGATGCTGCAGGACAAACACAATTCAAGAGCACTTATTGTACAAACAATTGCCAATATTTAAAATGTATGCGCTTATGTCAAATTATGAAGAAATGTAAATATTTTGACTATATTTAGCTTTCAGAACTGTAACAAAGGAATTTATATGTATCTGTGTATATACATAGATATCTAAGACATATTAATGTTATGAAACTAGCAAGAACAACATAAGAAGTAAGTCAACTAATCATACTCAGTATTTCTATGAAGACGGTACCTGGTGATACCTGCCAATCTTGACATGTGAATGCTTTCTTATCATTCCATCTGTGGGGAGAAGCTGCGAGAGACAAAAACACAAGCCACCTAATGACTTTAAAACTGATACACTTTTTAGAAGAAGACGTTTAACTGTCAAATCAATCTTTTTTCATAACTGACCTCTCCCATTAGTAGCTTGAGAAGTGTGGACTTCCCTGCCCCATTGGGACCCACAAGCGCAACTCGTGTGTCCAGGTCAATGCCAAACTCCAAGTTCTTATAAATAAAATGCTGTAAAAAAAAAAAAAAGTAAATAAAAATAAACAATTTCATAATACACTACCGTTCAAAAGTTTGGGATCACTAAGATTTTTAATGTTTTTAAAAGAAGTTTCGTCTGCTCACCAAGTCTGCATTTATTTAATTAAAAATACAGTAAAAACAGTAATATTGTGAAATATTATTACAATTTAAAATAACTGTTTTCTATTTGAATATATTTTACAAAGTAATTTATTCCAGTGATGGCAAAGCTGAATTTTCAGCATCATTACTCCAGTCTTCAGTGTCACATGATCCTTCAGAAATCATTCTAATATGCCGATTTGCTGCTCAAGAAACATTTATTGTGTACAATTGTACAAAATATTTGTGTACAGTATTTTTTTTAGGATTCTTTGATAAATAGAAAGTTCAAAAGAACAGTGTTTATTTGAAATATAATGTTTGTAACATTATAAATGTCTTTACTGTCACTTTTGATCGATTTAATGCATCCTTGCTGATTAAAAGTATTAATTTCTTAAAAAAAAAAAAATTCTTACTGACCTCAAACTTTTGAACGGTAGTGTATAATGTTACAAAAGCTTTGTATTTCAGATAAATGCTGTTCTTTTGAACTTTCTATTCATCAAGGAATCCTGAAAATAAAAGTACACAACTGTTTTCAACATTGATAATAATCATAAATGTTTCTTGAGCAGCAAATCAGCATATTAGAATGATTTCTGAAGGATCATGTGACACTGAAGACTGGAGTAATGATGCTGAAAATTCACTGGAATAAATTACTTTGTAAAATATATTTAAACAGAAAACAGTTATTTTAAATTGTAATAATATTTCACAATATTACTGTTTTTACTGTATTTTTAATTAAATAAATGCAGCCTTGGTGAGCAGACGAAACTTCTTTTAAAAACATTAAATATCTTACTGATCCCAAACTTTTGAACAGTATTGTATATATTTGCTTGTACCACTGTTTTTCAGTCTAAATGCTATTTTTTACCAAGAATAACTATAACAATAACTATAATAGCGTCCACACCAATGCACAATAACATTCTGTTTATTGTAAGTATGCTCTGCAGTTACATCTTCTGCTGCTTAAATGCTTGAGCTCTTTAAAGTCGAGTGGATTCTGATTGGTAGTCAATTTTTTATTTTTCATCAGCTGGAAAAAAATCGTTCTGAAAATGATTCCAATAGTACTGTTCCTTTGTAGAGTTATCATGGCTGTGGCGTGTACTTCACTATTCTCATAGAATTAGAATGCTTATTGAAACAACTTAGAACTGCATATGACAGCATACAATAGGTGTGCTAAACAAAAATGAATATCCCAAACAGACATTAAACTAGCAATGAGCTAGCAACAGGCCGTTGACTCACTGTGTCACTGGAGTATCTGAAGCTGACATTCTGCACCATGATGACAGGAGGCGGGATCTTCCCACAAGGTGGAAAATAAAACGACAAGGTCTGAAGGATAAAAGTGTGGTTAAAACTCTCTGATAAACACCTGACAATGATTTCATCTTTAAAAGAAAACTCAATGCCATCTAGAGCCCAAGGCTTAAGCTGTTAATGGTCACCACAGCAAATGTCTGCCTAGTAAACCGTTTAATAAATTACAGAATTTATTTTTAAAAGAAATGTTTTAGTTCAAATCTACATTATTGCAGAAAAACAACTGTTTTTACCAAACCTGTATCAAAGTGACAAAAAATAAATCATGTGGGGTTTTTTCCTGTCTAAACGGTTCTCATTTTTCAATTCTTTTGTCTTGGTCATTGCATTAGTCAACTGAACAAAGTGAGCATTTCTAAACTGATACTTTATGCCGATAACAGGTGTTGGGTAAGAGAAAATTACATGCCACAAAAAGAATGCCACAGTGTGTGATTGTTGATGTGTGCTTGTCTGTGTGACAAACCTTGTCATTCACGACACGAGCGGTTAGGCCAGAGGCCACCATTTTCTGTAGTGTTTTTTCTTTGCTTTGAGCCTGGCGGGCTAGCTTTGCAGAGCCGTGACCAAAACGGGCAATATAGTTCTACAGGAGATAAAGGGAGCAAGTTTCACATTATTTTTGCAATGGCACACCTCTGGTGAATATTTCTGTGGCAACAGTGCAGTAAAAGAAAGATGAAAGTTGAGAAAGGCTTTTTCACCTTCATGTGAGCTATCTGGTCCTGCTCCCAGTTGTACCGCTTCATCTGGTTTTCCTCCAGTTCCTCCCTGGTCTTCACATACTGGTCATAGTTACCCTAAAAACAAATATTTTCAAAAAAGGTGTGACTTTATATTACACTTAAAAATTAAAATTCTGTCATCATTTTCATTAATGCCCTCATGTTGTTTCAAACCTGTATGAATTTCTTTCACCTGTGGAACAGAAAATATTTCCATTTCCATTGTGTTGACAAAAAACATTAAGACATTTCTCAAAATACTTTCTTTCATGTTCCATAGGAAAAAAAGGAAAGTCATTCAGTTTAGAACGAGGCTGAGTAAAAACAAAACGTGACCACTGTGTTACAGCACTCACAGTGTAGTACTTGAGCTTCCTCTGGTGGAGATGAATGATGTTCGTGCACACACCATTGAGAAAGTCTTGAGAATGTGAGATGAGTACAAGGATTCGCTTAAAACTGAAAGAAAAAAAAGTTGTTAGACATCATCAGAAAAACATTCTTTTTAAAAATATCTTGTTTTAAAAAACATCACCTCGCCAACTTGAGCTACAATTTCTAGGCATTTGTCTTGCATGAAACTTTTTGACATTTAATTTTTTTATTTTTAAGCAATTTCTTTGCATGAAAATTACCATTACATTTAAATATTGCCACACTAGAAAATCTAATGAACGGTGAAAACAGTGCTCACGACTTAAGTTCTTCTTCCAGCCATACACAGGCATCCAAATCCAGGTGGTTAGTAGGTTCATCTAACAACAGCATGAAGGGCTTTATGAACAGGGCTCTGAAAGAGGGAAATTAGACAAAGGGAGACTTAAGAATGTAGGACATGCACTGTTATTTGTGTATACATTAAATTGGTAAACTATAATTTGACCAGAGATGATTTTCATCCACTCATTAAGTGAAGATGACCGATCAAATCCATGAAATGAGCTTCATTATAATGAAAATATAATACTTTGAATGAAATTAACTACGAAAATGTTAATGTTTGAAGATGTTTTTACAAAATTAACAACAAACTGCATTCTGCAGAAAGACTGGCATTTAACAGAAGGATGAACAAAATCATATTCTTATCCATTTTTTAAAACATTTTCCAACACTACATCTACAAGTATATACAGATAATTCCGTTCTGACACTGAAAAAAACATTTAAAGGCCATTTTCATACCTGGCAAGGGACACGCGCATCCTCCAGCCTCCACTGAAATCTTTCAGTTTTTTTTTCTGCATAGATGGAGTGAAACCCAGTCCAAAGAGGATTCGTGAGGCTCGAACTTCAGCTTTGTCTGCGTCCAACTCCTCCAAACGCTCATAGATCTCCATCAGCTTCTCACACTCAGCTGTAGTGAGGAGAAGAGCAGAGAAAATAAGCCATGGAATAATAATTTATATCATTGGTTATACAAACATATATTTATATATATATATAATGTATAACCAAAGATAAGAGTTGAATGGCCAGGTTTATTTACTTGTAACATATTACAAATAGCAAAAACCTGATGCATGTGGGTATATGATGCAACGTGGACAAATTAATGAAATATGTTTATAACTCACAGTCCTCATGAGCCAATCTCTCAGCCTCCTTTTCTAGCTTTATCCTCTCTTCATCAACCTCCATAACACACTGCAGTGCTGTTTTCTCACTAGGGGCCATCTCACGTGTTAGGTGGTAGATGTCTATGTGTTCTGGGATGGGAACTTCTCGGTGGCCAATAGCAGACAGGAGCATGGACTTGCCTACAAAGAGTGTTCAAGAATATTCCCATTCATAGATGCCCCTAACCTCTCATTGTATTTGCTTACGAGAATTTTTTGATAATTAATAGGTTACAGTAAATGTCATGGTAGCATGAGGTTCTATGTATAAAGTAGGGATGCACCGATCATGAATTTTCATTGCCGATTCAGGTACCGGTTGCTGATTTTTTTTCTATGTTTAAGCAAATTTATTTGTTGTTTATTTGCTCTATAACAGGTCAAACTGGCCTTAAACAAAAAATATCTGTAGTCATTTGAAATTAGAAGAAAACACAGATTTCAACAAAGATGCTACACACATGTGGCATGAGCAGTTGCTTTTGATTTAAATTAGATCGTATAATTTAAAGATTTAAAGCAAAAACAGAATGGTCTGACTTTAGATTTGTGAAATGATGCTACATAAGACAGCAGACAGACTAAATGAAAATGCAAATGCACTCTTTGACAGTAAGTGGTGCTTATGGTATTTTTAGTATAAATATACACAAAGCTATACTCTTTATAGCTTTATATGCTTTAACCAATATACACTTTTTGGAAGTAAGAGAAAAAGAAAATGCCATCAAAACTTTTCTGAAGACAGTCAGTTCACTTTAGAGATACATTCATATAAACCTCCAACTCTAATTCAATATTTATATTTTTCTTCCTATATTTCGAGCATCGCGAAGCATGAGCTTGCTGTGCCTGGTACAGTATTTGCTCTGCTGGCGCATCTGTGTTCTCTTCTTTGCATCTGTCTTCAGCGTGTCCTGTCTCTGGCCTGCGTTAACATACTGTTTACAGACTTTGTAATATTTCCACATAAATTACATTCTGGGAAATTATTGCAATGCCGTTTGTGCGCAAGTCCAGAATAGAGATTGGCCAAACAATCAAACAAAAAAAAAAAGATTTATGGCTGATCGACCGGTGCATCTCCAATACAAAGCTTGAGAAGCAATGGAAGTATCAGCCCCAATGTCACTTAACTTTCATACCTGTGCCATTGAGGCCAATAAGACCGTAGCGCCGGCCGGAGTTGAGCTCCAGGCTTGTGTCGCTCAGTAACTCTTGGCCATGAAAGGTGAGCGACAGACTGCTGATGTGAACATCAGTGCTGTTGGGGTGGGAGGCCAAGACACCCGTCACTGCCCGTGCCTCCATCTTACGCATCTCAAACTCATCCAGCTCCTTAGCCAGAGCGGCGACATCTATGGACAAAAGTGAAAGAAGAGACATAAAAAGATAAGTGGATGTAAGAGGAGAGCAAAGCTTATAAAGCTTGTTTTAAAGAAAAAATGATTTGTCACGTAAAAAAGAATTGATGACGAGTCATTGAATAATTGAAAAATAATGCACACCCGAGTTGGTAATGCGCATTATTTAGCACAGAGTCAGTGTTCTTATACTACTGTTACTACTCCTCAAAACATAGTTTAGATGTTTTATTGCAACACATTTGTTAAATTTTTGCCCTTAAAACGCTCGTGTCTAGGACTAATTTCTTACACATCTCATCCCAAGCCTCTGTTGCTAACTAGAGAGAAGAGATAAAATGTGTGTGAACTACCTATGTCTATGCGGCTCTCAACAGTGTTCTGTAGCAGCATCTCGACTAATAGCGAAGATGTAAGTTTAACTGCTTAAAAACAGCGATGTTACTCTCTTTGTAATGAGAAATGTCTTGTAGTTTTTCAGTTGCATGCTAATTGATCAAAAAAGTCAATCACAGGGCAGCACTGACAACAACTTTCTGTGCGTGTGTATGTTTCTGGCTGTGTGTAAATAAAAATAAAATAAAATAGAAAATAAAAAGTAATTTAGTGGGAAAACCATGGAAATTGTTTGTCATTTTACCACATTGGCTCTTGGTTAATTTGCTATTGTAGGCTGTAAGGACTTTTCAAATAACGGAAATAATTTGGCAAAGTGATAAGGAACTTTAATGTGGACGACAGACATGGACCTACTTCATAGCTGTGCTTTTAATGGTAAACAACTGCACACCTTAGAACAGGTGTGCCCAATCCTGTTCCTGGAGAGCTACCTACCTTCAGAGTTCAGATCCAACACACCTGTCTGTAATTATCAAGCACTCCTGAAGATCTTAATTAGCTGGTTCAATTGTGTTTGATCAAGGTTGGAGCTGAACTTTGCAGGAAGGTACATCTCCAGCAACAGGATTGGGCACCCCGCCTTATAACGTTCATAAACCAGTCAGAACAGCATTCAACAACCCTGTGGTATAAACGTTATTGCAGGCCTGGTTCTACAGTTCTGCTAAGCACCCTCAAACGCAAGCAAGAGCACCCTCAGTTGATACTGTAATAACATCAAATCGGCTAAATAGATTTGGTAAACGCTCCAGTGCGTATTTGTGTTTGCGCTCTGGTTAATGTCAAATGTTTCTATTTACAACATGATTTTGCAGCAGTGAGCAATGTAGGCAATCACAGGCATGTTAGCTGATCTCTTGAACGCAATGGCCGATCAGAGGTGTTTAAGTTAGTTACAATCCGCTCACCGGAAAAAAATTTTGTTCAACGCTGAGTTTGCACGCTCGCGAAGCCTCTCATTAACAAAGTTTAGACAAACACAACGTAAGAGACTAATTGTGCAGTGTAGACAACTATAACTGAGATGAGTTACAGTTTTTTAGTGATTATAAAGGATCACTAAAAAGCTATTATGGTGGAGCAGTTGCTTACACATTACATCTGCACTTTACTAGAGCACCCTCAGTGATTTGATTCTGGCCTGCGTTACTGTACATAAATCATGCACAGCTGGTATTCAGTACAATGTCAAGTAAATTATATGTTACAATAGCTACGTTTGTGTGTAAATAATGAGTCTGACTCTGTCAAGGGCCTTATATGAGTGTGAACTGTCAAAATGTTGGAAGTGCACCGGGTGGGTGAATAATCAGTTGTCCAAACGTCTCTTTCTCTCTTTTAACTTTAGGCAGCGTTTTAATAAACACACCTCCATTTGCCTCCCCATTAGTTACTGCACCATTCACTTGGCCGTCTGGAAGCTCTCCTTCTCCGTTCAGTTCATCATGCTTTTTCGCACGCTGTCGAGCTTTGGCAGCCTCCTTCTTCTTTGCAGCCTTCTTCTTAGCAAGATCTGAGGGCATGGCTGTGGAGTACAATAACCTCAAGGTTCAAAATGTCTTCTAACATTATAATATTTTCATACTCACATGAACTCGTTTCGAAACTACCGTCCTACTACACAAAGATGAAAACTGATACAATAAGTTGACCTCACATGATTTGAATAGCAATTATACTGATAAACAGTGGTTTGTGAATTTATATAAGGACATTCTTCATATAAAGCTGTTTATAAGATTTTTCACTACTCTGTGCAATGCATTAACCAGACAAATACTGCTCATTTTAAAAACCCAGAACGTGGCTGCTGTTTTTGGGTTCATTTCATACCCACATACAGTTTCCAATGGATTAGGTAACCATTTTTAGTAAATGAACATCTCGGTCAGTACTCCGAATGTCTTTTTAGAGGCTAATATGACCTAAAACTGTGGCAGTTTATGAAAATGAATCATGTACATGTGAGCGAGGCGAGTGTCACTGCAGCTTAACTTTACATGTCACACCGATATTCAACCAAGACAGGCTAGGCTAACTATTTAAAAAAAAACAAAAAAAAAACAAACAAAAAAACAACAACAACAACAGCGCTTTAAAAAACGTAGCAATTTAAGCATTATACAATGACTTAAAATAAACACCCTAGCAGTTTTAATAACTCAAATCAAAATCAGATGAATAACAAAATCATATATAATACATATATATCTCATATGACAAAACACCGGCATAGGGCCTTGTTAGCCAACTATAGCGCTGTGACGTCTCCATTTGAGAGTTGTGGAGTTCACAGTTTTATATAAAATACATAAATGTACAGTCGTGTATGGCTTAATTTGTATCAAGGGTTATACTAGGCATCGGTGACATATTGAAATGACAGCAGGAGGCGTTCAGGGCCCGGCTTTCAGCTCAAACACAAACTGTACACGCTGGTGTTTACCTCACTTACAGTATATTTATGTCTCATATACGTAATGCTAGTTTCAAAAAGATACTGGCAGGCTGAAACAGAGTAAAAGAAGGTGATTAATAACATACCTTTCCGAGAGGAGCTAAGCGCGCAGGTCTCTGACACGCGCCCGGACAGGCACTGGCAGCCGCGGCTCGCGCACACTCGGCGCGCAGTGACCGTATTTGGTGAAGAGCAGATCACCGCCTGCTGGTGAGACGAGCCACGCGTCACCACTCTGAGGAATATATGCTGTAACTGCGTAATAAAAGCTTAAAGTGTAATGACCAGTGTTGGCCAACTCTAATAAAAAAGTAATTCATTACTAGCTACTAATTACATCTTCAACTGTGTAGTTATATTAGGTACTGTATAATTAATAATAGGTAGAAGGTTACATTAAAAACATACATTTTAACATTAGATGTTAAATTTTAGTTTTATATAGAATTGTTCTATAGTCTATACACCACAGTATTTAATGCAGTTACATCAGAAGTAGCCCTAACTGTAAATAATTTAGGCTACAGAAAAATTAAGAGTCATTTTTCAAGGGAAAAGTATTTAAATTACAGTAATTAGATTACTTAGTAATTAATTACAGCCAACACTGGTACTGAATGGTATTGAAAACAAAAATCAAGAATTTTAGTCTTATTTCACAAAAATGCAATATCACAGCAATCAGTAGGCCAAATCGTGAAAAATGTTTGTTAAAACTGAACAAAACGCAGTACAAGTAAAATAAATAGTGATAAAAAGTTTTTTTTTTAATTAAAAAGTGTTTCAGGTGAATGCAGGGGTGTAGAAGAATAACAAAACATTTAAAGGGCTAGTCGTTATTTACTCACTGGACCTAAACCTATGCCTTTCTTACTTTTGTGGAACAAAAAATTAGATGTAAGCCAGAATGACAATTCTCTTTAATTGCATCTCCTGTGACCAAGACTATCATTTAGCCTAAAAATCATTCACATAAATTCACAGATTTGTAACGAAATGAGGATGAGTAAATGGTGAACGAATCAAAACTAACTTCAAGTATCACTTTGGGGTATGTGTAGCTATTTTACTTGAGAGCTATTGAAACTGTATAAGTAGGCAAAAATAAGACTTATTACTATAGGCTACTATTTTCAATTGCATTTAAAGTACAAATATATTTTGCATTGCAACATGACTTCAGTCTTTTCTCTTTCTTATGTTGCTGAACTAACAAGCCAAATTAGCCAATAATCAAATTGTTTTATTGTACTTCATCTTTGTGAGATCTCTCATTATTCCCCACATCAAAGTATTGGACCTAAAGCAATTAGTTATAATTAACTGTTGCTAACAGCAGATGAACTTGATTCAAATGTAAACAGGGTCAATGGCCAGTCTTTAAGTTAACTTAAATAATTTTTTAATTCTATAGTCTTTGGCAATACTCAAATGTCAAACTAGAGGTCAGGTAACAGGAATCTCCTTCAAATTTCATCGTTTAAAAAACTAAGAATTTCTATTTAGTTCCAATTAAATGTGACATTTTTAAATAGACAATTGTTTAAATTGTAGCTACAGTTCTAACACAAATCAGATTAGACGACCAGCGGTAACTCTTGTGCTCTTTATTATCATTCTTTTTTCTTTTGTAGCTATTCTTTTGTTACTCATCTCACTGTAATCACGTATTTGACATTTGATGGCCTGAATCTCGACCTTATCATTCATGCTTGATGACGTGTCTCCCCCGCCTCGACGGAATGAGTGCAGGAGCGGGATAACGGGAACGGCCGGAGCGGGATAACGGGAACGGCCGAAGCTCCACACGGACACTTGCTGTCAGTCTCTCTCGACAGAGCCGAGTCTCTGCTGCAGGGCTCATGTATACGTGGAACTCTTGTGCGCGTGCTGCTTGTTTCCCTGGGTCTGTTTTTAACGCATTGAGTCAATCTTCCTCTCGAGCACATCCGTAGGTAGGACTTGATACGTGCCAGACGATGCTGGAGATATTTACAGCAAAGCCAATAAAGTCACTTCGCGATTGTTTTTGTATTTTTCAACGAACCTTCGGAAGAGACGCGGGGATTCATCCACAGTTGAGAGCAGTTTCGGCGGATTAGTGTGTTTTGGGGGAAATATCGCTGGTGGCCGCTAATGCTGCTCAACTTCAGTGAGTAAGCACAGCAGCTAACGTTACGAAGCTACGCGAGAGAGCGGAGGACTTTTTATTAAATGTAATTTATCGTCGATTGTCTTTCGAACCGCTGATTCGCTCCACAAAACAAAGCAAAACAAACCCACCCAAAAACTTACATACATATATCCTGAAATTTATATTTCAGTCCACTGTGCATGTAAGTTGAATCTTGGTTGCGGCTGCAAATGGTGTCGACTGGTTAACGATCTAACCTTTTGTGCATCACCAGTGGAGGTGATTTCTCATCTAATAATGTAGAAGTAATTCTACTTGTATTCATACATGCAGCTTGCTCATATCGCTTGCAGGAGGATGTCCGCCTAGATCACAGTGGACTATTTTATATGGAGAGAATGGTGCCTCGGTTTTGCATGTTTGGATGGTAAATCAGACTTGCATGTCATTGTGTTAGTCATTTAACTGTCAAGCGGCAGGTCAGATTGGTTATTTTTCCTCCTGTTTGTTTGGCTTTACCCTGCATACCTTGACATCTTCATCGCCCATTCATCTGATTGTGAAGACATCAACACTGACTTGACTAGTCATGCTATGATTATATAGTGCCAGGAATTCAAATACTTACCTTAACAGAATCACTGTCAAATGCCTCTACTGTAATCAAGACTTGGCTGTTACTTGAACTGCTCACTAAGGAGACCTGTCGAGACCTGTCGAGACTTGACATCCATTGACTGGCTCACAGAAGACTGTCTGCTCCACCATGCGTCTGTCTTCTTTCCTGGCTGTTTTCCGGCCTGCTCTGCCTCTCATTCTGGGCCTCTCTTTGGGCTGTAGCCTTAGTCTCCTGATGGTGTCCTGGACACAAGGGGAAAACGATGAGGCTTGTGGAGATGAACTGGGAAATGGGAGACTCATACACAGTGGTCATATCAGGGATCACCAGGATGGCCAAGATGGGAATAAAGACTTCCAACCTCGCATTGTGCCCTATCACAAGGACCCCAACAAACCACACAAGAAAGTTCTCAGGTGAGTCCTCAAATGTCAGTTCAGATTGGCTTTGTTTCTCATATTATATTGAAATCTCAGTATAAGTTGATACGTATAAATCATTCACAAGTTAGACAGGGTCCAAGATCAGAAGGCCATAATGTAAAATTGCAGTAAGCCCAGCTTAACTATGTAGATCTGATAGAATTTACTATTATCATTCATTGCAAACACATTAGTGTTGCAATCCAAAATTACATTTAGCTCATGTTAGTATCAGTAGTCAGTCTAGAAATGTGACTTCGTAAGATCTCAGGCGAGTATTTTTCACATCTCTGTGCTTCTCTCAAAGCTGAATTCTTCACCACTTTGTGAAGCAGCTGACATAGAATCTCTTATTATTCCTCTCGCAAAACACCCATGGCTGCATATACAGGACAGCCGTGCCATTGCCCTTAGAAATAATCAAAATGTTGCAGGTTAAAGGATGAACAGTTAAACTTTAAGTTGTTTGGAATTCAAAATCAAAGTCACTTATGTTCCACCCGGGACTGAAAAATTAGAAGATAAAAGAATAAGAAAGTGCCTGTTTTTTCATCCTTTATAGCTAAAAACAACAAAATATTGGCAACAGTTTAGATCACAAAACAAATTAGAAGGGCATTATTAATAATAAAATATATTGCATTACGAAATGATTTTGGATACTGGTTATTGAACATGTAAACATAAAAATGATATCAGCTGATCTCCATAATTGTCTTTACTTTTACATGTCATATTTTGACTTCTATTTGAGTAGCAACTTACTGTTTTAAATAAAACTTTGAGTTGAGCACATTCTACCTTCTCCATTATCCTCATTTCACCAGTAACAAATACAGCTTTATAAATAATTAGGTTGCCAACTAGGCTGCCATAGAAGATTTTAAAGATCGCTGAAGCGGTTCGCTTTAGAGATCATAGTGGCTGTCTCTCATTTGTCTCACTCAGCTTTGTAATTGGCTTAGATCTCTATCATTCTTGGCCTAAACCTTTTCAGAGACAATGTTGTAAATGCACAAAGGAACATACATACATATATTATTGTTATTATATAATAATAATAATAATAATAAGAAGAAGAAATGCTTCTTAAGCACCAAATAAGCATATTAGAATGATTTCTGAAGGATCTTGTTACAGTGAAGACTTAAAATTCAGTTTTTTTATCACAGTAATAAATTACATTTTTAAATATAGTAAAATAGAAAACAGTTATTGTAAAAGGTAATAATATTTCACTGTTTTAACTGTATTTTTGATTAAATAAGACACTTAATGACTTAAACTTTTGAACAGTAATGTATATTTACACTAAAATAAAACCGTTTATTTTTTGGTTGTTTGCCACAGGACTCGCTACATCCACACAGAGCTGGGCATCCGAGAACGGCTCCTGGTGGGCATCCTGAGCTCACGCGCCACTCTGAACACGCTAGGGGTGGCAGTCAATAAAACGGTAGCTCACCATTTTCACCGTACCTTCTTTTTCACTGGCCTACGGAGTGCAAAGGCACCACACGGCATGACTGTTGTTGCTCATGGTGATGATCGACCCGTCTGGCTGATGTATGAAACTATACGGCACCTTCACCAACACCACGGCAATGAGTATGACTGGTTTTACCTTGCACAAGATGATACGTACACACAAGCTGAAAGGGTCATGGAGCTGGTTAATCATCTTAGTGCAGGACAGGATATGTACATGGGACGAGCAGAGGAGTTTATCGGGGGTGAAGAACGTGCGCGATATTGCCATGGCGGATATGGGTATCTGTTGTCACGCAGCCTTCTAGCCCGACTGCAGCCCCACCTGGACTCTTGTCGAAATGACATTCTCAGCGTCAGGCCAGATGAGTGGCTTGGTCGCTGCATCATCGATTACCTGGGTCTTAGCTGTGTGGAGAAGCATCAGGTGGGGAAGTGCTTTTTAAATCAATGTAAATGAAAAGCTAAAATTACTTACTGTACAATTAGTAAATATTGTTTTGTGCTTGGTCATTTTCAATGGCGTGTTTACATCCATTAATCCAGACCAAAACAATGCACAGAGGATTATGATCAGTGCTGTTGTCATGTTTTTAAATGATGTAGGAGATGACCTACCGTTACTTTGAGCTGCAGAAGAACGTAGACCCTGAGCGCGAGGACAGTGCACAGTTTAAAAACGCCTTCACTGTCCACCCCGTCTCTGAACCTGTCCTGATGTATCGCCTACACAAACGATATAACCAGATTGAACTGGACTGGACCTATGCACAAATTCAGCAGTTACAGGTATGTTACTGTACCTCATCTTAGAAGATCATTTCAAGCTGCTAACTTCAAGCCAGCTGGTTAAGTTCCCACTTATTACCCTTAGTCATGTGTGCATAATCGTGCAAAAACCTGATCCAGAATTAGCACCTTTAGTTTGAGAATCGTATTATGACCGTGTCATGCATCTTGACTAAGCTGTGCCTCGTTGAGACTAGCAAAATTATGTATTTTAATAAATGCATGCTGTATTTGGATGTGATATGTCTCTGTTAGCACCTTCAAGATGAAGTGCACACCTTTTTGAGCAAATGCACAATGCTAAGGTCAATATTATTCTGACTTTGCAAACATTTTAGATTTCAGACTAAAGCATTTACATGGCATTTAAAAAAGATTAATCACTATTTTAGTCCAAATTAAATTGCAGTGAATGTAATCTTTTAGATGCCGAGCTTTGATATACACACAGACTTTCATGTCTGGACAAATATGTTGCATAGATAATAGGGCAAGGTGTTTGCAGCTGTCAGCCAGCCATCACACATCACATAACCGCAGGAAATGAACTTGAAATGAATTATCTCATGCCTTTCTGCATGATAAATGAAGCGATTGATAGACATACTGTGCTTAAAGGAACAGGGCGAAAAGAAGAACTTGTTCCCTTTATCAGTTTAACATTATTGCTGCTTCTTACAATGACTATTTCTGTTGTTTTGGCCACAGAACCAGATCAGTAACATAAGTGAGCTCACTCCAGAGGGCAAAGCCGGAGCCACGTGGCCCATTGGAATCAACCCACCCTTCCGACCCAAAACCCGCTTTGAGGTGATCAACTGGGAATACTTCACTGAAGAGCACATTTATTCATGTGCTGACAGCTCTCCAAAGTGTGAGCTTCGAGGTGCGGACCGGGCAGATGTCAACTCAGTTCTGGAGACCGCAGTGGGCCGTCTGAATGAGCGCTATCAGCCCCAGTTACGCTTCCGTAAGCGGCGTCTGCTGAACGGGTACCGACGCTTCGATCCCACGCGAGGCATGGAGTATGTGCTGGATTTGGCCCTGGAAGCTTTTACGCAGAAGGGTCACAGTCAGGTCATCGCCAAACGGGTGAGTCTGCTGAAGCCGCTTAGTGCTGTCGAGATCATCCCTATGCCATATGTAACAGAAGCGACGCGGGTACAGGTGATCCTCCCTGTGACGGCACACGATCAAGACTTTGTGGGTAACTTCCTTGACATGTATGTCATGAATGCTCTGGATACCCATGACAATGCTCTGCTCACCTTCTTGTTTGTATATGACCCCTTCGATGCCCAGCGAGTCAGCCAGATGGACGTCTTTGCCGGTGTCAAAGCCATGATTGGTGAGGTAGAGAAACGTTACGGTGATGTAAAGATTCCTTGGATTAGTGTAAAGACTGAAGTTCCCTCACAGGTCAAGCTGATGGACATCATCTCCAAGAAGCACCCAGTAGACACCCTGTTCTTCCTGGCCAGCGTATGGACTGAGGTCAATGCTGACTTCCTCAACCGCTGCCGTATGAACGCTATCAGCAATTGGCAGGTCTTCTTCCCAATCCACTTTCAAGAGTACAGTCCAGCTTTGGTCTACCGCGACCAACAACCATCTGCCGCTTCATCTTTTGCATCCGAGACGCTGCGTGATGGCCACTTTGACCGCCACATCTTTGAAGAAGCCTGCTTCTACAATGCAGATTACATGGCTGCCCGCACAAAGATGGCCGCTGACATCTTGGACAATGATGAATTGCTTGAGAGCATGGACGTCTATGAGATATTTGTACGTTACTCTGGGTTGCACGTGTTTCGGGCTGTCGAGCCAGCGCTAGTTCAGAAGTATGTGCACAGGGAATGTAACCCACGGTTCAGTGAGGACATCTATCACCGCTGTGTTCTCAGTAACCTCGAGGGGCTGGCCTCTCGATCACACCTAGCAATTGCTTTGTTTGAACAGGAGCAGGCTAACAGCACTTGAACTAACTACTACTGCAACATTAAGATGGCTTAAACTTCTTGATTCTCATTTAGGTGGCCTTTAATGACCTACTGATATTGATCGAGTGAATTTCACCCTGATGCTGTGAACTTCTCTGAACAGATCATCCAGTGACTCAGTTTAACTAAACACAGTGAAGTTGCCTTGTCAAAGGGATAGTTCTCATAAAATGATAATTCTGTCATCATTTACTCACCCTCATCCCTCTTTGGATTATAAAAAGTGATTTTAATTTCCGTACAATGAACGTCAAAGGTGACCAATTCATCAAAATCTCTTCTTTTGTGTTCTGCAGAGAAAAGAATGTAATTCAGGTTTAAACTAACTTTTTTAAGTTGAGCAAACAATGAATTTCCATTTTCTGGATGAACTATCCCTGTAAGGATCTACATATGGTGGAATTGTGTGACTAATATAACCAGAGAACAATACTGATGAAATCTTCATAACTCGCTTTAAATAAAACCTTAGGAATGGGTTCCACCTCGTTTACATTACTACCGATGACTGAATGCAGGAACCTGACTTTAGGAAGTGAAACACATTAGGATCTCATTCATCTTCTACTATATGAACATGTCAGATGTCTGGTGGTTAGTAGAGGTTCTAGTCTCGGCTATAAAAGTAACTTGAGCCATCTTTCTTCCTTCGGATATATGATTGTATGACCTTTAAACAGAATGTGCTGAATATTTCAGGACTGAATAAACAAATTATCTGTGAAACATGATCATGAGTCATGACTTTTTGGTCCCAAATTTTTTATCAGTTTTACTGGTAGTCCACTGTATGAAGAATTTTTGGGGTATAATATCACTGTTTACTTTATTTTGCTATCCTCACTTAAGTAAATGAACTATAGTGTCCTGCACCCACTAGTAAAAAAATATCAAAAACTATATCTAGTGTCTGAATAAGTTTTGGTTTGACTGTATATATATCATGTTATATGACCATTAATCGACATCAGAGAACCGTGAACTTGATGTTATTATTGACTTAAAGTAGATTTTAAGTTATGTCAATAATAAAATTAGGTATATATATTAGGTCAAAGAGGTTAGGCTGACAATAAAACATTGCATGTAAATATATGTGAATTTGTATATTTTAATGTGTTTGAAAGACAGAAGCCTCCTAAAGACATAGTAATACATGGTTAAATGACTCACTGAGTACAAATAATAACGTGTTCGTCAGGAGCTGAATAGATTTGCAATGTCGAGAAAACACTTGAACGATTTCTGTAAATGCAGTGATCAAATGCTGTGTGGGTCTGTTTTCAGTGATGGGCACATGACTAGTGGCTGGTCTGTGCAATTCTACAAACCTGGAAGACCTTCTGAACGTAGGAAAATTTTAAAGTTTAAAAAAAAAGTAGTAGGGAGAATCAATGATGAAAAATGTAATGCCATTGTGAGAATAACATGTAATCGTACTCAAGTCTGATTATGAGTATTTTAAAAATGTTATATAATTATACATATAATTCATTTTTTTAAATCTGATTACATGTAAACTGATTAATGTAAACAGTACTGCTTGAGAATAGGTTATTAGAGATTATTGTACAAAAGTTGCCTATATTCTTGAAGGACAGACTGGAGGAAATGAACTTCAGTCCCCTCCTCTATGGCTTTTCAACTTGGGATGAAATTCAATACACACTATGTTTAGAAGAGCCAGAGAGAGATTCAAGTGAAATGGCACCTTTCATCTTATTCCACAGGGAACATGGCTTAATACAGTACATTATCCATCAGACTGTATGGAAGCCTTCTTTCTCCACGCTGCTAATTTCATGTATTTCAGAGAACAGAGGGGGGCCTTGTGGATTTTTGCCAGGTCAAGTGTAGGTAGGTAGTGAAAGGTTCTTTTAAAGCAGAGGGTGTGGCCTGCTGCTGAATACAAACACCAGTTTCCTCATTGGCATAATGACACATTTGTCATAAAAGAGTAGTCGAGAAAATGAAAATACTGAATGACATTAAAACTCTCCACTGAATCTCCACTCTCACAAAGTAATGGATGTCAGAGAGGAGTCTTTTATTCTCAAATATCACAATCTTATTATTGAATCATGTGTAACTTAATTTTGATCCAGTGATTGTTTTTACCCTTTGGATTCCACACATATTAATGCAGTGTTTCTCAGCCTTTTTGATCCAAGGCCCTCCTTTGTCCAAGACAATATTTGAAGACCCTCCAATCTAAGCTGATATGGACCAAAAATATGTCAAATTTGTTGTGCATCTTTATTTTTCTGCATCCTTATTGTCCCATCTTTTTATTTTTGCATTTTGATCATGTTAATATAACAAATTTAAATAATTTTAAGTTTTATTGGCCCATACCCCCCGCCCCCTGGAAGTTTGCTGAGGCCCCCCTAGTGGGCCCCAGCCCTTTGGTTGAGAACCACAGCACTAATACACATCTTAAGAATAAACTCAACACACTTTCAGTATGGTGTTCCATTCACAAACTTTGGCAAGCGCTTGTTTATTTACATCCTCATTATCCTACACAGGTACGTCTGTAGTTTTGATCTCACTCGCTGAACAGTGGAACAAGTTGAGAAAGCAAACATGTACAGACTGTGAGAGGAAAAAAAAAGAAAAAACAAAAGTGGGCCATTAAAACCTACTTGTTCAGATGTCTGCTGGCAGTACTTCTATGAACAAACCATGGAGTAAGAAAGACACTATAAACAAACCTAGTTATGATGAAGATTTCAAAGCCCAGTGAACTACTGAATACTTAAATACATCATGTGTGGCATTTAATCAAAGCATACCAATCAGCGTTCATTTTTAGTACCCAAACTGTTTGGATATTTCCCCTTACAGAAGCACTGGAGGGCAGCATGATGCATTTACTGCACCTCAAAAGACGCTAAAGCAGAAGAGATGGTAACATTGAACACTCGACCACACAATGGTCAGGTAAAAAAAAGCACAGTTGGTGGCGTGGAGAGCAACAGAAGAGCTTACTTTACACATTAGAACAGAAAACTTTGTTCAGTTGCTAACACAGCACCACAGGCAGATGTTATATTGACTTGCAACTGTTATACTTTAAGTTCATAATGTTCAAAATGGCTGACTATATACATGTAGTACCCAAAAGATTCGATGGGAGGTGCTGTTGTTGCCCAAAAGGCTCTGTAAAAATCATTGGTGTGCTTTTCTTATCCACATATTAAATTTCAAAGTCTTTTTAAAAGACAAAACAAAACGAAAGAAAATAATACATGACCTAAAATGGCCTCTGCTGTACATGTTAGGCTGGTACTGTATGTAGAGACTGTCATTACCCAAACAGAGAGGGTCACTAACTAAAGAAACTCAGTGCTCTTCTGATCAGCTCCCAAGCAGTCAGAAGGTTTCTCATGTCCTTGTATGAAAGTATAAAATGTGTCCATGCAACATGCATAGGTCTGAAAAATACTCTGAGTGACAACACACGGGTCACCAGCACTCCTCCCTCCTCACGAGAAGATGTGTGAGGATCACAGGCAAACCGCACGAACACACAATAATTGACCTGGACAAGCCATCCTTCAGCTGACAGTAAAGCAGCAGCAGAGGGTTCATGATCAAAACCCAGAGCCAATGCGAACTCAGGACTATACTGCAATGATGAAACCAGTCTATAATGCCAGATGGCAGTACAGTGTAACCACATTTAAACATTTATTCCCCTAAATCATCCTTCATTTCTCTACTTTTTTTTGTTTAGGTGACATATAATTAACACGGAAAGCTTTTGGAGCTCAGTCATGATCCTTGATTTAGTGCAAAGACTCTATGAGTCATAAAGCAGTTTAAAAAGCGTTTTCACAGCTAAGGAGATTCAGATGGGAAAAATGTGTATTTGTTAAAAATGTGTCCTTCATCTTTTAAAAAACTTAATCTAGTCAAAGTCTGTACACTTCTCTTCTTAAAGTAATTTAGACCTTTGGTAAAACATCAAACATCACTAATAACAAACAAATGCCCACAGGATGTTACTTAAACTGCAATACTGAAACAGATAAAAAACAAATCAAATTCTCAAAAGAAGATGGTAATGTCACGTGCACAGAAAAGGTTTCGGTGAAGCATAATAAAATGTCAAAATATTCACTTTTATCTAGTTGACTGCTGATCAGACTGTCTAATCCGGTTAAGTTCGATGTTACTGCTTCCGGGTCTTCAGATACTAAAACTAAACAACAAACGGTGCTAATATACACTCATTGTATGCTGTAGTACTACTAAAAAAATCATGATGCTAACCTTCTATCTCCACATCAAATCTCAGTTGGCCAGAGAGTGATTCATCTTTTCTGTATCATTAAAATACTGGTGTTCTGAGCCCAGAAACTGTAGTGTACACCGTAGCTTAACATAAATGTGTGATATGAAAAAAAAAAGTGCTCAAAAATGGCTATTGAGTATTAAAAAAATACAGGATTTGACCCGGAAGCAGTATTGAATACGTCACAACTTAACAAGCAGATTATATTTCTAAATAACTTTCGTCATTATGCTGGGATGACCTATTTTCTCCATATATGTGACAGCTTCTCAAAAACCGTGACCTATCAAATTCCTTCAAAGTGAACTAATGACTATGTCAGTACTGACCTAAAAAGGTAAAACGCAGTAACTACACATAATTCAGAGAAAGTAGTGTGAAAACTGATACCAAATCAAACAAAAACATTAAAGCCATATTCTCATTCTCACTCAAGTGTGGGTTTAGTTACTGTGTTTTGTCTTTATAAGGCAGAATAGCTTTTAAATACTTGATTAAAACAACCTCATTCAATCTTTCAATGTTTATATACACTATTTACTTAAAAAGCGCAGCAAAATGTCATTAATGTGGCAGGGACAGACAGCAGAGTGTGACATACCCTGTAAGCCACCAGTTCAGTTTCTACTGAATGATGCTTCTTTTAAAGCTGCCTGCCTCAAAGTACTTCATAAATACACTTCTGAATAAAAGTGTAAATAACGGAGATAATTATTGTGGCTCTACTGATTTCCAACACTGACAGACATACAAAATGATCTTTTTGATCAATACTCAAGAAAAAATTTGATACAACAAGTGGACTACATTAGAGAAGTCATCAATAACTCAACCAAACCACACGTTTATCACATGAAAATTGTGTGTGAATAACAGAAATGGATGATTGAGAGAAAGGAAGGCTGAATCACAACTGAATCAATGTTGGATCCACAGTCTATGGGACTGAGCCGGCTCTGAAGTCATCAAGTTCAAAATGCTGGTGGATGTGAGTGGTATTAAAAAACAGAAATCCAAAGAGTGCATTGTGAGATGATTTCCTCCCGGAATGGAAGACACAGCACCGTGATTGGCTGAAATGCACATACTGTATAATGGCGCTGCAGGGGCTGTTGGAGTAACAGGGTGCGATTGGTCCAGTACAGTAGATTGTAGTCACAGTGACAACAACGATGACTGGAAACGCACACAAACCCTCATACGCTGCAGACAATAATGCAGGGACCTCCACATGGAGGCAGTGTTGTCACAAACTAGCAGTGTTCTTCTAATGTGGTCGGTGTGGGTTCTAGGTGTTCCTCATGGCCAAGGCCTGCTCCAGCTCCTGCCTCCTCTGCTGAATCTGTGGAAGTGAAAAGACAGAGCCAGTCAGATTTTGCAGGCAGTGCAGATAAACAATACAACCTCACAAAAGACACTGACATCCAACCCTTTACATCCTGTTTTATAGTAGACGAGTAGAAGGTTCACACTAGTAATCATATATTTTTACACCCTTACCTTGCAGTAGAAGTAACGACTGACAGCCTCCTGAGACCACGGCTGATGATAAAACTCTGCTCTCCTCTCTTCCTCTGGGTTCCCAACAACATCTGTCATCAGCTACAAACAATCAAATGGTGATAAAAGTAAGAAATGCAGGACAGTGACAGGACAAACATGATGTAGGACAATGTTTACAGAGTACACTAACATTTTGGGGTCGGTAAGATTATTTAATGTTTTTGAAAGAAGTCTCTTATGTTCTTTATCAAAAATACAGTAAAAACAACAATATTGTGATATATTATTATTACAATTTAAAATACCCTTTCTACTGTATGTAATTTAAATGTCATTTATTCCTGTGATGTTGAAGCTGTATTTTCTATTACTCCAGTCTTCAGTCACATGATCCTTCAGAAATCATTCTAATATGCTGATTTGGTGCTCATAAAACATTTTTTTATCAATGTAGAAAACATTAATCAGTGCTGATTTTGTTTTGTGAAAACCATGATACATTTTTTTTTTCAGGAATTCCAAAAAAGTAAAAAAAAAAAATATATAAAAATAAATATTTTGTAACAATTTAAAAGTCTTTGTTTTCAAGTATTAATTTAGTGGTGTATGAGAGCTGTTGAAGCTTTGGTTTTTACTAGTTGAGACCACTGACTATGAAGCAAATATCTTCTAGAAGCTTCTGTAAATCTGGCTCAAAGTGTGTAGTTTCTGTATCATTAACAGCAGCAAACAGAACTGCAAATTTAATTTCCAGAGAGTTTTACCAAACACTCCCACTGCCCCTTCTGACCTGTCCCAAACAGGTAGTCCCACCCCTAACTCATGCCATTGGTTGAGCCAGAAGTTGACATATCAGACCACTCAAACAAACTAAGCAATGTTTTGAAACCGGCAAAGAGCCACTGTGTTTACACTTTTTAGGACGTCAGCCTAAAAATGGCATTCATACATCCGTCTCAGCACATTAAACTGAGATAGGAGAACATACTGTAAAACAGAGAACACACTTCATCTTCAAAAATATACATTATATAAATACCAAGAGTCATTTGTAGAATAAAGAAAGCTGGCGCAGACCTTCAGATCTCTGCTCTGGGATTTGAGCCAGTCCTGAATGTAGCCTTTGGGATCTCTGGAGAAGCTGAGCATGAAATCTCTCTGAATCTTTAGCTGATTGATGGACTCAATAGTCTCATGGATCTGCAGATCATTTAGAACAAGACTGAAAAATCAAGGGTGTATTGACAGACATGGCAGCACAGCAAAAGTGGTTAAATCCTGATTATCTTCCCGCTATCAGTCGAAATCAGAGACTATATAATTCACAATTCATCTGCTCCATTTTTGCACTAACCTTGCTGTCCAAAGAGGCAATCTCTTGCTGATTAGCTGTGGAGAGCAGGAAGCTGCTCATTTGTGCTTTAAGGGGATCTTCCACCTCTACATCAATGTCATAGCAGGCTGTCTTTTTCTGATCATTAGGGTCGACACTGTACAAAAATAACCTCAATGAGAATTCATGTTTTCATTCTTTATAAAATTAATAAGAGCAGATAGAAAAGACAAGGCAAAGGCAAAGACTAAACCAAAATACTTCTGATTTGGATTCCATTTATATCTATTCATTAGAGATGTGATGAATTATGATGCAAATAAAAACATGACATACTGTATAAAGTTCTAATCAAGAGTTTGGGGTGGGTAAGATTTTAATGTTTTTGAAAGTCTCTTGTGTGCACCAATGCTTCATTCATTATATATTATTAATATTTAAAAATAACTGATTTCTATTATAATATATTTTTAAAATGTAATTTATTCCTGTGATGTCGAAGCTGTTTTTTCAGCATCATTACTCCAGTCTTCAGTGTCACATGATCCTTCAGAAATCATTCTAATATACTGATTTGCTGCTCAAGATGCCTTTTATATTAGCATATTATTATTAATATAGAAAATGGTTGCGCTGTTTAATATTTTTGTGAAGAACGGTGACATTTTTTTCAAGATTCTTTAATGAATAGAACATTAAAAGTACAGCAATTATTTGAAATAAAAATCTTTTGTAACAGTCTTTTACTGTCATTTTTGATCAATTTAATGCATCCTTGCTGAATAATAGATTCATTTCTTTAAAAGAAATTTTGTTGACTTCAAACTTTTGACTAGAAGTATATAAGACGAAGAACACTATTTTGGTAGATATCTGCAATAAATATGACACATTTGTACAGACAAGCAAGCAGACGAACAAAATCACATAAATAGGCAGCCAAACCTAATGATGTGGTTGATGACAATAGGGTCAGGAGGCAGTAGAAGGTTGGTGAGGCGCTGTGGAATTTCAGAGAACTTCAGGCGTGGACAGTCAAAGATCTGTGAGAGGAGATGAGGCCAGAAAAACAAAAAGTTCTTGATTAAAATATTGTATACTGGCTTTGCATAATAATTCTAACGTGTTTCTGTGAACTTCGGCAATATCAATTGAAATATTAAATACATTTTAAGGGTTTAAGTGAAGCTGATTCATTCATTAATTACAGATTGTGATTAATGTTAATCAATGCTTCTAATCAAGCGTACCTGTTGGAAGTACTTGTCACAGTTGATGTACTCCTTGTCATGCGAGTCCTGCAGTTTGTTGGTTTTGACATACTGCCAGAGGGCCTGAATGATACTGGAGCGAGTCTGTGTGTGTATGCCGAGCAGACGAGCCAGACGTGGATCCAGCTTAAACTGAGGTGGCTGCATACAGGACAAGAGTATTGACGCATGCTTACAATTAATTAGCTTTTCATTCAATATATTATTCAGCTCAATTAAAGTTTTAATTTAAAAACTTAGGCCAAATAGAAGAATATTTATCTATTTTGGATTAAACTCAATTTTTTGAAAAATGTGACTGGGTAACTATGATTTTTTTTCTCCACAAAATAAAGCATTAGAAAATTATTAATAAGTAGACCTGCTGCTCACAGAGTTCCTGTTCTTTTCTAATATACTCATACATGTGATATTCACCCTTCACTACTATCTTCACTATTTCATCAACTTATTATTTGAATGAAACTTCCTGGTAATCTCAAAGCTTTGAGGTCTGAAAGAAAATTACAATCAAAAAGCAAATCACACAAGTCCATGGACAAATTGTTCTAAAATTTGACATGACAAATGATATAGTTTAATTTTGCAGTTATTGATCAACGCTTTCAGTTGATATACACACTGTAAAATTTACTGCGATTTTTACGGTAAAAGACTGTAAAAATGCTACGGTGAAAAACAGTTAACTGGTTTACAGAAAGTTTCCGTTTTTGGAAGTGAAAAACAACAAGTCATTTTATAATTTACAGTGAAGAACTGTAAATTGACATTCCCACAATTCCCTGTGTGACACTTCACATTTGATGTATTTTCGCTGAAATGACTCTCATCACCACTGTGTTAGTGGTGGTTACTGTGTATTACAAAGGCACAAAACAGATATTACTACTTCAATAGGTTGGTAATGAAATACGTTTTTTTTACCATAAATTTAACAGAGTTTTTGTACAGTGTGTAAAATAAACAGTTATGAACCGTAATGATTACAATATAAACCTTTAAATTATACGGTTTTGAACTGTAAACTAAATGCTGTCCCGTAAAACCTAAAACGGTGCTACCGTATTTTTTACAGTAAAGTTCTGGCAACCACAGCTGCCGTTTTTTTATCGTAAATTTTACAGGGATTTTATTTATTTTTTTACAGCGCATGCTAACATCACTGGATGCATTTTGTTGTCTTTACCTGGTAATCCAGCATTAACAGCAGGGTGCAGCGCACGTTAACATCTCCAGGCCTCTTCACCTGGAAACCGTCTGTCTCCTGAGTGGTTGGGGTACGATGCCACTGCGGAAGTAAAGAGAAATCAACATGCTTGCACAGAGTCACTAAGGAAAAGCAAAAACACAGATTTACAGTATCTGTAAAGAAAAATAACTTGAATGACAATATCACCACACATCTTTAAATGAACAAAGTGCTATATGGCATGTTTGTATGTACTATAATGAAAAATACTGTAGAACACAGATAAAATATAAGGTATTTATAGTAGTTTTAGCTCTTGGTTATAGGAATTGCCAAATATTAATACATTTTCATTTAAGCAGGAAATCAATCACCAACCTCAACCAAATGGTTATCAGGGCCGTAAAGGTCTTTGTCAAGCTCAATCACCAGACTCTTGAAGAAAGAGGAGAACTTCCTCTTCATCTTGCCTGGCTGTGAATGAAAGCACGAATACTGTTTTCAGAGTGTGCCACTAAGCAAACTATCCAGTTTCAAGTATGAAGACATTGTTGGAAAACATGAACCTTACACCACATCATAAACTTTCCTGGTAGACGTTCCACGGAAGAGAACGGCCTGAATGTTCAAATGAAATGTGGTATACTGGTGGATGATTTGCTGTGCAGGACAACATTCCATTCAGCCCAGACACGGCTTGAGTCCTTCAAGCTATTATCAATAAGTACTAGTTTCATTTCTTTGTGCATGGAAAAGCATGCCTCAAGTGTATTAGCTAAATGGGTCTTGGTTAGAGACTGAACCAAGAGGCTGTATTTATGCTGTATTGCGTAAACCTTTAAGAATTTAGTCCTCATGCTTCAGTTCATCTTCTAAAATCTTACAGTATGCATAACTGTACATCAGATGTACTGATGGGCTTCAATCACATGAATCAAGTACATTAGCAAGTATATCAGATCATAATCCAAAAGATGCTTTCAACAAAGAAAACAACATTCTATATTATCTTATAAACCTATGATTTCACTAATGAAAGTATGTCTTCCTTTATTCTTTATTCTGCTGTCTTTACATGGGTAAATGTTGGCATCGTTAAAGAGATAATGAAGGTCATGAATGTCATTTTTTCTGTATTTTTTTTTTTTTAAGTATTTTTTCTACTTGCACAGGTAAGAAACATTTTGCATGTTCAGCCATGCTCCAGTGCTTTTGTGGCTGTAGATGAAGGGAACATGCTTGAGCAAAAACAAATGTGCAACGAGCCTCAGCTTCAGCTCGCTAGACTTCTGTTTAATCATTCTGATGGAAACCACTAAGCAGACTTCAGGTCATTGTCAATGAAAACATAAAATATACTTATGCAAAGCCGAATTACAGATAACAGTCAAGTTACCTTAATATACTTTTAAAGAGGGAAACAATTTATTGTAACTTCTGGTTATTCGTTACTAATATATTCCAGTGGGTAGAGTTTGCTCCATTTAAACAGCACTTCATGAATAGTTATGTCACGTCCCTTCCTGGCATCTCACAGTTATATGCGATGCAAAAGTAACAGGGTTTTATTTTTTAACTGATCATGACAATGTAAGTGTATTACAGGAATTATGCTTTTTAGGTTGAAATTTCTTTCTGACAATAAAAGCATGCCACAAATGCTGTCGACAGAGCATTAGATGAATATTCCTTTAAGATACGCATCATTGAATAAATGGGGGCAGGCATACAACTATCAAAAGAGCAGGGTAAGGAAAAACAGTTCAAGTCAATGGACCCACAGAACTTTATGGCACGTATGTTTGGATGGAGACTGGGAAGTGATCTCACTGGTAAGCGAGACACATGTCTGTGGTCAAGACTTGGAGCCTGGGATAGTAAATTTAACCTCACTAATTCAAAAGGCACATAGCTGCCATTCACAAGTCATGATGTCAGAGACAAAAAGCACATGATCAAACACTGCAGACAGTTTATATGTGATATTTATCCCCAAACAAAGCAACAAAAGCAACAGCATCCCAGTGTTTTATATATTAAAGGATTTAAAAACGCTGTATTGTGCAATTATTGATTAAAGTGCAATTGACTCACATCATCCAGCAGTTTGCCCTCCACACGCAACTCCCAGGATGCAATGCTGCCTTCGGAGTCCTCTGCATCAGGCTTGGCAGGGTTAAACGTATTGGAGATGTAGAGACGCAGTTTTCGCTTTTGCTTCAAATAGAAAAAAAAAGAGATTATCTGAATATTTACCTTCATCCAATCCTCAGTTTGCTCACAAAAATACAGAGGCATTATGCTGGGAAAAATGCTTTCAAGCTGATAATGGGCAAAATATAAGAAGCTAGACACCAGCCTCATTTTAAGCTCATTTAAGTTGTTTTGTGTCTTATCCTGTTGATTTATGCAAGCAATATTTAAAATGGTTCAGTAAGAGACTGCAGGTAAAAATTCTTGTCCCAAGGCTCCTTCTGCCTTTTGTGTTTTAAAAGCTCTGATACATAGGTTAACAAAAGTGCTAAGACATATATTTTTTAATTGGTTGAAAAAAACAAACAAAAAAACAGATCTGTTTTGAAACATGAAATAAAAAAAAGAATATATGGATCATGGGGATGAGAAATACCTTCATGGGTCTCTTAAGTGCCTCTTGGATGTCCACCCGTTTGCGCATTATGGTCTGGTCTAATTTGCGCTCGAATGCCAACAGATCCATATACGCCTGTGACTCCGGAACAAGCTCACGAATCTGAAAAAAGAATTCAATAAAACCTCATTTTGTAAATGGATGCATTGAAGGAAATTCAAACAATCCTAGTTATTTTTCCCTCTTGTTCTGTGGACGATAGACTGAGTGTTTTGTCAATGACTAATGCGTCTGGCATCTCCACTGGAGCTCTATCTATCTATATTGCCTGATAACACACACACACATAGTGCTGCTTATCTTATCTAACACAACCAACTCATAGTGACACAGTGACTATAAAAATCTAAAAAAACACAATCATCCATAAACAATAACGTATAAACCCTATTTTAGAGATTAAATTATAAATAATAGATTTCAAAGAAACACCATCACCATGAACCCACAGCAGTAATGCTGTCAAATATTTTAGATTATTTATTATATATTGTAATATTCTCTAGAATAGATATTATCTAAAGAAAATCTCAAATTATCTGGATATCTGGATAGAAAATCTCAAATTACCGTCTTTGCAATATACAATAAATATTTTTTAAAAGGCCTGCTGTCAGTGTAGAGTATATCTGTTTTGTCTGATTATTGTGACAATTACTGAATGCAAAAGCCCTCCAAAACATTTGTGTCCATCGTATCGCTTGCTTGGTAGAGGATTCCGCCCCTCTATAGGGGCCGAGATAGAGAACAGACGTGCACACCCGTGCATCTTCATCCGTGCACATTTGCACACACAAAAAACCCAGTCAAACCAATGAAAGCAATGAAAAGGCTCAGATCTCTTACTCACCCTTTGTGGAAGGATCTTATCAGCCATCTTCCTCCTCTTGGCACTGCAGAAAGGGGAAATGGAGAGGAAAGGCAGAAAAAAAACCAAGATGTTACTATGGAGACTGACAGTGGAGCACCCGGGACATCTGCTAAAATTCTGGGGCTGGTCCAGGATGCGGGAAAACCGGTGTGGGAGAGTGTGTGTGTGCCTCGCCAGCCCAGATGGTGCTGGCAACCATTGGCACAGAGGACGTTACTAGAATCAAATAGAATCGTTACTGCTTAAACTTGCACAAGTTGAAGCTTGGAAAGCAGCAAAGGGTCCACAGGACCAGCTCTTGTTGTGCAGACAGGTGTGTCAATACATGATTGTGTTGTATGCAAGTATACTTGTGCTCATATATGAATGCCCTACTGTTTATTTGAGCACAAAAAGTAACGTCGTTATGGTGTTTTGTACACTCAAAAGAAGGATCCATACAGGTAACAATCACCAAAACAAAGCCTAAAAGTACAAACACTGTGAGATCAGGGAAAATGATCACCATGTACAATTTTTGTCATTCCACAATGAATCTCTGGGTAGAACTCACTAGTTTATAAGTGTTTTTAGTAATAGTAAAAGTAAAAGTAAAATAAAATAAAATGAGCACACTTTTGCTTTTTTCACCAGCTCAATATATTTATCCCATCAACTAAGAAATGCACAACTCAGTCGGCCAGACTTATTAATACATATTTAGTTATTTGTGAAAACATTTAGAGATGACGCTTTACACTGAAGTGTAAAACAAGCTCTCACATACTACATCTGCCATCATGCCATGCAACAGGACATGCAAGCACATCCATGCCAAATTCAGCAAAGTATTTAATAACGTAAATCTGTAATATTTTTTGACTCAAACGTCAGGTTAGATCGAACAGACTGATCTACAACTGAATCATCAAACATTGCTGTATGAAGGAATAATCTTTGATAATAACCATCAAACATCAAGCTTGTGGTAAATCAGAAGTGAGGGGGGAAATCCTTGTTAGGAAAATGTCTCTGGAGACGAGATGTGCCAGGGTAAAGGGGTCAAGGCTCGGGACAAGGGTGGGATCAAAACGTGTGAATCCATCATGCAGCAGAATAAACTCCTACTTTGATCCGAGTGTGGGATCTGATTGGGCCTCTCTCATGTCCATCTGCCTCCCTGGCATCTCATTTGGTCCAGGAAATCCCACAGGCTTCCTGATGGCATTTGAAGGGTCCTTCATTAGAGGGTACTGAGTGTGTTTGTGTGCAAGTTAAGAATTGCTGTATATGTTGTCGACACATTAAAAAAGCTGAATACACAAAACAGACATGGGAGTTGCAAAAATAAACAGAACTAGAGGACAAAGGATCTGATATACCATGTGTGGTCATTGCACACACACACACACACACACACACACTACTGCATTGATTAGTCTGATGTGAGACAGGAGGGTTGTAGCAATACAAGATAATGTTACACTAATGTGTCAGACAAGGTCAACAGACAGAATGAGCAAGTATGTGAATCAATGGAGCTGAGTCAGAGAAGACACAACAGAAAGAGAGAGAGAGAGACATCCAGAAAAATGACGAAACAAGTATTATATAAACTATTTCTCAGTGAGTGGCCCCTTTCTGTCACAACAGCACAGTCAGTGGTTGGCCAGCAGACTGAAGACTCCACAGATCAGATTAACTGCAACTAAACAACCGCCACTGCCCGAACTAAGACATGTCACAGAGATTTGTGATACAAAACCACAGAGTGACCCCCATTTAAAACACTTGGGAATTTACATGAGATTTACAAGAAAGGACCATATTGGACCATATTGGATCAATCTTCTGATACAAAAACAGCCAACAAATGGCAACCAAGAACAAACAGTGCAAATGAAATCAGAAGAAATATACATCCTAATAAGATTCAAAACGAGAGTGATGAGAATAACACAATGCCCTAATCAGTTTCCAGCAACAGGCAATTTATTTCTCCACAGTTGATGTGAAACTACTCAGTGACATGATGCAATTAAAAACAAACAGAAGATAAGTTGATGTCTAATTTACAGCTACTTTACATGGAGATCAATTTTGGACCAATGAGAATTTACTGTGGGCGGGGCTACCCAGCACACCACCACTGAAATTCACTAGTTAAGTTAATTCCGATAATACCATTTTTGGGTCGAGGCCTCTACTCCGTTTCAACTTAGAATACCATTTCAACAGCCGTTTGAGCACTGTTCTTTTACAAATCATTTAAAAACCTACGGTGTACACTACAGTTTCTGGGTTCAACGTGTCCTGGATGCCAATATTTTAACGATTCAGAAAAGATGAATCACTGTGTGGCCAACTGGGATTAGGATCATTATTTTTCAGTAGTACTACAGCACAACTTGAGTGTATATTAGCACTGTTTGTTGTTTGCTTTTTGGATCTGAAGAAGCGTTTGGGCCTGGAAACTGTGATGTGTGATGTCCGACTTAACAACCGAATAGAAATCAAGTAAGAGACAACATGTCCTGTTGCTTGTTGTGGTCAGTTAGGACAAAAACTTTACATGAAAAAGAAATGTTTTTATCACTTTGCACCTGGTTAGAACATAGTGTAAGACTAGGAAAAAAAAAATCATGAAATCTACATCAATACAGTCATAATCACTTCATTTTTAAGAGCTGTTTGCTATATATATATATTTATAAATGTGAATACTTTTGCTTCACATTAAGCTGCATGTACAGAGATCAAAACTCCAGCCAGGATCAGGCCATTCTCTTGAAACATAGAGAATTGAGGCAATCGACATACTTAATCAAAACCAATTCAGCTCTGGCTGTATTGAACACTTCAGTTCCAGTGTGTCTGTACTATTGATTGCAGGAATACAGTGACAGTGTACTGGGGTTCATACAAGAGTGTTGTCTAGTACTGAAGACCTTCCAAACTCAAGGCACACTGACACACCTTCAATGCCTTTTTTCCATGCTAATCTTAACCCTAGGTTAAAGTGAATGTTTTGAAGATATTCTGAAAAATGTCTCAGTGTTTTGTTTTTATTTTTTGGCCATACAATTGAAGTCAATGGTCACCAAAATGTTTGGTTCCCAACATTCTTCAAAATGTTCTTTCATGCTCCACATAGGAAGGGAAGTCATACAGGTTTGGAACGACATGAAGGTGAATGAATCAGGACAGAATATTTGGGTCAAATATCCCTTAAATTAGCCTTTCACATTTGTATTGTTAAAAAGGGGTAAGCACTGCTTTTTTAACGAGGATTACTGCTCCAAAATGGGGTTACTATTGCTTTTGCCAGGATAACCCAGAATGATGTTAACCCAGGATTAAAAATTCATGGGTTAATGATTTTTTTTCTTTTTCAATTCTTTATTCATATGATAGTGGAGGGAGAAAGGAACGGGACTCAAACCTGTCAGTTCTTATATGTTGTGAACACACCGCATTGCTGCTTCAACAGGGGTTCACAATTTCAAAAGCCTACATAAGTCTACAACCTACATTATGTTCCTGTTATGATATCATCCTCTTATTTTTTATGGGTTCCTGATCATTAGTATATGTCATATTATACTCACTTCCTGTTTCGATTCTGTACGACCTGCTGCTGCTGCATCTGCTGCTGTGAAGGAGCGGGACGTTTACGACTGGCCTCCATGTTCTGATTGGTAAGTCCAGGCCGGACAGCGGTGTTCCCTCCATATGGTGGCCCTGGAGGCCCCATTGGGGCCCCCTGATGAGGCATTCGTGCTCCTGATGGCATGCCAGGCCGCTGAAAAAAGGTGACAACCAAAAGATGGACATAAGAAAGTGAGGGTGAGAAAATTAACACGATTAACAGACTCTGAAACAAGAGTTTACAGTTATAGTATAGAGTGAATCAGTATAATGATGATTTTTAAACATGCATATAAATAACTAACAATCTATTGTGAAAAATTAATTTTAAAATAATTTACTTGAAAATAATATTTGCACAAGTGTTTATTTAAAGTTTAAAGTGAGATGAAGATTTAAATATCAATATAGGGTCTGTTCAACGCACTATAACTGACTAGTACATAAGCAGCTGTTGCCTGCCATAACAGCAGAAGCAACTGCACACACAATTCATGCACAACCTACTCAACACTTGTGACACCAGAGACAACAGGTCACACGTACAAGAGCTCATGATGGTGAACAAATGTCTTTGAAACAGTAAACCCATAGTCTTGTCATACATAAATGTCTCCCCAAGAACAGATGGTGTGTTTCAACTTTTTCTAATACAAACTCATGATATTTTATCTTTTAGATGCAATTTCATTGCATTAGTTAAGTTATTACTCCAATTACATTAGAACGAGGCATGGTTTTAATTGTAGTGAAATAACATTAAAACAACTTAAAGTACTGTAATTGACATAACAGGAAATGAGAGCTCTAGATTAGTAGGATCACTATTGAATTGATCAGGTCAATATAGACAGACTATGGTGGTGAACATGTATATACCCACCACGGTCTGTCTGAATACTCCATTCATTGGCTGAAAGGTGTGCATTAAAACTGTTTAATGCACAGGTAGTTACAAGTCAGCTTAACTTTGATTGAAGCACACACACATCACTCGCACACAGAGATTGGAAATTGCGCTGCGCACAGACAGAAACATTCAGGAGTGTAGAAACTTCTTGTCAATGCTGCTCCGCCACTTTCAGTCACCTCCACGTTGTGCATTATAATTGTTTAATGCATAGCTAGCCATTGATTATCCCTTACATATATATATATATATACACACACACACACATTATTGAAAGTGACAGACATGATGGGTGCACAGAAATTGAGGGATGAATACAACTGATGGATGAAAGACAAAGTTCCCTATGAAAATACACATCCATGCCCTACATAAAGATGAACCAGAAAATTAGATAGACAGTGATAGGTTAATGAAGGCAAGGCAGGATTTTCTTTACTAAGAAAAAAACAAACAAAAAAATTGGACATGCAATTTGAGAGCATGTCAAAGGTACGGCTTGGAGTGACAGAAAAAAAAACATACATGGAGTGGTCAAAAGAACAGGCAAGAGAAACTTCAATCAGACAAAAATAGACAAAAGTGTACACTCTTTGTCTAAGTCATAATGAGGAAAATGAGTTCAATGAGAATAATTGAAGCCATATCAAACAAAGAAATGTTGAGGGAACAGATGAAAGAGAAGAAAAAGATGATATAATGACAAAATGCTGAAACTCAGAAAGCAGGACAGAACTGCATTTCAGGGGAAAATCAAGTGTAAAAATGCACTGATGCATCACAAAACATAATTTCAAAAGTTCAGTATTCAATAGTTTTGTATTACACAATAATTTCACATCCAAAACATAATTTTTCACCTATTTTCAGTTTCATCTACTTTTGCAAGATATGTGTCAGAATAAATAATCCAAAAAATCTGATGAATCATACAAAAATAATCCAACCGAATCAAATTCACTTTACACCAATGTTGTTATCACTAGTAATCATTATCAAAGGAGGTTATCTTTTCAGTTGACTGTGAGAAGCCTTTTCTTCATATTCCGAGTCTCGGAAGTTGTGACTTATGTTACTACATAATTTAACAATTTCTATAAAGCTGCAGTCCGTAACTTTTGGCATTCTAGCAGTTAATAAACAGAACTGCATGTGTCTTGCAGAAGAACATTGTAGCCGGAGCTACTTCTCTGTTTATGTCTATGATGGCGAGTCACACAAATACTGTGCTACTCCACAGTGGTTCCTACCAGAAATAGTAAAATAGTCTGAATATAAACACTTATTATAAGTGTAGCATAATGATTCAGGGTAAGACAAAAACACGGTTTGGAAAATGGATTCATGTTGTACATTCTCATTATATAATTTTTGTAAATTCTGAACACAAAAAAGCTACAGACAGCAGCTTTAAAGAAAACTGGCAAACTAAACATTTTACCAATTGATGAGCAATTTTTTTTTTTAAAAGTTAACGGAAATCTCCAGTTCATTCTTATGGGATGTTCTATGGGAACTTCTGAGTTACTGTAGCAACAGTAACCGAGGAGGACAAAGCTTAGTGAAGGTTCATTACACCAGCATTATTGTATATGGCTGAAAAGTAATTTCTTCGACCACATAATTCACTAACCGCATCTGATTGATGAAGTGCTACTCAACATTATTAAACA
Source organism: Hypophthalmichthys molitrix (assembly GCA_037950675.1). Lineage (NCBI taxonomy): Eukaryota > Metazoa > Chordata > Actinopteri > Cypriniformes > Xenocyprididae > Hypophthalmichthys > Hypophthalmichthys molitrix. Next base: position 19,573,641 of record CM075498.1, read on the forward strand.
ATATTCTATAAAGCTGCCAAAGTCAAAGAACCACTGGAGAAGATCTGAATCCATCAAGCACCATTCCTAATGGTGTGAATGAATCCTATGGCATAGTTATGTTAAACACTATTACTTTCTCACCATGTGGCTATGTTGTGAGAAACATCTTTGCACTTCAGTTAAACAGAAAGGGTTGGCATCGAACTGCTGCAGATGTGGAATGTGGAACAAATGTGTGAGAGTAACTAACTGCTGATTTAAGATGGTTTTGTGTTTAATTTACACAAAGGAAGTGACTGTGATGTACCTACTAATGATGTACCTCACATGGGCTTGAGCTCTGTTATGTCTGCAGGTCAGGAGACAAATGAAGTGAACTCTAGACTATTGTGAAATAAGAGCAGACTGTGCAGGGAGCATTGAGTTGCAAGGTAATGAAAGACAATGACTTATAATGAGATATTTAGCATTTGATAAGGCCACACGCTTGCAGGTGTAACATTTCTGTTATTCCCTGAATGCTGCAGCTAAACACTTTCTTTGTCTCTCTTTCTGATGTGTTACCAGATGCTTTCAACTGTGTGTTTGCTGTTGAGCTGTCTTATGCTCATATGAACACAGGAAAAACTGACCAGCAGGAGAAATGATTATGCTCAATGGCTAGAGAGGGATAAAAGAGCCTTTCATCAGATTCCTCGTTTTTAGAGTAACGAGTTCACACATAAACAGAGTAAAAAAAAAAAAAACCTGAACATTTCAATAGTCCTGAAATGTACCACTTAAAATAGTTTAAACAATTACTGTCCTTTGCTGTCTCTCTCTTAGTCGCTGCTTTGTTCACAAACCTCTTTGAATATAAATTTGGATGCAGGTAGGAAGGAAAACATTTTATTTGGAATATTTTCCAGCAGTCACACCATGTGGATTTGCACTTCAGAGAGACTGGCGGTGTTTGAGCTGTCAATCAGCTTTGAGTGATGAGCACTTCTGCCCGATTCCTGCTGAGAAACAAGTTTTTGCACAAAAACATGCATGTCCCTCTGGAGTTTTCTTTGCTTGCTGTTAATACGATAACCGCACAGACATCTGATCAGATAGACGTCCATAACTACATTACTTCACTCCTGTGCCTTCTACGAGTTACTGCAGATATTTACATTAGTTACATTTATATGTAACCAAAGTCAGTTTATTATAGGACTGAAAACCTTCAAGTAAACAACTCAGTCCAACTGAGCTCGATTTGAATTAAATTTTCATCTGACTGAAAGGGGTGGTGTAGGTCTTAAATAATCAATTAAACAGGAAAATTTTAGCCATGTAAGCCCCTGAATGTTTGTTGACGTATTATGTTCCAAACAATTTTTGGTGATGTAGGTGCTGTTTGGTAATTTTTTTTAGGCTTTCTGACCCAAAGACTCAACTAATCTCTGCAATTCTACAGCTGTGATCCTTGGAGAGTCTTTGTCCACTCATTAGGATGATTTAGACACACGTCCTCTTCCAGGCAGATTCATAACATCTTTAGTTGATTGGAACTTCTTAATTATTGCCCTAATAGTGGAAATGCGGATTTTCAATGCTTTAGCTATTTTCTTACAGCCACCTTCTATTTTGTGAAGCTCAACAAACAATCTTTTGCTGCAAATCAGAACTATATTCTTTGGTTTTACTCATTGTGATAAATGATTAAGTCAATTTGGCCTTTGTGTTTACACATGTTTATACTCCTGTGAAACAGGAAGTCATGGCTGGACAATTTCATGCTCCTATCCACCCTGGTCTGCTAAAAAATGTAAATATGAATGGGAATATGCTTCAGAGATATTTTACTCATAAGAATTTCTAATAATTGTGGCCAACATGTATTGGAGAAAAACATTTATTTCATAATGTGAGTTTCCCCCCACTTTCAATTGTTTTACTTCGATGAAAGGTTAGAATTTTGTGCATTTTTTGAATGAAAGATCAAAAGGATAAACAATGCAGATTTATTTTCACAGCCACCTTTGCTCATATTTACTAAGGGTGCCAATATTTGTGGAGGGCACTGTACGTTAAACTCAGACATTGATGACACGGAACAAAGAACAGAATGAACTGAGGGCTTATATACACACAGAGATCATTAACGCAACAAGAAACACCTGCATAACTTAATCAATGACCACGGAGACAAACCAGCACAGGAAACACAAAACTGACTATACATGTTACATATAAATGAAAGGTTCAATTTTTACATTTAGTTCTTCTGATAGTTTCAAAGTCTTTGCAATGTTTCACAATATGATTGTTCTTTGAAGCAACAAACAAAATGGGGTAAAAGTCATAATGGTTTTTGTTTTGCTACTTAATTTTAAACAGTTTATTATAGTTAAACCAAAACTTAACAGGTAAAAACACTGTTGTCATCTCACTGTATTTCACCATGGTAGTAAGTTTTCTTTGTTTAAAGTGAACTGGAATGAAAGTTTCCGCTCCTAGAGTGAAATGACCTGTAGGTCATCTTTATTTATCCACACAGTTACACAGTAAGACTGAGTCTGTCATTAACCAAGACTGCACATTTTATTTTGTGTCTGAGAGAGAAAGAGTTAATAACAGATTACCAGTAATGTGTATTAGTAAAACACTGATACCGTGACACCTAATCTAAACTCGACATTGAGCCAAAACTAAGCGTCTGGAAGAAATCAAAAAGAAAATAAGAACTGAGACAGAATATACACAAAACGAACAACAAGTCATCGCCCAAGCACAAGCGATTTAACACAGAGAGACAAAATATCTCAAGAACATTTCAAATAGAAAATTCAAACAAGAGACGGCAAAAGACACCGTACATAATTGGCCACAGATTTCCTTCGACACAAAATAAACTTTGTGAATTAATTTCACTCATACTAGAAGTTGTTCAAACTGTAACTTAACTGCAAACCTTGATGTGCACATACTGTTCCTTGCCTTGGGAACAAGGCTGAACCACCACATTCTTGAAGCTCAAGCTGTGGTCAAACAAACTGTCATGTAACAAAGAATATACAGTATAACGTGCACATGACAGGCTTCAGACAGGAGTGCAGCACAGAAGCAGCAAGGTGAACAATAGCAAAGGTCAGGCTGAGGTAATCCATATTACTCATAAGTCCAGAAAGAAACATAGGAGAAGCAGAGGAGAACAACACAGGCACAGGAGAGGACATAAAAGGAGAGGAAGCCAAAATAAGGAGCGGGAAACATTTGCCCAGGAACAATCAGTGCTTCGCCAAGGTTAATTAGTCTGCAGAGGCAACACCACCATTTTCTTCATTCATCATCCAAACTCAGCCTTATGTGTAAAAAGTTAAAGCAACTCTATGCAGAACTGAGGCAAACAGTGAACAAAAGGTTGTTTATGAAGCAAACCAAGATTATTACTGCAAGTGAAAAAGTGTTCTCTTAGAAAATAAATTATAAAACACATCACATGCCAGAATTAACTATTAAACCATAAAGACCTCAAGTCATCGCATACACTACAGTTTAAAAGTTTTTGAGTCGTCTCTTGCCCACTAAAGACTGAAATACACTACATCTGAACAGATTTTAAAACACATTTGCCGAGTTTGTAAATAGTTAGAGGGAAAACTGGGCATCACACAATAAATGACTGATTATCACACACTATCAGACTTTCAAGTTGTTCCGAACACAACAAACTCACGCAGAAACATGTGCCTTACTAGGAGACATGTGACAAATGAAAACAATATATGTTCCAAAATCAGCTCAAAATATCAAACATGTTTGATATCATCTGACTGGACAGAATCATAGTATTAAGCTAAAAAAAAATTGGAGTCTGTGACCATCATATACTATGCAATTTTCTATGAAATCTGTCACCTCTATCTGCAGACTACCTCTGACTTTCGGCAACTAATGTCAACTTATCCAATAAATCAGGACAAAAATCTGAGCAAAAGCCATATTCCAGCATTTATTTGATCACAAATATAGTAAAACAGTAATAATGTGAATTATTGTTACCATTTAAATAAATACTTATTTGTTATTTATTTATTTGAATATATTTTAAAACATACTTTATTCATGATGGTAAAGCTGAATTTTCAGCATCCTCCAGTCTTCAGTCATATGATCCTTCAGAAATCATTCTGATTTGCTGCTCAAGAAAGATTTTATTGCCAATGTTGAAAACAGTTGTGCTGCTTAATATTTTTGTAGAAACTGTGATCAGTGTTTTTGATGAATAGAAAATGTATTTTTTTTAAACAGCATTCATTTAAAATAGATATATTTTGTAACATTATAAAATATCTTTACTGTCACGTTTGATCAATTTAATGCATCCTTTCTGAATAACAGGATGTTTAAAATGTATTTATTTCAAAAAAAGAAAGCAGAATATTACTCAGTCTGAACCTTTAAACAGCAATGTATATCTCACAGTAGTTGAATAGTCTAATTAATATAATAAAAAATCCCTGAATAATCAAATAAAAGATATGGTAAAAAAAAAAAATATATATATATATATATAATTATATTTTTTATAAATAATTGCTGTTGTTATTATTAATAGTAGTAGTAGTAGTAGTAGTAGTAAAAGAAGTATTATTAAGGTAGCCAAGGTCGCTTTACAGAAACAGCAAGAAATTATAACAAGAACAAAAACAATACGAATGCAGCTTTACATATTACACTCGCTTTACTACAAACTGCTTTTCACTTCAGATTGATCTGCTCTGGCTAGACAAAGCCCTGCTAATCATAAATAAAATATTACACCGCTACTGTATGTACACAAAGGTGCAGACAATAAGTGGATCCTTATTGCCTCTTCTGCATCAAACCTTTAATAGCGTCACACGAGAAACATCAGTCCGTGTTACAGTATTATTAGTAGTAATCATTACTACTGCTTCAAATACATCCTTTAGCTCTAGGACTAGCTTGAATTTTTAATGAACAACATGACAACAGACACGCTAATCTACATAGGAGATGTAATCTGTGAAGCACTTGATGTGTTCTTGGAGTTGTAATAATAGTGTTAAATCAGAGAGTGGCTTGTGTTTTGAATGAAAGCGCTCGTCACCTTAGGCATGCTGCCAAACGCATGCAGCCTCCAGTGACAAAGTGGCTACCTTTGGCCTTTCTTTTGCATTTGCCGATCCTTCTCGCTCTTTTTTTTTTTTTTTAAAACACTCACCTCCCTCGTTCTCCTCTCTTCCCCACCCCGTCTCCGCTTTAAAAAGAAGAGCGGCGCGGAGCCGGGATCCGGAGGACTGGAAATAACCTTCACATGGACACCGTTCAGCGCTATCACTCAAACGCATGGGCTGTGTCTGTAGCTGAGCTCATACACACACATAAACACACATGTGCCGAGAGGGTACGTACCACTCCATGGACGAGGAACTCAAATAGTTTGCTCTTGGTGGCTTTGCGAGCTCCTCCAGCGGTCTCCTCCGAAGCCATTTCCCTCTGGTCTCCCTCCACTCTGGTTCTCCTTCTCTTTTGTCTTTCCCTCTCCCTCGCCTCTCTTCCTTTTCACCCTTCGCTCACCTCCTCAACCCCCCTCCGAGGCTCCCTGCTCCACTTCCCTTACTTTCTGCTCTCTCTCTCTCTCTGTCTCGGAGTGTGCTGCCCTGTCGAGCCTCTTGCTTTCTCTGTGTCTCTCACGCTTACGTTTGGTTGAGCTGCCTTTCAGGAGCCCAGCTGCTAGAGAACGTGGGGGGTTGAGAGTTGGGGGTCTTTCAGGGGGGTTCCTGCTGGCCCACCATGACCGTCCCTCCCTCCCCCTTTTACAAACACGCTGACTGAAAAGCACACACGCTCACAGGCTGCTGCAGCTGTTGCATTCCATTGGTAGATAAGGGAATGCTCACTGACTGGTCGCTCACAGCCCTGCTGCGGTGTAGTTAGTCTCGCCGCTAACCAAACCCCTCCTCCTCTGCCTTCACGACTGCTCTCGCTCGCTCTCCTGTCCTTTGCTGCAGTCAAACCCAGCAAGGCTTGGAATACACTGCTCATTCTCAAAAAAATGGAGGGAGGATCCTTAAAGCAGCAGCAGTGAGGAAAAGCTGTCCGTTTTTAGACTGAGGTGGAAATAAAACTGGCTCAGACAGCATCGAAGACTGATTTTTTTTAACCTCGATAATGGTCTGTCTCAACTAAATATGAATACTTGCAACGATTACCCAATCTCCCATCTATCTATCTATCTGTCTGTCTGTAGCTTTTTTGTTTGTTTTGAGTAAACTGGAAGCTACATAAAGACAAATTCCTTGTGTGTGAAATAAATCTGATTAGATTTAACTGTTTTATCAATTCTTTTTATTTTTCCCCTCATTTGATGAGTCAGTTCCTCAAATGTATATGAACCTGATTTTCTCCATAATTTCAAATATGAGCTGGATGCTGTAAATATCTGTTTAGAATGCCTGAATTAAAATAAATCCCTACCATTCAGCTATTGTTTTTTTTTCTTTCTTTTTTTAAATGTCTTAACTATCTTAAATAATGACTAGGCCTAGCAAAGAACAGCTAATGAAACTGAACGAGTTACTCTGTCACTGCGTGAGTAGACTGTGAATGATCAAGCCAGCTATAACAAATATTAACCATATTTTCCTTGTTTCAATGTTTCGAGGAAATGTTCAAAACTGGGAAGTAACCGTTTTTAGGAGGTATGTTTTGCCACTATTTGGTCATTGGGAAGTAACTACATTTACTTTTAGTTATTATTTAGCACTTCTAATAAGCCTATGTTACCCTAAAAATGATTAAAATGTTTCAGCCGAAACATCAAACACTGATCAATAGATTTTTGACACCTTCCTTGAAAAAGGTCAGGTCTTCTCCATGTAATCAATAAATGACTTCAAAAATAAAGATTTTCTTTGTGAAAGAGGTTCTTTCTTCTGCGAAACATAAAATATTATATTTTGAAGATTGTCTCAGTGTTTTTCTTCCTTACACTGGTCAGTGGGGTCCAACATTTTTCAAAATATCTTTGTGTTCCTCTCAAGAAAGAAAGTCATAGAAAAATGGGTTTGTTTGTGTCACTGTTAAACAGCAAGATTGGTGAAGGGGTTATATACTGTTATCTCATGTACAGTGGTAAAACATGCAAAACTGCTATGCAGTAAACCAGCATGCAATATTGCTTAATCATTATATTGTATATGTACATGAAGGAGATTAAATAATATTACACTTCAAGCTTCGACATATTAACAGTAAAAGTCTGTAATCATATTTAGGATTGAGGATAATAATTTAAACACTAAAAAAAACCATATTTAGTGACCACTAATATAAATATAGGTTGTTGTGTGATTCAACAATATTTTTTTAAACTAAATGATAAATAAATCTTTGCTGAAATTAATGGCACAGTTTCTTGAAAACAGTTTTGAGGAAGAGGCTTAACTGCCACAACACTTCCTCCCAGCCACAAGTCGTCTCTCATCCTCCTTTATTTCCAACTCATTGTGCAGTAAGTGCTAAATGACAGCTGAAAACCTTCACACCTGAAGCCTTTTAGGCTTTAGGAACATATGTGAAGACATGAATGCAGGTGATGGGAGGGGAGAGGTAAAAAAAAAAAAAAAAAAAGGGCTTGGCGACAGCCTGAGAAAGAAAACTTATATGGAAGGCAAAGCAAGTTATTACTTTTGATTAAATATTACAAGAAAAACTTTTTTGAATAACACTCACAAATGAATCATGCACAACAAAAAATTTATGAAAAAAGTATATAGGGTAAGTTTCATGTTGACTCGAAGTGTAAAACTATTCAATACTGCATTAAAAACTAATGCATTAAGCAATGCTATCTCACAACCAATTTGTACGTATTTTACGAGGTGGCTAAAGTTTAGACAAATTGTATGAATTCATACGATTTGTCTAAACCCCAGTGATGGGTAGATTTAGGGGCGGGGTTAGGGGTAGGTCAATCGTACGAATTCAGACGAATTAGCCATCTTGTAAAATACATACAAATTGCCGTGAGATCAGGTTGCATTAAAGCTGCAATATGTAAAATTTTGCAGTAAAATATCCAAAATCCACTAGGCCAGTGTTATATATTTTGTTCACTTGAGTACTTACAATATCTAATATGATAAACAGAGCTGCGTTACCTCATACTCATGACTGGAAAAGCGGAAGCGGCGCCGGCGACTGTGGCATAATAAAAGTTCCGCTGCCCATGAGGTGTGTGTTGTGCAATCGCTCCAGCGGCCTCGTTCAGCTCCCACAACACTCGGTCCTGCTCTGCTTCATACTACAGTAACGTTAACAATCGCATCCATGAACATGATTTATGCCTGAATCCTATCCCTATTTATTTCCACCGGCTGTGAGGTGAAGACCACATGTCCCAAGATTCCGCGCTCAAACTTGGCGTCATCAAGCTACGCCTTTGTTTTGAATAGGCGCCCCCTAGCGAATGGAAAAACTACATAGTGCACCTTTAAGAATGAGATTGGGTTTTCAGATGTATAGACAAAAAAGGGGTTTCTCTGATATTTTTGTTTCTTAACACTGAAATTAAATTGTTAACATTGTTTTTACATTTGAAAACAACACTAAAAATAAAACAAAGCAGAAATATGCCGTTTACATAAGCATTCAGTGTTGCAGAAGCTTTAAGTTTACATAGATGAAGAAGAATTGCCCTAACAAGGACATAACTGACAAACTACTTGCCTCAAACTGTGAATCACCAAAATTACTACCACATTGTCTGGCTGAAAACTCCAAAGTTAAGAGCTATGATTCTGAAGGAGAGCTGTGAATATGAAGATTAAATAACTAAAATTCCTAAATTAGGAAAAAAAAGTGCTTGGATACAAGTCATTGTTTGTTGAATAATCAGAAAGTGTCTAAAAAGGTCAGCCATAGAGAAGCTGAGAACCTGCACCAGTCAAACATAACAAGAGTTCTGCATAACATGAGCCTTTATGGGAGAGTGGCACAAAGGAAACAATTACTCAAAATAAAAGCAAGTCAGAACTCTAGAGAGTCTGCCAAAAATCATAATAATGACCAAGTGTGGTGTGGGAAGTGATTTTTGGTCAGATGAGAGAAGTGATATGTGACACAAACATAATGCTGACTTTAAATAAATAAATAAACACTTTTAGTCTTGAGAAAAAGTTTGGGAGAAAAAAAAACAGGCTTCTTTTGCTGTGACATTGTGACCCCTTGTGATCACTTTTGATCAGCCCATTTCAGGAAGCAGTTCTACAAAAGCATCTCATCAGAGAGCTGAAAAGATGTGTAGGTCTCAGTACCCCTTTGAGCCTCCCCAAGTCTCCTTTTACCCATTGCAGCTCTGCCAACTGCTCAGGTCCCATTGACTGGGAGGTAAAGGGGGGTGGGGGACTCATGTGGGGTAAGGGGAGGAATTGTGTGCGTCTGTTGTTGGGGACTGTTGAACAGTTTGACCTCAAGCTGCAGTTTTAGGTTTCTCCTGCAGAGGTCTGTATATGACTCCCAATGAAACTATTGACTCTAATCAATGTGCCACAGCACTGAGGCATTATGGGTGTGTTTACACTTGTATTCATTTTAATCAAACCAAACTTGCCAAGTGTGAACCCTTATTGCCAAGAACTGGCCGTAAACAATGTGTTTGGGTACGGCAGTTTGAGATACAGAGAGTTAGACAGCAATTCATTTTAAAAATTAATTTGAAAAATGCATTTTTTATGTACACATTAGATGACAGCAAAGGTAAATGCAAATGTAAAAAGAGGGGGAATGAGCATGAGCAATCAAACATCCAAGACTGAATAATACTGGAAATTATACTGGATTACAGTGCATGTAATAACAGCCAAGCTCAGTTATCTGCAACATTTTCTGCAGTATACTAGGAAGTTATGGTGTTTAAACACCTGGCAAATATAATATTTATATCACAGAAGGATTACAAAACACAAGTAAATCTAAAACACCAAAACTAGAGATTTGCTACAAAGACATTGTTAATTTCAGAAAATCTTCACACACGTCAGAATCTTATATATATATATATATATATATATATATATATATATATATATATATATATATATATATATATAACATTGTAAGGACTAATACAAATTTTAAAAAACATAAGAAAATGTAATCAAATCAGTTCATAAAGATAACTTAGTTTAAAAGTTTAGGTTAAATATTTAATTATTAATAATAATTATAATAAGTAAGTTTTTACTGTGCAATTTCTGTAATAATTTCAAGGTAGACCGAACTTTTATTTTGCCGGGTTGTAATGAAGACCTTTGAGTTTGTGCTTGTTTTAATAAACAGTACTATTATTATCACTAATAACTGATGTACATTCTACTGTACAACAGTAATAGATTTCTGCTATTTCAAGTTATACCAAACGTTTATTTTGACAGGTTGTCGTGAAGAACTTTGCTTTCTTTGTGTATATGATATGACAAATGCCGACAGTTTTATCAAATTAAACAGTGAAATGTTCATGAAGTGACGCTTAGAGCAGAGCTGCAGATGAAGTTCACGTGTCCACGTATAGGGAGACAGCAGACGCTGAAATCATGGCAAGAGTCACGTGTGCTTCACGTGTGCTTATGTGTAGTAGTAGACGAAACTACGGCGCTCATTCAAACAGACACGGCAGAACAGAACATACTTAAGATTTCAATAGCAGTCTTTTTTAGCTTTAATATTCAGACACTAGTCCATATCGATATCCGATTCATTGTACAAACCTAATTTGGATTTATTCATCCAAAAATTGCCAAATTCTGTGATGTTTCGCTGTATACATTAAGGTGACAAATTACATTTGTGACTGGATTCCGTGATTCCATCCGTGTTTTCTGCATCATGGAAATCATATGGCTCTACATGGCATTTGCAGTATTAAAGAGAGTTTGTTTTGTGAGTTAGTTATTGTTGTGTTATATAGTTATTACCATTAGTGTAAGAAGGATATGCAGTTAATTGAGGTCCACTCTCAATGCGCTCTACATAGCGCTCTTCATGGCCATTTAATAGATACAGCAGCTGTTTCAACAATGAGCCGGTATGGCGGTATTTGAAATATACATATTGGTCACGGTTTACCGCACAGCACTGAGTAGACAGTTAACATGTTTTTGCAACTTGTCAGCAACAGAAGAAGAGAACACAAAGGTATCAGCCAATGGATGTTTCTTAACAGGCAATTGGGGAGACCACACAAAGCACACATGTAAGTCTCTGAAGTTGAGTATCAATAACCACTTAATAATAATAAAGTCTCTTTCTCTTGCAGGAGCTGGCTGGATCCGATGAGATGAAGAGGCAGACTGCAGATGACTAAATGAAGACAGGCAGACGACAGGTAGAAGTCGGGCAGGTTATTGCCCCGTAGTGGATAACGAGACAGACAACATGAAGCAGCAGAGTGAGGGTTTATTTAGGCAATCCTGATGAGTGTTGCAGGTATAGCTGCTGAGGGTGTAACTGAATCCATGACAGTAGCCCCCCCCCCTCCCCTCCAAAGGCAGCTCCAGATGACCGCGCTGTGCGACGATGGGGACACCCTCTCCTTCTTGGAGTGGGATGATCCGGGTGGCTTCTTTCCTCTGGGCCGTAACCCTCCTAGTCGATGTAGTATTTGAGACGGCCGCCCCTTTGTCAGGAGTCCAAGATGGTATTGACCTTGTAGATGAGCCCTTCCTCAGAATCCACTGAAGGAGGAGGTGGTACGTCAGCAGCACCAGAGCCTAAATAACAGGAAACCAGAGAGTCAGTATAAGGCTTAAGCAGAGAGACATGAAATGTGGGTGAGATGCGGTAATGGGATGGTAAGTTTAACCAGTAAGTAACATCGTTGATCTGCCTCTAGATGGTAAATAGACCTATATAGCAGGGACTCAGCTTGTGACAGGGCAGTCGAAGGTGGATGTCCCTTGTTGAGAGCCAGACCTTCTGTCCCGGAGTGTAAGTGGGTGTCACTCTTCTGGCATCGGCCTAGCTCTTTTGCCACCGTACTGCCCTCTGCAGATGGACATGAGCTGAGTCCCAGACCCATACCAGTCCCAATGGTGGACTGACAGAGGGAAATGAGCATACTCAGCCCAAGGAAAGTAGCGGCTCCAGCTGTGCTGGTGGCTGTGACAGTATGACCTCAGGTACCTCCCAATCTCTTGGATGTTACGCTCAATCTGGTCATTGGTCTGTTGATGATAGCCAGAGGAGAGACTGACAGTGACTCCTAGTAACCGGAAAAATGCTTTCCACACTCGGGAAATGAACTGGGGACCGCGATCGGAAACAATATCCTCCGGTAACCTGTAATGACTAAACGCATGCTGAAATAGCATTTCTGCAGTCTCCATGGCAGAAGGCAAGCCCATGAGGGGAATTACTTTACACGCTTTGGAAAAGCGGTCAACAGCTACTAGAAAACAGCTGTGTGATTCAGAGGGAGGTAGATCAGAGATGAAATAGATTCCGATGTGAGACAAAGGCTGGCGAGGAATAGGTAATGGGACAAGTTTACCCTCAGGTAAATGGCATTGGAAATTGCACAGACTGAGCATCCTCTGATGTAATTAGCAACATCCTGGGTCATACTGGGCTACCAGAAGTGGTTGCTGATGAGCAAGAGGGTCTGATGGCTGCCTAGGTGTCTAGATCCCAGAGATGTAAGAACTGAGTCCACATAAATCCATCAATTTATAAATCAGCCTCTGCAATTTGGTTCTCTAGCGACCACTGGATGGGACTAGCGATGATGGCTGGAGGAAGAATCAGTTCGGGAGGTGCTGTACTGGTCTCTGGTGAGTATAGAAGTGACAATTCTGGTTCAGCTTTCTGGTTCTTATGGCCGGGTCTTTAGGTAACAGTAAAGTTGAATCGAGTGAAGAAGAGTGCCCAGTGTGCTTGTCTAGGATTGAACCTCTTAGCCTCGTGAAGATATTCCAGATTCCTATGATTGGTGATGACCTTGAATGGATGCTTAGTTCCCTCCAGCCAGTGCCTCTGCTCCTCCAGGTAAAGTCTGATAGCCAGTAGCTCATGATTGCCAAAGTTATAGTTACGCTCCTCCAGGGATAGTTTCTTTGAATAGAAGACACATGGATGGAGAATGGGAGGTTTCCCCTGTTGCTGAGTGAGTACCGCTCCTACCCCTGTGGTGGAGGTATCAACTTCCGCGACAAAAGGGAGATCTGGATTGGGATAAGCTAGAGTAGGAGCGGTGCAAAAGGTGTCCTTCAGTTGTAAAGGTTGGAAAGCATTAAATCAGTTGTAAAGGTTGGCTGGTTCCCAGGACAGAGACTTGGGCTGGTTTCTGAGCATGGAGGTTAGTGGTGAACTGATCTTGCTGAAGTTAGCAAAAGCCAGGAAGCATTGAATTTATTTAATGGAGGATGGTTGAGGCCAGTTCTGGTTCAGTCCATCTGGATGCAGTCCTTGTTGATGACATAGCCCAGGAAGTGAGTGGTGTCTCAATGGAATTCACAATTCTCTCATTTTAAATACAGATGGTTCACCCGGAGCTTCTCGAGGACCTGCATAACATGGTGGCGATGTTTGGTAAGGTTCCAAGAGTATATCAGGATGTCATCAAAGTACACAATGACAAAGCAAAGGAGGAACTCCCAGAACACCTCATTCATGAACCCATGGAATACGGAGGGTGAGTTGGCCAGACTGTACGGCATAACCTGATATTTACAGTGGCCTGATGGTGTTACAAAGGTGGTCTTCCATTCATCACCCTCACGTATCTGAATGAGGTTGTAGGCACTATGCAGGTCCAGCTTGATAAAGATGCGAGCACCTCGAAGCTGCTCCAGGGCTGCAGGAACCAGAGGAAGGGATAGTTAAGTACCATTAGTGGTACTTAATGGTTTGTGAATTAAGAGTGCGATAGTTGATGCAGGGCCGCAAGCTCTCCGTCCTTTTTTGCATCATGAATGAAATCGAAATCGTCTACTTTTTGCAGTGTAGGCAAACGATGTTGAGCGTCACAGTGGGGGTGCAGTGTGTAATTACTCCATGGCCCAGCGGTCTTCCCAGAATGGAGTGGATACTCAGGACCTGCGAGCAGGGTTTCTTTCTAATGTGGAGCTTGAGGAGGAGTTCCCAGGAGATGAAGTTGCCTGTGGATCCTGAGTCGTCGATTCGATTCAGATTTGCAATCATAGGTGGTAACTGAATGGTACTCACCACTGAGTGTGGTGGTCACACTGGACATTCAGGTAGAAGACCACAATACAAGCAGAGTCAATTTAAGATCCTCCTTTGATGCTTCGCATGTGACAGGTGGAAAGAGTCAGTATGCAGTGAGTCAGTAGGTCCTGGAAGGGCAACTGGTGGGGAGAAGGGCGAAGGATGCAGTGAAGGTGACTCGAGCTGACAGGCAGTGAGGCGCTGAAAGTCCTGATGGCAGGTTGGATGAAGTTTTCTAAATCAAAGAAGTCATCGTAGTTTGCCATCTGCTGTCAAAGCGATGGATTAAGGCCCTTACGAAAAGTGGTGATCAGTGCTGTCTCATTCCATCTGCTTACCGAAACTGAAGAGCATATTGGTTCACTGATGAGTGTCCTTGGCACAGGTTATAGAGTTGATTGTGAACAGACAGCAAATTGGCAATTTGGCCGAATACCTCTTTAAAATGTGCTGTAAAGGCGGTCAGGGAACTTGTAACAAAGTCATTAGCTTTCCAAATCTATCTAGCCTACTGCAGAGCCCATCCTGATAGCAGAGATATAATATATGCAATTTTAGCTCGGCCCAATTGAAAGAGTTGTGGCTGTATTTCAAACAATCATATTACAATTAAAATATTTTTTTTTCCAAAAATGGTTTCTGTTATTTTATGTAGATTTTATCACGCTGATGTAAGTTCAAGTGTTTTTTTTTTTAAAATAAGTTTTAGGGCCCGTCCACACAAAGACACGTGTAGATGTATCTGTAAAAGTTAGAGATGCACCGATCGATCGGCCAGAGATCGGTGATCGGCCGATCAGTCTCACTTCTTACCGATTCCGAGCCGATCTGTTTTGTTACCAGTGGCAAAGGCAATAACGTCAGCTGCGTGTTCTCCGGTTAAATAGTGCTTGTATTGCGCATAATTTTAGTCATTCCCGCAGGTTTCACGCTCACACCAAAAGCGCGCGCACCACTGATCTATATAGGTGGAGCGGACAAGCCATGCTCAGTCTCAAACAGAGTCAGAAGTCAAACAGAGTCATACCAAAATGAGTGGCTTACTGCGCTTAAACTGTCAAATACATGTATGTCAAAGTATGTCAAAACCAGCGGCACAGGCAATTTTGGCGAGTATTCACATAAACGCAGTCAGTTTTGAATCGTTAAATAGCTAAGAAAGTGAACCCATGTTGTGTGTAAAGTATTGGGTCCGTTGAACACCGTTCATAAACTCTTAAAGGGACAGCAGTCCAATATTCCTGCTGCTGTCTGTCATGTTAATCAAAGAACAAAACACAAAGAAAATCACTTTCTGCTCTTGACTGAATATGTTTTATAACTTTAATGGTAAGAATTGATCTGTATTAATATTAACAATAAAGACAACAGAAATTAAGTTAACCACTGTAAAATAACACTGAATGTGTTATTTTACATTTGATTACTTTAATTTCTGTAGTATTTTTTACCTGAAAAACTCTCTTTATTCTATTGCATTTATTTGAGCTGTTTATATTTTATTACTGACTTTTTACTTGTGTTTTTTTATGAAAATAAAACTTTGCGTTGAAGAAAAGTATTTTTGTTTGTATATGTTGTCAATTATAGTTCTTAGAAAGAAAATCGGAATCGGCAAAAATCGGTATCGGCAGATCACACTAACAAAAAACCGGAAATCGGAATCAGCCAAGAAAATTGCAATCGGTGCATCTCTAGTAAAGATTTTGTATCTTATCGGAGTTTTGTCCAGACAGATCCGGCATTTTGGGAGCCTGAAACCCCGAATTTTTTTAAACTGGGTCCCAGAGTAGATAAATCTGAAAACGACACCCATGTGTTTTCATGTGTACAGCCAATCCGCATATATTTTGTGAAACGATGATGTCATCCCCTCACGTCTCGACCCTAGTCAGACACCGCTACGTCATATAACAGCAACAACAACAATAGCGGACTACATGCTTGTGTTCATGCCACAGAAGCTACTGAGCCTATTAGCTTTACTAAAGTAAAGCTTTATTTCTAAGCTTTACTAAAGTTTGTATACAGCGCGCAAGGTTTATGCGCATGCTCCAAGTCTTCTCCGTTCTTCTCCGAATTACAGCGCTACATACTGTGGTTTCGTGTGTATACAGATATTTCTTGAGACGTGGGGAAAAAAAAGAACGGATAGGGAAAGCTCTGGCTTCGTGTGGATGTGGCCTTAGTTAGTTATTTGATGCTATAAAAACGGGGGGTGTGATGTCATGATTGACAGCTTCTCTGAGTGAAGTAGTCACTGAGGCACCAACAGACTTTTTTGGGGATTTTCAGGAGGAGATTGTAGCTTTAACTTTAACTTCTACTTTTGGTGGTGTGTAGGCGGGGCCTTGATAGCGCGCTCACTCTACTGCATGCTCACTATTGAGCAGAATCGGTATCTGAGTTCACTACTGTTGTCAGCGCCATATTGGGACATTGGCGGCTTCACTTTTCTACAATGGAATATTGGAATATTTTTTTTACAGTCTATGGTGTAACTGGTTAATACTCAGGAGATTGGGAATGAGTGGGCGGAGTTGAGAGGTCTGGTGCTGAGGGTGTAACTGAATCCGTGACAAAACTATCAAACTTCTAGCCAATAATACTGCTTCAATTTATTGTCACTTACTTTTTGATATACACTAACCTCTTTTTTTTTAAAAAAAAATTAATACTTTTATTCTGCTAAAATGCATTAAATTGAACAAACTGATTTAATTGAAACTTAATAGAAAAACGTTATGTGAACCCAAAATCTATATTTAGTTGAACTTACAGCAGATTTCTAGTTTCCAGCATGCTTTGTATCTGACTATTTAAAGAAAATAAATGTTGAAATGAAATGTTATTTTGTGTGTTTTTTGCACAAGATTAATAAAGGGAGAGATGTGCTAGAGTTTAATATTCTGTTGTGCTGGAACTTGTAGGAGTTTCTGCTATGCAGCAGTTTTGCAACCATTGTGGTTAGTTTGTGGTTAGGGTGAGGATGGGCTGCTACACTTTAAGACTATGGCTATGTTCACATTGTCAGTTACTGGAAATGACAACTGCATTTACAGGTGTGTGTCTGGAAATGTCCCGTTCAAACAGCAGCCTACAGTAGCGTCTCGAATACTGTCTGTATAAAATGCATACATTTATATATTCTCTTATTCATTCTCTTATGAGTAATCTCTTATGAGTAATCATAGTGACAGTGACCAAAGTAATATCAAAGAAGGTGACGTCCATAAAACTAAAAAGTCTTATCACTTTTGACACAAGAGTCCAATCGAGCTGCAAATTCATCCATCAAATCTTCATTAACCGACAACAGCTTTTACATCTGGGTGGAGAGTGCATTTGAGTTGCACATAGAACACAAAACTGATTAGAGTAGCTCTGGTGGAGAACAGTGACTGGGTCTAAAACCTTCAGATGACACTCATATCTCTGTCACTGTAAGTTACTTAAAAGACACATAAAAGAAAAAACACGGTAGGACAGACAAACATCATGGCCTTCTTTAGAGAGAAGAGTATTAGGACACAGCTTACATGTCAACCGGAATCCAGTAGCAATAGAACAGTGAGTCATGAGTGCTAACGAGAATATATACACACTTTGACAACTGTCCACTGGATTGCACCGAGGAGCACAACGTATCACAAATCCACCTATAGATAATAAAATTAGCAGAGAACCGTCAACGTATCAGTAACATCTCATAACATTATTTATGCTATTATAACTGCATTTATGCCACCTCTGAGCAGGATTAAATAGTGTATAATACAGTAAATACATTTAGATGCAGCTTGTCCCACTGCAATGCAAAGATGGCTTTTCATTTGATTGGAATTATTGATTTAGTTTCATTTATAAAGGGGACCTATTATCCAAAATTCACTTTCATAAGGTGTTTGAACACAGATGTATGTCCACAGTGTGTGTAAACAACCAACCTTTAATTGTAAAAATACACCCACTCCTTTTTTTATATAATCTCCATCAATCAAAGTCTTTCCAAAGTGAAAGAGTGATGTGATGTGTCTTGTAGCCAAGTATGGTGTCCCATACTAGGAATTTGTGCTCTGCATTTTACATATTCAAAGTGCACAAACACAGTGAGTATTGAACACACACAACATGAACACACACCCGGAGCAGTGGGCAGCCATTTTTGCTGCGATGCCCGGGGAGTGATTGGGGGTTATGTGCCTTGCTCAAGAGCACCTCAGTTGTGGGTAATGAGAGTGGAAGAGAGCGCTGTTCATTTACTCCCTCCACCTACATTTCCTGCCAATACTGAGACCCGAACCTGCAACCTTCAGATTACAAGTCCGACTCTCTAACCATTAGACCACAACTCCAAATGAACAGTTCCAGATTTTTTCCCCTCCCATGACTGGTGATGATCTGCCCTATTAGCATAGATACTGCCCTGAGTGAGCCGCAGCAGTCCGCCATTTCCGTTTCCTCGCTGTAGCAGCTGGAGATATACAATGTTTGCGCCAAAAAAAAAAAAAAAAAATTACAAATGTTCTGTTTTTAGAAGTACCAACGAACATAAGGGTCTCCATAGACTCCCGGCATCTGAGCCACCGAGGACACTGTGGTTGAATTTCATTCATGAAGGAAATGTGCCGAAGAAAGTCGGTAAACTGTTAAATATTTGGTAAACCATTTTACGGCAGACTGCTTCACAAATGAGGGTCAGTTCAATGCTGGATTTGCACAAAAGATTAACATGACAGTACATGCCAGTCGATGAGTTGAATCAACTTAATTTCACAACAACTACATACATTTATCCACTTTCAGAAACGTCCAGTTGCATTTTAAAAGTTGTAACTTCTTGCTGAGTCTCCAGCAGTGTCAGACTCTGGTTTGAACATGTAAGGCTGAACAACGCTACTGACAATTTCTGATATTGTGGCTGTGTGAGATTCTCCAACGCAACGTCATTGCCAGATATTCCAAAAAACGAAAGAGCGGCATGGACACACAAATCGGATCTGAACAGTTACGATACATAATGTGTATACGACACAAGCTTCTAATAAGAACTGATTTTTTTGACATGCGCACACTGCAAGAATATACAGAGTTTCCTGCTGTTTGCACATACTATTCTCCTACATTGCTTCTTTTCCTTCTTTTAAAGAGCAGACATACTATTTATAGTATCTATTTCGGGTCCTGATTAGGAGACGACGAGCACATGAACCGTTGTGCCGTGCTGCTTATATTTATCAATCAGTAAAAACACGGCCAAAATGAAGTGTCTGTGGATAAGAGTATGAAGTGAGGACTGATGGGATGTATTTCTGCTCCACTACACAGTGGTAGAAAAATTTTAGAATCGCACTACAGTCATTTATGACACTTTATTTAACAACAACTGCAGCTTGTTCTGTGCGTCATATGTAATTACGCCATTTCTACATCATTGTACTCGCGCACAGTTCTTGCCAGTTTTAGTTTTTCAGTCAGATCAAGTGTTTACATGTCCTCTCAGTCGGTTTAGAAAAGGAATAAACCTCCCTTCTTATCTGATCGAAATTTCTTTCGGATCAAGCTCAGTCTGATCGATTAAGGTGTTTACATGAGGGCTTTTCAGTCCGAGTGAGCCGTCAATCCAATTACAAATGGATAATTTGGTTGCATGTAAATGTAGCCACTAAAGACTAGAGTAATGCTGCTGAAAATCCAGCTTTGCCATCACAGTAAAATTTTAAAATATATTAAAATGGAAAACTGTTATAGTAAATTGTAATATTTCACAAAATTACTATTTTAATGTATTTGTGATCAAATAAAGGCAGCCTAGGTGAGCATAAGAGACTTTTCTCAAAAACATAAAAAAATCGTACTGACTTTTGAACGGTAGTGTAGAATACGTTAAATGTTGTATGCATTGTACTGCACACCACTGAAAATACAGCCCTTATGTAGCACCGCCCCTTTGCAGCACCGCGCGCATAGTATTCTGTCTTCCGGTTTGTATTTCCACAGCATGAAGGTAAGATCTTACAGATTTATGAACGAACCACTCGTTTTAAAATCTTTCTGGTCTACTGACATTTGTTATGACATCCGCTTCAAACACAATGCTCATGATAACTTTTGTTAACTCTACAATAAGTAAATCCACTTCACCAACTAATTATTCTTCGACAGCAATGCCATAGAAGCATACAGAGCTACCACAAAAATGGAAGTTCAGTTTCTATTATTTCCCTCTATAGGGGCTTTCGCACCAGAGGAACCTTTTCATGGTTCCTAGAACTATCTGGATTTAGTTCTAAGAAAGCCTTTTGAGGGAACTAAATTAGCTCCTACTTCAGAGTAGGGTCTAAACCAGCACTATAGCTATAACTATCAGTGATGTAAGTGTACGTCGATTGGTCAAACGTATGTCAAACACCAGCACCCGGCATTTTTAAAAAGCTGTGTAAACATATTTACTTCACGAACATGGAAAATAATGAAAATGGCATTTACCTGTTGTCTGCAGGGTTGTGTTCTTTTCTCCACCTGTAATACTGAAAGTTGTCATAGGAGATTTTGTCTCTTAGCCCCACTTTTTGCTCTTTCAGTCAGCGTAAATTATGAGTTTACATTCCATCTCCGTAATCACGAAAACAAACACAGCGGCATCCTCCATCCAACGGCATCCTCCATCCACTGGTTTTTAGCGTCTGTAAATGCCGTGCTGTCAGCTGCTCCAGAGTTTCTATTCCCAGTGCGAATGCAACCAGGAACATGACCCAGGGGAGAAATTAGTTCTCTGGGAACTATCCTAGTGGATATCCTATAACTATCTTATAACTAAGTTCCTAGAACTATTTGGTGCGAAAGCCACTTATCACATATCTGTTCCTCTCATCAACCCATATACATAAACAAATACTTCTGTCTCTTTAACCTACATACTTCATTCTCATTCTGTGTATGTGGACAGAGATGGACAGAATGAGGCCAGAGACAGTGAGGTTCTAATCGAGCTGGTACAATGAATGCCTTTCAAATCTACGTATTACAGCACAAAAGTAAACATTCATGTCTTTTCATTGTACAACAGACACACAGAACATCCGAAAAGCAACCAATCAGCTTTAAAGGCATCAGCTCCATGTGTCAAAAGTGCCAATTCAATATGGATTTACAATAACAAGCCATTCAGCTAACCCGCTCTCTCTCTCTCTCTCTCTTCCCCTTGCTAACTTGGGTGGGGGAGCACTAAATGGGATATTGAGCCTTTCCCCTGTAAAAATTGGGTCAGCTCTCTGTAAGCTAGACAGTCTGTCTCAGAGACGCCCAAAAAGCACCATAGTCGGGCAGAGCGGCACACTGCACTACAGACACACACTGTGAGTCAACTATCAGACCGCCCTGCCTCACAGTTGTGCCCCTTCTGAGTCCAGGACTTTAAAGAGATGTGTGGAAAACACTGCGGCATGTCTCAAGGCCCACCGCACAGCAGCCACAGACTTAAACTTAGGGAAATCACCTGTAATTATACATACTGTAAGGCCAGAACACTGCCATTGGTTGTGAAGCATCAGGATTTCTGTAATGATGATGATGAACTTTATTAATCCCCATAGGGGAAATTTACAATCAGGGTATCACTAATCAATACAGGGGTGGTCTGAACTGAATGCCCTTTATAGAGAACAGTGATACAACTATTCAGTCAAACAGTGATTTAACATTGTAACCTTCCACTAAACTAAGCTAAAAATTAATAGTAAATAAAATAAAAAAAGAATAGTAAATAAAATTAAAAAAAAATAATAGAAACATCCACCAAAAAAGCAGAAATGGTTCAATGGTAACAAAGCTAGCTTTGTTAAGAAAGCATCCTAAAAATGACATTTTAAGTTTTGTCATGTCATTTGTAAAAGATGCATGCTAAATAAGAAGCATGTTATTTGCAATTAAATCAAACATTTACATTAGATACAATTAGCTAAGTACACTGCTGAATGTACTGACAAGCATTTATTATAAACCAAAATATACTTTAATGTCATTTATATTAAAACTTGTAGGTATTGAAATATATTTGTAATTAATTACACATTTGTAATGAAGTTGCACCTCTAAATTTCATGAATATAGTATATATGTATTTTTTTTTTTTTTACAAATATACTTTTAAGAAAGTACAAAATGCCCCTATTATGCTATTTTTAAAGGTTCCTAATTAATAAATAACAGGTTTATATGCATCTGAAATCAAAAAACACTTTGATTTTCTCATAAAATACACTACAGCTGTTGTATACAAACAAAGACCATAGGCTGGTATTATGCAAAATTGTAACAAACCTAAGTAGGTTTGTGCAGAAAGTAAGACTGGAATTACTGACGACTTGTTTTAGGCAGTTTGGAATCAGTTCTTTCTTTTAGGAGACAATAACTACATTTGTTGTGCATTTTGATCTTTGAAACTTTGGTTACAGTTTATTTTACAGTACGTGTACTTACAATGTACTTACCCAAGAAAGTTCTGGTAATATAAGGTAACATGGGTTAAGATTAGGTTTAGGGGTAGGTTCAGGGTTAGTATCTCTTTATAACCCAGTTATTGTAATTGCTATCAAGTGCTACCGAAACTTTGCAGCCCTATTACATTCACAAACAGCTATATTACACACTACATAAAAGGTAAAAACAACAACAAAAAAAACAATAGGTGCACTTTAATACAATTAAGCACACCTCTTTTTCAAAAGGGAGGAGGTATAATCATGAAATTAATTCTAGGTTTGTCAACTACCTACAAATGTGTGAACTGCTCACCAGAGCAGTGCAAGATCACATCCTGAAATGTCCAAACTATAGAATCAAAACTGTCCACAGAGAATCCAAGCTGGCAGGTTGTGGCATCTCCCACAGAGCAATAAAAACATCATAACACTGTTAAATCATGTTCATTCAAAGGGTCATCATGAACAATATAAGGCACTCTACTGAGCTACAAAATAGAATTTGTTTTATAAATATCAAAATAAATATATATATCAATTACTTGTGAAAAGTTAACTTTGCAAGCTGATTATTTTGCTTGTAGTTGCATTCAGTTTAGTTGCATTTCTTGCATAAGCAAATCAAACCCCCTCCTAAGAGCTTGCAGGAAGTTTCTGCAAAGCTGATTTTACCTCAATGCCGCCAAAGCATTCCAGTCCAGCCATATAAGGAAGTCCTTAATTGTCCATATCTCTCTGCAAGGAACCTTGGACATGAAAGCCATAGACTTTTTTAAAGAGTGACCAAGTGTTTTGGGGGGACGGGAAACACATTTTCTGCTGATTGAATAAAAAATACAAGGCAACTATACAAAACCTCTAAAGAAAAAAAATAACAGCAGCCCCAAGTACACTTAGACTCACACAACTGCAAAATATCAAGCTAAGTGGCATCAGCAGGCAAATTAGGTGAAGCTTCTTGCAGAAACAAACTATTTTTGATTTTTTTTTTTTTTTTACTTTTAAATAACTGATCCCAAGGTAAAATAATAATAAAGATATACAAAATAATACATAATTCACAAACTCACAAAACAAAAGTTTTTTATAACAATTATTTCACAATTGACAACATAAACTTACTTTCATTAAACATTTTGCTTAAAAAGTGTTTGTGCTTTTTTTTTTTTTTTTTAAATAAATGTAATTTTTTGATTTGATATTTTAAAATATTTTGTAATGACATTCAAATATTTTTTGGGTCCACTGTGTGTGTCAAATGAATTAAAAATTCAAATAAATGAACTTGCTTGGATTAAGTAAAAATACATATTTAAATAGAAATGCAAATACCGCAGATGTCTAACCGTATTGTTGGGCTGAACAAAGGCCAGCATGACATGAGGCGTTTCTAGAGTCCAGCAGTCCTATCTTTCTAATTCTTTACATTTAGACCAGTAGAAAGGCAGCAAAGTAGAAGAAAAGAAAAAGAATGAAAGAGAGTATTTAATAATCACCCCTTCATCTCTCTCCCTGCTCTCTCACTTGTGAAAAAGACGATTCTCCCCAAAGCTCTTGAGGTGTGACAGCAAGAAAAAGTGGGTCCTTGAATACTAATGGGATTTCTCTCACTCTTAGAAGATTGCTGGGCACTGAAGCGAACTACTGTGATCCATTCTAAGTGTTGCTGGCCCCGCTGGAATTGTTTCCTGAGACAATACAAGGCTTCAAGCTCAAAGACACACCTGCAGCTTGGTACTTTAGACCACAACCTGGTACAAAAATGTTCTCATTTGAAACAACTGACTTAATAATTTGCAGCTAATCTGGCCACACAGTGTACAATCCTCAAAGGTTAAAACTTTTAACAGATAACTAAGAAAGTTTCCGTTGAGAGGCACAGCAGATAGTAAGAAAATTTCTCATTATATATCAAATAATTTTACAACACTGTACATCAACAAAAGCAATTAATTGGAAAAAAAAATTATTTAACACAACTATACCACAAATTACTGTAATTAACTTACATTTTAGTCTGTTTCTCGCACAAAACAAGTTATTTGGACTATTTTTAAGGTATCCTCCTGGTTCACTCCTGAGTCCTGATCATTCATTTTTGTCCTCTATAAAGAACAATCTGTGTTTTTAGAGATACAAGATGTTTAGGCTTTGACCATGACAACTTTTCTTTTTATAAATACCTGAAATAACAATTCCAAACATTTAAGAAACCATATATATTCTATTGTACAATTATCAATCGTAGTTTTTAACTGTTGAGGGTACACTAGAGGGGCCAGATGCACCAGCTGTGCGTAAGTTACAACTTAGCCTAGTCTTGACGTAAATGGACACTAAGTTACAACTTAGTAATTAAACTTAGCTGAAGCATAACTACATCAGGAGTAACAGTTGGAATAAAATAACGGACTGACTGAACTGCATCAATAAGCTCCTGTTTTACCCTACAGACTACAATTTTTTAGACATGTATGATAATGCTGACATTTACACTTGCTTACATTTGCTTACATTATGTGAATAGATTACTATTTTGTTAGGGGCTCATCATCAACATACCCGTCCTAAACAGCACGCCACTGTGTACATCACTCTGGGTGCATGTGAAATAAATAAATGTAATTTCATGTGGGTTTTTTTTTTTTGTTTGTATCAGTATTTATTTATTGATACACATTCATTTCAAATACAGTTTCTGAATGTTATTTATGCTACATGTAAAAAATACTATTATGATCACGGTTAAGTAGTATTATATTTAATTTATTTTTACCGTTTGTTATGCAAGGCAAAAGTTAGAATGAAGGATAAACTGAAATTCACAACACAACTTCAGCTCAAGTATTTGAAGGCAGCTATTGGAATATTGAGGCTAATCGTCATATTATATTAGTTACACACTAGCTAGTAGCCTCTGGTGTGAACTTTACATTGCAATTTAAGTAAGAAATTATGAATGGCTGGTGCAACTCTACACCCTGGTGAACACGGTTAAAAAAAATTCCCAGAAAAATGAGTTATTCCTATCTTTGACAAGCTATTATTCGACCAGCCATTATTACATTATTAGTTTTGTGTATCATAAATTACCCCTTTTAATTTTTTTAAAATAAATTAATACTTCAGTAAGAATGCATTAAATTGACCAAAAGTGAAAGTAAAAACATTTATAATTTATAAAAACAAATTCTATGGTATACAAATGATGATCTTCTTTTCATCAAAGAATCCTAAAATAATATCATGATTTCCACAAAAATATTAAGCAGCACAACAGTTTTCAACATTGATAATAAAAATAAATGATTCTTGAGCAGCAAATCAGCATATTAGAATGATTTCTGAAGGATCATGTGACACTCAAGACTAAAGACTAACGGTTGCTGAAAAATAAACTGCCATTACAGGAATAAATTATATTTTAAAAAATATTCAAACATTTGATTGTACTAATATTTTACATTACTATTTTACTGTATTTTTGATCAAACAAATGCAGCCTTGGTGAGCAAAAGAGATTTCCATTTCAAAAATGGTAAAAAAATAAAATAAAATAAATAAAGCTATTGGGTTTGAGCAACATAGGGGTGCATAAATTATGACAAAATGTTATTTTTGGTTGATCTGTCCCTCAGATTGAACTCTAGAAGCTAGAATATGAAAAAAAAAAGAAAAACAGCAAAGTTGCAAAAAATTGCAGGAGGCCATGGAAATCTAATGTCTTCCTAAAGTCTGAATGGAATCAAAGCACACAAGTAGAGGATCAAATACAACGACCACAGACCACACCCACTCAAACTCACATTTAACATGAAATACTGCACACAGGCACACAAAACAATTAACATAAAAGGCGCAGCGCCAGCTCTCATACAAATCAGCGTGGACAGCAGAGTCAGACTGGTCAACATGAGTGGTCCTGCATGTTCAGGCTGTGGCAGTGTACGTTCCAGCAGTGCATCCGAGCAGAAGCGATGCAGCAGTTACAGAGAATTCCAGCTACTTTCATCTCACCAGAGATAAAAAGCTTGTGTATAGCACAACTACTGAATATAGGAGGGGGGGCAAATTTAGGAGGGAACAGCAACTCAACGCTATGATCACAAATGCTTTGTCACAATATTATTTTGAAGAAGGCAACAGGACATGCTACAGGAAAACAGACCTTTTACAAGTCTGTGCCATATTAAAATATGTTGTCATATAAAATAACACTTCTCATGCCATTATGACCCCGAAAGGAAACTGCCCATAAACCCCCAGCCCTTTTTTGGTGTAAGTGAACAGATACTGATGTTAGGGTCACTCCACTCATATAAGAAACCGCTAAATTATGATTACAATATTAGTCCTGTTGGGGAAGAGGAAAGCAGCACATCTTAATAACTAGGTTACTTTCAATGTAATCACACTGTAATGTAATGTAACGTAACTGCACCAGGTGAAATTACAAATTTTAGAATTCAGAGAGTATAAATTGGTGTAGGAGCATTAAATAAAATAACATACGTATAACAATGTACTATAAAGTGTTATAAACAGCACTCAAAGACTTTTTTCACCAAATATTTTTTGTGATTTCTCCAAAAAGATTTCAGAGAATGCATTCACAAAGAGCTATTTATATTACTAGAGAATGTTGTTATATTCAATAAAAATATTTCCATGGCTTCCAAATCTATGCCTTTTTTTGCAGGCCTGAAAATCAGTTTTAAAGACCCTGACATTTCAAGGCTTTCATCACTGCAGGAACCCTTTACAGAGAAAACGACTGGAACTTAAAAAAATAACACAAAAACTAACTTGGTGAAGGACAAAATAATGTATACGCATTGCAAAACTGCTTTAGTTATATTTATATATATGTAAGATTAATCCACCTACATATACATACCCATGACAAATCACATTCCTATACTTGAAGACAAACTGACTTCACATTGAGTGAATCTTGAGGAAAGGTATCTTTATCTTGCTAGTAACACTTTCAACCCTAACAAATGAAGGTGAGAGGTAATTAGGCTCTTTACAGAGTACTAGGGGCATCTGATGTCTCATAACATCCCCACTACAGCCTTACGTGCTGCTTTAAACCTCTCACTCCAGAGAGTCAGCATTAAGATCGCTCCATCCGAACTGAAGACCAGTGATGGAGAAGACAGGATTAACACGTGCACCAGTGCGCGCGCGCGCATTCAGGACCAGTTCGTGTGTACAGTCTGGCTTCATATAGTCTCTATCTGCTTTTTACATTGCCAAATAAACTAGATCCAGTCGGAAAACTCCCATGCGCACTAATCTGTCTGCCTGTGATGAGATGGGCGGATTATACACCATCAGGACGGCAACTGACCGCAGACACTAAACACTGTTGTTTAATAAGTGCTCAATAGAGCAGATGACATTCTTATGATGTCCTAAAAATGTCCTACCTTCCTCTCCATGGCAGATGGTTACTGTGGCCGGTTGGTCGCTAAAGGGCAGCGGACGACAGATGAAGAAGCGG
The DNA here is from genome assembly GCA_037950675.1 of Hypophthalmichthys molitrix. Classification (NCBI taxonomy): domain Eukaryota; kingdom Metazoa; phylum Chordata; class Actinopteri; order Cypriniformes; family Xenocyprididae; genus Hypophthalmichthys; species Hypophthalmichthys molitrix. The sequence goes on from CM075498.1 coordinate 19,601,838, forward strand.
ATGAGGAGCGATGGAGATGAAGTTCTTTATAGCTTAAATCAGAAGCACACACTCCCTGTTGCTCGGTGCTGGAGAGACTGGACAGTCAGTGTGGAGAGAGAGGCAGCGGAGTGAGGAGGGGATGCAGCCAGAGACGGTGAGCGCTGAGGCGCAGGCGCGTCCTGTCCACCGCTGCTTCAAATAAAATTCGGGGATTTAGAGGGAGCGTCATCAAATTGCACGCCTCTCCCTGCGCGCCGTTACAGTCAGTCAGTCTAACGGGCTGCTGAAATACAGTCGGAACTTTGTCGAACAGGCCTAATATATTAAGCAACATGCGTATGAAAAGTCCGCCAAATCTCTGCATAAGAAGACGAAAGTGAAGAAAAGATGGCAGTAATGATTAAAGAAGTTTACAAAGACTACTTGTCATTGTCATTGTGGTTTTCCGGCTCACATTAACAGGCGTCTATAAACGTGTGACGCCGACAAGAGCTCTTAAAAGGGGTTAATATGTGTAATTATTATGAGTATAAGATTATAAGTGATATTTAAACTCAGAAATGTGAATTCTGATATTTACTCACCCTCATGGTGTTCTGAAACTATAGGACTATCGTCTATGGAACATTACAGATGTTTTTGTCCATACAAATTAATCAGTGGCGACCAAAACGTTTAAGGTACCGGCAAAGTTCAAATATTCTTCTTTTATGTTCCACAGAAGAAAACAGTTCATACAGTTTTGGAATGACATGAGGGCGAGTAAATGAACGATGACAACATTTTCTGATTTAAACGTTTTCTAAAGATTCTATTTGGTACTTTCCTCTTTTTTTCCTCTCTGTCCAATCAGGCATCTTGCAGTACAAGGGTCCAGCAGAAGAGGCCCTTCATTTGGTAATTTTGTTCCACCAAACATTCAATGAACAATGAGAGACCAACATTCCAGCTCCTTACTGTCAATATCATCCTCAGGAGAAACTGTCCAAACCTTAAAATGTATCTTGATATAAATGGATGTTCAAATCAGGGTCACTAAATTATGATGGAACATCACCATATAATTCCTGTTGGGATAAGAAAGCAGATAATCCTGAAGCCTGGAAAGCAGAATATGCATGGACACAGGTTTGAGCCATAACTACTGCTGAGCACAATTTCACACTTACATGAACTACAGAAATTTGTGCTTTCAGAAGTATTTATTGATTTATAGATGCAGTTATTTTCACCTTCTTTAACAAGGTTGGGGGGAAATGAGATTCAACAATCTTCCTGATGCTTATGTCCATCTTCACTCCATTAACATTCACTCTGAGTCACTCCTGACACTTAGTTGTCTATCATCACAAGTTATTGTCAAGTTCACTGATTATTAAATCTAGTCTCAAAATACAGTGTTGGGGAAAGTTACTTTTAAAAGTGACGCATTACAATATTGCGTTAACTTTTTATGGAAATTAATGCGTTGTTACCTTTGCGTTACTTTTTCTCATCTGGGCTAGGCTTGCTTGTTTGTTTTGTAATAACAAACGGCAAATGTAAAGATCCTTTCACACCAAAAGTGAAAGGAATAATAATAATAATAATAAGCCTCAGGCTGAAGGAAATGCAATTTCACATCTGTACAGTATAGGGCGCAGCTCAAACATTACAGCTGTGCTGTCATTCTGGATTGTAGAATAGGATGCAGGAGAAGAAAGTTAAAGGGTTAGTTCACTCAAAAATGATAATAATGTCATTTATTACTCACCCTCATGTCGTTCTACACCCGTAAGGCCTTCGTTCATCTTCGGAACACAAATTAAGATATTTTTGATGAAATCTGATGGCTCAGTGAGGCCTCTATAGACAGCAATATTCCACTGAACTTCTCAAGATCCAGAAAGGTACTCTAAAAACATATTTAAAACAGTTCATGTGAGTACAGTGGTTCAATCATAATATAATAAAGCAACGAGAATACTTTTTGTGCACCAAAACAACAAAATAACGACTTTTCAACGATCTCTAGTGATGGCCGATTTTAAAACGCTGCTTCGAATCTTTTGTTTCGAATCAGTGATTCGGAGCGCCAAAGTCAAGCGATTTCAGCAGTTTGGCATTTTGACATGCGATCCGAATCACTGATTCAAAACAAAAGATTTGAAGCAGTGTTTTGAAATCGGCCATCACTAGATATCTTTTTCGTCGCTTTATAATATTACGGTTGAACCACTGAACTCACATGAACTGTTTTAATTACGTTTTTTGAGTACCTTTCTGTATCTTGAGAAGTTCAATGGCATATTGCTCTCTATAGAGGCCTCACTGAGCCATCGGATTTCATCAAAAATATCTTAATTTGTGTTGCGAAGATGAACGAAGGTCTTCCGGGTGTAGAACGACATGAGGGTGAGTAATAAATTACATTATTTTCATTTTTGGGTGAACTAACCCTTTAAAAACTTTTTTTTTTTTAAAAGACACAAATGTGATATTTATCTAAAGTAATTATTACTTAGTAGTATGGTTGATTTGGATCATCGAATGTTAGCAGCAAAGTGTGGCTGATAAAGTGAGATTAAATATAAGTATTTTTATATTTAACATATTTAATTGCAGTTTGCGTAATATTCTGAATTTGCATTTCAGTGTTTTTATTCATTTTGAGAAATACTTAATCTGTTTTTGTAGAAGTGAGATGAGAAAAAGCATGTTCACATTTAGTCTAGAACTACAATAACCATCATGTTTACACAGCGCACAACACCTCCATTTACTCCCGATTTCTCTCAACATAGGGACAGGTAACTTGCGTTACTTATTTGAAAAAGTAACTGAGACATTTAGTTGTAAATAAACAAGTAATGCGTTACTTTACTAGCGCTGCGTCCGAAATCTAATACCTCCCTACTATATATAGCATTAAAAAACAGTACTATGTCCGAATTCATAGCGGCCTGTCCAAAAACCAACACTTGCGGTCTTGGCAACTAGAGAGCGCGTGCACGCAACTGGAAGTGCGCAAGACAGTCCCAGGACTTAACAACGCCAAAGCTCTCTCTGTGCCCTTAACACACATTAACTAACACTACTATCTTGAATACTGCTTCGGAGCGGTATTCGAGGCTAAGCGTATCCCATCGTGCATCATGTTCAAGAACTCTCGTGTCCCGAAATAGCAAAATATCGAGGAAACGTTCCACTGTAAGTTAAATTAATTAGATAAAACATATAATTTGTTAGTGAAACAAAGTGTTGTACACTTTATTGGTGCAAAGATGATTATGTGTATTTTGTACATCATTTGCAACTGCTTTTTATCACTTGATTAGAAGCACCACAATTACTAAATTGTGTCATCTGTTATAAGGGCTACTGAACAGACATTTAAAAGTTTATTTTAAAATACAAAGTATTAAAAATCAAAATAAAGCTCCGTAAACACTTTTTACACTTAGCATTTTTACAACACTATAAGTGTGTCCCATTGGGTAATCAAAAGTTCTACACACACACTTGGAGTCTTCACACCCACTTGAACACTTGGGCCAAATACAGGAAAAACGTCATGTAAGTAGACAAGTGGTCAAGTGCAAAGAGCGCAAGTGTGGTATTTGGACAGGCCCATAGTAATCGAAAAACAGTAGGCATAAAGTCCCCAGATGACCTACTACTTTCTGAAGTGCGCATCCGATGGACACTTTACTATCCCATGAGACCACGGGAGAGGACTTAAGAATGGAGGTGAAGCGACAACTGACGCTGGTAGGTCACGTGATAATAACAACATGGAGGATGTAGTACTTCTAGATTACATTTATACTACACACATTTATACTGTATAGAACACTTTAACGGTCGCAAAGTGCAAATTAAAATGTAGTACATAGACAGTACATGATTTCAGACGCACCATAGTTACTTGGGTTGCACTTTATTTTACAGTATGTGCACTTTCAATGTACTTACAGCGTACTTACATAAGTAGGTACTGAGTAATGTAAGGTTTGGTTTAGGGGTAGGTACAGGGTTAGTACCTAGTTTTTACCCAGATAATGTCATTATTACAGTAAGTAGGCTACATAGTATGTACATGCAAAACAGGACTGTAAAAATAAAGTGCTACCATTACTTGTAATGCTTTACCCCGACACTGCAAATACATCCAGTATTTCAATGTGTTTTTAACTTAGGATGTGCACAGAAACCACATTAATTTTAACTCATAGATGTTTGCTTTTTGGTAAACCTAACAAACATGCCCACAAATCACAGCTCTAGATTCTCCCTTTCTTTGTGTTCAGAACTGTGACACTATAGTGAAAAGAAGTCTATGGACTTTGGACAGTTTTATTTTGTGATTATTATTACATTGACTATTCAAAATGTCATATCAATCCTGCACATCAAAATAATCAATTGCGGGCTCCTCTTTAGATGGTTTCATCCAAGCGTTACTATTTTCAGCCCTGAAACAAATGTGAATAAATAACTTTATTAGTTATGATACACTTTACACACAACAAAATATTACATTAATCCACAAAATGAATGGGGGAAAAAAAAAAAAAAAAAAAAAAAAAAACTCTGTTCAGGCCATACCAATAAGTATTATTTACTATAAATGACAAGACTGTTGATTTACCAGAGGACTTTAAACAGTCCACATCATAAGCAGCTCATATGAATAATCATACTGATAATTTATGATAGGGACTCATATACAAATACATATATTCATATAAACTACAGTTAAAATGTTTGGGGAGAGTAAGATTTTTTTAATATTTGTATTCAACAAGGACGCATTACATGCATCATTAAAGACATTTATAATGTTACAAACTATTTCTATTTCAAATAAATTCTGTTGTTTTGAACTTTCTATTCATCATAGAGTCTGGGGAAAAAAACAAAAAACACATTTCCACAAAAATATTAGGAAGCACAACTGTTTTCAACATTGATAATAATCAGAAATGTTTCTTGAGCACCAAATCATCATATTAGAATGATTTCAGAAGGATCATGTGACACTGAAGTAATGAGAGTAATGATGCTGAAAATTCCATCACAGGAATAAATTACATTTTAAAATATATTCAAATAGAAAACTCTTATTTTAAAATTGTAATATTTCACAATATTACTATTTGTATTGTATTTTTGATCAAATAAATGCAGCCTTACAAACGCTAAACTTTTGAACAGTCGTGTAGTGGTGAGATGTGTGTGAACATACTTGCTGTTGTGTTGTTTGATGTGGGCAATGGGAGGAGGGGCTCTGGTAACAGTTTCCCTTTCAATCAAAGAAGTCAGACTAGTGTTGGGACATGCTGCTTTCCCCCTAAAAACACAACATATAAAACAATCATGTTCAAAAGTACCCAATGCTACCAACAGGGCATATGCTTAACCTGGAGACATCCTTTAAGTTTTCTTTTGGTAAGCATAAAAGCAAACACAAGTATAGCTTTCAATATAACAGTTCAAGGCCTAATCTAAAATTTTTTAGTTTCTGCTGACCTGATGGCAGTGACCACTACATTGCGCTTGGGTTCGCTATCATAGCTGACACTTTCCACACCATATGCCTCAGCTAGCTCATGAATAATTCTCCGGTGTTCACGCTTCATAGGTGGGAAACAGTGACTCCTTTTAGATTGTTTACCCTGTGGAAAAACACAATTACAGAGCTCTAAAAATTCTGTGTTTGGGTAGTTGATTTTAAAGAACTATTTATGAAGTGATTATTTAGTCTAAATCTTACCTTATTAGCCAGTTCAACTAAATTTTTAATCTCTTCCTCAATTTCACTGACGAACTTGAAATCTTTCCTGGAAAAAAAAAAAAAAAAAAAAAAAAAAACCTAAGTGCGAGCGTTCAGGCCTTCACTTAGCTCTGTAGTAGACTAAACATTTAACATTTGTGTGCATATTCTGCAGTTTTTCTTTAAACTGTCATAGCAAATGTGTGCAATAACCCAAACTCTACTGCCAATGCTTTAGTGCACAGTTACTACTAATGTTGAGCCATGAGACAAGAAAATAAAAGATAAGAATTTGTTCATTTTAAAAACAGGATATGATCCCAGTTTCTATGTTTGGAGCATGGATCCTTTTGAAAACAGTCCTGTACAGTTACATTTGGCAAGCAATAGAACCTTAAAAGTGTAGTGAATCAAACTGCAAGGCTGCTTTCAAGAATGCAACAGAAGTATTTCAGTAAAATGGTTGGTGCCTTCATTGTGATGTCTCATACTGCCATGCCATATATTTATGTGTTGTTGATACATTCTTGCACTATTTTAGAGACCTTTGTTCATCTTCGGAACACAAATTAAGATGTTTTTGATGAAATCCGAGAGGTTTCTGACCTTGCATCCTCTTTGAGAGAGTCAGTAAATTTGGAAGACAGTGACTTGTTGAAGGGATCCACTGACTGATCAATCTGCAGGGCCTCAGCCAGCCGTCTAGAGGCAAAACAGAAAACATCAAAACCAGTGCAGCCACATAGACACATCTAGTAATATATACAGGCACAGATAGAGGGATGTGTAAATAAAGATGACAAAGGCTGATTTTATTTAAGATCACCTGTTCCTCTCCAGCGTAGCACACTCTTGATCACACTCCAATCTGAATAAGAGAACGTCAAAATAAAAAGGTTTCTCCACAACAGAATCGTATTACTAACAACACATACTTCCAGCTTCTGAGGTAAAAGTTACCGTAAGACAGATTTTCTTTATTTATTTTAAACAATGTATTACAATGAAGTTTCCTATGAAATTAACAGCCACCGGAAATGTATTTAAATCACCAAATTTTTTACTTGCATTTTGTGTCTGGTGAGTGTTAAGTTCCCTGCTTTCTTTTGAACTTGTCAAAAGTAGCAAAGATCACTTATGCTGTCATTTACATAAGGTAAACAGTGACCCACAGACTATTCTTCTGGACGACTAATTAAAACAAGCAGTTGGGCAAGATTTAGTATACCTGGCCTTTTTCTGCTCCTTCTTTGTGAGCTGTCCAATGTCAACAGACTCTCCCAGCTGCATATCTGACAGCTTACTGGCCACGGAAATAGCTGCATATCTGCAGAATATAGAGATGAAAACTGACCTCTGATCAAGAAGAATGTTTGACACTGTTAGCAGCAGTCTTATTAGCAAATGTATATCATTGATTTTATATGTATCGACTTGCTGTGACTGCACAACCATCAGTGATTAGCGGGGAAAAAATGAATAAGAAAGAAAAGAAACTGCTGGTGATTCAGCCAAATTATCAACATAAAGCTTAACAACTATACTAAATTACACTCAATGTCTATGAATGCTTTGATAGCATGCTGAGTTTTAACCTTTGGTAGGAACTGGCTGCATCAGCACAAGGGACAGTCTCTTTCTTGCGGCCACAGTCACACTGCAGTGCCACCTAGGGATTGAAAATGGGAAATAAGTGCAAGTATAGCAAGACTAACCATTTTGATTCTTTTTTGGTAAAGAATCAATGTGTACAGAAAATGAAAGTGTTTACAAAAATAAAATATATAGCTGAGGAGCAATTCTTGTGCCAAGAGAATCAGATATTCTGCTCTTTTGAACTGTATTCTACACTTGAAAACAAATCATCTGAAGATTATTTGTGACATTATTTATAACAAACAACTATAATACATGTATGTGATAACCATAATTTACTGCTTCATCCCAATACTTTACATAACCTATAAAGTTTGTCTGTGAGCACATGCCAGACCATAAACACCCTGCAGCTGAGGAATAAAAGGAATCAGATCAGGCTACAGCTGAGGAAACAAAGGGCCGCTTTGAGCAATAACTGCATGTTCCATCAAAAACCTACCGAGTAGATTTTGGAAGAGAGAAAGGCTGTACCTTGGCAGTGCAGATACTGGGTGGACAGGGGATTCCTGGATGGCAGGGAGCAGCACAGGGGTGCCCACAGCCAGGTTTAGGATGAGTGCATGGCTGCTTACACTCTCCCTCTGCCTGGCATTCCCCGCGGTGACATATCCTCTTACACCGATGAGAATCGCAGGGTAAGAGCTTATCACATACTAAACCACACGAGATGTCCTGCAGGTGGCATGGGATATTACTCCTTTGCTAGGGAGAAATGTGAAAATGCAGATGATTTGGAACTTTCCTTGAAAAAAAAAAATAGGATTTGATGGGATATTCATTGCATTTAAAACTACTCACTTTTTACATGCTATGCTTAAAAATATAATAAAAAAAAAATGAAGACTTGTTTTAAAAATGTCTTTTTACCTCATGATTACCCATGCACCACTTCTTAGTGAGGTAGGTACAGGGTGGACATCTTTCCTCACTATGGCATGAATGGAACACTATGGGAAAATCATATAAACAAACAATCAGCTGCAGAACCTTTACAATTCATATTACTTTTGAAAAGTTTTGGGTCAGTAAGATTTTTTTTTAAAAGAAAATAATACTTTCATTAAGCAAGGGAGCATTAAGTTGATCAAAAGTGAAAGTAAAGAATTTAACATGGTTACAAAAGATTTCTTTTTAAAAAAAAAAAAAAAAAAGTTATTTTGTTGTAGTTGCAGTTCTTTTGAACTAATTATTCATTAAAGAATCCTGATAAAATATATCAGTTTCCACAAAATTAAGCAGCAGAACTGTTGTCAACACTGATAATAAGAATAAATGTTTCTTGAGCAGCAAATCATCATATTAGAATGATTTCTGAAGGATCATGTGACAAAGAAAAAATTTAAAATTAAAAAAGAAAACTGTTATTTTAATTTTTAAAAAATATTTTACAATAAGTATTTTTAAACAATTAAATGCAGCCTTGGTGAGCATAAGAGACCTCTTACAAAAACATTTTTTTTAAAAATTACCGACCCCAAACTTTTGAACGGTAGTGTAATTTAAGTTTACAATTCTGTTCATCAGTATGTTTCAATGTTTGCAATTTTATCTGAACTGAAAAATGTCAAGGGTAGGAACGTACAGATTAACAACTTTCATAATCAACCATATATGTGCGTATAAATCTATCTTCACAAATATCTGTTACTGAGTATATCTGTGATTGTCTGAGCAGGCAGGAGTACCTGGGTGATCACAATCATGACTCCGGGTACACAAGTTTTTACATTCAGGAGGTCTGGTTCCACAAGGAATGGGCGGGAAGAGCACAGTCTCCCCACAGTAGCATGCCAACTCGTCAAAACCTTAGAGAAAACACACACAATGCTGATATGATGAAAAGGGATGGACATACATAAAGATGTTCTTGAAGGACAGGCTCTTCAGAGAAAGATTCAATACATGAGCATCACCCTGGTGCTAAAGCTTACTGGTTTGCCAACAAGGCTGGCAGTTGCCACGGTGACAAAGGTCCTGACATCGGTGTAGACCGCAATTGAGCTTGTAGCCACAAATCATTGAGCACTTATGCTCTATATCCTGATAAAAAGATAGAATGTTTACTTAAAACCCCCTTGTAATTATTGCGCCCAGATAAAATGTGAAAATAAATGAAAATATAAAAGACTCACCACACAACACAACTCTCCACACTTGTGCCTGCCGCAAGAGCGCTTCTTGAGGCAGCGTTTCTCACAGGTAAACACCATGTCCTCTGTAGAGGACAGTACATTAAAGGGTTAGTTCACCAAAAAAAGAAATTTGTCATTAATTACTCACCCTCATATCATTCTACACCTGTAAGACCTTCGTTTATCTTTGGAACACAACTTAAGATATTTTTGATGAAATCCGAGAGATTGACGTAGAATACGGAAGCACTGCACTGTCTATACAACGTAAACGGCGTAGGAGACTGCCAGGGAAGAGAAGAAATTGTTGAATAAAGTCGTTATTTTTGTTTTGTTTTTGCGCACAAAACGTATTCTCATCGCTTCATAAAACTAAGGTTAAACCACTGCAGTCACATGGACTATTTTTAACGATGTCTTTACTACCTTTCTGGGCCTTGAAATTTGTTATGACATTGTGTTGGGAAGTCAGAAACCTCTCGGATTTCATCAAAAACATCTTAATTTGTGTTCCGAAGATGAACAAAGGTCTTACAGGTTTGGAACGACGTGAGGGTGAGTAATTAATGACAGAAATTTCATTTTTGGGTGAACTAACCCTTTAGCATTACAATTGCTACTCTGGAAAACTACATATGTGTTACAAAGTGTTAGTTACATAAATAACTGCCCTGTTGTCCCACAATCACCCAAACCTTACCTTCAGTCTGAATCACTGCACAAGGAACTTCCTATAAAGACAGAACGGAGTATGAATTACATTTGCAATTTTCAGAACTTCTCTGACTTTTGTGCAGCTGTACAATAGCCATCCAACCTTGCTATTACTGCCACATCTGCATTTAATAGAGGATGTCAAAGAGCATGGTCCACAGCTGTCCTCATGGCAGAGCTTTTCACACAAGTGGACAGAATCTACAGCAGATCAGACACAAAAGAAGTGCAAAAGAAATAAGAATTTTAAACAGTTTTGTGTTGAAAATGTTACACTTTATGCTTATGTAAGAGTGAAAATGTCAAGTATTTACTCCCAACTCTAGACACACTCTTTCATTGAGTTACAAATAAGCAAAATATAAATATTTAATATTCTGCCAATATACTGTAACAAGATGACAATAAAATGTAGACTTTGTTAACTTATAATAGTCATAAACTGTATAAATGTGTGTATGACTCAAGAATACTCTGCTAGCTGCTTCCAAACAGGTTTCTCAAAACCTTTTCTTTCCTATAGTGATATATATCTAAGTGAAACAGCTACTGGAATGAGGGAAAAAAAAAATGTAGGGCAGAACTTGATTTTGTCAATTGGAATTGATTTGATCATTATCATTTGCTAATTGCTTCAATCTCATGTGAGGTTGCTGGAGGGGAGGAATTATTGGACATCATCAGAGAAGAGATGTCGTTGTGAGGGGTAGGGGAAGTAAATATTTTTGATGAAATATTAAGAGGGTATATTAACTAAAAAAATAATAATAATCATGACATGCATAGATAATTTATAATTAACATTTCAATATTCCATACAAAATAGGATCTGTCAATTTTGATTTCATGGTGACTTTAACCAAAATCAGAAAAATGAATTTTGTTTTCAATTTATTTACAAAAAAAATAAAAAAAAATAAAAATAAAAAGCCCATACCAACATCTCCACATGGCAGTGGCTTGTTGCAGGTCTTGCCACAGGAGGGGATGGGGTCAGTACAAGTCTTTCTCTCTGGGTAGCCGAGCTCTAGAAGCTTAGAGAGTGGAGTCTGTCCACATGAACAACTTCGTACCAGCTTGGGGCTGAGTGCACATGGCTGGCACTGCCCAGGGTGGCATGGCTGCTGACAGCGATGAGACTGGCAGTCTAGCATCCTAGAGCAACAGATTGAGAGATGAGAGCTCACAAACATTTACTGAAATTACATGCAAAATTAATGAATACAAATGTCTTTAGAAAATAACCAAAAGTAAAAGGTCAAACAGGCCAAAAATAATTAATGAACACATTATTAAAAAAGTCTAAAACACAAGGTAAGTTTGATATCAAGGCTTCGCATACAGCAAATTGCAAAATGATTAATTTCATACATTGACAACTGAGGAGATTTTACGTTAGTACTGTACATACTTTCCACAGGGCTTGCAACAGGAGAAATATCCTGATCCATCAAAATTCTCACGATCAGTTCCACATGCCACCTCCCTGAACACCACACCACAAAAGCAGGCTGAAAGAGTACAAAGACATTGCTGGAGAATTACAATGTATAAAAATAGATGACTAAATAGACTCTCAAACCAACGAAATTTCACAAGGACTACTGTACTTACCTTGCTGGACACGAAATTGGCAGGGTTGGCATGACCCTGAGTGGCACACCTGGGCACAGGAGTGCTGTGAGCAGTTCAGAAGAGCCCCACAGACATCTTCACAAAGCAAAGGTCCTGCCTGACTGCAACGCACCTGTTTACTGCACAGACAAGAAAACGCTGTTGTTTTCCCTGCATATATTCGGGTAAATTATTGCATATAAATATATATAGTTAATTAGAAATAGTTAATAGTACCTCATTCTCCCACAAATGCAGGACTTGGTGATAAAAGCCGGGCATTGTGGGCAGGGCCCAGGATGGCACAAGCTACAAAGCACAAGAGAAAGTCTTACCATGCAAGAAAGACCAATGTCATTACACTTATATAAATATAGACAAAATTACGGATGTGCAAACAATTTAAAAAGAAAGTTACCTGAATGACTAGTTTAGAAATCACTCTTAAAGGATTAGTTCATTTCAGAATTAAAATTTCCTGATAATTTACTCACCCCAATGTCATCCAAGATGTTTATGTCTTCCTTCTTCAGTCGAAAAGAAATTACAGTAAAATATTGCAGGATTTTTCTCCATATAGTGGACTTTAACAGCTACCAATGGTTTGAAGGTCCAAATTGCAGTTTCAGTGCAGCTTCAAAGGGCTCTACACGATCCCAGCCGAGGAATAAGGGTCTTATCTAGAGAAACGATCGGCCATTTTCTAAAATAAATAAAAAGTTTATACTTTTTAACCACAAATGCTCGTCTTGCACTAGCTCTGTGATGCGATCATCATATTGGAAAGGTCATGCCTTTACTTCTGCCTACGTCACGTAGGCAGAAGTAAAGGTAAAACAACGATGTTGGACGATTTTCAAATTGGAGGAGAAAATGAGATGGAGTTTTTCGCCCTACCTATGTCATGCGTGACCTTTCCAACGTAATTACATAATGCGTGGCGCATCGCAGAGCTAGTGCAAGATGAGCATTTGTGGTTAAGAAGTATATAAATTTTTAGTTTTTTTTAGAAAATGACCGATTGTTTTGCTAGGTAAGACCCTTATTCCTCAGATGGGATCGTGTAGAGCCCTTTGAAGCTGCATTGAAACTGCAATTTGGACCTTCAACCAGTTGGTAGCCGTTGAAGTCCGCTATATGGAGAAAAATCTGAGAATGTTTTCCTCAAAAACCTTAATTCCTTTACAACTGAAGAAAGAAAGACATAAGCATCTTGGATGACATAGGGGTGAGTAAATTATCAGGAAATTTTAATTCTGAAGTGAACTAATCCTTTAAGAAAGCCATGTATATTTAAGCTGTTTTCACTGTTTATTGTCAGTAGTGGAGAAATGAATAAATTACCACTAACACAGAAGTCACTATCAAACAAAGCAGTTTTCTATTTGTCAAAGCAGCACATTTATGTGACCAACTTGAATGCAAGCGAAATCTGTGTGGGGAACGTTTTCACCCTCACACAAAACTCCAGATAGCATGATGGGTTCCTATTGAAATGTGCCCATTATCAACAGAAAATGTGACTGCACATTTAGGGGGTGTTTACATGAAACTTTTTACATTCAAAATTTTTTTCAGATTTACATGGTTGTGTGCTGCTGGGCTCTTACATGTTACAGGGGTGATTGCATTCCGCTCCACTCCTCTTTTTTCCACACATATCTCCACAGCTATGAGGGATCTCAGTGCGCTGAAACTCAGGATTGGTCACCTTACCTGTCCGTTAAAATTAAATTCTCATGTCACAAATTTTGAAAGATTCAAACAAAACATCATATGGGATGCAGAACATAGAATAATCTTACCACAGAAGCAGGTATATGCATTTGGGGCTTTCAGTGCCACATGCTGGCATGCAGGACAACGCCAACCTTCAGTGCCATCTGTAAATATTGAACCATTTAAATTTGTTATTAAATCATGGTTATTGTAGTACAACAGACATTGCTGAGGGTTAGCCCACTGGCATTTGTTTTTTTTAAATGGTATACAATAGTCTGCCAGTATAGTAATGTTAAAGTCCCTTTCAAAGAAAGTCAGGTCACTTGGTGGACATATTTGCAATAACTCCAGGCAGCTATTTCGGGCATGCAGGACCAACTCCTATCTACTTTAAATGGGAAAAAAAAAAAATCACATATTTCAAATAAACAAAATCTGACATAACCTGTTTCAGAATTGTTGCTTCTTACACTCAAACAGCCTTAAGCATATTTCAGGTTGGTCCTGCACATATGTAGTCCTAAGCGGGACTCTTCTAATGGCAGCTTTACAGGGATGAGAGGCGATTAACGTACCATCAGCTTGAGATGCAGGAGATCGAGCCCATTTCTTAATGCAGTTAAGGTGGAATACGTGGAAACAGCTCTGACAGCTCCAAACTGGAGCCATGACCCGAATAACTTCACAACAGACCATACACTCATACTTTTCCTCTGTCAGCTGTTCAATTAGACAACCTATATAAATATACACACAAACAGTGTTGAAGATGTTGTTAAAAAGCTTGTCATTAAGAAAGACACAGAAATACTGTCAGAAATTTGTCCATTATTAAAGGAGTAATTCACAGCTGGCAAGATGAGCTTTAAATAAAGCAATTTTTTTAAATCGATGACTAGAGAAAATAGAAAAATAGGGCTGTTGCATTCCCTTTTGCCATAAGGGTAGGAAAACTTCAACACCCATAATGCACTGGGCACTGCCCCTCTGTCCATCTGACTGTCAAAATTAAGAAATACAATCTTTAGTTTTAAAACTAAAAACAGGAGCTGTCAAAAGTCTGTCTTATGATGCAAAATGACAGGTTTTGTGTCAAATAAATGGGTAGATATGACAACCGGTAACATGGAAGAGGAATGCACATTGTTCATTGACATTTATATATAATACTGATTACGCAACAATAACAAAGCTGGTTAAAAATTAAAGGACAAGTTTGCTGATTATCATACCAAGAGCACTGTAACTGTAGGTTCTAGAGAAGTGACAATCATTTGTAAAGAAGGTGCCCAACAAAACAAGCACTCATATATGTGTGAACGTCCAGACTTAAAGCACATCACCTGTCTGTGTTTCTTTGCTTTTGGGAGGCTCTATGCGCTTCACCGGTCCTGTTCTTCGCTCAGGACCTCCACCTCTCCTCGGCCCTGGATTCAGTAGTAGTGGCCGTTTCCCTCTCGCACCTTCTCTGTTCCTGTTGGACTCCTCATGTCTTCCACCTTCATCTTCTGTACCTCTCTTCTCTTCCTCTTTGATCTGAACAGGTTCTCTTTCTCTCCAGTTACCCTCAATCCCATGGTTAAGGGTTGGTCCTTTCCTCCGGGAACTGGGCTGCATGTGGCGGTCTCCACCTCTCCATCCCTTATGGTACCTCTGCTCAGGCTCTGGATGTTCATAAACTGCTGCAGGCTTTGCTTCTCCTCCAGCAGCCTGATTTTCCTGGTCCTCCCTATCTCTGGGCTCCTTTATCGATCTCTCAGCTCTGACTTTATTGGGATTCTTCCGTCGGCTGTCCCGATAAGACTTAGTAACGTCTGCTTCCACGGTTGTTCTTTTCTTCTTCTCCTCCTCATCTGTCGATCTGTTAGAAGTGGGTGTGTTGGGATGCCTAAGACCACCAGCTCCACGGTCCCAACCTGAGCAGTCGCTATCACTTCCAGGTTTTGTCCATCTTTCACTCTGGGGGTGACGATCATTATTGCACCTACCATCTACTCGTCCTCCTCTTTGTCTTCCTCCTCTGCCTCTACCTCTTAGGCCTCCTCTGGTGGCAAGTTCAGGAGAGGGTAACATATTGTTGGCAGGGTTTTCAAACTCATTTTGACCGTGATCAGTTTCGCTGAACTGCCTAAAGTGATGATGAGGCCTAACATGTTGAGCCCTCCAGTCCTGACTGTGATCCAGCTGCCTGTAACTTCTCCTAGAATGAGGCTGCTTGGATTTAGCTTGCGGTACAAACTCAGCAGACTCTGGATTCAACTGTGATGCGTCTAAACGTGAAGACAAACGGTTAACAGGTTAATTTTTTTACCCTTTGACTTTATTACTGTAGTATTATCTATATAGCCATGACTGAATGCTATGTACACTACTGACACAGCTTTTTTGCAACAAGCTGTAACGTCACATGGCAAAGAAGCCTATCACCTGATTTTCTCTCTACTGTTAGAAGATCTGTCGAGTATCGACCAAATGGAAATATGATTCATAAATTTACTGACACGCTTACGTGCTTTTAACTTGTTAACCAACTTCCTTCCACTTCGACCCTATGGACGTGACGTAACAATGACTGGTAAAATATTCTCTAAACTGTGAAATAAATCACGTAAAGATGTTACAAAACGACTCTTTATTTTATTTTCTCAAATACTGAGAAATTAATGATATAAAATTCACCGTCACATTTGTCAATACACACACACTTCACTACAGCTAGCCGTTATAAGGCGAGTAGCCATAACCGCTTACCTGTAATGGAGGCTTCAGCCATTCAGCCGGAACCCCAGGCAGATTTGGCGAGATTTCCTCAGAACCGCTGAGTATATGATAATTACACTGAGAAGCCGATATAAAGAGAAACTGTTTATGAACTATACACTGACTGAGTTGGTGCTAGTTGTGCTGACAGTACTCGTCCAATCAGAGGTCGCTGACAGAGAGACACGTGACTGCGGCGTCACAGCTGTGACTCGCGTAATATTTTACGAGATGTAAAATTAATTTTATTTTTATTTTTTATACAATTTATGCCTTTCATTCCT
Organism: Hypophthalmichthys molitrix; assembly: GCA_037950675.1. NCBI lineage: Eukaryota > Metazoa > Chordata > Actinopteri > Cypriniformes > Xenocyprididae > Hypophthalmichthys > Hypophthalmichthys molitrix. Next base: position 19,618,460 of record CM075498.1, read on the forward strand.
AGTTACATGTACTGTTACATTATAAAAAATAAAGATTAATTTTCAGAACTGCATATAAAGAAAACAACTAATAATACTACTAATAATGCACTTACTTGAAATAAATAGGCCTACGCCACTAATATCAGTAGCTTAATCTGATTTATTTTACATGGAGCACGTCGCCTTATCGGAGATCACATGACAAGCGACATTTTACCCGCTTTTGGACTCTTTCGGAATAAAGTAATCACTGCTGATTGTGAATTGAGCATTTCTACAATGGCATTGGTAACTGAAACCTTTACTTTATCAAATAAATGTGTTTGTAATTAAAGTGCAACACTTTCTACCTCCCAACTCCAACAGACCCTTCTCCCCAACTCTGATGTCCAAACCCTGTACAGGTGCTGGTCATATAATTAGAATATAATCAAAAAGTTGATTTATTTCACTAATTCCATTCAAAAAGTGAAACTTGTATATTTTATTCATTCATTACACACAGACTGATATATTTCAAATGTTTATTTCTTTTAATTTTGATGATTATAACTGACAACTAAGGAAAATCCCAAATTCAGTATCTTAGAAAATTAGAATATTACTTAAGACCAATACAAAGAAAGGATTTTTAGAAATCTTGGCCAACTGAAAAGTATGAACATGAAAAGTATGAGCATGTACAGAACTCAATACTTAGTTGGGGCTCCTTTTGCCTGAATTACTGCAGCAATGCGGCGTGGCATGGAGTCGATCAGTCTGTGGCACTGCTCAGGTGTTATAAGAGCCCAGGTTGCTCTGATAGTGGCCTTCAGCTCTTCTGCATTGTTGGCTCTGGCATATCACATCTTCCTCTTCACAATACCCCATAGATTTTCTATGGGGTTAAGGTCAGGCGAGTTTGCTGGCCAATTAAGAACAGGGATACCATGGTCCTTAAACCAGGTACTGGTAGCTTTGGCACTGTGTGCAGGTGCCAAGTCCTGTTGGAAAATGAAATCTGCATCACCATAATGTTGGTCAGCAGCAGAAAGCATGAAGTGCTCTAAAACTTCCTGGTATACGGCTGCGTTGACCTTGGACCTCAGAAAACACAATGGACCAACACCAGCAGATGACATGGCACCCCAAACCATCACTGACTGTGGAAATTTTACACTGGACCTCAAGCAAGGTGGATTGTGTGCCTCTCCTCTCTTCCTCCAGACTCTGGGACCCTGATTTCCAAAGGAAATGCAAAATTTACTTTCATCAGAGAACATAACTTTGGACCACTCAGCAGCAGTCCAGTCCTTTTTGTCTTTAGCCCAGGCGAGACGCTCCTGACGCTGTCTGTTGTTCAAGAGTGGCTTGACACAAGGAATGCGACAACTGAAACCCATGTCTTGCATACGTCTGTGCGTAGTGGTTCTTGAAGCACTGACTCCAGCTGCAGTCCACTCTTTGTGAATCTCCCCCACATTTTTGAATGGGTTTTGTTTCACAATCCTCTCCAGGGTGCGGTTATCCCTATTGCTTGTACACTTTTTTCTACCACATCTTTTCCTTCCCTTCGCCTCTCTATTGATGTGCTTGGACACAGAGCTCTGTGAACAGCCAGCCATTTTTGCAATGACCTTTTGTGTCTTGCCCTCCTTGTGCAAGGTGTCAATGGTCGTCTTTTGGACAACTGTCAAGTCAGAAGTCTTCCCCATGATTGTGTAGCCTACAGAACTAGACTGAGAGACCATTTAAAGGCCTTTGCAGGTGTTTTGAGTTAATTAGCTGATTAGAGTGTGGCACCAGGTGTCTTCAATATTGAATCTTTTCACAATATTCTAATTTTCTGAGATACTGAATTTGGGATTTTCCTTAGTTGTCAGTTATAATCATCAAAATTAAAAGAAATAAACATTTGAAATATATCAGTCTGTGTGTAATGAATGAATATAATATACAAGTTTCACTTTTTGAATGGAATTAGTGAAATAAATCAACTTTTTGATGATGTTCTAATTATATGACCAGCACCTGTACATAGGATCCTACGGAGCCCCTAAAGGGACATGATGAAAAAATAAATAAATAAAATATATATATATAAATATATATATATATGATGGGAGAACATTTGACTTGTATACTGTGTGTGCAGTTCCATGCCATTATTTGGCCATATTTACTTTGATGTAACTACTATAAATATGCATAAATATACCTATATAATAGCCTTTAAAACATAATCAGGAATGGAGTAATTCATTTTGATGACCAGGTGAAGGAGACAGAGTTGTCAGTTTAAACAACTTTATTATTTAATCAAATTTTATTATGTAATCAAATTGACAGTAGTAACACAAGAGTACACAGATTACAGCATTGTGTATTTCACTGTCTCCCAATGTGTGGCACAACATGATGATTATGATTATCAAAAATGCAGGTCGCTAATATGTTGGTTTCCCAGATTTCTGATAGCAGACATCACTGCTGAACAGAAAATTGATCTCATTCAACAAACATATTGTTTGAGATTATTTCACAAAATAAGCATCCACTTCAGACCTCACATTAGTGTGCACTCATATACATTCAGATAGATTCAATGTCACACACACAGACACACACACACACACACACACACATACACATTCAGGTTACATTTTCTGAAAACAATCAGGTCTTCCAGTGAAGAAAGTTGATAAAAATAGAATTTAGACCTTGATTTTTGGTGAGCCACCCTGTTATGAGGATAAAAAAAAAAGAGACAAATACATCTCCTTTGCATGCATGCATTAAACAGAAATAATAATAATAAAAAAAAGAAATTAAACTTTCAGGAACTGCCCCAATGCATAGGTTTGCTGAAATAATCAGAAGACAAAAATATCTACTACTGTCCATCTCAACCAGTTGTACAGTATTAAGGAATTGTTTTCCAATTGTTTTCTTTCTATATATTCTGTTTGTGTGTAATGACGTCTTTGGTCACAATACTTGAAATGTCTTTAGGACATTTTTAAAGGAGAAGATAATATAATGTGCCATACTTAATTCAGTTTTATAAAGATAAATATTGTAAACCTTCAAAAGCAAAATCCTTATTATTATTTAGAACATACTGAATATTTATCATATAAGGTTGTGATTTGCTGTGTTACCCTTTCTGTAGAGTAATAAACTACATTATTTAAGTCAAAATGAATTCTTTATTGCAGTTCTCAATTCCACTGCTTCTAATCTTTGTTGCTGAGATGACCTTGACATCAGTAGGAAAGCTCTATATCAAATATTATACAATAACTCAATGTCTGTCCAGCTAAGGACTGACAGCTGTCAGTAGATACCTCTTGTCTTGTCTTTCAATTAGAAAACAGTCCAAATCCTTGATTTCAACTATGCTGTGTGTAAGGGATCATTATGTACCGCAATATTACGATAAAAACAGCAAAAAAAAAAAAAAAAAAAAAAATCAAAACAAAGACGCACACACATAATCTCACAAGCGCCTGTCTTGTAAATATGCATTAGTGACATAAGTTGAGGAAAAATTATACTAGAAAAAAAGCAATATATGTGCGTTAAGTGGATATGTGCAAAGATGTCCTAAATGGTTGGAATATGGATGAAAAATGTTAATCAATACTGTTGACACATTTGTTCACAGAACATTTTCCAATTGTATCCAAACAAGAGGAAGAGACACAGTATCTATAACTAAAGTCATCCAACATACTCCAAAACATCAGTTCAAATCAAAGGGATGAAAGCATAAGTGAATATGAACCCCCCCAAAAAATTGGAAAACAAACATAAAAACCCTACAAAACCCATTTGAAGATATATAAAGGTCTATATAATGAATGTGCAGTTTAGAAACTGTCATGACAAGAAAAATCTCTCTGAGAGGCACATCAAATCAGAGAATTAAATGTAACTGCCTTCAGTTCAATGTCGATTTTGAGGGTGAAAGGTCAAAGCCTTATCCAGTACAATCAAGATTTCCAGAGCCGCTCCTTACATCATGTCAGGAACCGATCAGAAGCTGCTGAATATTTCCAATGAATGTAGATTGTTTCATTTTGAGAGTTAAAAGCTGGAATCAAGTATTTGTTTTGTGGATGCCTCTTCCAATCAAACACCACACCCTCACTGTTTTCAGTTTCGTCAGTGTTCACGGTGGTTGGTGGAACTTTATGATTTGAGATGTGTGGATTTGTAGCTAGACATCAAGAAAGTTGCTGGGCTGTGTGTGACTTAAGAAGTCAAAGGTTAAATCTCAGCACTGCTCTGATTCAATAAAGCCTTCTTTTTCTTGACCCACAGGCTCTACCTCTGCGTACGCTGGATGACCAGAACCTCGACGAAATTTCATCGCTGGCCATCTGCTGGGACGTCTCTGTAAATGTATTAATTTGATATTGATAAAAGATTTTTTTAAATATGCACTCCACATCAAATTCAATACATACATATTCTACAAGATGGTTCTACATGTAATAACATTTACACACATTTTTTCAAGCCAACAAAAATTCCTGACTTTACTATCTCTGCATTCCTTTTTTTTTGCTTTTAATAAGTAATAGCTCACACAAAATGACAATTCTATCAACATTTGCTCACCTTCATGTCATTCCAGACCTTTCCAGACTTCCAGAGCAAACAATTAATTTGAACTTCAATGAATGAGGACTGAAGCTTTCAAGGATGCAAAAGCACCATAAAAGTGTTCTTCCTTGCTGAAAAAAATCCAGCATTGCTGGTCACCATCATAAGCTGTTTTGCATGCTGGGACCAGCATGGAATCCTGTTTGTTGGTTTGCTGGTCACCAACATGGGAAGCAGAAGTGCTGCTGGACCAATATTCTGGTCCGAAAATTTAGTCCTAACCATATACCTACCACTAAACCTATCCCTACCCATAAGTTATCCCTAAAATCACAGGGAAATGATATGTGAACAACACTGACGTAGGGGCACCTAACCCTGGTTTTAAGCCTAAACTTGACATAAACTGGAAACTTGTCCCTCAAATCTGATTGGTTAATTGGAATGTTGCTCCAGGATCAACAAAGACGTTCATCCAGGAACATGTTGCACTTGGAGAAATCATGTTCTGTCACCAGATAGACCAGCACTATACCAGCTCTAACCAGCATAAACCAGCCTGGACCAACATGGAACTCATGCTGGTTTATGCTGGATTTTTCAGCAGGGTTCTCAATGAGCAAGTTGATTCGATTCACAGAAACACTGCGAAATGAATCACAGAATTATTTGTTCATGAATCCAACTTGACTTTTATGATGACTTTGAAACCTTTTTTAGAGCTTGAAACCTTCAGTACCCATTCATTATAAGTGCATGGGAAAATAAAGACCAGCAAACTTCACAAATTTACCTTTTGTGTTCCATGGAAGAAAGGAAGTTAGCCAGTTTTAAATTTCTTTATTAGTTGAACTATTTATTTAACTAAAACCTTCACACTCTCACCTCAATGAAGAAGAGTCCTGCAGCAGAACTCGGGTGGTGGTAGATGTAAACGGTCACCAGGACAATGACCACCATGATGAGCAGAAGCAGGAGCATCCCAAGAATCAGCCCCATGTGTAGGGGGTGAGTGCTGTTCTCTGCTGTGCTTTTTGCTGCAGCAGCTGAAACACACATTATACCGTATTTAAACTTCTTAACACCAGTGTTGGGCACATTACTTTAAAAAAGAGTTACATCATTATAAAAAATTACCAGGGAAAGTAACTATTGTGTTACTTAAAAAAAAACAAAAAACCCAAAATTAAATATAAGTCTAAAAATAAATTATGCTTGATCCGACTAGTGACTCATGATCCGCTCTTGTTCACATGAAATTTTTCTATACTGTAGGCCTACTATACGTGTTGGTAGCCATTAAAGAAAACACAGATTCATATTTAAGTTTAAAAAGGCCTATGCTATGTTTTAAATTCATCTATTTGATTATGAAAAGTGAACAGCATGAGTAAGATAGAATACATCATAAGATGCGCAATATATCGGGAGACATGGAGTGGGTCAGACATGACCACATTTTGACCACTTCATTAAGTTTTGTTTTGTAGAAAGCCTTTCTTTAAAGTGAATTTCATTTTGTATCTTAATTTTAATCAATGTTTCATCAACCAATTGCCTGGATTTAATAAATAAGAAGCAAATATAGCAGACAATATAATAATGACATGGAGGCGCTGGCGCGATCACTTGCACATGAACTGGAGCGTGTCTAAATGAACCGAAACTCGGCGTATAGGCTGCTTGCCTCACAGACATGAGAAATATATAGAAAGCTTGAAATGTCTGAACAACTACTAGTCAATTAGAAAAAACTTATTTCACATATTTTCGATCCAGCGTCTCACAAAGGGTATTCTTTCTAGTTTGAACTTGTGCTCCGCTCACATGCTCTGCACAGACACACACACACACAGAGCATCGTACATTATTATCAGTTTAAAATTATATTTGTGTATGACTAACCTGTACTACTTCTTTACAACAAAACACTTTGCAGGTCTATCATCTCTAGTCACACACCAATCGTCATCAGTTAGCCTGTGTCCCACCCCAACACACACACCACAGAAAAAACTTTGCAGGTCCTATGGCTGAGAGAGAGAGCCTATTTGGATGAAAACCGCTTGTATGGTTGTAACGGTGTTGTAATGAGGGAAAAAGTAATTCGTTTGATTACTCGTTACTAGAAAAAGTATTCCCATCACTGCTTAACACTGATGCATTTCACTTCACTCATACTGTCAGAATAACTCAGTCTGTGTTTGTATACACATAACTGCACTGCTTGTAATATTCTCAGTGAGAATGAATCAAGAAACCAGTAGAAGGTTGAATCTTGCAGTCCTTCTTTTGAACAGAAGAGAGCACTGTCTCCACAACTAATTTATGTTGTTTGAGTCTTTGGATTCTGTGGCTTCTGTATCTATCCAAGAGGCACATAAAAAGATTAATGATGGAAAAGAGTCAAAGCCGTAAATCTTAATTTTGTATTACGGACATTTCCAACTGGTCCCAGTGAGAAAGATTTACTATGGTCTGCAGTTCTTGTGTTTTTGCACTAAGCCGGGCCCCTATAAAAACCTGCTGAGCAGCTTTGAGACTACCAAATGAGTAGGAAAACCTCATTCTTCTTCTTATGGGGTCGATTATAAATGTAAAGATGTCAGTTGGATCTGCTTTATCTAAATGTGAATCATATAAACTGTATGTCTATCACTAAAAATGCACTACCATTATGTAGTGAAATCTAAATGAACTGCTTTTATTTAAGACTGAAATATTCAATATACACTACCAGTCAAATGTTTGGAAACAGTAAGATTAAAAGAAGTTTCGTCTGCTCACCAAGGCTACATTTATTTAATTAAAAATACAGTCAAGTCACCTTTATTTATATAGCGCTTTTTACAATGCAGATTGTGTCAAAGCAGCTTTACAGTAATAACTGGTATATAATTTTGGCTGCACAGCAGTTCTTAAAGAAAATGGTGTCAATGCAGACAGATGCAAAGCACTGTTGAATATCAAATGTCAAGTGTCCCCAACTAAGCAAGCCAAAGTCAAACAGTAATATTAAAATATTAAATATTACAGAAATATTAGAATGATTTCTGAAGGATCATGTGACACTGAAGACTGGAGTAATGATGTTGAAAATTCAGCTTTGATCACAGGAATAAATTACTTTATAAAATATATTCAAACAGAAAACAGTTATTTTAAATTGTAATAATATTTCACAATATTAATGTTTTTACTGTATTTTTAATTAAATAAATGCAGCCTTGGTGAGCAGACGAAACTTCTATTAAAAACATTAAAAATCTTACTGTGTCCAAACTTTTGACTGGTAGTGTAAGTAAGCAGTTTTTTGTCCATTTCAGACCCTAATGACTTTCATTTTATGGACAAAAAAAACCCAGACATTTTTCCAAATATCTTCTATTGTGTTCCAACTCATTTATCTTTCATTTTATATATCTGTGGCTCCATGATCCGTAAAAACATCTCTGCACATACTTTATCTTGACAGAATGTCGTTGCTCTTCTTTTCTGTCAATAACTTTATGCTATATTGATATATTTCATTTAAATTGTGCATTGTATTGTTATATCCTTACAGTACCCAGATGTTACTTACTGAACAATTATGCATTTTATATGTAATGCTATGACTCGTGTCATTTTTTGGCTCTGTATCTGTTTTGTCAATATGTGAACTAATTTCCTTAAGTCCAGAAATATCTGATAAATGAGTGACTGTAAAAGTAAAACTCCATTTTGTCTATCAAAAAAAGCCAAATACAAAGTGAATTTTACCGTTCTTTAAGCCAAAAGGCGCCAAAATGATTGACTGACAGTACAGGGAAGAACTAATAATGAGGCAGGGTTTATGTTGTTATTCATTACAGCCAAAAGTGCCCATGCCCGCTTAAGCATAGGAAGTAATTTATTTTCAATAAGAGGGGGGACTGAAGCTTAGCAGCCAAAGACAGCCTGTCTTGATGACTTTCATACTGAAACAAGATACAGAAAACTGTGACCAGGCAGTGCGCTGTGACACTTGTGGGTCCCTCAAATGTTTTGTCATCCATCAGTCATCACTCTTTATCTGATGCCTTCAAATACAATTTTTGACTTCAGTGGATCTGAATAATATTGAGACATTTTCCTTTAGTGCAGGCAGTGCTAATGGAGACATTTTGTTTAAATCAGTTATAAAATCAAGCCTTGGCTTAGTTTAATTGGCACAGACCCCAAGCTCCAAATCTCCGCCTATGAAAATATCCCAGATTCACCTTCATTTCAGGGTAAAGAGATGGTAAGATTAGCACCGCTCCAGTCACAAAAGGACACAATTTCAAGAGGTCTCACCCTCAAGTTGTTCCAAACCTGAATACATTTCTTTGTTCTTTTGAACACAATAGAGGATATTTTGTTGTGGGGCACCACTGACTTTCACAGTATTTTTTGTTGTTGTTGTTTTATTAGTATTTTCTTCCAAACTATGGAAGTCAATGGTTCCCCACAACTGTCACAACAATTCTTCACAATATCTTCTTTTGTGTTCAGCAGAACAAAGAAATTTATACATGTTTGGAACAACCTGAGGGTGAGTAAATGATGACAGAATTTATAATTTTTGGTGAACTATCCCTTTAAGGTATTACCAAGAGACAGTGCTGTTTTTAAGTGACAAGCCTATAAGGGTTAATCATAGAATGTGAACTGCACATATGTTTTCTCTCTTTATACACTGTACAAAAATGGTAACATGTCAACAGTTACCTTAAGGAGAATTTATATCAGATCTTGCCCTTAGAAAATACATTTGCTGTTGGTGCATTCACACCATGCTTGTGACTTGTAACAGTTGCTTTAATAAACTAAAAAGTTTATTTAGCTTATTTAACATGATATCATCCAAATCTGTGCCAGCTACATCAAACTGTATTGAATATCTTTCATTTATTTTTAGGTTAATCTTGCATTAACAATAAGCAATTCTAGGAATTATTAAACAGAAATATTATGAGATAACAACTTAAACTACATTTTACTGCTGAAGTCACCACTATTTTGAGTGTTTCTGCATGACGTTGCAGCGATCAGGTGGTACAAGTCAGAGCTCTCAGATAATTCTGAGTTTACAAATTGTAATTATGCAATATGCTTGTAAAGGAAAAGAATAAAGGGGTCCTATTCACTTTGAAATAAGGATAATATAAAGAAACAAAGAGTATTTATCTATATTTGCCAAATGTGTGATGTAATTGATAATGTAACATTAAGACTGACAGCACAATGCAAGGCTCACATAATTATAGATTATTAGCATGAAGATTTTATTATATAAATATATATTTTTAGCTTGAAGGTGCATGTTATTTTAATTCTATACAATTACAACTTACTGTAATAGTAGAAGATATTGTAAACAGACAGTGCAGCGACAGGCTATTGTAGGTTATAGAGAAAACATTATGTCTGGTGGGCTGGATAAGACATGATGTCATGAAAGATTGAAATATGTACACAGACAGCTGGCAACTGAACCACACTAACAACAAACCTGCCCTCAAGCAAATCAATTTTTAAAATTCTTTCAAATAAATATTTATCAGAAAATCTTTCTTTCTTTATTTGCCAAGATGACCTTGCAAAATCAGACTTACCACCAGAAACAAACACAAGTGAAAAGTCATCTGTTAAATGTTTTTATGGTGTGTTTGTGCGTCATGAGGTTAGAACTAGGGGGCTCTTTTGTTTGACTGTGATCATCTTCATAAACTGTTATATTATTTTACTTTTAATAAGTTTGATTTTATTTTACTTTTAATCTATTGCTAATGCACATATACTTTTTAAAATTTAAATCAGGAATCACAATGTTCATATTATTCTATATTAGGTAAGATAATGCTTTCTTCTGACTACATGTTTTCATTGGCAGAATGTGCTGTTTTCTGCTTTACTGATGAAATGTTGAAGCCCTGACTGCTGTTTCCGACTGGTAAAGAAATATTGAGCTTGCTCCAAATTAAAAACACATGACCTGGATCATGCTAACAGAATTCTTGGAATACATGGGGAGAGACGAAAAGGAGTAAGGGAGAAAGAGAGAGAGAGAGAGAGAGCGAGAGCGAGAAAGCATATACAGTATCTCACAGAAGTCAGTACACCCCTCACATTTTTGTAATTATTTTATTCATATGTAATTATCTTTTCATATGACAACACTGAAGAAATGACACTTTGCTACAATGGAAAGTAGTGAGTGTACAGCTTGTATAATGGTGTAAATTTGCTGTCCCCTCAAAATAACTCAACACACAGCCATTAATGTCTAAACTGCTGGCCACAAAAGTGAGTACACAAGTGAAAATGTCCAAATTGGGTCCTAAGAGTCAATATTTTGTGTGGCCACCATTATTTTCCAGCATTGCCTTGCTGGAGATGCTCAATAGGGTTTAGGTGACCTGCTTGGCCAGTCCATCACCTTTATCCTTAGCTTCTTTAGCAAGGCAGTGGTCGTCTTGAAGGTATGTTTGGGGTCGTTATCATGTTGGAATACTGCCCTGCGGCCCAGTCTCCAAAGGGAGGGGATCATGCTCTGCTCATTCATGGTTCCCTTAATGAACTGTAGCTCCCCAGTGCTGGCAGCACTCATGCAGCCCCAGACCATGACACTCCCACCACCATGCTTGACTGTAGGCAAGACACACTTGTCTTTGTACTCCTCACCTGGTTGCCGCCACACACGCTTGACACCATCTGAACCACATAAGTTTATCTTGGTCTCATCAGACCACAGGACATGGTTCCAGTAATCCATGTCCTTAGTCTGCTTGTCTTCAGCAAACTGTTTGCGGGCTTTCTTGTGCATCATCTTTAGAAGAGGCTTCCTTCTGGGATGACAGCCATGCAGACCAATTTAAAGCAGTGTGCGGCTTATGGTCTGAGCACTGACAGGCTGACCCCAAACCCCTTCAACCTCTGCAGCAATGCTGGCAGCACTCATACGTCTATTTCCCAAACACAACCTCTGGATATGACACTGAGCACGTGCACTCAACTTCTTTGGTCGACCATGGCGAGGCCTGTTCTGAGTGGAACCTGTCCTTTTAAACCGCTGTATGGTCTCAGCCATCGTGCTGCATCTCAGTTTCAGGGTCTTGGCAATCTTCTTATAGCTTACGCCATCTTTATGCAGAACAACAATTCTTTTTTTTAGATCCTCAGAGAGTTCTTTGCCATGAGGTGCCATGTTGAACTTCCAGTGACCAGTATGAGAGAGTGAGAGCGATAACACCAAATTTAACACACCTGCTCCCCATTCACACCTGAGACCTTGTAACACTAACGAGTCACATGACACCAGGGAGAGAAAATGGCTAATTGGGCCCAATTTGGACATTTTCACTTAGGGGTGTGCTCACTTTTGTGGCCAGCAGTTTAGACATTAATGGCTGTGTGCTGAGTTATTTTGAGGGGACAGCAAATTTACACTGTTATACAAGCTGTACACTCACTACTTTACAAAGTGCCATTTCTTCAGTGTTGTCACATGAAAAGATATAATAAAATATTTACAAAAATGTGAGGGGTGTACTCACTTCTGTGAGATACTGTATATACAAAAAATGTCCCCACATTGACAAGGATTTTGGATATTGCCATCTTTGTGGGGACATTTTGTTCCCATAACATAGGGTATACCTGAACCACACACACACACTGAGTATATGACCTTATTTGGGCATGAGCAGGAGAAATGGATGTTATTTATCAGAAAAGTGAGATCAGAGTGATGCAGAGTGTTGCTGTATAGTTCACAGATGCACTTTGAAACCACATACACTGCAGCAACGATAAGATCTTACCTCCATTGTCTTTGAGATGCAGCGCAATCTTGGTGTCATCTATAAAAATAGATGAGAAGGAGGGAGAGAAAAAAGTAGAAAAATAAAGCTTATTTCACATCTAGACAGTTTCTCTCAATTGTAACATCATAGACCCTAAAAACAAACTCATATCTCATAAACAACTGTAAATGGGTCGCACGTGTGTGAGGATCACTTCAAAGAGACTGTAGAATATATTTGTGATTGGAGAGCAAGTTACGGATTTGTAATTAATTTTTAATGAGCAATCCACTCCAAGATTCTTGAATATGCTTTCTGGTGATCTGAATAGATTCTGTCTGAGACCAACAGTTCAACATCTGCTGTAGGCAATTCTGATGAGAACTGAAACCGAAATGAACTAAGTAGCACATATACTGCTGATGCACCTGATGCTGCTGTAGTATATGCTGTAGCCAGTGGCGTTATAGCAAGATATCAAGCTTCTCATTTACATCATTTTAACATCAAAGCTTTTCATTCACATATATGGATCACCTGATTAACTGCAATACTTCACACATGGATCAGGGTCAGATGGAGAGAAGAAAGTTAATTCTAGATTATTATAAAAGACAAATTTATTCAGATAAAAATGTTAACCTAAAATGTGATTCATGCTGTTAATTAATAGATATGACTGGAATGAAAAATATTATTTAACACAACTGAATTAACTTTACATTAAGTAACGCCAACAAAACTACATTTAAAGTTCCTTAAAGGGATGGTTAACCCAAAAATGAAAATTTTGACTTACTTTCACAAAAGATGATAGTATGTTTTTTTTTTGTTTTTTTTTTTATCCATACAATGGAAGTCAGTAACCAAAATGGATTGGTTACCAACATTCTTCAAAATAACTTATTTTGTGTTCCATTATTTTGACATGAGGGTGAGAAATGATGACAGAATTTTTATTTTTGGGTGCACTATCCCTTCAAGGTAACAATTGCAGGTTACCACTTTTTATAGTGTGAAGCAGAGTCACAGTTTTATAGTAAATGTAGTTCAGATGCAGCATGAATTTCTTGATTATCCGATATGGATCTCTCAGCTTTTTAATTTTGTTGTCTTAATGACATAAGCTGACAGTTAATGCAATAGAAAAGAAGAAAAGAGTGTGTAAACAAGTGGTTTATGCCTTTTCAATGACCTCATAATTCACTGTCTTATTGAGTGTTCTGAGAAACAGTTAATGATGAACAGATTGTTTCATGTACTGTACTTAATCACTTTAAGTGGACTCCTGGCAACCCTGGGACTAATGTAATTTTTGATCCCAGATCTTTCCCTGCCTGTGAAAACAAAGAACGGCAGTGCCACTGACTTCATAACTAGCCAGACTTTCATTTCAAGACATGACAGAAACAAATACAAACATCAAATACCAACATCATCTTTTATATACAGCTTCCTATATAGCTCCACCCACAGTGAAATCTCACTCGCCCCAAAGTCATAAATGTGCATTAAACCTCAAATATGTTCTCATTGGCAGTGACTTTGTGGCATCACACATAATTTGTGCTTTCAGTACAACCAGTGAAAATACTTGTCCCTGGACATATTTGGTTAAGTGTTGCATTGACAGCTGAACTGCTCAATACCCAAGTAATAATTAGAAGAAAAAAACACTTCTTCAGGTTGACGTGAACTAGACAAACAAGTCGGAAGATGATAAAACTGAATTTCTTGTGCTGAAGTTTGGGTAGAGCTATTGCTCCTCTACATTTTAAATATTTACACTGTAAGTGTATTCATAATTCAGAGATTGATAATTTATGCAGTGTTGTTTACTGTCTGATAATGTGTTTGTGCCAATCACAAAGAAATACAGAACAAAGCACAGCATGAGGTCAAGGTTATATAACATTTAAGTGGTATATTGATGAGGTTGTATTTCAGTGTATCTTTATTGTACGTATCAGAGTTTATTTAAAGAGAGATTCTTATGTGCCGCTGGAGGAGAAGGAGCAGCATGATTATCTATTGATGCCATTTATGAGCAAACCCCTTCAGTTACATTCTGAATGTTCTTCAACACAGAACATTTCTTCTCCAGGAATTGATTTTCCCCAGACTCATAAAGCACAAATAAGCCTTTCTTTTTCCGTGTCTATTGATTTATGTAGAATCCATTGGTGCCCTCTTAACATTATCCTCCTGCATTCTTACCATGAGCAGTCACTTGTAACTAATGGTTTAGATCATTGACCCATTGGTTTCCTGTTGTCAGAGGATTGTAACATCAGTTTCATGATCCATATTTCAATCTAAGTGCTATGTGTGTTGGTTTAGGTATGACAGTACCTTCTGTTGGTATGCTGGTGGGCATGTTCGTTGGGGCTTGAGCAGAGCGAAACTCAGTAGTCCCTCTGTTCCTTGTGGTCATCTTATCAGCTGACGCAGTGGTCAGTAGATTGAGATTGGTAGTGTTGATGATGTCACAGGTGTTATCCTTTGTCTGCGAATGAAAGACAGATTAAATGATCAATCTGACAAATCTAAAGTACGGTCTAGTTAGCAATATTTTATTATTTGAAAATTAGGGCTATCAATTTAACATGTTAATTTAGTGCAATTAATTATAAAAAATAAACAGTTACACTTTATTTCGATGCCCCACTTTAGAAATTCTACTAACAATAAATAACTCTGCAACTACAATGCAACTAACTCAACTTCAACTACTTCTCAGAGTATTAGTAGACTGTAAGCAGAGTGTTAGATTAGGGTTAGGTTTAGTAGGGTTTGGGTTAGTAGAATAAGTTGACATGTAGCTGGTGTTTAGACCTAGAACCTGGAAGTGCTGAATGTAAACAACGTACCAGAATGACACAGAACAGAAGATATTGTTGAATAAAGTCATTATTTTTGTTTTGTTTTTGCTCACAAAAAGTATTTTCGTTGCTTCACAAAATCTAGGTTGAACCACTGCAGTCATGACGACTATTTTAACGATGTCTTTAGTACCTTTCTGGGCCTTGAAAGTGTCTGTTAAATTGCTGTCTATTGAGTAATAAGACAAGTCTTGGATTTCATCAAAAATATCTTAATTTGTGTTCCGAAGATGAACAAAGGTCTTACGGGTGAGGAACGACATGAGGGTGAGTAATTAATGACAGAATTTTCATTTTTGGGTGAACTAACCCTTTAAGCAGACAGTCTACTAATACTCTAGTCTAATGAGTTAGTTGGCATGTAGCTGCAAAGTTATAGTTAGTAGAATGTCTAAAGTGGACCATTGAAATAAAGTGTTTACAAAAAAACACACACAATCCATCCCTTTTTACCCAAATTCCATAATAAAGGCAACAACAGCAAAAGATGCCAGTCTGTAAAAACTAATAAAACTAAATAAATAAATAAACAAATTAATAAATTAAATGTTTACAGCTCAAAAAAAAAAAAACTAAAACACATTTTTATACATATTACTAATTATTTGTGGGCTTCACTGTTAAACAGTATTTTAGAAGGGCAGAAGGACAAAGAGAAAAAAAGAGAGAGAGAGCATGGAGTATTTTTCTCTCTCTGGAAATGGCAGACGACTTCATCCATCATGTAGGCACAGAGATTTAGGATAGAAACCAACACACTTCCACATACACACCTCATCTGGGCAACTGCTATCCACCCAGTCCTGCCTATGGCGATCAAAGCCGCTGGAACACCTGTCATAAAAAATTATAATAGGTCCTTAATATTTTAAAGATGGCCAATAAACATGCAAACATGATCTCCATCTTTTATAGATCCCACCGGTGGCCAATTCGGGGAAATCTTATGAAATCTTCAACTCTTCTAAGAAACACTATAAGTGTGAGTTCCACGAAAAATACTTCTTCAAAACAACAAAAGGGTGAGTAAATCATAATAATGAATTTACATTTACGAGTCCTTCATGAAACTTCCGTTAAAAACACTCTGTTCACTGTGGTTCAGAACAGGAAATTTAAAACGGTGAAATATACCGAGGACTGTCTAAAGCAGTATATCACTGATAGATGATGGCTTACAGAGTCAGGATTAGGCAGTACAGCTAGTATTTATTTTCCTCCTCCCCTGCCTTCACTTTTTCTTAAACACAGAATGGCGTACAATGGGCCTTGGCTGCTCGGCATTCCTGATGTCTGCCGAGATACAGTCACCCTTGCTCCATATCCTTCAGCAATTCCCTATTCCCCATTCATCTTTTTGTGAAATATTATCTCTTTTCAGTTCAGTACCATTCATCATATACACATTCATATCAGCTCTCTCAGTTTCTTGCTGAGATATTGGGCTCAGAAAACACACATTTGCTTCCCAGTCACTTCACAGGTGGTAAAACAACCAGTTAATTTTATGTGTGAGTGTTTGCATGATATTTTAATTTGGCTTGTCACTGTAAACAAAAATCAAAGAATCCTTTTTTTTTTTTTTTTTTATGATGATGATTTTGATGATAGAAATACTTTAATCTATCTAATAAAGTAATATAAACTGACAGTCATTGGAAACTTTGAGTCTTAGAACAGCATTTTTTACTCAACTCTTGAAATGGTGTGAGTGAGAGTCAGCAAACATAAGGCACTGGTTTAATCACATGACTTGCTCTTTGGAAAGAAGCACCTTGACCAGTGGTGGCAGGGGGCACTATAGTGTGTGTCTAACTGAAAGCTTTGGATTAGAGATTTCATGACCCAAGAACAGGAAGCAGAGCTCTGCTAAAAGCTGCTACTGACTGGAACACACACACACATACACATACGCACACGCACACACACACACGCACACACACACATGCCTCTATGGGCCAAAAATGTGGCACTAAATACAACCGCTGACCTTATGAGGTCTATCATATACTATGATATCAGTTATCATATTGATAATATTATAATGTATTAGTATATTGTATATCGATATTGGATATCTAATTTTATATGCACATTTCCCCATTTCCCTAATGATTAATTAGGAAATTTTTAAAAATACTATCAATATTAATTTTCATACTGTCCATTTTAATGTTGTGATGCTTAAATTCATTTGTAGTATTTGTAGTAATTATCAGTTTATCAGAACAGATTTATATCAGTGCATGCATTCCTAGGGAGAAAGTAACATGACAAGTGACGCAATACAAAGCTTTAGAATTGACCAAAGGACAAAATGTACAAATTTCAAATTACTTAATTTAGTAAACAAATTTGTGTAATTTACTTTTATAGCTTTGCCATGGCGATTATATCTGCTTTCCTTTTCTCTCCCAAGCAGTTACCCTGAGCCCCAATGAAGCATACAAGGAAAACAAATTAAAGTGAAACATATCTGTCTGGATTTGAGGTTGCCCATGGCGGCGGCCACATCCTTCGTCAGCACTTCTCCAACCTTTCATAATCTCATTTACATGTTAATGGCTGTAAATGCAGTCAGCTCAAATTTATTCTGATCCAGTAATAATCTGACCTTGAGGGTGAAAGAATGCTTTTCCAAGTATGCAAATCTAGGTTTTTGATGCACATAATCGTCACTAATACACTCAACTGTTAAAAGTAATTTCATTACTTCAAAGTAATGAAATATTAAAGATATTATGTGAAACACCCTGCCACAACACTATTCTGTTCTGTTACAGCTTGTTTTGTCTGTGTGTGTGTTAGTCAACTGCATCAGACTTCATTGGAGGGCTGTTAAAGAAAACAAGATTAGATTTACTAAATAGAGCTAAATAAATAAAAATTGTTTAAGTTTAAGGCAATTTTTTATTAAAAGGTAAGTAAGATGAACCAAAACATTTAAAGAGAATTAATTTCTTAAAAATTAAGTGTTATATAGCCCACTGAATCATTCTCAGACTGACAAAAATGTTTTGGGTATAATATGTCACAATTTAAGTTATTTTGCTATCCTCACTTACGTAAATGAACTATAGTGTCCTGCACCCTCTTGTAAAAATATATTAAAAATGTCTGAATAATTTTTGGTTTGACTAAATATATATATATGTGTGTGTGTGTGTGTGTGTGTGTGTAACCTACAGGTTTTCTTTTCTTACTGGCTTAATGTTTTGTGCCCAAGATTTAATTAGATTGTTTTAAAATATATGAATACATTTCTCTCTGGTTTTGTTTGGCAGCTGTAGTACCTTTTATGGTTGTTAGAAGAGCAGAAATTAAAATCACAAAATTAAAAATTAAAATAAATATGCACAGACTAAATTTTAATTGGTAAGATGAATCTAAACTCAGTAAATGGCCTACAGTATATTGATTTACCCCATTACAATAGTCCATTTACAGTTACTATCATAAAAATACACTTACTTGTAGGTTTAAAATTGTACATAAGGCACATTTAATGTCCAACATAATCATTATTGCGCTTCTATTGCGTCCCGTCTCTTTAGTTTAGCAGCAAAATGGAAATATTTGCATGGCTTTCTAACATTTACAGATGGAGAACAAATGTGAGAAATGTAAGTTATGCACTGAGAAAAACACCATGTCTCAAACGCATAAAAAAGCACAAAATGTATGCTGTTTCCTATGGTGGATCGATTTGATCCATGATCAACCCCTAGGGCTGCTTAAGAAAAGCGTGCATGCGGAATTATCTTGACTAGGTAAACCTGGATCAAATTAGCGGGACTGCGTGAACTTCAATTACCTCTTATGAAACCGCTTTAGCCCCAACTCATTTGTAATGTTTATTCAAGTCGGGTTTTGGAGTTTAATCCTTGCTTTTCTTAGCGTCTTTTATGAAACAGCCCTCTGCTCTCTCCAAAAACAAGGGGTAAATTGTTGATAAATTGCATTGGGAGGATCAGACTGTCAGTTATTAGCTTAAATCAACTGAGTTACCTGCATTTACTGTATCATTAGCCTGCTCTCTCTCTCTCTCTCTCTCTCACACACACAGTCTTTATCAAGCCCCCCCCAAAAAACTGACTTTAATTACAGCAGCAATTTCTAACTCTACATTGTTTCCATAACCTTCAGCCAAACAAAAATGGTTATGCATATTAATGAAGTCTGAATTTGAATCCCTTGTCTATCAGCAGAAGATTCAAGACTCAGTGTTACTTAATTATACAATCCATCTGGTTTAGAAGCAGGTTTCCTAGAGTGGATGGAAAAACCAATCCCCCACTGATATTGAAAGATGTGCTTGTGCTTTCCATCATTATGTTACGTATGTAATGATTCATAGAACAACAAATAGCACTAGAAATGTTACAGCTCAAAAAATGTGTGCAGCACATATGCACTTGATAGAGGGAAAAAAGTTAAACTCCTCTAAAACAAGCGAATTGGCCTTTTTCTCTCTCTGTCAGTCAAAGACCAAATCTCACAATAAACGCCAACTGGGATATTATATCCCTGAATCCCTCAGAGTATGTGTATGCATGCGTGTGGGTGTGTATGTAAGTGCTTGAGAATGAGAGTGAGGGATTGAAAGAATAGACAAATGGAAGGATTG
This sequence comes from Hypophthalmichthys molitrix, assembly GCA_037950675.1. Lineage (NCBI taxonomy): Eukaryota > Metazoa > Chordata > Actinopteri > Cypriniformes > Xenocyprididae > Hypophthalmichthys > Hypophthalmichthys molitrix. The sequence continues at coordinate 19,638,349 of CM075498.1, forward strand.
CCAGGAAAATAAAGTAGAAGGAGGTCGGGTGTCTCGTCGTGTCTGTTCTTTGGTATGTGATCTACAGAGAAAAGCTGTCTGGGTTTGTGAGGTGAGAGCCCGGGCATGAATCAGCAGGAATGTGACTTTATTTTCCCTCTTTCTCACGTTAAGGGAAAAAAAGTCTTGGTATGAAAGATTCTCTGCCACATTGTAAGCAATATTACTTAGAAAAAATGCAATGCAAGATGCCAGAGAGATTTCATTAATGGTTTACACATGATGTTTACAATTCGTTTCAATTTTTTAGGCCATTTTTATATACAAAGGCAATTTTGTAACATCATGACTGCTGAATTAGAAGTGGTGAATTATCTCCACACATCTTGTGAATGTCTGTGTTGTAAGTGCTTCTGTTTCAGCAACTGCTGACAGAACTTGTAAAATGTAAATTACTCCCCTTGTTCATTGCATACTACCTCAAGGCAAGCGGTCTGAGAACCGTGTCTTTAATTCCAGTAAAATGAAATTGGAATAATGGAAAGAGAGACTGATGAAGAACGGTTTGTTTTCTCACCTATTGAGCCGGTGACACCAGCTGCAGTTGAAGTTAATCTGTGAAGCTATGCAAGAAGAGCAGCTTGTGAATTGAAGACATGCTGTGAAAGAAAAAAAAGAGATATAGAAAATGCCTTAGCACAGAATCAATCAAGAATAGAGCAAAAGGCTAATCGAACAATGAACTGGATTTTCATATGATTTGTGAGAAATGTTGAGTACAACAGTCTAATATAAAATAAATATTGCAGATAAGAGGTACAACAGTATAAGCCTCTATTAGCTATAAGGTAATACATATTTATGTTTTTATGGTAGTTATGAAGACTATATATGTGTATATATAGCCTGAGTGTGTGTGTGTGTTCAGTGGCTTACTGGGTAGCGGCAACATTTCTACAGCTGTGCTGTTGGTAATTTTGGTCTTTAACAGCTCCACTCTGTGATACTCATAGATAGTCTTTCTCCGCACATCTAGAGGCACACAAATACACATTACAATTAGTATGTGAATTTGGATTGTTGAAACTACTGTAGCTCAAGTATACAGAGAGAGAAAGAGAGCAATGGCGTTTTTCTTTTCCACATTTAAAGTACTTTCATCCACCTGATTTTTATTGTAAAAGTGGGCATGGCCATTTTTAATGGAAAGGTGTCTGCCGCTTCCAGTTATTTTAGTTTACAAAAACAATCCGTTATGCTGCTTGATGTTTACAATGTAGGGATGTTTCCGTCAAAGAGGCAAAGGGAGGCAGTGCCTTGCCAAAAAATTGGATGAGAAAATCATCCAAAGTACAAAAATAAAACAAATCTTACTAAAGATCTTACATCTTATCACAAATCTTACTAAAAAGTATAAATCACTCCTTTTTCTAAATTTTGTCCAACAGTGTCAGCAGCGGTTACAGTTACAAGGGGAGCAAGAGTCTCTCTTGCCTCCACTAAACCAATTGAGTTTTAACAGACCCCCTAAAGCATGCCGTCGGTTTGGTGGGTGAAATTAAGAAAGAATAGGGAAAAGTTACATGAGAGGAGGCAATGCCTCCATTGCACTATGACTGGTTATTGCGCTGTTCACACAATAATCCTGCCTCTGATTTTTTGTGCAAGTTCTATATCAGAAAATCGGTCTGAATTAATAAACAATGGTGTTAATGGGAAGACTACTTAAAAAGTAAACAACTCACTTAGATATCACCACTTTTATGTCATGTCCAAATCAAACTCGAAATGACTTGAAAACATGATCTGTGAGTTTTTTTTAGTGAGTAATCAGCTTGATGAAAATAGCCTAGATACATCCCGTGTCTGTGACCGTTGTGACACCTGCAGTGTTTATCGAGCTTTGATGACAGAAGATCTGAAAATAAGTTGACTATTAAAAAGAACAGATGAGAATTAGTCTGGTGTCACAAAACTCCTTGCATGCTGATATTGCCTGGAGATATGCATGCGTGTGTATGCATCTTAAACAGTGTGACCTGATGAGTCTCCAGACACTAATTAGTAAAAAATAGGTAAGACCAACGCAGGCTATTACCACTCTTAATCACTTCATCTCATTCTAGACTCTCTCCTTCCCCTCAGAGCTGACTCTCTCTCGCTCATATTATAACAGACAGACAGACAGAATGATGCAAATCCTGCCCTTTCTAAGCAGACAGTCACAAACAAACACACATACGCTTGGAAAGAATAAGCTGTCGTGGAAAATCATGAGCTCCCATTCATGATGTCCTGACAGCAAACACCTCCTCTCCTCCTGTTCTCTCCCACACTAACTCACTACCCAACTCCAGACATATTTATCTGCTAAATTTGTCTCTCCAGCACAGTCGGGTTTGGTCCTGCTGGGCTCACTGTTACTACAACATCAAAGACTTTTCCTGCTTGGCACACCAGACAACCAACAGACAGCTTGAGAAGGGAGGAGATTGGAGCTTTGAGATCATCCCAGAAGTAAATGACTGTCAGAACAAACATACTACCAGTTTTCTGATGGGCTGAATAGCACCTGTCATACAGAATGCAGATGGTTTACTGGTGTTGATGAAGAATGCATCACGCTCACTCACTGGGGATCTGCTGAATCTTATGGACCACCACGAAGGCATCAGACAGTCCAACCTTCACTGGATGATTGACAGAGCTGATCTTTGCTATCTGTATTGGGACCTAAAATAAAAGCAAATATTATTTATCTCATTGATCATCGACATGAAGAGGTGAATTTTGACAGCTATAGGACCCTATTTTACCGATCTAAGTGCATGGTCTAAAGCGCACGGAGCAAGTGCGCTTAGGGCATGTCCGAATCCACTTTTGCTAGTTTAAGGACGGGAAAAATTGTCGGCGCGCCCAGCACATGGTCTAAAAGGGTTGTCCCTATTCTCTTAATGAGTAATGGGTGTGTTTTAGGCGTAACATGCAATAAACCAATCAGAGTCTCATCTCCCATTCCCTTTAAAAGCCAGTTGTGCTCCTGCCATGGCTGATTCATTATTTACGTGGCGGAATTTGCAAACGGAAAAACTGCTCTAGCGAGGAAACGGATCTGCTCATGTGCGAGGTTAAAGCCATCAGACCATCTACGGGAAAAACCAGATTCCACCAAAGCATTTTTATCTTTCTACACACAATAATAATCTTTTACATTGTAATCCTTTTATTTTTAATATTTGGCATGTTTGTGTGGTGCTGCGCATCCCTGTGTGTGTAATAAGCAGAGTGTACACGCGTTGTGCACCCACCTATAGGCGCATATTAGTAACGCACCCTTTAAATAACAAAACAAAAATACAAAAATACTTTAGACCAGGTTTCAGTTGGTCAATGGCGCAGTCTATTTCAGGTGCCTCAAAATAGTAACGCATCAACAATGTGCCTGAACACACCTCGTTTTCAGACTAGTGCACAAATGGGCGCAAATGCATTTGCTATTTAAACAACATGGTGCAGGATGTGAAAATGATAACTGCAATGGGCTGAAACTAGCAAAAAGCTAGTTTCGGCCTGGCGCCGCAATGCGTCGGGTGTATGATAGGGCCCATAAAGAAAAAACGAAAGAAGATACGGAGTGAGTAGAGCAGGCATGGAGAGAGGGAGAGGCCTAATTCAGTTATGAGGTTTGCGGGCTGAGTGAGGTTTGCAATAATCAAATAAATCTCATTCCAAGAATGCATTTCCTCTTCTGACTAGATGCTTACAATATTTCTTTATATATTTCTGTCAGCAAAGTTATACAAAAACATATTTTAATCTTTATTCATAAAATGATTATACATCAAATTAATATTATATTATACATGAAATTATAAATATACATATAAATATAAATATTATGTCAATTTAAAATATTATTTACTAAATGACTAAAGGTGATTCAGGCATTTCAATTATGTCATATTTGACTGCACACGATCTATTAAAACTGATTGAAAAAAGTCTTAACCGTATCGGTTACATTTCACTTTGACTTTACATGGTACTGTTTGAAAGTGGCAAAATGAAAAGTGACACAATCACACAAACTCTGATGAAACAGGAAGTAATCACAGAAGAGCCAAGTCACACAGTGAGAAGAACAAATAGAAAACAGGATGAAAGGCATGGAGGATGAAATGAAAAATATATATCAGACCTCTTTGTAAGCAAAGACAATTCGTCCATCGCTGTGTAATGTGGCCTGAAAGGTGAAACTTCCTTGATTATAAGAATCCTGGAGATGGACGTGATCCCACTGGACAACCAAAGCAGTTCCTATAAAACACACACAATACAACTAATATTTAATAGCATATTTAATATTAATATTCTATACTTATAATAAAGGTTCAGTTTCTGTGCTAGTAGGGCTCTGTAATCAATATCATCTTGAAAGTATAGCATGATCTTTATTTGATTTATGGAAAGTCAAAGTCCAATGTTTTTGATAGGTGTCTGTATTTAAAGATTGATAGGTCTGACAGATTTATATTGTATGTTTCTGTACCATTATATATTTCCACTCTATATTTCTGTCTCTCAGTTTCTCTCTCTCTCTCTCACACACACACAGTCCAGTGCCTCTGTCTCTTACCATTGTCAAAATAGATGACAGTTGAGTTTCTGGAGAGGCTGGGGTCAAAGTTTGCCATAAGTGGAGCGATATATTGTGTGGCTGTCAACATTCGGTGAACCACATCTCCTGTGTAGATGAACCCTAAAAACACACACATGCACAAACAAACAATCCAAACCATTACAATTCATATCCATGCATTAACATAACCATTTAAAATGTGATCTTCAAAATGAAAATAAGATAAAGGCACTCAATTTGTTATGAATAAAAATTTTTTGGCACCAATGTATGAACATGTGTGTCTCTTTCCTCCTCTAAATCTCTGTGCTCTCCTCCTTTCTCATCTATCCATCCTGGCAAACAGCCCTGGCCTGTCTCCAAAGTGATTAATACTCTAATTAGCCATATAAATGCCTCCTTCCATCCCACTCACAAACAGGGAGGACCTTCAAACACATACATAATCTAAAAATGTGTCTTCAGCATTTGTCTGCTTAAATCAATGCAAATCTTTCCACAGGAATTCAGCCAACCTGGACTATGCTGACCACCTCCACTTTCTGTAAACAAACAGCATTCATTAAACTCAGAGCAAAACTCATTAAATTCAATTTAATACAAAAAATAAATTAAGACAAAAAACAGGGTTCACTATTATTTGCTACACAAAACAGATTAACAAATGGGAAATGTGCACACTTAATAAATATAATAATAAGTTTTTAATAACTTTATAAACTACTGGAACTTCACAATTATGACAACATTTTGCCATTGCCAAAAACACTAACAAGTACCATGGTAACTGTCATCTGATTCCATGACTGTCACAGTACTTTTTTCTAAGGGATGTTTTAAAACAAATATAAGAATGATCACTTGAGTTTGAGACTTGAGTTTATTGTTTTATTACTGCCTCAATGACAACTAAACAAACAGTACAAAAACATATATATTAATACAAGTATAAACAGCAAAAACAAATACTGGCAGATACTATTTGAACTTCAGTGTATTGTAGTACACTATAAAACAGTATGCAATAAAAACATCATTTTCAGCTGGTATGAGATGGGAATATGGAGAAGAATGTGACTGGAAAAAGGTGTATTTGAACAGGTTGGTTGCGTCAAAAGCTAAATTCACTGTCCTTGCTCTCCGCACCACTGTCCCAGATACCAAAGGAGTTTCTTTTGTAATTGTGTCTGGCTCAACCAGACAATGGTGGGTGGAGGAGTTAGTGCAAATAGCCTTTGCCAAAAAGATGAGCCATTTGCATAGCTATTTAAATAGATAATCAGATTTTAATAATTCAGCAAACATTTCCCAGTGCTGTTTATTATATATTATTTAGGGAGGAAAAGTACCTCTGATACAGTGCATGATTTTTCGCTCCTGAGAACATGGCTTCACTGGGAAATTGAGATCACTTGTGTTTCACCGTTTATAACCACAGAGTGATGACTGATGTAATTATAGAGAGAAATTATATGGTGGTTTTCTCTCTCCCTCTTTCCCTCACTCTCACCGCTTCATCTTAGACTAATTCCAGCAGCCAGTGAGTCACATGAACCACGATCATAATAAAAATCCCCACACATGCCCTCATATCTATAGCATGCACAGTCAGCCGTTATTAAGAAGAACCTCTCACAGCTGATAAACACAGCCTGATCCTCTACAACACTGTGACTCAGTCAAGCTCTTGTGCCTACAAGCAAGAACCAATCAATTATATATTCCTCTGTTAGCTCATATAAATCATATGTTCTGCTTCAGCCATATAATACTCATATCGCATGAAGACAGGCAGATGCTCTCTTATGACCTAACTGAAAATCATCGGTTGTGCTTTACACATCACGTAGAGGAGGACAGTTCACTTACCGCCAGTTGCAACAGTGATCTCTCGCAACAAATGTCCATAAAATGGAAAATCAAAGGAGAGATTGACCCGCTGAGAATAAAAATAAGACAAAATTTAGCTTGCAATTAGAAAAATATCTAAACAATAAGCAGAATCAATATAAAATAACTACAGAAGGCTGTGATTGTAATAAAACATACAGCAAGTGTACATCCAGATGGACCCCGCAGACTCATTCTGTGGTCGGCTAAGGCAAACATAATTCTGCTAATAAATTTGACTTCTGTCCTAAATCTACGGTGTGCTTGTCTGCTGTGGTTTCTTTTGTTTGGAAAGTGCAATGTGAGGATATCGCAGTCTGTTCCAGTAATGGAATGGCGACACACCAAAACCTGATCCCATTTCAGAGAAATGTGGCATTTGAGGATCAACACTTGGTCTGTTTCTTTCATAATCCACACAAGCAAACAAACTCATCCAAAACCAACAGAAACAGGTTTATGTTGACTATACAAACTGTTTGTATCACTATACAAACTGTTGTTCTAGTAAGGAACATGTACTGTAGGATAAACGGCTGATGGAAAACAGTTACTGCTGAACTTGAAGGTTGGTCAATGGAACTACAATGGAAATGTTGGCATTTCTTGTCAGTTGCATTTTAAAAGAAGTGTCCTGCTTTCTATGTAAGTGTGAATGAATGAATGTTGTCTTACCGCTGCTTGTCTGTGTGTATTAGACAGGATGCCGTGAATCTTCACCTTTTCTTTGTCCATCTGATCGATATTTACCCATAACTCTTTGCTCATAGGGTCACTGGGGCCATAAGTTTTTGAGGTGTAGTAGTTATGATCTGTGTCTTCCTACAAGGAAATATCAGACAGCCAGTCAGGAAAAAGAACACGATACTTACTGAGAAGAAAATCATACAGGTCTGGAACAGCATGATGGTCTGCAACGAAAGACATTTTCACTTTTCAGTGAACTATCCCTTTAATAAACTATGAATAAAAGCCTCAACACAATCCATATTTGTTTATGGCAGGCTTTTTACAATCGGGGGCCATGAACCCATTCTGATTATAACATCACAAACAAATACCTTTTCAGGTCAAAACCAAACAAACACTCTCCCGAAAGAAAATATGAGCACACAGAGGCATGTTTACAATAGACTGAGCCAATCTCTTTGTTTGTATGCATTTTCAGTGCTGACCACATATTTAGGAGGGGCACCGAGAGGTTTAATGAACTTAGCATTGATCAGATGTGCCTGTAGAGGTGTTCCAGCCTCTGCCTGGATAATATGACATCAAAACAGCAAAAGTTCTTTTAGCCCAGTTTTCCCTCTCCATTCACCACAACAGAGCTGGGTGATAGAAAGACTCAAGAAAGAGGAAGACGAGTGATTGAGACACAGGGCTTATAAGTGTGGATGTATGTGCATCTGTGTGCGAATGTACACATACCTGTGATCAAATGTACCTGGTATATCGATATACAAGCAAAAAAGTGACACTCCAAAAGCTTCGACATTTTAAATAAATGAACAGGTCAGCAGGTTACATCTGCCAAGCAAATGGATGGAAAATCTGGAGTGCCAGCAGAAACAACCCTTCACTGCTGATTGGTAACAGCATAACACTTTGGACTGGGATAGAAGAAAACGATCAAATCACGAAAAGAAAATCAACTCATGGAAATTGTATCCCTCAATTTACTGACCATTACAAGTCATTTTCTACAAGGACCGTCTTCAGTGATCCAATTATTATAAACTTGTGGGTTTTAAAAACAAACCAAAATTAATATTTTGTCTACCAATTAGCATAATGCGTGACAAAAACCCCTTAATCACATGACCAAGACCATGGGTGTGATATGATCATTCATGACAGCACTGTGGATGACTCGAGTTTGAGTCCCAACCCGCAGTCCCGCTCCCCTCTCTACTCTCCTATGATAATAAAGGCAAAGAGGCTAAAAAAAGATTTTATATTGTGAGGACACATGTGCTTTGTGAGTACAAGACATGATGTTTGGCAAACTACTAATCAAAAAGAAGACCCACTGGACATGACCCAGTATCCTCTTAGACCGTTAATGAAATCGCCCCGGATTGATCTATTGTTGTTTACTGAGCAAGTCAAGGTTGTCTGTAAAACCCTAGGAAGAAAACCCTTGATCATAGATGTTTGCACCCTGGCACTGAGAAATTCAGCATGGAACTATATGAATAATACAATCCTCAGAAAGAAAGAAATATGTCTAAGTTAAGAAGAGGTAAATATAAGATATGTAATCTTTGACAGTTTAATCTCGTAAAGTGCAAAACAAGCAAAATAACACAGACATAAACTAAAACTAAAAGCCTAAACTAAAGCCTGAGGCCGTGCCATAAAAAAGTAATAGAAACTCAGGCCTTTGAAACACACAAAATAAAAAAATGACAGAAGCACTTTGTTGTATGTGAAATAAATGATGCACCTAGTGTATGTGTATATGAATGTTTATACAGGAATGTGTTTGTATACAGGAGCTGGTAGGAGTTCAAACACTAAAATTCCCTCACACAGACCTTGTAAAACAACTTCAAAGGAAACAGCCAGTAGACATAAAAATTAGCAACTACATACTGTATACACTCGCAGCGCTTTGAAGAACTCATCATGTGGGAAACTAATTCAATACTAAAAAACATAAATCGTCTTGTGATGTTTTTCATATGGATATAATGAACACATTCATCAGTGTACAACTGCTCTCTGTCTCTTTGTGCACATTAGATTTCTATTATCCCAGCCACTAAGACCAACTCAGACCAGCAAGAATTTCTATGCTGGTTAGTGCAGTGATCTTGTGGACCAGCATGGTGTGCAGTAGCCATGCTGTAGACATTCAAAACTTGGGTCGACTTTCTGATAAAGCTGGATGACATGAAATCTTGCTGTCAAAATTCTGTCATCATTTACCCACCCTCATGTTGTTCCAAATCTATATGACTTTCTTTCTTCTGTGGAACATAAAAGAAAAAAATATTATGAAATATGTTGGTAACCATTTTGGATACCATTGACTTGCATTGTTAAAAAAAAAAAAAAAAAAAAACACTAATATTTCAAAATATCTTTTATGTTCCACAGCAAAAAGTCATACAGTTTTGGAACGACATGAGGGTGAGTAAATGATGAAAGAAACCAGCACACCAGCATCTAATTCTAAAACTTAACGATTGCTGGTGGTCTTTTGAGCAGGGAGGACACACAGAAATGTGTTTAAATGAAAAAGAAATACAGTCAAACCAAATCTCAATGAACCAAGAACACTGTCGTAAGAGGAAGTCAAACCTCAGAGTTGAATGAGTGACAGCCAGTAACTCTGTGCAGGCAGCTTGACAGCCTTTCTATCTGTTTTTATGGTCTCCCATGCTCATCCTGCTGAACTTCAATTGCTGGTCTAAAACATGGATGGTGAAGGTGCTTGACCAAAGGAAGCCTTGCTGTGTAAGATATCCTGGTCTTTTCAGTGGGATGAACCTGATGCAAAATTGCTAACTCTCTTTCCAATTCCCTCTCACAGCAAATAAACTACACCTATTGAGTTCTCCATCAGAGATTGTGTGTGTGTGTGTGTGTGTGTGTGTGTCTGTGTGTGTGTGAAAGAGAGAGAACGCTAAAGAAAGCGCAAAACAAGTTAAAATGTTCATAATAATTCATTACCTGAAGTTACTACTTGACAAGCTGACCCAAAACCCAAATGCCCGTCAGATTTGGGTATAGCAGATATTATAAGTTTTTATTAAAAGTTTATATTAAAAGTTTGGGGTAGGTAAACTTTTTTAAAGCTATTTTCAAAGAAATCTTTAATGCTCAACATGGCTGCATATATTTGAGCAAAAATACAGTAAAACAGTAGGCTAATATTGTAAAATATTATTACAACTTAAAAAAAAAAACTATTTTTTTTTTTAAAGGGTTAGTTCACCCAAAAATGAAAATTCTGTCATCATTTACTCACCTTTGTGTCATCTTCGGAACACAAATGAAGATACATATAAACATTGATCAGTGAACATAAACAGAAGCTCAACCGAACCTGCGTGACGCGCGTGAACAAATCTCATTGGTTCTTGCGGAAACTCAAATGTTCTGTGTAACACACGAGAATGAACCTCATTGTTTCTCGTACGTCTCAAGCACACATGCTTGAGCTTCCGTTTACCACAACTGATGTGAGCGTTGATGAATGTTTATACTGTATGTGAATAAAAGCCTAAATTAAATCAGTTAATCATTTAAAGTGATCAATTCTCTTCAGAAAATTTGGACTAAACCGCTCAATTCATATGGATTAGTTTTACAATCTCTTCATGAACTTCTTTATGAACTTTCACAAGCTTCAAGCCAAAGTGGTAGTTGCATAGCTGTCAAAGAAAGGACAGAAATCTCTCATATTTAATTAAAAATGTCTTCATTTGTGTTCCAACTTTTAAGGCGACTGTTATTATAGAATGTGTCACCTCATTATTTTAATGTTGCCACAATAACGCATTATGACTGATGTATCAGTTTTATTTATTTTTTTCTTTTTATTGAAAATATTCACAAACGTGCTAACTATATCATGAAATATCTGATATTCTGATTCTCAAATACGTAAGTATTTGTAAGTAAATGTATTTTGTTGTTTGAACACCTTTATAATGGTCATGTTAGTCGATCAGCACTGTTTGCACTTCAATGCTGAGAATCTTTGCTGTCGGAATTACAACACGCACATTAATCCACTTCTCCTGAAAGACATGAAAGTAAATGGCTGGTAAACCAGTAGAAGAATAGGCTATACTTTATAGTTACCTACACAATGTGTATCTGATGTGAATGAAACACACTGTCAAATTTTGTTTGAAAGGATTATTATTGCTGCTTCCATCAACATCAGTGTGTATTTTAAAATACAAATATTTTTTTCTAGTACTTAAGTGTATTTGAATGTCTGAAACCTAACTTAAACAATATGAACTGAACAGTTGTGATATCTGACAAGCACTGAGCATGTATATCCGTAGTCCGTTGAGGGAAAATTCATATTATGTTACAGTTTAACAGTTACCAATATTTGAGAGCTGTTGTCTGTGTCGTCATCAGCCAGGATTCCAGGCGAATCCTGAGACTCGAGCTTCAAGCTGTCTTGACTGGCTTTGTTATTTTCCATTGGAGGCTGCTCCAGGAGAAGCCAACGTCTCCTCCTCAGCAGCTCTACTGTGACATCGTCGTCCTGTGACCATCCCTGAAGAACTGAATGAGCTGCTCCTGGAACAATACAAAACAACAATCAACAGTATAAACATGAGCACAAACCTTCATTTAGGGAAAAAAAAATGTATTCCCTCTTCAAAGCTTATTATTACTAAAGGTTTGCAAAGGTCATGAGAATGTTGCTCAATTGCTCAATTACATCAAATCCAATCCAGACAAACTTCATTTGTCTCACTACTGGCTCTCATGATTGAAACATCACCCATAAACATTTATGCAGTTTTTTTTATGGTTTATACAGACACACAAAGCATCACTTTTTCTTTATTCTCCCTCTCTCACTGCCATGAGAACAGCTCCATTTTGTTTCAGATGAACCTGCTTAACTGTAGTCGTAATAAAGCAGACGGTCCCGTGTACTCTTGACGCTTGGTTTACTGTTAAACTAAGGGATGGTGTTAAAATGTTACACCAAATGGCTTCTGTGACAGTCAAAGTTGAAAGGTGAAGAAACGGTTTCAACTGTGAGCCAACTGGTCTGTATATCACTCTTTATGTGCCTAATCTCCATCTTTTATTTACCCACAACCACATACACTGAGCCAAATTCTTATGCGAATCAAGACTCATGTGATCAGAGTTTAATTAAACCTTCTATTTACTTTGCTCTCAAGTCCTCTCACTGGAAATAAAGATGTGAGAAATGATGGGCTTATGTAGACTGGAACTGAAAATGACTGAAAAGCCAAAATGGGAATCACTGAAAACACTTCATAATGTGATTAAGCAGACTAAACAAAAAGAATGGGAAAAAGAAGAAACAAAAAAGGAGAGACCAATGAATCACCCTGGAATGTCGGTTAATGTCCTGCGAACACCAGCCCAATCTAAACTAAAAGTTCAATGCGGTTGTCTGTTCAAGTTTAGTCAAAATCTTTGTATTTTTAATAGCTGAGTTTGAGAGAGGAGAGTGGGAGAATAAGTTTAGGCCTCACCAGCTTGTATTGATTTCATTACATTGCATACAGAGATGGCTAATTTTTGTTTAATGCTTAAGAGATAATGAACGCTTAAAAACACAAGAAACTTTCTGGAGAATATGCATGCACAAACTTGCGTGCACTGCAGCAGTAAGGGATGACGAAAAACAAAAACTAGCCAGAATGATTCTAAATTCTCTGTCTACTAATCATTATAGATGGCAGGGTTTGTCCTGTATATAAACACTTTTGATTAGCATGCAGCAGCTCCTCTTGTCTGAACCAGATCTCACAATCTTCCTCATTTACTTCCTTTGTGCTCTTGTTCCAGAGACACAAAATTTAATTAGTTCTTTATCTTACAAGATACACATTTAAGCTAATAAAATATTTAACTTTGAGACAAAGATTGAAGCAGTTTTACTAAAAAATGTACTCACCCCCATGTCATCCAAGATGCTTTCTTTCTTCAGTCGAAAAGAAATTAAGGTTTTTGAGGAAAACATTCCAGGATTTTTCTCCATATAGTGGACTTTAACAGCTACCAACGGGTTGAAGGTCCAAACTGCAGTTTCAATGCAGCTTCAAAGGGCTCTACACGATCCCAGCCGAGGAATAAGGGTCTTATCTAGCAAAATGATCATTTTCTAAAAAAAATAAAATTTATATACTTTTTAACCACAAATGCTCATCTTGCACTAGCGTCCATGACTTTACGCATTACGTAATCAAGTCGGAAAGGTCACGCGTGACGTAGGCAGAAGAACCAAGCAAGTGTTTACAAAGCGAATGTGCAAAGACTAAGTCAAATGCCCTTTACAAAAAATAAGTAAAACAATGTTGTTGGACGATTTTGAAGTTGGAGGAGAAAATGAGATGGAGTTTTCCGCCTATGTCACGTGTGACCTTTCCAACGTGATTACGTAATGCGTGCCGCATCGCAGAGGTAGTGCAAGATGAGCATTTGTGGTTAAAAAGTATATTATTTTTTATTTTTAGAAAATGACCACTCGTTTCCCTAGATAAGACTCTTATTCCTTGGCTGGGATCGTGTAGAGTCCTTTGAAGCTGCACTGAAACTGCAATTTGGACCTTCAACCTGTTGGTATCCATTGAAGTCCACTATATGGAGAAAAATCCTGGAAGGTTTTCTTCAAAAACCTTAATTTCTTTTCAACTGAAGAAAGAAAGACATAAACATCTTGGATGACATGAGGGTGAGTAAATTATCAGGAAATTTTAATTCTGAAGTTAATCCTTCAATGCATCTTTGCGAAACAAAAATATGAATTTCTGTCAAAAAATAAAAACAAACAAACAAACAAACAACAACAACAACAACAAAACAATCTTGACCCTAAATGTTTGAATGGTAGTGTATGTGCCTTATAAATGTTAGGCTCAATGGTGAGATAGTACCTAAAGGGCTTTCATTATTTTTAGACATTGTCCCTAGCATATTCTATTGAGGTCACAACAGCATAATTTTCATAAAGGTCCATCTCATGTTGCATATTTCAGTGTTTTCTTTCTCCTTTATCATCATGGTTTGTCTCATACTGTACCACTGTTCCTGTGCACCACATTCATTACAAAGATTGTCTGAGATTACTACACTGGCACATATGACGAACTTGGACTGTTGTGTTCCTGCTTTTAAAAACTTTAATGCAGATATCTTCTATAAGAGGAAGCATTCTCATTCAGATTTACAGATTTTTATAGTCTAGTTCACAATTTATGTAGTGCCAAACACAATATTCATGAATGCAATACTCCTCTATTGGGATCTTATTTAAAATTCAAAAAACCTTTCTGAACACCATATCCTATTTCCAGTACTCAATCTTATTTTCCTGCAGTGCAGATGTGTTGCTCTGATAATTCCAGCACACATCTTATAATTCATGTGAGAGTCTAATCTATTCTCTGTACTGCCAAACAACCCAAGTGAGAATGAAAGGGGGAAAACTGCACAACTTGCAGAACACAGTTTTGTTTCCATGTCATCATGGTCTATACTGTTCCTCCTTTAAACCCTCGATGTGAGAAAAGATCCCCAGAGCCAAGTCCTTCTGTAAAGCCCATTATACATAACAGGTCAATGAGGATTTAGAGAGGCGGCTGTCACTGACTTTTATTGTCGCTGAGTGGAAATCAGTGTCTGCTCGTGACACGCTTTGAAAAGCCACCGCAGCAGGGACAGGATCTCTTTCTCTCATGCTTGTGCTTTCTTTTTGCTGAGAGACTAAATCCAGTCCCACATTTCCCTCTCTTTCTCTCATTCTTCATCTTCTGAGTGGAAAGTAAGCATTTCTTTTCAGCTCTTAAGATGTCCATGAATGAATAAATGAATATCAAGCTATACACACAGATGCTGCTACAAAAACTTTTGACTACAATTAAAAAACAAAACAAAACAAAAAACAGGATAGCACTACGAAATTAATCACAAAAAAACACTTAGAAACAATTATATGTATATTAAAATTAAATGTTAATAACATAAGCAAACTATTCATATTCTAATGGGAGGAGAGAAAGATGAACTGGTGTGTGTTTTATCCATTTGAAGCAAGAATGTGTGTCTAAAAGACAGAGAGGAAAGAGAGAAAAAGGGGGAGAGAAACCCACTAATGTGAATTTCCCTCCAGTCATGTCTAAAATGATCAAAATGACTGATATATTACTCTTAATTAATCTGAGGAGGACTGTCAGAAGGAGAGAGAGGAAAAAGGCAAAAAAACAAAAGTTAATAGACCACATCCATTTATCTTGAGTCACTGCTCTGGAACAAAATAAAACAATAGAGCAAAAAAAAATGTAGCACAGGGTACAAATGTATTAAAGAAAGAGGTTTGGGGTTATGGGGTTCAAAACCACTTTAAAGTTCAAAACCATTACAGAACACTTCAACATACAGTGCAGACAATTAGCTACTAGCAACAGAAGTCTAGAGGAGATTGATTGATTGGCTCACTCTCTCCCCAGCCACTATATGAAGCAGACATTTTAGAGTGTGTAATTACAGAGGAGGTAAAGCATGCTGGAACAAGTCATCTGAACTCAGGATACACACAAACACGTCTATATATGAGAAAGACAAACAAGTGTTCACTGCCTAATCAACTGACCATACACCCCCCATCTTTATCAAACCTGAGCCCAATGACAGTAACAATGACAATGACAGTAAAGACATTTAATGTTACAAAACTAAAAATAATAAATGTTTCTTGAATCAGCATATTAGAAGGATTTCTGACTGGAGTAATGGCTGAGGAAAATACAGCTTTGCCAGTTGAGGAATAAATGACATTTTAATATATATATATATATATATATATATATATATATATATATATATATATATATATATATATATACAGTGGGTACGGAAAGTATTCAGACCCCCTTAAATTTTTCACTCTTTGTTATATTGCAGCCATTTGCTAAAATCATTTAAGTTCATTTTTTTTCCTCATTAATGTACACACAGCACCCCATATTGACAGAAAAACACAGAATTGTTGACATTTTTGCAGATTTATTAAAAAAGAAAAACTGAAATATCACATGGTCCTAAGTATTCAGACCCTTAGGTGTGTGCTTTTAGATTGAGGCCAAGGACCAGTTTGAAGATAAATGAATATTCAACCATCAATACCACCAAGACTAAATTTGGTTCAAGTATTTTAAGACCTTGAGGAAATGGGACATCCTCCTACAAGTATTGATGTGTATTAAAGGTGAAGAGAATCACAGCATGGCTATTATGGTTTCAGTAAACATCTACTTATAGTGGCAGAAAAACATACACACCTGTCTCAAAGAGTTAATCAAAAAGACTGTGTATGACACACACGCACACAAATGGACATTGAATACATAACAGGAGAAATTAATTAAGTAAAAAAATATCTTTTCTACATTGAATGAGTATGACTGATTGTGTCATGTAATTGAGTGATGTATTTGTAGTTGAGTGCAAGACCAGAATGACTTTGTAATCATTTCTAGCGTGTGTCTATGGTAGTTTGCGCACATTATATGGTCTGTGGCTGAAAGTAATGATAGAATACAGACGGCTGGCTTTGCCCAAGGGTGATATAAGGTTTCGTT
Organism: Hypophthalmichthys molitrix; assembly: GCA_037950675.1. Lineage (NCBI taxonomy): Eukaryota > Metazoa > Chordata > Actinopteri > Cypriniformes > Xenocyprididae > Hypophthalmichthys > Hypophthalmichthys molitrix. The sequence continues at coordinate 19,655,176 of CM075498.1, forward strand.
TACTAACCATTGACACAGAGAGGTATACTTAAACCAACAAAACGCTGGCTTCCAAACCAATGCTCAAACCACACACACAACTTCAGACCATCACTCCTAGTACAATGGCATGATGGACAGAATGAAGACAAGCTTAACTTCACATCTGTTCATGTAGCTCAGCTGTTAAAGGATGGCACTAGCAATTGCAAGGCTGTGGGTTTGACTGCCAGGGAACACATACGGTGCATGTATAGCTTGAATGTACTGCCAAATGTAAATGTAAAACATGTGATGTAAACACCCCCTCACAGTGCACTGATTATTCTCCAAGTTATGCTTTTATGACTTTGCACTAACAAGAAAATGATTTAGCCCGGTTTTATAAACTAAAGTTAGATTCCTTGGTTTAATCTTAAAACAGAGCTGTGAATCTCCTATTAAACACTAAATATATCAATCACAGTACATATGAAGCAGTCACATTCATTTATAAACCAGTGTGTTTGTGTGTACGGCGCATGTATAATTAATAAGAGTACTCATCCTGTGCTCAACGGCTTTTAATTAATGTCCTCCTCACCATTTACAGTCATTCATCTCCTGCTCTCTCACCGGCAGGGGCGTGGGAAGATGTTTTAGGTTGGGGGTGCTTTTGTGTTCACCATGTTTCAATATAAGAAACAATATCGAGTCTAAACTCCACAAAGCACAACAAGCTTATTGGTAAGAACACTCCTTTAAACAGCAGACACACCGTGACATTTGACTGCACATCACATTTTTGACATACTGATACTGCTACTGGTCTACGAGACATAAAAGAAACCTTTAAATAAACAGGATATTAAGCTGGATAGGAGGGATAGGAAGCTGTCATACAATAAAATAGCCTGCACAGCGACCTGAAATAAAAATGAACACAAAGAAAAACTGCCTACATTACACAACATCGAAGGTGGACTTGCGCTCAGTAGTAGAGCGGACAAATTCTTACAACGTACACTGCAACGGTCACATGACGTCACACTCTGCCAGAGAAACAAGCGTGCTGCCATCTTTATAATATCAGACACTGTCCCTGCGTTCCATACAGAAGGGCTCATTCCTATGCCCTAATCCCTTCAAAGGCTTTACCATTCCGAATGAGAGCTTCGAAGGGATGAAGGGTGCAGGGGTAAAAAAAAACTCTTTTTTTGGAACGCACTTCTGCATCATCTTAATGAGACAATCAAGGAGTAGATCGTGAAAGCTGGGCCTTTTGTTTAACGTTAGTTTATTTATTTATTTCAGGTTTATCGCACCATATTGTATATTGTGTCTATGTATTTGAAACATTTGAATGGACTGATAAAGGGAGCTGTAAAGTATTTTTGTTGAAGTACAATGTCATTTTGACCATAATAATGTACCAAATCTAACTCGTATAAATATTAAAGTACTATAGAAAAATACTATACATACATTTATAGGTAAAATCGAACTCCGAGCCTCCTGTACCCATTCTGTGACGACAAACAACTTCCCTGTGCAAAGGATCATGGGGGCTTGAAGTGTCCATCAGTTGTACCCTTTGAAATCCTTCATTCCGAAGGGCCCTTTGAAGTGGCCAGTTTTGAGCACTTCGGTTTGGAACGACCCTTCAATATGGCGGCCATGATTATTTTCACTCCGAAGTGCCCTTCGGAGGGCAATATATCCCGTGTATTATCAAAGCCACTGGAAGGCAAGCCTGCAAACTTTAGCCAAAAAAGCGTAATGGCTAATGCTAATGCTCCACCTCTGGCGGTTAAGCAGGGAAGGAGACCAGAGGCTTTTTTTCGAATGGATGTCAATGGATGAGAGGCTTCACTATGCTGATTAAACAGGTTTTGTGGGGAAATAGTTAATCATTTAATTAATCGACAGCCTGTTCGCTAATCTTCAGCATGTTTTACACTAAACAATACTTTCTTTGGGAACTATATGTAGATTTTAGCTTGATAAAAATGTATTTTTTTAAGAGAAGGCAGACTAGGGAATGTTGCGACAGGTAGGACTCATTTACGGCATTAACAACAGCAAATGTGCCGCATTACTGTTTAACAGATACAATAGATAGATGTTGTGTAAAAGCCACTGGAAGGCAAGCCTGCAACCTTTAGCCAAAAAAAGCATAACGGCTAACGCTCCAGCTCTGGCGGTACGCAGGCAAGGAGTTTTGAATGGCGGGCACTGACGTCACTGCCATTAAACGATAGGTTGAAAGGTGCCGCACGTGATTAAGTTAGCCGTTACACTTTTTCCAATGGTAAGAGATACAGACCCTCTGATCTCCCTATAATATACAATCTCTAGTATTATTATTCGCTTGTTAAGTCTGACGTCACATGGCACTGCTTCCGGGTCCATCTCATACCAAACGAAAACAACAATGCTAATATACACACACGATGTGGTGTAATGCTACCAAAAAATTATAATCATAACCTTTATCTCCATACCAAAGTCGTAGATGGCCAGACAGTGACTTATCTTTTATAAATCTTTAAAATATTAATGTTTGTGACGCTGTGAGCACGGAGACTGTTGTGTACAGTGTAAGTATTTTAAAGGTACTCTGTGTAAGTTTTTGACTGTACTAAAGCATAAAAATACCATAATATGTTTGCAGATATTTATTAAACATGCTCAGTTCACATATTCGTTTATCTGAAAACCATTGCTACAACCAGTAATTTTACTTTAAAATTTGCGTTCAGTGTCGGAATTTCTGTTTTTGTTTCGGTCTGTGCAAGACCGCACGTTGCCAATTTACCCAATAATATCTCACCACCCCAGGTTGCCAGTTGGCGGGAAACAGATGCAGCGAATTGCAGCCATGAAAGCCAGCGAACAAACTGGGTCAGAGATCGCAGATTCTACCCGACCTAAAAAGCCTCAGCATCCATCTAAAAACCTCTATGAACAGGAGCATATTAAAACGCGATATGAACTCATCATAAATAAATAAATCAACTAGTTATCTTACAGTGTGTAAGTCTCCTCGCCTTCCAATGTCAATTGAGCTCGCTCCTGTTGCGTGTCTTCAAACTGGCAACCCGCGAGAGCATTAAGTCTGAAGAGGAGGGGGCGGGGCAAACAATATTTTGAATTTGGACTGCAATACCCATTTCATCCATTAGCTGTCATTCTTACATAAAGCACCTTTAATGAAAGTTATCATGAGCATTGTAATGTTTAAAGCAGATGTCTTAAATGTCAGTAGACCAGGAAGATTTTAAAATGATCAGTTCATTCAGTAATATGTAAGATCGCTGTGGCAATATTAGGCTTGTTCGAGATGCATCGGCGCTGCGCGGACCGATCGGCATATGACAACAAAAAAAAAATACCGCGAAAATACCGCAGCACCGATGCATCTCGAACAAGCCTACAAACTGGAAGACAAAAGACAATGAGTGCAGTGCTGTAAAGGGGAGGAGCTACATAAGGTCTAATAACTCTTTTACTACAAATAAATTACTAAATGCTAAAAATGAATAAATGTAAAATAACGCAAATTTGTGTTGAATTTACAATCCTGGAGCACTCCCAACACCCCTGCTCACCAGTGCCATTCTCTTGCATTGTTCACTCACACCAGTGAGTATGTTTTTAAAAACCCTTCATTTCCATTGATCTACTGCACATTCTGCTAATTTAATGTGCTAATGAATGGAAGGTGACATTAGGATCTAAACACATAAATTCTGTGTATGTGCAGGAGGATGAATGTTTTATACCACCACACACACATACACAACAGACTAATTCATTGTTTATTCACACACTGGAGAATAAACAAAAAGAATCAAATGTCAAATACATATTGTTAGAGAAGAACAGTCAGCGTGCCATTGAAGTTCATCATCATACACTTTATGATGAAGTTGCTCTTTAGGCCACTGGTTGATTCATTTGCCACAAGCATTTAATTTGCAGGGACAAGCACTTGGATATTTAAAAATGTCAAAGATATGACCTCAATACTGAGCCAACACACTGTGTATATCAGTGAAGTCATTTCTGTAATCCCCTCTTCAAATAAAAGCTTCAACTGACGGGCAAATTCAATTAACTAAATGAGTACAGAGCTATAAAGGCGTGTTTATCTCACACACTGCTCGGCTGCACCCATACCCAAAACTAAATGTAATGTAATGTGATGTAATGTAATATAGGGTTGCCAACTTTTGATTACAACTTTTAGTTCAACGATTCATTTTTAATTTCATCTTAATACTGTAAATTAGTTGTTAGCTGGCTTGGCATGGAACAGATGAGGACGATGGCATAGAGAACCCAAGCCAAGTGCAGTTTTACTTAGTGGTAATAACCCAAAAACCTGAAACATAAACTATAAACTTGGCCCAAGACGTAAAACAAAACATGAACAATAAACATTGCTTGAAACACTGACCTGGCACATGGAACACGGAACAGCGTATACTTCAACACACAACCAACAAGCACTGTAAACATGAGGGCGTCAATACAAGCCAATGTGTAATAACATCCCGGCCTTAAGGCCCATTCACACCAAGGATGATAACTGTAACGATAAAGTTCTAAAAACAATTCTAAATATAAAACAGAGTCCACACCACAACTTTAACAATAACAGCACAGAGACAATTTTTTTTCCACCTGATGAAAAATAAAAATACTGACAGCCAATCTGAATGCTTTAAAGAGCTCGAGCATTTAAAGCGGCAGACGACAAAACTGCAGCGTGTGCTTAGAATAAACAGAACAATACCATGCTTTGGTGTGGACACAAATAGTTATCTTTATAGTTATCATTGTTGGTATGAATGGGCCTTTAGCGTCAACAAAGCTTACATGTTTACCTGTTGTAACTTATCCATGTTGTGTGCATGAAATACACATTGACACCATCAAAACGCACCATCGGAGATGCACTAATTAAATGTCATTACTTCGGAGAATTTTTTCAGATTTTGGCCCTCCAAAACCATTTCGGCTGAAACTGAAAATTAATTTGGTGCATCACAAGTAAATTACCCAAATACTTAAGCTTAATGTTGTACTACATGCACTTTTCCCCCCTTTATTTCCTTTTTTTCCAGATAGCACGTGTCAGGACTTATTGTTTTCCTTCTGCACGTGGCGATCGCTCTCAGCTGATCCAGCCGCTCACGCTATCTTGCAGCTGTTTATTTTCTCTCTGATTTAATCTCCTGTTTTCTTTCTTTCCTTGCCACTGTGTTTTGTTTCCCGTACGCTTGACACGCACCTTTCGCTGTTCAGTTAACCAGTTTATAGGTCTTGTCATTTGGTGTTTCCAAACTGTCATCTGCCCAGTTATTCTTTTGGATTCTCGGACTCCCTGAACTCCTTGATCAGCGAACTGCCCATCCCAGTCTTGACTTTAAGCTTCGATAGTACTTCTGGAATTCCCCCTGCTTCAGTTGCTGGTCTGGACTGATTTTTGTTAAAGGCTTAGTTCACCCAAAAATGTCATTTCTGTCATTAATTACTCACCCTCACGTCGTTCCAAACCCGTAAGACCTTTGTTCATCTTCGGAACACAAATTAATACATTTTTGACTAAATCCGAGAGGTTTCTAAAGCACCCATTGGCAGCAACGTCATTGCACCTTTCACGGCCCAGAGAGGTAGTAAAGACATGGTTAAAATAGTCCATGTGACTACAGTGGTTCAACTTTAATATTAGGAAGTGACGAGAATAAAAATAACAACTTTATTCAACAATTTCTTCTCTTCCCTGTCAGTCTCCTATGCTGTTGACGTAGTACACACAGTGCAGCGCTTCCAGGTTCTATGTCAGAACGCCGGCTCAGTATTGGCCGACGCCGTTCACGTGAGCAGCATGACGCATGCGTGTGATGCTGATGCAGGATTTGGCATTCTGATGTAGAAAATGTGAAATGTGGATCTTTTTTAAAGTGAAATATACATAAAGAGTTGTTTTTTTGTTTTGTTTTTTTTTTTAGAAAAAACTATTTTTAAAATATTTTTTAATTTATTTATATAAATTTAAAAAATACCCTAAACCTCCCTAACTCTGCACAAATGTAGAGTAAAAACATTAATAAAGTAAGTGATATTACATTTTTTTTTTTTAAATATATATATTATGTTAGAAAAACACTTTTTTTTTTTCTGGGACCCCAACATCATGTGTACATTCAAAACGAACAGCGATGATGGTTAAATAAATAAATAAATAAATAATGTAAATATGGTTTCATTTGCAGCTCACTCACTGGAGCCCTGGAACTGATTATGTACTGTATTAAGCAGCTCTGTTTGTGGAGATCTGTAAGATTTAGTACCAGGGACTTGAGGTCCTTGAGCTATAAAAAGCACTAGTGACCTCGCCTTGCAACATTAATCAAAGATACACCTACATAACATTTCAATTATGAACTATGTTTGGGTAAATTATTCCTTTAAAGTCACATCCTCTGATTGTTCATAGTAAAGGTTATTTGTGGCAAACACATGAACAGCTTGAGAGTTCATTACTGCATGGACTGCTGTGCTGCTATAGCTTTCTAAACTCAGAGCCCAGTGTGCCCACCCACGCTTTCCTGCTCTAATATCCATCACATTACAATGGGCTTCACAGAGGGAATGAATGTTCCTACATTTTTAAAAAGGTACTTCAACAGTCCTTTGGATGACAAATGTTTCTAAGTAGAGCCATTAACATTCAAAGGACCCCCTGTGCGCTAAAAGGGTTCTTTGCAGCACCACATGGTTCTTGGCATATTAACTCATTGTACCTCTTTAGTTTCTTAAGGATCTACATCAAGATCCTTTGATCAAATATGACAAAGTACAGGATGTGGAGCTGTTATATTTTGGGTTACTATTTTGACTTTTCTTTTCGCTAGTTGCGTTTAAGTTTAGTCATGTGACACATAACATTGGTAAAACTAAAAATGTTCTGTTTATTCTTTAGTCAGAGATTATGTGATGAACATTATGAACAATACATATAAACTGATCATTATTTTATGTTATGGTTGATAATATATATATATATATATATATATATATATATATATATATATATATATATATTGGTAATTTAAGTATAATTGAAACATTATTTAAGTAAAATTTATTGTCTAATGTCTCACATTAAAATGCTGCATGAAAACATCTGTTCATTCTCATATTCATACTTGTAAGATTTGCACATAAAAAACACTATCTCAAACAACTATGATTACAATATAAACCTGAATGTAAAAACCCTTTGTCTGTCATGTTGTGGTTCTAGGTTTTTATTCCAGCCCTTTGTAAGGTGCTGTTTTAACCCTGTTCCACTGGGTTAGAATATATTTTATATCTTTCTTTGAGAGCAGAAAGCCATAATGTTTTCTTTAAAAGTTTAACCTTTAGAAGATCCAGGAATTATCTTCACTATCATCTCACAGGAAGCTACAATAACACATTGTATTGCTGGAACAATCCAACTCTACCTCTCTTGACTGTGAGAAATCTCATTCAGTGATTACGTTTAATTTGTTATTAGGCAGAAGTTGAAACATAACTGCTGTACTGCATAGAAATGTCTGTTATTGCACTAGTGCCATTTTGGGAAAAAACAATGCTCTTAAATATGTTATGATTTAAATGATTTTACAGACAAAAAGTTAAAAACAGTTAAAATATAACTGTTCTGTTATCTGTGTTATTGTACTCTAAAAGCAATAAGTGCAGGTTATATAAAAATCCTTTTAAGGAATACGCAAGAACAGACGAGAGTGTGGTCATTTCCTGTTTTTCTCAAGTACAAGAGTTAAACCCAACAGACATCTCTACTCTCTTACACACAACACACTCACACACACACACTTATTAGGGCTGTAAAAGGAAGATGGCTGGTCTGGGATGAAAGAACCTCACCCTACATGTCTCATTCATCTCCCTTAGGGCACTGCAGGTCAAATTGTCTTCATACATGCCATCTGATTTGTCTATTGATGTTTATGTTATGAATGCGTAAATAATGGTAGTGAGTAAATGGATGTGGATAAAAAGACAAGCTAAAGAAAGTTTCCAACTTTTTTTCCAAGTAAATAACCGAGCACACTCACATTCCAAAATGTTAGACTAATGCATTAATGACATTTTCCAAGAAATCACATGTTCAAATTTAATAAAAAACATAATAATAAATGGAAGAATGCAAGAACTGATCTGTTTCTAAAAAACAGCAACCTTGACTACATCTACTTGAAAGCTGTTGGCCTGTCAACAACATCATCCAACTTTTCCTCTTCTCTCATGGCTACAAACAGAGCAGCAAAATGACTATTTCTATTTTATTTTAATAGCACTACACCTATTCGTTCTAGTGATTATACAGTTTGACAGATAAAAAGTCACAACAAGTAGTTAACATTAAGTTAACTAGCATTAACATTAAGTTAATTAGTTAACCATTACACCTGGTGTGTAGAGTATGTTTACTATATATATATTAGGTGAATTATAGTTGTTATTTTAAAAGATTCAACATCAACTTTGCCATTTATTTGAAATGATCTGCATTATATAGTAAAATCAGATTTATAAAACTCAATACATAAAAGGCTGAAAAGTAATTTGCTCACCCTAATCTGAGCGGAGCGGAAAAATTGTTGTTTTATAACATTAAAATATTTTAATGTTATAAATTATTATATTACAACATTTAAAACACTGAACATTCAGACCCATTAGAGACAATAAATGGCATTCATCCTCTAGTAATATCACACATTTAATAATAATAAAAAAAGAAACTTTTGAAGAAATATGAAGCCTGCCGCAGCCATAGCCCTGTATGTAGCACTCCAACATAGTCCTATCCTATCATAATAAAGGCATGAATACCAAAAAAAAAAAAAAAAAAAAACACATCTTAAATGTCTTAAAAGCCAATTTTGTACAATAAAACAATGGAGTGAGGAAAGACTGTCACTTACTAGATATGCAATAAAGCAAAATCACACATATTGTTTATATATTTTCTATGTTTTTTTAGTACTGTACCTCATATGAAGCAAATTTGATTTGCAAGGCTCTCACCTCAGCTAGCTAACTTCTTCTCAGTTTACTTCTGCTCAACTTCAAAGTGGATTTTCTATGTCTTGGTTGCCATGCTCATTTCCTCTGAGAAACCGATAGACCTCACAACACATGGCCCAGATTTGCACTCACACAGGCTGGTCCCATTAAAGCATGTTTCCACATCTTAGTTTATGACGTGTGTGACACAACTTGAGAGCCTTTTAGTGCTTCTTTAAAGATTTAAAACTCCTTCAGGGTAATGTCAATGTTAATTATAATGAAAATGTAAAAATCACAACCAACATAAATCATCTTAATTGTTAAAAACAAAACCTTCACTGAATTAAATGAGTCCATCCAAGTGGTTACTGAATCACCAACTGATTCACTTACTAAATAAGTCTACTTGAAATTAATTTTTGTTTTGTGAGACCATTACTCACTAGTTGTTTATATGACAACATGTAGTTAAGGATGCACACTTGACGTTTTTATATTAAATTACACTTTAATTTGAATTAAAACAACATTAAAATAAACTATGAATACAAATATTTAAAACACTGAAATGTTTCCAAAATTGTCTTGTTTTTTTAATATATAATGCATCGGTCATGGGGTGTTTGAACAGTTTGTACAGATGCAAAAACAGTATTCTCTAGGAAACACTGACTCAAATGCACACCAAAAATGTGTTTTTGGCTTGGCACCCTTGACATCTGCAGTTAAACACATTAATAAGCAACGCCCTCTTCACCAGCTGCTGTTGAACACAGACAGAGACCAACCCTCATATATCACTAAAAGCTCCCCAACCTCTTGTGACCAAACACATCTGGACACCAACACACATCAACACATCATGATGCTTAAATAAAACATTTTGGCCTGGTTAGCAAGTCTTGTAAGTTTCACCATTTTTTAATCTTGTTTTGAGCTGCTGTATGGGTCTGATTTCACAACTTTTCTTTTTGAACTTTGTATTTATTTTACATATAAGGGTTTATGATAAATGTTTTCATGAAGTACATTTGTCACAGGACTTTCCACTGAATACATCAAATCTGTATTTGACCAGTGTTTTTCAGGCCAATATGAAATACAATCTGACAGTTTTACCCGACAGTGACTTATATCTCCAGCTATATTTATGAGTGTGAATGTGTGAAAGGGTGATGTTGGCTCTCTCTAACACACTAAAAACAATCCACATGACATCAGGAGCACTTATGTGCTAAAGATCGATGGATCTTCGGAGACCGGTGAGTTAACACCATCACCACAGGAAATAATCAATGTACCTCAAACACAAAGCACCTGAAGAAATTTCTGCTCCAAAGAAAGAACATGCACAAACAAAAAACACAATATAAATATAAACTCAGGAATCTGACAATTCATTCACTCAAATGTACACACAGATGTTTGGGTAGCAGTTCAGATGTCTAATGTGTGCATAGTGATTTTTCAAAAAAAGCCAAAAAGGTTTGGAATGACATGAGGGTGAGTAAAAGATGACAGATTTTTCATTTTTGGGTTAACTATCCCTTTAAATAGTATGCATAATACACACACAACAAGAGAAGTTCCCACAGCTATAGCTTTCTCTGTTACTTCAGCCACATAACCGTCCTGGTTATGTAACTTTTCACAAGCCTTCAATCTTGGCTGCATGCATTTTCTACCGTAGTTGGTTGGCATCACACTGACATGAACCCTGACCTCCCTGCCAAGGACAGAGAGCTTACTATGCATAATGTATTCCTAATTAACATGTCAGACTAAATTTCTTTCTCCTTAAAAAGTGTCAGCCAGGGCACAGTACAAAAAAAAAAGCAAGTTCATTACACTCAATTAGGTTTTACTGATTAAATTATCCTGGAAACATAAACCCTCAACACTCCACAACATGCACAACTATTAGCATGTAACTACTGTATGTGCTAGTTCTAAAAAAAATAAAATATGTGAGCAACTAGTTTAATCTTAAAATAAGAACATTTGACCAGATAATATAATAGGTCTGTAACATCCACAGTTGGATATGAAAAGTGATTTTAATCACAGAGGATAATAAAAATGATTATACTCCATAAAATAAAGTAAAATAGTGCGGAGATATTAAAGGGGGTGGTTCATTGAGATTTAACTTTTTTAACTTTAGTTAGTGTGTAATGTTGCTGCTTGAGCATAAACAGTATCTGCAAAGTTACAGCGCTGAAAGTTCAATGCAAACAGAGATATTAGCTGCGTCTCATTTCGGAGGCTGCATCCTCCAGAGGTCGCATTTAAAGGCTGCATACGTCATCAAGAGTGTCTCATTTAAGAAAAATAACCGTAATAAAATGTGAACTCTGGAGGATGCAGCCTCCGAAATGAGACGCAACTATAGTCTTTTAAAGAATTCTTTGTTTAAAGGGTTAGTTCACCCAAAAATGAAAATGTAATTATTTACTCACCCAGATATTGTTGAAAAGTCTTTATTTTGTTTTTTTTGCGCAAAAAAAATATTCTTGTCACTTTATAATATTAAGATAGTACCACTGAACTCACATGAACTGTTTCAAATATGTTTTTAGTACCTTTATGGACCTTGAGAGTTTGAATGGCTTTGCTCTCAAAAGAGGCCTCACTGAGCCATCGGATTTCATCAAAAATATCTTAATTTGTGTTCCGAAGATGAACGAAGGTCTTACGGGTGTAGAACGACTTAAGGGTGAGTAATAAATGACATTATTTTCATTTTTGGGTGAACTAATCCTTTAAGGACTACAACAAGCTTCTTTCTGGGTTGGTGACATCACTAACCCTAGAATTTACATAAACCCTGCCCCCGAGAACACGCAAAAAAGTAGGTGAGGCCATGTTACAGCTTTACAGTACGTAACACAAATCCAATAGCATGATGTCATAAAAGCAATATCAGTTATAAGTTATAGCTGTAATTAAACTAAACTATAAACTATACCTGTTCTATATTCATGCAGCATATATTCTCTGGCTCTGTAAGCATCTTACAACAGTTCCCACATGAGCGATTTATAGATTATCATGACAGAATATGCTAATTAATGACTTTAAGATGGTTAACTCCACATCAGCTACATAAATTCTTCAATTAACCATTCAGAAACGCCCTGTTGCATTCTACATGTGCTCACTTCTTCTTGAGTCTCTCCATCATTGTCCGACTCCGTTTTGAACATAAAAGGCTGAACAGTTTCTGACATTTTCAGTGAGTCTGCATGAGGTAATGTTAATCGGAGCTGCTAAGTGCTAACACAAGCTCCTGAAACTCCGCCCCCTTTTGAGAGCAGCAGCTCATTTGCATTTAAAGGGACACACACAAAAACTGAGCATTTTTGCTCACCTCCAAAAAGTGACAAATTTAACATGCTATAAAAAATTATATGTAGGGTATTTTGAGCTAAAACTTCACATACACACTCTGGGGACGTCAGAGACTTATTTTACATCTTGTAAAAGTGGCATTATATGACCAATTTAAAAAATATCATCATGAGTTAACTTGATACCTTACAAATGTTTTTATTGATAATAAAGGGTTTATCACTGTAGATTCACACATTTAGAAATGTAGAAATACTCTTAGAAAGACATCAGATATGACTGATGCTTCTAACTGCCTTGGGAAAAGCATGATGGGAAAACAATATCCTTGAGGCTGTTCTCAGATCAAGCAATTCATGCACTCGCCCACAAACCTATAGACAGCACAGCTGGAACTCTCTTATCTCCCACCCCCATTTCTGTGTACAACAAGACATTCAGTAACGACCAATAACTATCAGTATGTAGATGGCCAGTTTGCATTAGTGCTCTGTCTGCCTCAGATCGCAATTACTGTTATGACACAAAACTATATTAATTCCTAATAACATGCAAATGGGGCTGCAGAACAAATGTCAGTAAATCTACAGCATAATTGTGCAAATTCATTTGTTTGTAAAACATACATTTACATTTGCATTCATGCATTTGGCAGCTGCTTAAGTAACACTAGACGTTTATGCATGTGCTGTGAAACCCCATGACCCCAGCATTGTACCAGCATGCCCTTCAGTTTGAGCTACAAGGATGTACATAAAAAATATGAAGCTAATGAAATCAGTGATTTTTGTTCTGGATGTGGGGAGCATTGAGCAAATTAACTGCCAATATGGTAGATGTGTTCTCATGTTAAAAAACATACAACAAACCAATAAATAATTCACTATAGGGATCAAAACAAGCATATGTTTCAATTAAATTGCTGCTTTTATACAGTAGTTTAAATCTAATGAATAGAGTGTGTAAAACACTATAGTTCCAATGTATGGGACAACTGATTATAAAATACAGCATACTACAAAACCAACTAATTCCTTATTACTTAATTACAAAAACATTAACACATTGGTGTTTTACAGTGGATGAGGCTCAGGGGAGCTTCTCTTAGAAAAACATACAAGCAGTATAATGTGTTTATGCTTCAGAGATCTGAGTGTTTTTGTCCGTTTCTGCTGATGTGAATTTCCTCATCCAACAAACATACACCCACCACTCATACATACAGTCCCTAAAACACACACACACACGGTTCTAGTTGCAGAAACACAAAGCTTTATTGTTCAAGTCTGAGTTAGTTAGAACCCACACAGTCCTGTTACGGCTTGCATGCAGCTGAAAACACCATCATGAACATGAGTCGGGTGTTTATGCGCTACTGAGTGACTGAACATAATATTTAGAAAAATTACAACATCTTTAAACATTTCAGGGACAAATAAACAGAAGGCAGAAAGATTTGAAAATGTGGACTTCATTGTTAATGCAAAAAATACGAAAGCTTTTGAGAAAAAAATTATTACAATAACCACTAAGGGTTAGTTCACCCAAAAATGAAAATTCTGTCATCATTTAATCACCTTTATGTTGTTCCAAACCTGTAAGACTTTCGTTCATCTTCAGAATACAAATTAAGATCTTTTTATTGAAAACAGAGATTTCTGTCCCTCCATTGACAGCTATGCAACTACCACTTTGATACTTCAAAAAGTTCATAAAGAGATTGTAAAACTAAACCATATGAATCAAGCGGTTTAGTCCAAATTTTTTGAAGAGACATGATCTTTTATTTACATATAAACATTCATCAATGTTCACATCAGTTATAGTAAACAGAAGCTCAATCATGCTTGCTTGACATGCGAGAACCAATGAGGTTCATTCTTGTGTGTTACACAGCATATTTGAGCTTCCGCAAGAACCAATAAGGTTAGTTTCCTTTCGAAAGGGAACTCTACACTGCGTTTGAACGCATATGGGGAACGCCATCACATGAACCGGTGTCTGAAAACAATTATTGAACCTCACCAATCCTATTGGCCGGCGACAGCCTATGACGTCATCATAGACACGACCCGGAAGTATAAAAGGAGCGCCTAGAGAAGCAGTCAGTATCTTTTCGTCTTCAGGGACTGTTTTGTCTGATTGCAATTACTTCGAATCCGGTAAGAAACTTTACTATGTCTGACAAACATTTCAGGAAGTGTGCGGATCTGTGTCCCAGATTTCTGACACCCGGTGACACACACAATCTGTGCGTTTTCTGTCTGGGGGAAGAGCATGCGCAGACAGTGCTCGAGGTGGAGCTCGCTGAGGAATTTAAGAGACGTGTAAATCTCTCTCAACCCTCAGTGGCTGACGAGGGTGAGTTGTTGGATGATGATGATGTCCTCTCACTGACATCATCAGATCCAGCAGCGAGTGCTCTTCTGGCTTCAAGCCCAAAACAGCAGGAGATGCCCTGCCCTGCGTATGCGGAGCTGCTCGAAGTTATGGAGCACGCTTCTGGCAGGCTGCAGCTGCCTTGGGAGTGTGTTAAGAAAGGGACCAAACGCGGACGGCTTGATGAGCGGTTCCTTTCTGGCCATAACACAGCAGCCCCCGTGAGCCTTCCATTCCTTCCTGATCTACATGTTGAGATCGAAAAGCCATGGAAGAACCCATACTCGGCTCGTATTCATCGGCATCAGCGGGCGAATTTCGCTGATGTTGAGGGATTGAGCCAGCATGGGCGTGTGTCGATGCCCCTATTGACAAGACATTTGCGAACTATCTCGTCACAGGGCAAGCGCTGACGCTGAAAGCTCCGGTCCTGCCTTCAAAGCCCCTTAAAGTGACTTCTCGCTTGAATGGCAGGGCGTACACGGCAGCGGGTCAGACTGGTGCTGCCTTACACACTATGGCAGTGTTACAGGCCTACCAGGCTGATTTGCTGAAGGATCTGGATCAGCAGCAGGGTCTGTCCCCTGAGGCGGTAGAAGAGCTACGCCGCACCACGGAACTGGCTCTCCGGGCCAACAAGCAAACTGCTGCCTCGATTGGTAGATCAATGGCAGCAATGGTGGCCACGGAGAGACACCTCTGGCTGAACCTGGCTGACATCGGGGAGAAAGAAAATGGCTTTCTTCTCGATGCACCGGTTTCGCCCTCTGAACTTTTCGGTACCTCCGTTGAGGCGGTGGTGGGAAGGTTCAGAGAGGCGCAGGCGCACTCTGCGGCGTTTTAAACTTGCATTCTGCTCAGATCTGATCCTGGGTCCAGACAGGCAGGAGGTCCTGGCCTGTCCCGATTCGAGGATCGGAGACAGGCCCAGAAGTCCAGTGTAGCCTCTCGGGCACCTCCTCCTCCTCGGAGCAGGTCCTAGAGAAGGCGGGACTCTAGGAAGAAGAAGCAGGATCTAAGGGAGGTGATCGATCACAGACGCCAGCAGCGTCAGTGACTGATTCCTCTCTGTAAGGGAAGTTCACTTCTACCCTCTCCTCTTCTTCTTCCACCTCCTAAGTCAATGGAATATTTTTTAATTCACGCTCAGGCGCTTCTTACAGTCAGGCTGAGGGCTGGGCCCATGATAAATTTTTCTGATGGCTCGCCTTCTGGCTTGATAGTGAAGAGGCTCTTCTAGGCTTAAAAGATCCTTAGATTCCATCTCTTTCATGATGAGGAGTCTTCGATCTGCGAGCCGCAGGAAGGTGAGCTTGGTCTATATTTATGTTATAAAATATGTTGACCTTAAGTTTTCCTGTATAGTTTTTCCTGAGCATGTAATAAAAACAGTAGGGGTAATTCAGGGCTCTGAAGTTCCAGTAGGTTGGATAGAATGATTTATTCTGGTTTTGGCAAAACCATACAAAATGGTTGCCTTTTTTAGCCACCATTGGTAGAGTAGCTTCTCCTCTGGTCATAGCTAGAGTTGTATTCGAGTTAGCACTCTTCAGACAGATCTATGTTTAGCGTCGGCCCTCTGGGCCGCCTGACATTGTTTGGCTGTGCGGCCCTAAAGGCCCACAGCTATAGCTGGCCTAGGCTAGAACTAGGTTCAGGTGATATACTGAAGCATTTCACCTCTTTTTATTACTTCCCTTGTCAGGTTGTATAGTTTTTTCCTAGTTCTGGCCTCCTCTTATTAGCATTGTCAGGCCAAGGCCCTTTATCCCTTTGGTGTAGGTGCAGGATAGATAGCAGCTAAGGTAGCAGGCTATTGTTAAGTCTGCCGGGTGCTGCTGTCTCAAGTGGTAGGCCCCTTATCATTATGTAGATAAGAGAATGCTAGTGTTGCATAGGCCCCACTTTTCTAGAAATTTCATTCATAATTTCCCCTGAACCCCTTGAATTAGCATTCAAGCTTGAGTGTAACAGTGTTAGCTCATCTAGCTCCCGTTCCCTAGGGTTCAGTACAGATTAAATTGTCTCTGGTTGGTGAAAAGCATCCATCCTTGAGTTTCAGGATAATTTGAATGAAAAGTAAGCTTTGTTTTTAATTTCTAGTTCTGCCTTACACGAGTGTGAGCTGTAACTCTTTTGCTGCCACAGGTTTACACCTGTTTATGTAGTTAGTAGACCTGGTTTGGCCTCCTTCAGAGCATGGTGACTATTTTGTACTCCCCTTGCTTTAAGAGTAAAAGGTGGTTTTACTGGGTACATGGCCTTCTGGAGTGCATAGCTCAGGTTGAGTTTGAACCTCACTATTCAGTTTGGTTCTTTTATAGCTCTCTTAGAGTTTGAACACTGCCACAAGAGTTGTTTGCATGTTTAGAGTTGAAGGCTTTGATTTTAGCCTCCTTCTGAGCACAGTCTTGTTTGCACAAGTTTTGTTGGTAGATGTCCAGTTTACAGTTCTGCTCACTTAGAATTAGCACTGCCACAGGTTTATGCCCGTGAAGTAGTAGGCCGCTTTGGGCCTCTTTCAGAGCATGGCAGCATATATCCTTTGTACTCCCCTACTTCAGGGTTAAGAGTGTTTTTACTTAGTACATTGCCTGTTGGATTGTGTAGATTTAAGCTCAGGTTGAGTTAAGCTAGGTAACCTCACTTGATTGTTTGGTTCTCAGGTTTTACTCCCTTGGAGCTTAGATAATGCCACAAGCTGACCCCACGTGTTTCTGGAGTCGTAGGCCCCAGTTTTTACTGAGTACATTGCCGGGTGGTAGGGTGGCTCAGGTTAAGTTAACTAGTTAACCTCACTGGAGAAGCTTGGTTATCATATTTGGCTCCCTTAGAGCTTAGAACACTGCCATGAGCTGAAGCTACGTGTCTGTAAGTCATAGGCCCTTTGTTGGGGCCTCCTGTATGTTGGCGTATATATGGCGTATGTTGTACTCCTCTTGCTTTAAAGAGTAAAATGTGTTTTACTGAGTACACTGCTCGTCGGATTGTGTTAGGTGGACTCTTATCTGCTGGTTTAACTCGGTTTAATTTGAACGAGTTCCATGTTTGTGGGTTTTTGCTTTTCAGCAAGCAAGCTGTTTTAGGTGTGTGGCCTTCACAGGCCGCCCTTTAAGCTTCCCCACCTCCATATTGGGTGTTCTCTAGCAGATTTAGCATGTAGCTTCACATGTTGGCCTTTAGCAAGGCTACGGTGATGTATTTCTACACAATGTAGAATTTATGACATGTTGTAGGCCCCTTCTTGGGCCTCCATGATTTTGTGCCTACAGTACGGTTTATCTGTTAGGTTGAGCTCTGTACTCCCCTCTTTGAGGGTTGTCCTGTATAGTACTTAGCTCCCTAAGCAGGTCAGTGGTTGAAGGCCTCTCTGAGGCCTCCCTATTTAAGATCAGCCCCTAGGCTGGCTGTACTCCCCTTGTTGGGTCCCTCTAGAGTGCACAGCCTCCTCAGTGCAAATAATCAAGAGCTGAATAAATCCTAGGATTGAGCAGAGTGTTACTCCCCTCGTTGGTAAGGGTAAAAAGCGCTAAGCTGAGTCTTGCTCTCCAGGATGCCCGTCTCTACGTTCTGGCCTGAGTTGGTTACTGCCTCTTGCAGTCACTCTTACTGGATATCTTCTCTGAAGAATGTGTATTGAGACTCTGTGCTCAGACAGGTCAGACAAAACTAGGTTTCAGTGAGACCAGGTCGGCCTCCCTGGTGGCAGTCAGTGTCGAGTACTTTCCCCTGACAAGTGACTGGCTAGGGTTCCTTCGGGCCCCCTGGCCCCATTCCCTTAAAGGTACCCTCATTTCTCTGAAAAGAAGTTTGGTCCCAGAAGCCTTTGAGCGGCCTTGGTAGGCCTTCTGTGGAAGGCCTCTTTGAGGCTTATAGCTTGGGCTGTTGGCCATAGGGAATGCTGTCACTGACAGCCTATGGATGACCCCCGTAGGGGGAGTGGTCTGGACATTTCAGTTGAAATTGCTAGTTCTGACGTTTGTCTAGCCATCTTTGGCATGCACTCCCCTCATCATGGCTGCGTGGGTATATCGTTGCCCATATGCGTTCAAACGCAGTGTAGAGTTCCCTTTCAAAAGGGAACGTCTCAGGTTACGTATGTAACCATGGTTCCCTGAGAACAGGGAACAAGACACTGCGTTACCTGGCATGCATCGGGGCTGCCTGCTGAACAGTCCCTTCAGATGATAAGGTACTGACTGCTTCTCTAGGCGCTCCTTTTATACTTCCGGGTCACGTCTATGATGACGTCATAGGCTTCCGCCGGCCAATAGGATTGGTGAGGTTCGATAATTGCTTTCAGACACTGGTTCACGTGATGGTGTTCCCCATATGCGTTCAAATGCAGTATCTCGTTCCCTGTTCTCAAGGAACCATGGTTACAAACGTAACCTGAGACGGTCTCGCACATCAAGCAGGTACTGTTGAACTTCTGTTTATGTTCGCTGATCAATGTTTATATGTGAATTTAAAAAGTCAGTCTGTTCATCATATAAAGTGAACTTGACTTTTATTTAGAAAATCTGAACTAAATTTGAACTTTTACTTTATCTTTTTATTAACTTTTTGAAGCGACAAAGTGTCAGTTGCGTAGCAGTCTATGGAGGGACAGAAATCTCTCAGATTTCATTAAAAATATCTGAATTTATGTTCCGAATATGAACGAAAGTTTTATGGGTTTGGAACGACATGAGAGTGAGTAATTAATGACAGAATTTTCATTTTTAGGGGAATGAACCGGTAACACTTTACAATAAAGTTCATAGTTAAACATTAGTTAATGTATTAACTAACATGAACTAACCATAAGCAATGCATTTGTTACTGTATTTACTAATCTTTGTTAATGTTAGTTAATGAAAATACAGTTGTTCATTGTTTGTTCATGTTAGTCCACAGTGCATTAACTAATGTTAACAAGATTTTAATAATGTATTAGTAAATGTTGAAATTAACATTAACAAAGATTAATAAATGCTGTATAAGTGCAGTTATTAGTTCAAGTTAACTAATATAGTTAACTAATGAACCTTTAAGGTGATTCTGCCTCACTAGCATTAAATAAAAAATGCAAAAACAACTACAGTTTTTCAAACAGGTTTTGCACACATTACTAGGCCAAACAGATAGTCTCATACCATTGGACAATTCAGTGTTCCTGTGTTGGACTGGTGGGGTGGGGATGCTGAAACAAACAGGGCAATGTTTTGAAAATGCCATGGGATATTTGGTGTTTGCTATGTGTGATAAAATATTAGCAACGAGAGACATTCATGTCTGGTACAAGAGTGTGTTTTGTTTATACTTGTTAAAGTGCTGCTTTTAAAAACCAGTTTCTCTGGAATGTAATGTGTTTGAGAACTCAGAGCTGGAGGGAGAAATTATGGATTTATAAAGATATATTTTTTATACATGTTACTATGTGTGTACCCCTTTTTACAACTAAATATGGTTGTCACTACTCTACTGAGTGCTTAAATGAGACGCAGTGTTAGTTGCAAAATTTCATACCCTCTTTCTTCACATTATCTACTTTCAAATTAACTCTGGCCATCACTGTTATATCTTCAGTATTATACCTGGTAAGAATTATTCCAAAATATGTTCCATCATTCTAGATCAGACCTTTTGAAACTTTTTTTTTTTTTTTTTTATGTCAAGTACCCTCAAATATGCTGAAAACAGTTTGGGTAGAAACTGTGAAACAGCATTTATTTGAAACCATGTAAAAGTCTTTAATGTCTCTTGATCATTTTAATTTTTTTTTTTACACAATTTTTCTCTGAACTTTTCTGTGGCCCCCTGATCGCTTTAGAAAGCTTCCAGAAAAAGCAGGATTCTCTTGTCGTTGAACAAAAATGAAAAATATACTGATTAAACAGAAATTGAGGGCAGATGTCCATAAAAAAATGAAAGATGTTTTATTAGAAATGACTCAAGTGACTACTAAAAGAAGATTTAGCATTTAACATAAATGTGAGCAGCTAAACTAGACATACAAGCAAAAACAACATCCTGCCAAAAGAAAAAGAAATAGAGAAAGAAACAGGTAGTCCTCATGAGAAAAAGCAATGTGCTGGTTAATTGTCCTTTGCTGAACACTCAAGTGCTTGTGACTTTGCTTGAGTGAACTGAAACTTTCATTCCCCTTGAGCCAACCTCTGCTAACCCCCCACAGTGACACTCCACACACACACACACATATCCTCAGGGACACGTTTACAACTTCTTACTATTCCAATCTCTCTGCCTCATCACCCATTCCATCTCATTCACACTAGAGGCTCTGTTCTAAAGTCACTAGATGCTCTGCATTCACTACTTACATTTGGGTCAGTGCACATGAACAGGAGCAAGAAATCTTTTTAGGTGTCCTGAGAGCAGATTATAGCAGCTAACCAGTCTCTGTTTTTTTTTTTTTTTTTTTTTCAAGAAGGAAAAAAAGCATCTGCACAACTACAAATGCACAACTGAGGTTAATAGCACACATAATCTGCTGTTAGCCAGCCATGTTTGCGAATAGTGCATTGAATATGTTTGTGGAAGAATAACAAACACTTCAGAGCGGTGTAATTAACTTTTGTTGAAAGGTAATTAGTTAAGCTATGAAGAAAAGGACCTCATACCGAGTACCATTATTGCAACCCCGGAGAGGAAGACTGAAATGGCAGAGAAAGATTGAAAGAGAACCAGGGAGGAATTGAAAACAAAAGCACTGCTGGAGGCCTGAAAAGCATTTTGAACAAGTGAATCATACAAGACCCTTAGAGAACAATAGACAACTACTGGAAACCTCTGTGACTTTCACCAAGAAACTCTCTCTTTCTCCTCCCCTCTCTCTTTCACAGCTGCATTCAGTGAGGTCAAGCGGTGCACTTTTAAATGGGATTTAGTCTGGTTAAGGTTGAGGTGTACTTTTACCTTCCACTTCTTTTGTGGCAAATGTAACTGAACAACTTCATAACACTTTGAGAGTGATTGTTTAATAGTGTAATATTAGTTTTTGTTAATGGACGCATGGTGGTGCACCTGGGAACAACGGTCAGGCGCTGCAAGCATACCTACCCAGAAGGACCCCCTCTATCCTTTTCTTCATAGCTCTTTTCACCCTTTCTTAGGAACTCATTCAAGGATGGATAAAGCCTGACTCAAGCTATCCATTCACTTATGCACCATGCTGAAAGAAGGGAAGGAAAAAGCCTAGTATTCAAACCAACTCATTCATCTAAACAACTATCTTGCCCAACATGTATTCATTTTTTTCTGTTTTCTCTCACTAATTTATATATATATATATATATATATATATATATATATATATATATATATATATTTACATTATTTGACTATTTAGTGCTGCTTTCATTCTTTTTGGACTCTTTCTTTGCTTCTCTCCCACTCTCCTTGAAGCTTCCTTCAAACAGCCTTCTCCCCCTACAGCAGTCACTTCTGAGAGACATGAAGGTCAATGGAAGTTCCAATGGCTGCCTCTGCAGGGCTCAATTTTTGTGTGTGTATGAGTTTTTGTGTGTGGGAGGCTGCTTCTTTTGGCATTATGATGGACGATGAACTTAGAACCAGACTGTGTATTAGAAACAGGCTGTGCATCAGTGCTATGGTCAGTTAACTCGATGCCTACTTGATGCCACAAGGCCTAATTCTATCTAAATAGTGTGTGTGTGTGTGTGTGTGTGTGAGTGAGACAGGTTTCATATCCAGCTTAGCCAAGTTAAAGAGAATGAGAAATGAAAATTACCCAATGAGCTCACGCTGTCTTCCATCATCTCACTGGCTCATACACGCACATATCGGTCACACCCTTAGACTCCATTCAAACAGGCTCATGTTTGTGAGAATGAAGCTGCAGACAGTCTTGTTAGGAGAAAGATTTACAGAAAAGGAGAGAGGGATGGAAAATATGCAGGAAGGATGTCCAATTCTAATGACGTCCAGATGGAGTAACCACAACTATCTGTTACTAAAGGACAACTCTAAAAGTAAACACTTGGCATTTTATAAATTCTCAATATACAAATTTAAAGTACAAATTCTTACTTCATTCTTCAAGGGTGGCAGGTATAAAATAATAACAGGACCTTTCTAGGAAAATGTTTAATGACCAAAATGTCCAGTAAATAACCCAGTCCAGACTCACTGGACACCAAAACAAGATCTGCCATATTCTTTAATGCTTAACTTGCAAGAAATTCAGAGAATCAGACATGCTGACATGTCAACTTTCCATTGAGAAGTGGGCAGAAAAAAGATCAGAAACCTGCAACAATCACTAACTGTGATTCTCCCATGTGGTTTGTGATCACATGTAATACAGCTCTTTAAAAAAACGGTCATCGCTAATTAAATTATTCAAGTTTCTGCGTGAACATGAATATCATATGGTACCTGTAACGTATCTGTACATTTCAGTGTGCATGTATTCATTATAGAATCTAAACTGAATGTTTTGAATAGCATTTACTGTAATTACTAGTTTACGTATAAAAGGTTGACAAATGGGAGATTCCACCTTGTGAGCTCTCACTTCACTCCACCAAATTTAGCAACAACAAACTATTAATTTTGTTGTACTGGTAGCTTAAGAAACACACCCAGCTCTTCACTCCTATTAATAAAGTCTTTTCTGACACAGCACTGCAGATGGCCAGCGCACTCTATAAATAATGCTTTATCTGGGCCACGAGCCGAGAGACAGCCACTTTGTGTGTACAACAGATGCACATCACTAAAACTCGTCTACAAGAAGAGATGAAGCTACCTGCCTGTGAAGGTACAAGTAAAAGAAAAACCATTACAGGGTACAAGCAGACACAATCTAGAGATGCTCAATATGATGGGTCTGAGCTGCCAAGATGTAGCTTTATATTGCTGCCAAGGTATAATGGATTGATAATCCAGGACCAAAGACATCGCCCAAGCTCTGGGGTGGTCTATGGCCCAGAGGCAGCTCTGGATTCAATGTATTGATAAGATATTATAACTCTATATCACTCCCTAAGAGACTTCAAAGTGAGATGTGCTGTGCCAAGGACTGAAAACAAGGAGAATTTGACCTTTGCAAACCTCCAGTAATGCACTGCAAATCAAGAAACTAACAAATTTCCTTCAGACTTTAACTTTACATGGATTTACATGGAGGAAAAAAAACATTACGGTAAAAAGTATAACCCTTAAGAAGAAATTGAGGGCAGAGAGAGAGAGAGAGAGAGAGAAACGGAGAGGAGCCAAAGGGAGGGGGTTACAAAGACAGACTGAATACAAACCTAAACCCAACCCATTGGATGAACTACTTAAGACTTGTGGGGGCCCTGCTTTCTCACCATCTCTCCTTTTCTCAGAGAGTCCCTCTGTGCAGTTTCAGAGCTGTTTCTCCTGAACTATCTAACGCAGATGGGTGACTACTTTTAATTAAGTTTAAGATTAACTATAATTCATTAAACATGCTTGTTAAGTAAAGGACTTTCTTCACTTTTTGCCAAGAGAGCCAGAAACAATCCCTTGACCCCTTAAAACAACTGTATCTTAACCCAAAGAAATGTTCTGGTGGAAGGAATAGTGTTCAATTTATTTATGAAACTGAAAGTCATTGTGAGGGTTGAATGTTTTTATCAACCAACTTGAACTCGGCTGTGTGTTTTGGCATTCAGAAGTGTCTGAACACGTTTACCATTCACTCAGCCTCAGGATCTATATCTCTATGGGGCAGGAAAGTAATGGTAATCACAAGCTACACAAGGCTGATTCACATTTAAGATTATGTAATGTTGTACTACCCTTAGCCTATTTATTGTACACGCACAAGCACGCACACACAAACACACACAACACTCAAGGTACACATGTGAGAGACATTAGGCCGACATGTTTTTATTTTTTTATTTTTGGTCCAAAACTCACATGTAGTTCCCATCCTGCCAAGGCCTGTAAAGTAGGCTACAAACTAGGTCAGAGAGTTCTGTTTCTGTTTCAGAATTTTGAATACTTTATCAAAAACAAGAACATTAAACCACTTCTCCAATGGTGTAACAGCATTTACTCAGCAGTAGGGCTTGACATTAACACCCGCCAACTCGCCAAATGCAGGTAGATTTCAGCTGTGGCGGGTAAGACAGCCACTCCCACTAGCCACGTTGGTGGGTTGAATTTAATTTCAGTTTACAGCTAAATGAAATGCCAAGATCGTCTATCACACAATTACAATTCAATTACAATTCTTTAACGATTAACTTGCTGTTAGTGAAGGCGGGATAGGCGGAATAGCTTGAATGACACACAACAGAAGCGCTCTCTCGCGTGCGTTTTCTCTGACACGCGCGCAATCAGATCTCTTTGCGCGAGAATAGTCAAATACACGCACACACACAGATGTCAAAATGTCCATCGTGTGGAGTATCTCGCGTGAATACAGTTGGTTATGGCTTAAGTGGACGTAAACAGGTGGGTAATAACTGGATATGAGTCAGTATATTACGTACATGCATTCAGCAGCCCAATTAAATAAAAAGTCTGTCATTAATGTTAATCAACAACAAAATTTGTTAAATAAATGTATACATGTTAAATAAACCTACTGTATCTGAAAAAATAATAATAACTTATAAAAATAACTTGATCATATTAGCCTATGCTCATATTGCCCTCCCCTTGCCCACCTGTACATACCAGCTGATGTACAATTTAGTCTTGATTTGTGTAGTCACTCTGCATTTGAAAGTTTGAAAGAGTTTTAAATCTTCTAAATCAAGTAAAATGACTCAAAATCAAGTAATTTAAGCATGCCCAAGTCAACTTTAATCATATAAAATGTAATTTCCCAACAGCAAAATTGTGGCCAGTGAAAATGCTGAGTGGCTAGTAACTTTGGAAAACCACTAGCCACAGTGGCTGGTGAGCAAAAAAGTTAATGTCAAGCCCTGCTCAGCAGTTATTTTGACTGGCCAAGCAGGGTGAGTGCTGATATGTACATCATACCGCCTTCTAGTACACTTGAAAATCCCCTACTTCCTACTTCCACCGGAGCACACTTCATCAGAGATGTCCTCACAAGGGAGAGGGGAAGTTAATGTTTTTGTTTAAAACATTACAAGGGCACATTTGTTTTTAAGTTGTGCACAGATAAATCATTTATAATAAACACTGCAATATCCCATACAAATAAGAATTTGATTTCGTGGTGACTTTAACATTGTCTAAAAGTTAATTTGTACAAAGCACCTTGATATTACAGAAATGCAGCACTGAAATAACTTTGCAAAATTATTAATTACTATTCACAACATTTTTTTTTTAACGGGAATCAAGGTTCTGGCGCCTGCATTATTTCTGCTTGGAGCAGGGTTTCTCTTACCGGAAATGAAAAACCTGGAGTGGAGCCGGAGCGGAGTGATAACAATGCTTTGAGAGCGAAGAGGAATTTGATGCAGCTCCATTAAAACCCGCTGGCACGCCAAATGTTTTGGCTTCGTTTGGAACAAATATCATTCGCGTAGAGAAAAATATGCGAACTGTAAAGTAAATTTACCCGACATTACCTTTTTATTTATAGAACTTTTGCACAAAAGCGATATTACACCACCTTATTTTGCTGTTGTTCTGAAAATCGTGCTGATATTCGAGCTCTCTTATCCGTTCGATATTGGTTAGATAGACTATAATCTCGAGAATACGTCTCTACGAGACACACAAAGGCAGGACACAATGAGCTCAAGTCGGAAAGGTCGGAACATGGAACACCTTGGAATTTATGACTTGAGGAAGAGTAAATTACTGCAATACTTTCCTCTTAAATGTGTACAATAATAATAGTTTCAGTATAGTCTGTTGAATCCTCCTGCGTCTCATGTTAAATAACCTTGCGCAGTGTGAAACGACACAGTAGAAGGCGATTAGAAACCCTATAGCTGTGATGAACAGGTTATATGCTTTAGGACAGAGTCAACGAAAACAATCCCGCTCCATATAACAGAAGCTGAAGGGACTGAATATTTTCCCACTCATATTCTTTCTGCAAGAAGCGAACAGATTTGCATACCGCCTGAAAACTGCTGCTGATTAACATCGCCTCTGACAAACAGCACATCTTAACAGCACAGCAAAACACGCTCAAGCGCGTATGAGCTTATTCATTGAACTGCATCGCGATTATTATTCTTTATTTATTTATTTTTTAAAAATCAATAGCCTACAGCACGCGCCTAATATGTTTAAAAAACTTCCAATGAGTGATGAAGGAAAGAATATGCACAGCTCATATATACGCTTTCAGATGAGATGCACAAGTATCAACTTTTGATGAAAATGCATTCTGTATTCTCACAATGCCATTGTTTAAAAGTCCTATATAACAAAGATATAGCCTACATAATAAAAAATAGACAGACAACTGATCGCTTCAGGTCATGGCGTGAATACCTGATATAAGCCTACATAATCCATATCGCCAAAACAAACTACTGTCATCAATACAGATTATATAGAGTCCACGAGCACTCACCTCCCGCCGTTAATTCTCCTCGGGTGATCTGGAAAACACTTCCCAAAGTGTGTAAAACTAGAACAATTCCCACAACATCGAGCGTGCTTGAACCCGCCATATCAGATATCCACTGAGGCAGATGTCCTCAGTTTCTTTTGCTTGGCCGTCGCCAAAGAAAATGTAAAATAAAGACAAACAGCGTCTGGTCAGTCGCTGAGCATTCCGCACTCCTGCACTCGCGCCCGCTGCTGAAGCTACTGCCTCACCGCTCCTGAGATGCGAGGGCACGCGCTCCCGATAACGCGTTTCCTTGAGACTCCAGATCAAAACAAATCCTAGCAGAGTTCAAGATAGTCTAGATAGTCAAGATAGTCCAGTCTAGCTCGTCTCTTATCACTGCATTCACCACAAAACCAGGAGGTGTAGATGGCGTCACACATGTACCACCAATAGTGTCCTGACTCTGACTTGCTTGGGGGCGATGGATTTGGAATTAGACGGTTCATTCTTAAGACATGAGACAAAACATGCACACAAATTTATCTGCCATTAGTTTTTTTCCACTTTAAAATTAACCAGAAATGATCACTAGAATATTTTAACACAAATACAAAAACAACTCAATTTTTGTCTCATCAGACCACAGAACAAAAAAAAGAAGCCTTTTGGTGATTGATTTTGTGGTCTGATGAGACAAAAATTGAGTTGTTTAGACATAGGGATGTGGCTTTTGTTTGGAGAAAAAAAGGAACCATTCAACCCCAAGAACACCATCCCCACGGTCGAGCATGGTGGTGGGAACATAATGCTTTGGGGGAGTTTTTCAGCCAATAGGCCAGGCAACCTTGTAAATGTAAATGGCATCATTAAAAAATAAGATTACAGAAAAACATCAGACAGTCTGCAGAAAAACTTGGGGCCTGGGGATGCAGTGGACATTCGAACAAGACCACGATCCAAAACACACAACAAAAGTGGTAAAGAAATGGTTGGCAGAGAACAATATAAACTTTTTGGAGTGGCCAAGCCAGAGTCCTGAATCCAATTGAGAATTTGTGGAGAGAACTAAAGACAAAGTGATGGCAAAGAAGGCTTCCAACCTCAAGGACCTGGAGATCTATGCAAAAGAGAAGTGGTTCAAAATCCCAGTGGAAATGTACAAAAAACCTGTCACTAATAATAAAAACCGCTTGACAGCTGTGAAGAAAAACAAAGACATTGCCATTGATTACTAAGAAAGGGTATGAATAATTGCGGACATGTAAAAAAAAAGAAAAAAAGAAAAAAAGAAAAATATCTCTAACACAATGTCTTACTTTCTTTTGTCACATTTTTGTCATTTCCAGCCAAAAGATGCCTATTTGTCAAATAAAAATTTACCATAACTAAAAATTTGGCCTGAGATGTGAACAGTTTGAAAAGAGAAAGCCCAGATAATTAATATTATATAAATTAATACATATTAATGTATAAAAAAATAAGATATAAAAATAATACTTACATAATACCGACCTTATATACTTTTTCGTAGTCTCTTTGACCCATGTGTCAAGAACTAGTGTTTTAGCCTATTACTAACTTATATTCTATGCATGAGAATTATGGATCAGAATTGTTTGTGTTTAATTGCTCTCCTGATTGTCCTTGATGTACAGTAAATTTGGTAAAGATTGTCTGTGTTGTCTCCTGAGAGCTCAGAGGCAAGATAAGCAATGAAGAGGGTGAACAGGGGGATCATTAATGTTTGGGAATGGCACTGGCAGGCTTTTCCACACTGTCTGCCAAGCAGAGTCCCTCTAGAGGACTGAGAGGCAGTGAGCTGTGGTTGAGCGCTAACCACCTCCCTCTGCTCCTTCAGATCAGGACAAGCAGCCTAGCAAAAACATTTAAGGATGAAGCATGGTAAAGCTGCCACATTAGCATTCCAATTTAAACACCCTTACAGTGTCGCATCAAGAGCCAAAACACGTAGAAACGCTGACTGAAAACCTTCGTCTCAGAACTAAGGACCTTGATTTATTGTGCACATGTTTATGACAGTATTTATTTGATAGATTTTTGCAAGGTAATATATTTAACTAATCAAGTTGCTAAGATATTCTCTATAATCCTCTTTAAAGTCCACTGTAAACTATGTATGTGCAAGTGTAAAAGTCTAAGTGTTCATACATGCTGTACTAAAAAGAACAATGTAGGAAGCCACTGCATATGTTAATTAGAATTGTTTGTGTGAAAATGAAAACAGATGGCATCAAAAGAAAGTGAGAGAAACAACAGAATGGAAACAGTATAAAATAATTCTGTGCTTCAGTAGATTTAATTAAAATACTTAAATAATATTTATCAATTATGTTCTTTGATTGAGTTGTCTGAAATAAAAATTTTGTCAAGGATATAATCGTGTTTGAATATTATATGAATACAATATGTAAAGATTATTGAGTCAATCCAACATAATTCAAATAAACACTTTTAAATTTACAAGCATTCCCTGCTGGAATGCTTCCCATTTGTCCTCTTCCCAGCATGCACTTAGACACGAATCAGTAATATAGTAGCATTGTTTGACCGTTTTCACATACATTTCTGAAAATAAGATGAACTATTTAACACTAAACAATTTAAAACCTAGTAAACAAAAATTAATTCCCACAAACTCAATCATTTTGTTTCATTTAATTTGATTTGATAACTTGAGTAAAAGTACAAGTACTTGAAATCCGACATCATTATAATAATAAAAATAATAATTTGTTACATTTATATAGCACTTTTCTCAGCACTTAAAGCACTTTATATGGAAGGGGAGAATCTCCTCAACCACCACCAATGTGCAGCATCCACCTGGATGATGCAATGACAGCCATATTGCACCAGAACGCCCACCACACACCAACTTACTGGTGGGGAGGAGACAGAGTGATGAAGCCAGTCAGCGTATGGGGATTATTAGAAGGCCATGATGGACAGAGGCCAACGGGCAAATTTGGTCAGGATGCCAGGAATAAACCCTGGGCATTAGGACCGACACAGACAACAGGGTGAGCACCCCCTGCTGGCCTCACCAACACCTCTTCCAGCAGCAACCTCGTTTTCCCAGGAAGTCTTCCATCCAGGTATTGACCAGGCTCAACCCATGGATCTAATCCACAGACACGAATCCGATTTTCTCCCAACTCTTTACATCCACTAAAGACATAACTGAATGTGTTGTTTACATAACTCTTGTATGTATTTGACAGTTAAAGCACAATAAGACGCAAAGGAGAACGTGATACTCACGAGCTGTTTGACAAGCTTTTAGTGTGCATGCGCTTAGAAAGTGCATGACAGAACAGTGTGCGAATAAAGTGTTTTACTGGCAAGGATTTAAAATGCATGCAAATAATAAACTTTAATGACTGTGAAGAACTGCAATTTCGTGTGCATAACCACTGCCTTGCAAAAGATGTGATGTGAATATTTGTCGCATTGTACAGTATGTTGGGACGCAGGCACCAGAACTGCAACTGACAGAATGTGCACTGTAGCACGACACTACAATCTCTCTTCAAAAGCAGATCATTTTAATCGTTCACAATCTAAAATTGTGATAATGCACACACTTAAACAGCTCTGCCGTTTACAGTAGATTTAGTTTACAAACAATTCGTGACCTGAATATAAATCTCATTTACAATCCTAAAATTTGGCATTGGTAATTTACTTTTCACAGCATCAGTCGCGCCAACACTCCGAGGATCTCCCGTTCTTCTTGGCTCATTTTGAGTCAGACTTGTGAATTCAGCAAATTCTTAACTCAATATCTGACAGATAAGAATTGATCATTTGAATCAGTGAGTTGTTGACTCGAGGGGCCAGTTGTTCAAGAAGTGTAATCTGGATCAGAATGATCTGGATTTGGAAATCCCATGTTTTGCTATCCAGGATAAGGTAGCCTAATCCATCTTACTTTTGTGCCATTTTTTCAAAGCAAAATTGTATTGGATCACCCAGATCCAGGAGGACGGAGGAGCAAGGAAACGAGGAAGTATCTATTTGAGGGGGATGTTTTAATGGAATTAAATAATTATTAAGTATTAAAAGGCTTAAGGGAATAAATAAAATTAAAACAGTAAAATAAGATCTACTGTAGTTGTGAAGTAATCAATTTAAACTATTTGAACTATTTGTAAATTATACCATAATTTACATTCAAAACAGTGAAATTTCTTAAAAAGCTGAGTTGCTTGCATCCCTGGATATTACCTACTGTCGGCCGTTCCACATTCCTGTCGTAAAACAGTTAAATATTATTGTTTAGCTGCTATTTTCTACGCACTCTTTCAGAGGTAAAACTAAAGAGTTGCGCTGGAATTCATACTCATCTTCTGTAAACAGTA
This sequence comes from Hypophthalmichthys molitrix, assembly GCA_037950675.1. Classification (NCBI taxonomy): domain Eukaryota; kingdom Metazoa; phylum Chordata; class Actinopteri; order Cypriniformes; family Xenocyprididae; genus Hypophthalmichthys; species Hypophthalmichthys molitrix. The sequence goes on from CM075498.1 coordinate 19,686,835, forward strand.
AGACCCGCCTTCTTTGATTTGATTGGCCATTTCACTCATTTTGACATTGACGAGCGCTGTTAGACTGTTGAGACAGCGCAACCTAAAAATGACCCATCTGACCGAGGAAAGTATCAGTCTCTCCTCTCATCCTTTTCTGATGAGGTTCATGCTGCTAAATCTTCATATTTCCACAACAAGATCAACAGAGCTTCAAACACACACACACTTTTTAAAACATTCAACTCTCTCCTCTGTCCCCCTCCACCACCACCCACAACCTCACTAACTGCTGATGATTTTGCTAATTTCTTCACTGACAAAACAACAACCATCAGCAGCCAGATCTCAGCTCCACACACACAGAAACTCGGACCATCCACAGCGACAAATCTTCTCTCTTCCTTCTCTCCCCTCACTGAGGCAGACATATCCAAACTTCTCCTCTCCAGTCATCCTACCACCTGCCCTAGATCCCATCCCCTCACCCCTTCTACAAGCCATCTCTCTTATTTTACCAGCACTCACACTCATTATCAACACATCTCTCCACACTGGCATTTTCCCTACCGCATTCAAGCAGGCTCGGGTAACCCCACTGCTTAAAAAACCCACATTAAACACATCATATGTAGACAGTTACAGACCTGTCTCTCTCCTACCATTCATAGCAAAAACACTTGAACGGGTTGTGTTTAACCAGGTATCACCTTTCCTCACCTTTCCTGCAGCTGGTTACAGAATAACCAGCTGCATGTCAACCAATCTGGTTTTAAGAGCGCTCACTCAACTGAGACTGCATTACTGTCGGTTACTGAATCCCTGTGGATTGCGAAAGCGGATTCCAAATCATCAGTTCTCATTCTGCAAGATCTATCTGCTGCATTTGACACTGTGAATCATCAGATCCTTCTGTCCACCCTCTTATCACTGAGCATCACAAGTACTCCACTTCACTGGTTTGAATCCTATCTCACAGGTAGGTCTTTCAGAGTTGCCTGGAGAGGGGAGGTATCCAAAGCTCATCAACTGATCACAGGGGTTCCTCAGGGTTCAGTTCTTGGACCCCTACTCTTCTCCATATACACTATATCACTGGGTCCCATCATAGAGGTACATGGTTTCTCCTACCATTGCTATGCTGATGACACACAACATTTCCTTTCATTTCAACCAGATGATCCCACAGTAGCTGCATGAATCTCGACACGGATGAAGGGACATCACCTGCAGCTCAACCTGGCTAAGACTGAGCTTCTCGTCTTCCCTGCCAATCCGACTCAATTTCACCATCCAGCTAGGTACATCATTGATTACCCCATCAAGGTCGGCCAGAAATCTCAGAGTAATCTTTGATGACCAACTGAACTTTAAAGAACACATTGCAAAGACAGCTCGGTCATGCAGATTTGCACTACACAACATCAGGAAAATCAGACCTTTTCTAACAGAACATCCAACACAACTTCTCGTCCAGGCCCTGGTCATTTCTAGGCTTGATTACTGCAATGCTCTTCTGGCTGGACTTCCATCATGCACAATCAAGCCTCTTCAAATAAATCAGAATGTTGCAGCACATTTTGTCTTTAATGAGCCCAAAAGAGCACACGTCACGCCTCTCTTTATCTCTCTGCGCTGGCTACCACTTACTGCTCACATCAAGTTCAAGGCATTGATGCTTGCTTACAAATCTACCACAGGCTCAGCACCCTCCTACTTCCACTCACTCTTAGAAGTCTACATCCCTACCAGAAGCCTGCAATCACTAAATGAGCGAAGGCTCGTGGTACCATCACAGAGAGGCACAAAATCGCTCTTCAGAAAATTTTTCGTTCACTGTTCCTTGCTGGTGGAATGATCTCCCCGCCTCCATCCGGAATCCAGAATCCCTGGCAATGTTCAAAAGACAGCTGAAAACTCATCTCTTTCAAGAGCACTTAATCTCATCTTAAAAAAAAAAAATGCTTTCTCTTCCTTTAATCCTTCCCTATAGCTTATGCTACTGTAAGCAAGGTCTGAAACTTGTATTGTGAGCAGTTCTTGTGTCTGTTTGCCCCTTCACAATGACTTGCTTATTAAATGAATAAATGTAAAATGTAAAAACTGAAACGGTTGAAGCCGTTTAATTGGTCGATGCCTGACCAATAAACAACGCCAGCCAGTGCGACTTGGCATGCGGAAATAAACGTTTTTATGCATATGTATGAGACAATATTTTCATTAAAATATCATTAGTTTTAACGGGTTTTTATATTACAGTAAAAGAGTAGTAAAGTCGTTTATTGGGTAGCTGCTACATGGACCACCAAAATGTAGTGACGTCATCGCGTACAAAAACGTCACATTTCATTGGCTGACTCCAACCAATAAACGACTTTACTACTCTTTTACTGTAATATAAAAACCTGTTAAAACTAATGATATTTTAATAAAAACAGGGGCGCCTGCAGGATTTTATCTCAGGGTACGCACAGAACTAGCTGGCGTTGTTCATTGGTCAGCCATCGACCAATAAAACGGCTTAAACCACCCACCCCAGTTCTGCTCTCTCACGTCTGCGTTCAAGTGCACAAGTCAGTTTTGCAACAGGAATATCGCAAAAAGAGTAGCAAAAGTCAAAGCGCCAGGAATTGAACTTGTACTGCCAGATCTGAGAGGTTGTAAGCGCCAAACTTAAGTTGTACAGCGAAACAGAAGTAAAGTGCAAAAGTAAAAATGTCTCACACATTTGTGTCGGTCATTTTGTTTATGTGAATGCCATTTTACACATTTGTAACTATTAATCTGCAACTTCAGCTTCGTAACACAGGTGTTTTGATTGTTGTCTGTGTGTGCAAATCGAAACATTCAGCTTTTCACATCAGGGCTGTGACTGTAAATTTCAATTTGCAAATACAAATATTAATACGACAAGTTCTCACATTCAAATCAGCAACCTCTCGAGTTTTGCTACTGATTTACCTTCATACAATTTGGCCATCTCTAATTTTTGTGGAGACTTGTCCCATTAAAATGTCTATGGTGGCTCTATATCTAACATACATTCTACATTTCATATAGTTATATGTATCATCTCTTCTACATTTAAAATTTATAATGAACGACTGCTATACAAAGAGTCAAAAACACATCTTAGGCCTACCTAATGCAGAGGAAGGCGCCGCCTTTCCGAGTTGAGAAGATATCAATAGTAGAAGAGTCAGAGCCTCCTTTAATTGTTGGTTTATTTAAAAATAATAATAAACTATGAATAAATATCCATTTAGTTTAGTTAGCCGACCTGCTATTTAGCATAAGCCCAAACTATAGCGGGAACGGAACGAGAAGAGTCCTCTCGCGTACCGCGATATGATTCGCGAGTTGGGAGAGAATGGGCTTCTTGGTTTTTTTTAGTAGCCTATAGTATTTAAAAATTATTTACCCCTAATTTACTCATTCTACTCACTAAAATGATAGGATAAGACAAATAACATGAGAAAATGTGAATTATATCATTTATTTTTATTCATAGCTCCTACAAAATCATAAATGGCTCTGGTTTGGGTTCTCATTCAATTTCTGAATAAGAAAAAAGCAAAGACTCTGAAACACTGAAAGAGATGGAGAGATAAAGAAAGACATTAATATGAAAATGCTGAATTGATGAATGGACTACGCTGGCTGCATATTTTTATTCTACTGAGATTCAGATGAACATTTAAGCACAATAATGAAACACCTCTGTGCAAATGTGAGCGTGTGTGTCTATGCTTGATGAATATTATACTGTCTCTTTCTATTAGTTTTTACACCTCAGCCATACTGGCAAAACGTTTTCACTGACTTCAAGGAGAGTTAATTTCCTGCCTCACACACTGTTAATAGAAATCCCAGCTGTCTAAATACATAGCAGGAGAGGGAAGTTCCAGTTTGGAAAATAAAATATCAACAAGAATAATAATAATAATAAAAAACAATAAGATAATAAATACAAATAAATCAAGAAAAAATAGCTGTAGTTTTAGAGAAGGATACAAGAAGTTGTTTTATTCGCAGTAACCAAATTGGTGGCAGAAAGCAGTGGAAGTTAAAACAGGTGCTCTAGTGATTCAACTAGTTTTGCTGATGTCAACATTGTCCTATATGTTGAATAACAGAAGTTCAATGGTATATATTTTCAGTATCATAATTATACTCTTTTAGACATTTTCTAAAGTGTAAGTTCCAATCAGATAATGATACAAAGTTTTGTAGATTGTAAAGAGTGATTGGCAGTGCCTATATTAGCTGACACTAAAAATTTGTAATAGATTTGTAATTCAGATTATTGTGTATTTCTACACGATATTGCTGTGGCATCTCCAGAGAAAACACAATTTTTTGGGCCTATTGATGCTCATGTAATGTGCAGCACATATCAGAAATCCCATGTGTTTTTAATGGATACATAATTCTAAAACATCTTTGACCAGTGTCTCATTGAGTGCAACAGTCTGAGCAATGACCCGTTTTCTTAAATAATTCATCTATATGCGTACATTCTTTTTCAAATCATCATGTTTCATTTCATGAAACAGGGAATTTTCACTTAAACACTGCAACAGCACATTATTTCACTTGTCTTTGTTTGTGTTTTGATATCATAAGTTTTCAATTTTATTATCTGCCAAAATGTGGTCTGCCTGAATCCAAAAAGCAGATCAAGTGGTGATTGAACACATATTTGAAGTAATGAAAATACAATATTCTCAAAACCACAGAGATCTGGAAGGAGAGCAGGCTATGAAAGCAAAACAATCTCTGAAATGGCACCCCGAGTCCACATTAGATTTGATAAACCTTTCCCGGATTAATGATATATTGTGGTCATCTTAAATATTTAATTTTAATAAAGCTATGATTTTCTTAACTTGAACATGATGTTAAAAAATATATACATCAATTGCCTTCCAAATCACAGAAATAAATTTTTTTACATAAACATTTGCCTTCACCAGGTTAATGTATCTGATACTATTAATTGAGCTGTTGAACCTACATAGCCATCTATCAGCAAATGTTAAAGCAGGCACTGATATAAAGTGTTGGCTCTTGTAAAATCAGATGGAAATGTAATTTCAGTGCCTCAGAGAGACTTCACAGCATATGGAATGAGTTAAGTCACAGATTCTTATAAGAAACTTTCTTTTTATGACTGATGTAGTCTATGCTTCATTCTGTTTAATTGAAACTTGTTTGCGGTCACACTTTTTCCTCCCACGAGTTTGTGTAAAAAAAAAAAAAAAAAACAACCTCCAAACCCTAAGCAAGTACAGCCATGTTGTCGGGGAGGCTCAAATGAAGTGGAAATCTACAGGGATGTGATGGCCAGTGTTTGCGTGTCTGTTTTCCTCAAGCTTCAGAACTGTTTGGGCACTTGTAGAGTGGGTTGGAGAAAGAGAGCTTGCTTTCCTTTGAGCTGGAGACCTGAATAGCACACACAAGCAAAGACAGGACAAGATGTACAAACGAAAAGCACTGATTATACTTACAGCCCATTTACACAGAGCAATTCTGGAATAGAACTGCATCCCATCATTATGATAATTTTTCTCGCATGATTTGTAAGATGCCTTCTTTTCTTCTATACCTTTTTTTATTTATTTCTTAAGCAGAAGATTAAAGTATTACTTAGGTCCTCCGATCCCAAGCCTCAGTCATATCATGGCAAATCAAAACTAGAACTGCAGCCAGTAAAATTAAGTGCAGAGCCATAAAACAGTCCACAGATTGCACTGTACATCATCGGTATGTCTTTTAAAAGTTAAATTCTTTTTGGGGTGAAACTGAATGGTCAGTCACTATGTTAATCATGACAGCCGGAGTTTCATACCTTTGGATCCTCTTTCCATGGGTAAACGCTAATGTTTAGTTGAGGATGTACAAGCCACCTGGGTCTAACATCAAGGGAGGGCAGCTGAAACAAGAATTACCATGTTAACTTCAGAAAATGTCAGCTATAGGAAAAACAATAATAGTTTAATTAGTATATAGCGTCTTTCCACACAGTAATTTCACAAATTACAAGCCAAGTAAATTTGAATTACATTAGTGTAATAAGTGACTAGAATGACAAATACAAGCAATTATGAAAATCAGTAATTGTTTTCGAAACACTAGGGCTACCATTGGATTACATTTCTTAAGTAGGTCATTGACATTAATGAGTAACTGAGCAAAATGTGGAGAAATCTCAATTAGCCATTAAAATACAGTATGCCAGGCTTCACTGAAAACTACCCCTCACTGCACAGGAGAGTGAAAATTACTGCATGCCGCATGCAAAATACAGTGAGTTTAGCACTGAGTGTTAAATGCACACATGCTCACACCAAGACAAACACACAAATTTAGGCTTGCAGGTCAATATTTCCTATCAGCAGTGTGACCGAACTCTCTCTCACACCTGCAGAGTGGTTCAAATTACTGAATAACACTGTTCACTCCAAAGTGGAAAACAGGCAGTAAGTGGAAAAAAAAAAAGAAAATGGAGTGGGAGGAAAAAGAGAGAGACTAGGGAATATGAAGAGATAAGTGCAACATATAAAACATGGCAGGGAAAATAAAGATCTCTATTATTAAACAAACCCAAGTGCATAATATAAGCTATCAGAGAAATCAAATCATTTGATCATGACATTTATATATTGAGGTATATGACTAACCTTGTTCAGCAAGTCAAAGTTTGAGCTATCCAACTCTTCATTAGCAATAAGATCGGAGTCTCTGTTCAGTCAAGAAGAAAAGTAGTCAATACCAACACATATATACAGACACTTTCTGATTATGTAAAGTTCATCTGAATGTAAATGAGCTTACGTTTGTGAATGTCTCTTTTGAAATAACCAGAACAAAATGACTCCAGATGCAATGACCCCTAGGATCACCGCTACACTTAATCCAACACTGACAGCTGCATAGTTCAAAATTACACATATTATTGTATATTGTGTATATATAATATATTGTTGCTTATCTGCATATTCAAATAACTGCATACTCACCCATCCAATTATCTAGTTTACTATTTGGTGTCACAGGTGTTGTGGGAGTAAATGTTTTTTCTTGGCAACGATTCCCAGTCCACTGTGATGGACAACTAGAGAAAGAAAAACAAATCATCATTATTGCACAAACACGCACACACAGACTTTGAATGGCAGAGATAATGCAAAAGGGAATGCTGGCTCCTCAACTTTCCAAAAGAGAAATAAATAAATAATTGCATGAAAATTAGCTTGGAGACAGCCACATGAGCTTAATATTAGCAACAGCCTTCCCTTGGCTCCTGTAATGAGAAAAAGACACACATTCTTCTCTTTGTCCCTTCCTTTCTTTTACTTTCTCCGTATTTTCCTTTTCTTGCCTGTGGGGAAGATCTTTTCACATAAAGAATGTCTTTTAAGCTATTCTGAAATCAAACTCATGCACACAGATACACTAGTGTCTGCGAACAAGTAACTTAAGTAATTCTCGTCATTTATTAGCGATGACATGCACCATTTCAAAGAAAAAGACAAGGAGAAAGAAAACATTTAAGGCTTAGGGGGGTTGATTCAAACGGTGAAAGATTGTGTTTCTTGGCACAAGTAGGACAGTAATTACAGAAAGCATGCTTTGGCAGTCTACTTAAAAGTACATGTTTAAACTGAAGGCCAGGATGCTGATACTCTTTGTATAACTCGCTCACATTTCAATCTGATATTCGGCTGGCACTGTAGAATATCATGAATAATTCAATGCAAATATCTCCAACAGGGTCTTGTCATCTACCTGACCATGACCGACAGGTGAAGGTGGATATTTTTGAAGGAGGTAAAACTGAAAGGTCTTTTTAAACCATTATCACAAAGACTTTAAGCAAACACTTTCTGTAACCCAAAAAAATCATAATATATTTGGCCTATATAACAAACCTACCAAGTTTCAAAAATTTGTACTGCCAGCTATAATACATTTCAATATGGTGTTAATAGGCACAAAAGAAATGAATACTAAAAAACAATGTACAATGTACTTATTGTGTTGTAAGGTGTAAGGGAGGGATTAACAATGTAATTAAATTAATTACAGCTGTAATTACATCCAGGTATTTTTTAAATAGAAGTATGATGTAAAAACATGCATGTACTCTATAAGTGAATTGTATAAAATGATTCATTTAAATGTTAGTACAGTAGTTCAAGACATTTAATATAAAGTGGAACTGAATACTCAATTCCTTTTGAAAAATTCAGTATTTGATAATTAATCTTTTGGGATCCACTTCTGTTGCATATATTTATTGATGTGTTTGTACTATTGTGCTTGAGGAACTCACATGCACACTGGTCCATGCTCCTTTACTGCACATCTCCCTCCATTGAGACAGTACCCAAAGGGACACTCTGAAAAATAAAACACATCTACATATAATAATGACTTATGATAAAATAGCAGTAATCATACTGAACGATCAAATTCTATAAGGACCTCATTTCACACTATTAATGCAGATCTAGTGGTGATTGCATTGTTGTTAAAGTTATGGGCTGGCAGCTTAAGGGTACAGGTTCAAAACATGTAGGGGCAACCCTTAAATAGAGAGTTACAGAGAGTTTCTATTAATGATGTGTCCTTGACCGAGGCACTTCACCCCCACAGTGCTCCTGGGCATCAGCTCCTTTAATCAGATGATTGCAGGAATAGTCCTCTGAAGAAAGTGCCCACTTAATGAGAAGTAATATATTATGTGACTCCTAAAAAGTCACTTTAATTTGATGGGCTTTATGTTGTTCATAAGTTAAGCTATAAATTCCATTTAGGGAATTAAGTCAGAGAAGCAACGACTGATATTTTTCTTTCCATCTTCTCACATATTGTCTGATGAACAATGATTTGCAACTCCAAATCACAATCATTTTTCCACCCAGATAAGTATGAAAACACTATTATAATGAAATCCCAGAAAAATACTTCCTAAAAAACAAAATCATTCAAAAAGTTTGGAATCGGTAAGATTTTTAATGTTTTTAAAAGAAGTTTTGTCTGCTCACCAAGGCTGCATTTATTTAATTAAAAATACAGTAAAAACAGTAATATTGTGAAATATTATTACAATTTAAAATAACTGTTTTCTGTTTGAATATATTTTATAAAGTAATTTATTCCTGCGATGCAAAGCTGAATTTTCAGCATCATTACTCCAGTCTTCAGTGTCACATGATCCTTCAGAAATCATTCTAATATGCTGATTTGCTGCTCAAGAAACATTTATGATTATTATCAATGTTGAAAACAGTCGTGTACTTTTTTTTTTTTTTCAGGATTCCTAGATGAATACAAAGTTCAAAAATAACAGCATTTATCTGAAATACAAAGCTTTTGTAACATTATACACTACCGTTCAAAAGTTTGGGGTCAGTAAGAATTTTTATTTTTATGAAAAGAAATTAAAGAAATTAATACTTTTATTCAGCAAGGATGCATTAAATCGATCAAAAGTGACAGTAAAGACATTTATAATGTTACAAAAGATTATATTTCAAATAAATGCTGTTCTTTTTTAACTTTCTATTCATCAAAGAATCCTGAAAAAAAAAATATTGTGCACAAATATTTTGTACAATTGTACACAATAAATGTTTCTTGAGCAGCAGATCAGCATATTAGAATGATTTCTGAAAATATATTCAAACACAAGAAATTGTAATAGTATTTCACAATATTACTGTTTTTACTGTATTTTTAATTAAATAAATGCAGCCTTGGTGAGCAGACGAAACTTCTTTTAAAAACATTAAAAATCTTACAGATTCCAAACTTTTGACTGGTAGTGTATATATTGAGCAAAACATTGATAATAATAACAAATGTTTCTTAAGCAGCAAATCGTCATATCAGAATGATCTCTGAAGGATCATGTGACACTGAGACTGGAGTAATGATGCTTAAAATTCAACTTTGCATCACAGGAATAAATGACATTTTAAAATATATTAAACTAGAGTTAACTAGTAACAGTTATTTTTAACTGTAATAATATTTCACAAAATTACTGTTTTTACTCAAGTGTTTACCTCAAACTATTGAATGGTAGTGTACACTTGCCTCCACTAGTTGGTTGTTTGTTGTCATGCATTAAATCGTTAAAACCCTCTTATTAACAATTTCACTTACAAGTCAAACTGGCAGTTGCTAAGAAAGCAATCAACTTTTATAAGAAAAGGAGGTACAAGGAGGTAATATCATTCAAAAATATATCATGAGATATTAAACTTGTCCTTGATCCTTTAAGATAAAATTTCCACAACTGTACAAATTTCCATTTGTATGGAATAGATCACCAGAAAAACTTGAAAAGCCTTAAAGTATAGCAGCAAAACTGTTTTTGAGTGCAAAAAATGAATATAATAAGAAACATTAACTTTTTTTAATGTATGGATATGATAAGTGAGATGAATGAATGTGTTTGTGTTACCATAGCAGCTGGACTCATCAGAGTTAAAAGGATGGCAGTCAACAATATTGTTGCACCGACTCTGATACGCTACACACTCTGCTGTCGCCTCACACACTAGTTCTCCTTCATCACATATCTTAACAGCTACAGAGACACAGAGAGAGAATTTCATCTTTTTGTATTACAGCTACAATGTAGTTTTTAAGCAGATTTGTGCTTGGGTCTTACGGCATCCATATTCATCTTCTCCATTTGGGCAATCTACAACAGTATCGCAGTGCAGTAGTGCTGGAATACAGCGGTCCATGCAGCGGTATTCTCCCATCTCACACCCTGTTTGAGGAGGCGTAGTGCCAGGAACAACGCTCGCACACATCTCCTCATCCGAGTGGTCAAGACAGTCCACCTCACCATCACAGTGCCAACTCAGTGGTATACACTCGAACAGATACAAACACTGGAAGTGCTCCATGTGGCATGTTCGTGGGATAGGGGTCACTGGACCTGAACATACGCAGAAACAAAATGGTAAACCCAGTTTTCAATTTGGGAAGAGCTGAGAATCAAAAGCAATGAGCAGCTCTGTACCTCCAACAAGACACTGCCTAGTGAAAGAGACGTCATCCACAGCAATGTCAGTCCACTGGTCCGCTCCCACTTCTGCCTGAATACTCACTCTGAAGGGTGATGCATTTGATAAGATCACATTAGCATACTGCCAGCTGTCTCCATGGTCTCCACAGGTTGCCCACATTAGCAAGGGTGTTCCACTGTGGCCTATGGTATACACCTGCAATATAGTACCCAGAATTCATAACACAGTCTTCAAAGGTGCTTTAAAGCTCAGTGTTTTCAATATAAAATAAAAGCAGTGGAAGGAAATTCACTGAACTCCTGCATTCCTTCTACATCTTCGCAAGCGAAATACTGCATTATAATGCAAAAGAAAGAGGTGAATATACACTACCATTACTAGCCTATTCTTATTCAGCAAGGACACATTCAATTCTTTTTTTTTAACTTTCCATCAGTCAAAGAATCCCGAAAAAAAGAATAAAAAAAAATAAAAAAATCATGGTTTCCACAAAAATATTAAGCAGCATGGTTGTTTTCTGATTTCTGAAGGATCATGTTACACTAAAGACTGGAGTAATGATGCTGAAAATTCAGCTTTGCCATTACAGTAATAAATTACATTTTAAAATATATTCAAATATAAAACAATCATTTTAAATTGAAATAACATTTTACAGTTTTTGCTGTATTTTGAGCAAATAAATGCAGCCTTGGTTAGCATAAGAGTCTTCTTTCAAAAATTTATTTTTTTCAAGTACATTACTCTCTCACCTTCAGCGTACCCATGTGATGAGAGCCGTACATGTGGAACCAAAAGCGCAGATGACATATTCCGACACTGGCAGGAAACTCCAGCCGGGTTATTAAACTGGCAATGTCTCCTTCTCTCTGGGCACTGGAGTTCACAAACAGGTACCCCCCTCCTCCATCTGAAAGAATAAACCAATGTCGTCTTCACAGCAGTAAATATTTACTTTATTAAGGATGTCTGCTAAAATAGCTTTATTATGAAAATGAATAGGAGCAAAACACAGAGGAACACGTTTTTACACAAATGTTACATAAATGAATTTATAATTCAAATGTTCTATATTTTAACAATTACCCTGTGGTATTTAACTTATGTGAAACTCTTTTTTGGTAAGTTATTTATAGAAAATTGGAGGTTTGAGACACATTTGTGTGCTTTTAACCTGAAAGTCTTGAGTTTGAGTTGTTCAGGCTGTTCGATGACATTTAAGCTTGTTGTCACATACAAACAGGATGACATTCCTTTGATTATAGACACTATTACAATTTTAAATACAGTTCTCATCACCGAGTCTTACATAATGATTACTAATGCACATTAAAGTCATAATGAAACTCAAGTAGTGAAAGATGATTTCTTCCTATTGTAACGTACTAAGTGTAACAGATTTTCGTAGGGTTAGGACTTAGTTCTATCTATTGGTTGTTGACTGAATTTTGAAAGGAAAGGCAGATCTGGATGTGAGCTTGCAGTCCATTGTAAAAAAGGGCTGAGTTTAGCGGACTGACTGATAGTAGTCCATCATACGTCACCAGATCAAGTCCTGGGATAGATTAAAAATTATCGACTTTAATACACCACTACACCTCTACAAATATTAGAAACAATTTCTTATCTTGTCAAAAAGGAGATTATATTATTATTGTATTATGATAGTGACAGTAACAGCAAACATTAGATTCCACTGCATGACTCCACGTTTTACTCAGAGAGACACTCTGTACAGCAATTTCCTTGACTCTTTGTCTGACATGAAAAGTCAATAGTAGGTTCAGTAAATTGCTCACCTTTTAGAGGGCAGACTCGTTTTCATAATTAAAATAATGTACACTTAACACTTTCACTGAGAGACACTGATCTTTCAGCAAAAAGGGCATGAGTATATGAGTGGCAGAAATCCAGATCTTAATTACACTCACTGATGAAGTAGCTGGAAAATGGCTTTGGGTAATGAATAATTCTGAGCTCCAACCCTTTGGTTTTTAAATCATGCAACGATTCATTAGATGATTCAGACGGCTGGCCTCAATTTTGTTTCATGGGGCAAGTCTTGGTTTGTTTGTTGTTGTTTTTTTACCAAAAATTGCTATTTTGTCCAGATATTTACATAAAGTATAAGGATTTGGACTTACATATGTATGTGGCTTGTTTGGATTCAGAGTCAGGTATTACCAAGTAGTCTGTCTCACTGTTAAAAGTAGGTACTAAGAGTAAAACTGTCCAGTCAATCCAGTCAGTGTGATGCTGTCAAATCTCCATCATGAGGGCAGCCAATTAGAAGACACCCTCATTTTGACACAATATACTTACTATTTAGCTTATATATTTGACTCTTCTGCATTTCTTAGATTCTACTCCTGACATTTTTCTTGTGTAATTTGCACCAGCACTTTGTAATTCACATTTAAAGCTAAAATAAAGCTTTCATTGTGTTACTCATTGGTGATATGTATGTGTTTAACAGTCATAGTTTGTATTACCCAGCTGATTTAAGAGCATTGTAAAGTTTAGGTTTTACTAACTGGGGCTGTGGTCAGCTGATGGTCCCGTCCCATTAAGCATTCTGCCATAGCCTATATCCCAGTCAAAGTCATCGTGAGGATCCTGAGACAGCTGACAGGTCTCCTGCCAATGGCCACCAGGCATATCAAAATGACAAGCTCCTGGAACAATCACTAACAGAGCAATTGAAGCAAATGAAGTGCTGAGATGTTAGCTCCATAAAAGAGACAATGTTATTAAATAGTCAAGAATTTTAAGATTACTGCAGATGTACTTACTGCAGTCTAGCTCATCAGACTCATCCGAACAGTCAGCTTTACCATCACACTCCAAATGATACTCAATACAGTCTCCATTATTACACACAAAATCTGTGACAGCAGGGCATGACCCAGGAAGCACAGCTACTGAAACACAGGGAAACTATTTCAGTCTCACTGATCCAAAACAGTACGATTTAAAAAAATAAATAAATAAAATAATGGTAATCTAATAACAAAAATGAAATACAACACCTAACAATTAAAAGATGTGAAATCCAAATGATGCTCAAGTATGGCCGTATTAAACAAGCTCAAAATAGCAATAAAACGTCCATTCAGAGCTTTTTAGCAAGAATATCTTCAAATTCTTTAAACATAAAATTACAGCAATGTAAGATTATTCAGGCTAAAATAGGTCCTGTTTAATTCTCATAAACTTTTAGGTATAATGCCATGGGGTGAAAAGGCATCTAGGAATAGAAATTCCTTCCAAAGCACATATTCTCACAAAGAAATTGCTTGTTCAAAATGTATTCATTTTGAGCAAAATTTTCATTGCTCTGATCCTCTTCATGCTTTGATAGAGCTAATTTATTTACACTGTTATAGCTGAGAGTAAGTATAATTCAGTTGAATTGCTGTACTTTTAAAAATAAAAAAGGTGGAATTTGGTGAAGGCCCAGAAGAGCCACAAATGCAAAAGGGTCATGTTCCTTCATAAAACAGCAAAACTTGTGTTTACACATAAGTAGATGCTAAAGCCATGAATGGTCATTTCTAATAAAAACCATTGTATTTTTTAAAAATCAATTAATTAGGCTTAGGTCCACTGACATTCAACTAAATGCAAAAAGTAGCCTGCAGACATATTGGGTTAGATATCTCTGCTTTACACACTTTCTCACTAAAAGATCCACAAGCTCAAGTGTAATTACTGTGATTAATAAGTGTCAGTATGCAAATTAAATCTGACATTTTACATGTCAAGCCTGAAAACCAAGAGGAACATATTCTGACTTTTTCATGTTGTTCCCGGATGGCTTGTCAGAATTAGCGAATCGATTCTAATCCAATTAAATGGTGGTACTGCTTTCCATCAAGCAGTGCTGAGGACAACCCTTAGAGCCCTGTTCTGGTCAAGCTTATGCATGAACGTTAAGCAAAAGTGACTCATGGGAAATAAATGTGAAGATGAGAACTGGAGGCATTGTTGCTTCCCCTGAGCATCACTGCTCAAACTAGTCAAACTCGCTTGCAGCTTACACTTGTTTGCTATGAGCCTGTCCGTAGAACATGTCCGCAAGCTTAGGTACATCTGCATTCATGCTTGCATCGGCTCAGCTAGACAGATATCAAATTTCAGCTTGCTCAAAGAAATATTCACAATATGTATTTTTTCAAATTGGACAATAAAATGAATTGTCTTGCATGAAAAAAAAAGAAAGAAAGAAAAACACTTACGTGGTGCACAGTCAATGAACTGCAGGTCATCCAGAGCCGCTCCACCACTCACATCTTGTGTTCGAACCACTTCAAATATGAGAATAAAGTTCCTCAGGTTCCTCAGAGACACTTCCGCTCTTCTCCATTCCCTGTGCATCTGTCCACACCCTGTCCACACCTCCCTCAGCTCATTTTCTGTCTGTCCATCGCATATGCGAAAAAAGCAAAATACTTACATTTGCTAATTCAATTCCATATACTGTAAAAATCCAGACATTTTACTAAATTTGTTCAAATCAAACAATCTTTAATATTACAAAAATAGTAAAAAGCAATAAAAAAAAAAAAATTCTTATGAGACACTATACAGAAGTTTGAGCTACAAGCAAGTTGAGACATTACCATGAAACCAAAATTGACAATACTTGACAATACAGTGTTTATTAAAGATTTATCCATGCACATCATCATTTTTTTTAAAATTCATGATCCCTCTTAGTTTTTAAACAAAACTTTTATTCTCACATGGAGGAGCTTTCTATAACAACTGTTATCTATTGCACATAATCACAAATTCACGCAATGTTCACAACCCCCTTGAGGTATGTTTCATAGCATAAACTTAAAGTGCTAAATGGTTTATGTCAGCTAAGAATCACACATAACACAGCACTGAAAATTTGTGCAAGAACATGTTTCAGCAATTTGACAACTTGCTGTCTTAAGTTTCAGCTTATGTCAATAGAGTTACTATATAAAGACCACCACACACTCCCTGATTTAAGTGATATATTCCAGTTGCACTGTATGTTTGTAAGATCTAGTCAAGTACCTTAATAAAGAGACGTATGATTCCTGTGGCTTTCTCAGAAATATAGTACCAGAAGGCAAGTTTACATGTGGCACTAGACTCCTTCCACACAGAACTTCTCATGTGAGCTTTATCACCTTTCAATCCCAATGGAGTGGCTGCCAGATATACAAAGTGGCCTGTGAAGAGAGAGACTGACATTAATAATGCTGTGTTGCTCTAGTACCTATGTGAAAGCTTTCATATCATAAACAAAATGCCTTCATCCAGCAGTAGTGTCAAGATTTAATGGCACAAACTTCACACACTTTTGCAACTTTTGGTAGGTCAACTTCAAAACTCACTGTAACTAACCAAACTTAAGAGACTGATAAAACTCTGCGTGCTCAGACTCCTAAAATATAGTGCAAACTCCACCTCTTCCTCCGATTAGAAAAACTGAACAAGGGGTTGTGGGCATTACAAGAGGTTGTGGGCATTATCATCCTAAAAAGCATGCATGCATGAGCATTTCAAATACTCACTAGAAATAGTACACTATAGTATTTTTAATGTAACCTATATAATTTTAGATGCACTAAACCTAATCTGGCATAAAACCAAATGAAAGTCTAGGAATTCTGAAAATGGATGAACAGATGAACTCAAACATGGATGTATGAAACTGATGTATGAAACTGTGATTGTGTATGAAAAAACAATATGGTTATATAATGGTTTTTCCAGCTTACTGTAGCTTTCATGAGATCATGGGACTCATATAGTTCTGTTGATGCTAGAAAACCTTGCTTATGAAAGGACATAGAAGGAATGACAAGCTCACAACTACTTGAATAATAAAGACGTCTTGCTGAGATGAAGTGAGGCAGGGCACCAAATCAATAAAGAAGGCTATACCAAAGAGACAAGGTTCTGAAATCTTAAAACCATGTCTTAAAAGAGAAATTAGAAAATTAATTTTCATTCCACCAGACTGGGTGAATCATTATTAAAAGAAAAATTCCAAATGCAAGTTTGGGAGGATCCCAATCATTCGGTCCTAACACAAGCGTGAAGCCACCTCAGTGACAATTCTTCCAGCATCCCTCTACCTTCCCATCACTTTCTTTTTCTATTCTTCCTCATTTTATCCAATAACCTACCATTATCAGGGGGCCAAATTCGTTTACCATTATTCATTAAGACTGTACGAACAGTGCAAGTGAACTCATGCATCAAACAAACAAAAACAAATTATCTGGCTAAATGACTGGCAGTTAGTTCAAGTATCACCCCATCTCTGCAACCTAACCTTTACAAAATACTGATGTCTCACAGGGAGCTTACAACAGATAAGTAGATGCAAATAAATACATCTTAACCCTCAATCGGTGTCTTAATGCTACATCAATTGCCAGAAAAAAAATGCAAACCTTCCCAGAGAAATACATTTCTGTTTCTCTTATTTATTTCAATCAGGTGTAGGATGTGCTGCAATTAGCATTCATGATTTATGAAGTCAGAGTTTTAAAATATCAAAATAGTGTAATTACATAAGCTCGAAAAAATGTGTGGGTGGATGAGCTTTAGACACATTATTTACAGTATGTTTCTAATGTGGGTGTGAAGGTCTTAGGGTGGCAGTTTGGTTAGGCCTCAATGTGTGATCCATGCATTTTGGTTGTACATATGCAGTGGTATACAGTAAAGTCTTACCACTTTCATTCTTAAGTGTATTATCATGAGGAGGTCTGATCATATGAACGGAGCCGACTCCAAGGGCCCAACTAAAGGTGTCCGCCAGGCTGTTTTTCCAACCACAGTGACCATGTTCAAATGAGCAGGATGTCCCACAATCCAATTCATCAGTTCCATCTCCACAGTCATCTGTAAAGTCACATTTCTGCTCTTGCTTGTAGCAATTGCCATTTTCACACAGTAGTGAACCTGGTGGACAGGATCCTGTGGACACACACACAATACTCTAATGCATAAAAACCAAAATATGTTTATTTTATTCTGCTCATCACAATATTAATCTAATGTTTCCAGTACTGAATGATTCTCTTACAATATATATACTATCATTTAAAAGTTTAGTCAGATTTTTTATGTTTTTGAAAGAAGTTTCTTCTGCTCACCAAGGCTGTCTTTATTTGATCAAAATTACAGTAAAAACTTTAATATTGTGAAATATTAGAATTTAAAATATCTATTTTCTATTTCAATATATTGTAAAATGTAATGTATTCCTGTCGACAAAGCTGAATTATCAGCATCATTACTCCAGTCTTCAGTGTCATATGATCCTTCAGAAATCATTCTAATATGCTGATTTGTTTTGCTCCTCAAGAAACATTTCTGATTATTTTCAGTTGGAAACAGGTGTGCTGCTTAATATTTTTGTGCAAACTAGGATGCATTTTTTTCCAGATTCTTGAATAACAATATAAAGTCTTTACTCTCACATTTGATCAATTTAAGGCATTCTTGCTGAATAAAAGTATTAATTAAAAAAAAAAAAAATGCTGACCCTAATTTTTTTGAATAGTACTATATATCAAGTTATTATAGAAAAAATATATTATTGTATTATAGTACTTAAGTCAACGATTATAAATATTAAGTATCATAAATCTATTTACTCTACTCAATTCCGTTCCTGGGGACCCACTGCTGTACACATTTTGTATGTCTTCCTTATCTGACAGATTCAATTCATTTTATGGAGCTTTTTCATAAAGAGCCAATGATCTGAATCAGTTGTGTTAAATAACAAAATGTGCAGAGCAGAGGATCCCCAGGACTGGAGTTGAGAACCACTTGTTTAGAGGAAGAAATATATACTTCGGTTTCTCTAAACAGCTTTTTTCCTGGCCTTATTATCCTGAACATGGTATTGAAAAACAAATATGCTGAAAAATAAAAATAATAAAAAAGGATGTTCATTGTCAATAGTCTAGCTCATAGATTGATTATACATTTGTGGAGCATTGTAACACAGTTAGCTTTACACTGATAGCACTGCATGTATATATGGCATCATTAGTACAAGTCTACCTGGGAGTAACAGGGCAGTGGTGTCTGGGTTAAATCTGCTGCTAAGAATACAGCCTGATGAGAAGATGATGTCGTCCAGGCAGATGTGAACTTGAGTATTGAGGCCCACCTTGCCTTCAAGCATAATGTAGAAGCTTTCAGAAGATGAGAGAGGCACTTCCTGTCTGTTCCAGTAGTTCCCTTGATTACCAGTGAGGCTGAGTAAGAGTGAGCGGCTGGAGTTTGTAAACATGTACACGTTCAGAGTGCCAATGCCGTCACCAGACATGTGGACGTAAAAGACCATCTTAGAAAGCAGACAAGAAAGAAAGAATTGTTACGTCAGCTAAAATATCACATGCAAATATGCCACAGTAATCACAGTGGAGCTGATGTTTTGACCAACAATATGATTGCAAGTGGAATATATTTTATACAACATTCAACAAAGTAGTAGTTAATACTAACTTACATTTTAGATCAGGGATGCAAAACTCAATTCCTGGAGGGCCACAGCCCTGCAGAGTTAACTTCAACTCTAATTAAATGCATGTGATCCAGCTAATCAAGACCTTCAGGCTTATTTGGAAACTACAGGTATGTGTGTTGAAGCAGGGTTAGAACTAAACTCTGCAGGGCTGCGTTATCCTCCAATATTCCCAATTACTTTGTCTCAGGCCACATCCACAAGAAGCCAGAGCTTTCCATATCTGATCTTTTTTTCTCCCCTCGTTCTAAAAAAAAAAATCTGTAAACACGGCGTTGTCTCAAGAAATACCTGCGTACACATGAAACCACTGAAACCGACTCAAAACGATGGTGTATACTTGCCAGAGCAGTATATATAAAACTGTAATTCGGCCACAGAGATACACTAAAAACAGAGAAGAGGACTTGGAGTATGCAAGTCGAGGGGTCGAGACGTGGGGTGATGACATCATAGTTTCACAAAATATACGAATTGGCTATGCACAAAATTTTTACATATACAGCTAAACGCATCTCCATGTGGATGGGCTCTCAGTCAACATTAAAGGCTCCAAGCAACACACAGTAGTGGAGTATTTCATTCCTGAATGAATCAGTGTTTTGAACGAATCAGTTGAGTGAATGATTCAATGATTCAATGACTCATTCAAAAAACAAAAATTGTGTTTCCATAGAAACAGGTTCAGTCATCTGGACAATTTGTCATAATGTAATACTATGTTCCAATCCAAAAACATATTCAGCCTATTTCCATATGAATACCAGATTAAGTCAATGGCTGTACAATCATGCACTTCTAACCAGCTAAAATAGCAAACCTGCTAAGATAGTCTGGCACTGTGGTCTCTCTCTGGCAGAAAGCCTTGTAAGGTTTCTTGTAAGGTATTGATAGATTTTGCTTGTTATGATGACTGATATTCTTCTTCTGTTTCTGTATGTATGTGTAAATGGCTCCTGTCAGTGTCTGGTTGACTGGTGAACTAGTGGAAGAGTCTGACCTTTCAAGATCAGACATTTGATTGTGTTATGCATCCACTCACATGCACGTACACGCACACATTTGCTACTTTCCTAAAGCACATAACACAAAATCTAAACAACAACAAAAATTGTCATCTAATCTAATTGTCATTTACAATGTCTAAAAACATCTAACCAAGGCTGACAAGTACACACAGAAACTCCTCCTCTTCAGCTGCTTCTTGTGATTGATTGATGGAAGCTGAATGGGAGGACAATGGGAAAACGAGCCTCTGTGGTCTAATAACCTCATACGCACATACACACAGAATGAACACAGTCTGTCAAGTTAGAGGAGACCCAAGAACATGATTGTCTTCACACATAAACCGATGTGAGCTTTGAAAGAAGCTCCTCTTTCTCATAGACACTGTGTGTGTGTGTGTGTGTTTGACAGGATGATGGAGTGCTGCCAGCTGGCTCAATGACAGGGTTATGTGTTTCACTGTAACAGAGACAAATCCTGACATTCACTTCCTCCTATTATATTCCAGTCTATGGATCCAACATTGCAGGGGAATTAAATATTCTCAAAATCAAGGAATTCATTAAGGTGTAAAGAGTACCTGAAAACCATACTTGAAACTAGACAAGATAACTATTCAGTTTTTATGGAATTATAAAACAGCAAGAATTAAAAAACAACACTTATTTAAATCTAAAGAGAAGAGGGGATTTGGGTTACCTTTCTTTAAAGCATACTATTGGGCGGCGCACTTGAATATGGAAAGACGATCCAACAGAAGGAATTTGTGAACAACCCGAATGGTTTAAAATTGAACAAGCTCTTTGCTCTAACTCTTCATTGCAGGCACTATGCAACAGTCCAGGGAAGATTAGTAAGCTTATCTATAATAATCATTTTGTTATTAGGCCAGTCTTTAAAAATCTGGAAACAAATGAAGACATATATTAAAGCTCCTAATGTATATCTTGATAGCCCCATATGCAAGAATCACTCCTTCATTTCTGCTCTTAATGATATGGATTTTTCACTTTGGAAACAGAAGGGAATAGGCTGTGTCATCTCACTTTATATGAATGGGCATTTCTTGTCCTTTAAAGAGCTCCAGTCAAAGTTCGGGCTACCAAATTCTCACTTCTTCAGATATCTCCAAATCAGAGACTATGTCAGAAAGTATTTTCCTGATTTTGAACAACTTAAAAAGCATGAAAAATTAGAGGAAATAAACAGATTTAAAGCTGAAAGCTCTAAAGCAGTGTCATATTTCTATAATGTATTAACTGATCTGGTGGATAGTGACACAACTACAATTAGGAAAGCATGGGAGAAGGACTTGGGTTTCACTATTGAGGATGTGCAATGGGAGGAATGCCTACAGAAGATACATGACTGTTCAATTAACACTAGACACAACTTAATCCAGTTCAAATCTCTGCATAGAGTATACATGTGCAAAACTAAACAGCATAAGATTATCCCTGAAGTGTCACCGGTATGCAATAAATGCAAGGTTGCGGACGGTACACTGTTACATTCACTTTGGACAAGTTATAACCTTCACAAGTACTGGACTGATATTTTTGTGCTGCTTTCCAAATTGTATAAAAAAAAAAATGATTGCTGTTTTCGGGGTAATTTCTGTACCTTCTTTTAGTAAATATGAAAGACAGTATATTTCTTTATTTATGGTTCTTGCAAAGAGATTGATTCTTCAGAGGTGGAAATTGTTCCAACATTCGATGTGTTGTTGAGTGAGCTAGTGAGCATTATTCATATTGAGAAGTTACGATTTATTAACAACGATAAGCTAGATATATTTTGGAAAATATGGAAGCCAGTATTAGATCAGGAATGTGATAACTTTGTACTGGTTTTCAAACTGCATTATACCTTTGTAACTCTTAAATTTATTTACCTAACCATTATTATCTTGTTATTGTAGTATTTATTTATTAATTTATTTTTATTTTTTTCTCCCCACACCCTTCTGATGTTACCACTGTGATCTAGAGTACATTTATACATTTGGTATACCGAACTATTATTTCCTTTTTGTACCTTTGTTCTAAAAAACAATTGTCATTTAAAAACTATTAATAAATAAATTTTAAAAAACAAACAAAAAAACAAAATACTTGAGTAAAATTACAGATATCTTACAGCGTGAATGACTCCTTTACAAGTTCACCAAATCCAATACAACTTGAGTAAAAGTCTTAGGCCTGGTTTCACAGACGAGGCTTAGATTAAGCCAAAATTAGACCCTTAGTTCAATTAAGACATTTAAGTAGGGATGGTACCATGAGGCGTTGTTCACTTGCAGAAGGCAAGCTTCTGGAGGGTGCATAAGTCTGAACTAGTGAGTTTAGGTGCTTTGGTGCAGAGCCAGTGGTTGTCTTGAAGGCACACATCAGTGCCTTGAATTTGATGCGAGCGGCTATCGGCAGCCAGTGCAAACAGATGAAGAGAGGTGTGACGTGTGCTCTCTTAGGCTCATTGAAGACCACTCTTGCCGCAGCATTCTCGATCAGTTGCCAGGGCTTGATAGTACATGCCGGAAGGCCCGCTAAGAGAGCATTACAATAGTCCAGTCCGGAGAGAACAAGAGCTTGGACTAGGAGTTGTGTGGCCTGCTCTGACAGGAAGGGTCTAATCTTCCTAATGTTGTATAAAGCAAATTATAAAGCAAATCTGTAGGACCGGGCCGTCGTAGTAATATGGTCTGTGAAGCTTAACTGATCATCAATCACAACTCCAAGGTTCCTGGCTGTCCTAGAAGGAGTTATGGTTGATGAACCTAGCTGTATAGAGAAGTTATGATGAAGTGCTGGGTTGGCTGAGACCACAAACAGTTCTGTCTTCGCAAGGTTGAGTTGAAGGTGATGGTCCTTCATCCAGCCAAAGATGCTCTAGTCCTCAACACCCAAGAGATTTGTGAGGAGAGCAATGACGTGCAGTTTTATTTTGATTTTAGATTATAAACTTCTCAAAATTGCAATAAATCAAGGTCGACAAAAACAGCCTCTAAACGTCTACAAACACTCAAGTGACAGTTAATCTCAAGTGCTCAAAAAGGGAATAATAAATATCCTTCAAAAAGGTCTCAATATAACAGATAAATGAAATAATGTCAAGTACAATTAAATAGTCAAAGTCTACTTGCACTGGATGTGCTGGTTTTGGCCTCATCACCAGCTGCAGTCATGTCCTCATCTCATATTTGAAACACCTGCGATTCAGCAACTATTAGCTAATGCACTCGCATTCGTGTCAAGTAGCCCTTGTAACGGCAAAACACACAAGATATAGTACCTTCAATGCCCTGTTGATGGCAATATCACTTCTTTTGTAGCATAAATAAATAGTTAGGTGCCATGCAAAATGTAGAGTGATTGCTGCTGCGTCCGAAAACTGGAAAATGCTGCCTTCTGAGGACACATTTCAAGGTAGGAAGGCATCAAGGCACGTCCGAATCCAATGTTAGCTTCACTTCCTGTTTCTTGAGATACCTTCATCTGATCGATTTCTGAAGGCAACATAGATGTATCCTCAGAGATTGTATATTATAGGGAGATGAAAGGGTCTGTATCTCTCACCATTGGAGAAAGCATAATGGCTAACTTAATCACCTCTCAGCCTATCGTGTAATGGCAGTGACATCAGTGCCCGCCATTCAAAACTGGTTCAAAACACCTTCCCTGCGTACTGCCACAGCCGGAACCTTAGCATTAGCTATTATGCTTTTTTGGCTAAAGGTTGCAGGCTTGCCTTCCAGTGGTTTTACACAACATCTATTGTTCTATCTGTTAAACAGTAATGCGGCACATTTGCTGTTGTTAATGCCGTAAATGAGTCCTACCTGTCGCAACATTCCCTAGTCTGCCTTGTCTTAAAAAAAAAAATACATTTTTATCAAGCTAAAATCTACATATAGTTCCCAACGAAAGTATTGTTTAGTGTAAAACATGCTGAAGATTAGTGAACAGGCTGTCGATTAATTAAATGATTAGCTATTTCCCCACAAAAGTTGTTTAATCAGCATAGTGAAGCCTCTCATCCATTGACATCCATTCAAAAAACGGCCTCTGGTCTCCTTCCCTGCGTACCGCCAGACGGGGAGTGTTAGCATTAGCCGTTACGCTTTTTTGGCTAAAGGTTGCAGGATTGCCTTCCAGTGGCTTTGGTATCCTCCACTGCCTTTGATATCCCATAATCCTGTGCGTCCATTCTGTCACTGTTGAGCTAGAAAATTAAAGATGGCGTCCGAAAGTTGAGTTTGCTGGTCAGTTTGTGTGTAAATGTATGTTTTTGAACAACATTTTCCGTTTTTGATGTAATTTCTAGCGAGAAATTGCTACTGTAATTAAATATTTGTATAGTTCTCACCAAAGCTAATGCTATTTTGCGGTAGATTATTAAACTGCCTCAAAAGTCTCTCTGAAATCAGTTTCGTGAGGTACCTTCATGCATAAATGCTGCCTTACAAGTCACTGCCTGATAGGGCAGCGAGGCAACAAGTCAGCTGCCTAGGTTTTCGAATGCACTAGTAAAAGTTGCTAATATCTTTGATACTCAGTAAAACGTTAAAGTAGCTAAAAAGATACTTAAGTACAGTAACTAATTACATTTACTCAAATACTTTACAAAACTGGGAATTAAAGATCATCATTGTGCAAATGATCTAATTGAAAATATCAATATATCAATCCTTCTTTAATCTATCACAAACATTATTCAAAGAATTTCCACTGTATTGTCCAGGGCTGTGAAGCCACCTTGCTGCTGTTCTCAGTTGTGTTTGTAACAGGAAGGTATAAAAAGACTGTAGAAGTAAAGCTTTTTGGACTGGTAGATGATCAGCAAATATATTTTGAGAGGTTTCATGAGGCGCTCCCTGATTTTTGAAGTTCCTGGCAGGGAAGTTACAGAAATTGTGATGGATCCTTCTACCTTTAATTGTGTGTATACCGGTTTGAACGTGCAATATTACAAAACATTAAAAGAAAAAAGCAGGGGGGAAAAAATAGCTCTAGAGAACCCATATCTAAACACAAGATCAAATTTACCTTTGTCTTTTCAGATAAAAGAGTTCATTGTGCCATAAAAACATAATGTGACAACTTCACTGTAACAAAATAATCTATACCAATTTCAATACATTACTTTTCAGTAACACTTTATTTTAGGGTCTTTTAACTAGTTGCTTATTAGCATGCATATTACTAGAATATTGGCTATTTATTAGTACTTATTAAGCACATATTAATAACTTATTCTGCATGACCTTATTGTACATTCTTAATCCTACCCAATACCTAAACTTAACAACTACCTTACTAACTATTAATAAGCAGTAAATTAGGAGTTTATTGAGGGAAAAGTCGTAGGTATTAGATTATATGTGTTGCCTATACTAAAGTGTTACCTACTTTCTTTCTAAGCCATTTATTGGGATGGAACGCAGTCAGATAGTTTGTTTAAATAACACATTTCCAAAAACATTTTTGAAAATGGAAAACTACCAACTGTTAACTTCTGCAAACGGTTTTCAGAAGTCTATGTCGACATCTTCCCCACAGAACTCAGGGTTGCTGATTTTATGCAAGAATATCAGTTTTCCATGAAAAAAAGGAAGCAGGAACATATGAACGAAACAAGAAAAACAAAAGGCATCTAACCACCGGTCACAAGGGGAAGTCTATGGAAGTGTCACAACTATCACTCCTGTATACTGCTTTTTTGCTTTGTTGATTGTTTCCATTGTAATTGTTCTTAATGTGATGCAAGTAAAAATTGATCTTGGACTACATTGAATCACATAAAAACACCAGTGAGCACTCACTTTGCATTCTTTGCTGCGGTGATGGAAAAGAGGTCCAAGGATTTGGGCAGTATGTCCAGTTGTCTGTGGGAAGGATCCTTCTAGATATAAGTAGTGGCCTGATGGGTTACGGAGGGTGTGATCAGTGGATGGTCCAGTCCCATGAGTGTGCATATTTCCTGGTTTTATCAACCAATCAAAGTCATCATCTTGGCTCTGTCTCCATAAGCAAAGGTCAAATTCAAAATTGCAGCGACCACTGAATCCCTCTGGAAAAGAAAATATTAATACTGTTATTAATACTGGATTGTGAAAATGAAAGTTGTCATCATTCACTCACCCTCATGTCATTCCAAACCCGTAGGACTGACCTTCTTCTGCAGAACACAAAAGAACATATTTTAAAGAAAGTTGGTGTCCAAACAACAACAGTCCTTTATATGGACCAAAAAACAAACAAACAAAAAAACACAAAGACATTTAATAAAAAAAAAAAAATAAAAAAAAAAACTTTCTTTTGTGCTCCATACTGTAGAAAAAAGAAAGCCATACAGGTCTGAAAAGACATGAAGGTAAGTACATTTTGACACTATTTTAATTTTGGGGTAATCCATCCCTTTAAAACAAACATGACTGCACAAGCAAAACACATTTAATACAGTATGTGTGTCAGATGTAAAGTTATTCCATACACAAAATCTGTAACTGACAACTGAGATACAGTTGAAAAGAAAAAAAAAACATCTGGGAAAAGGTGACAGGAAAGAGGATTCTCACTGCATATGTAATGATTCTCATCTGAGCCATCTCCACAGTGATCAATAAAGTCACACAAGTTGTCCTCAGAGATACAGTGACCGTTGGCACAGATGAACTCGTTGTTATGACAAGGAAGATTAGACGTTATTGGAGGGGCACAGTCCACAAATGCCACGTCATCAACAACAACATCCCCCATGTAGCTGATGCCCCGCTTGGCTTGAAGAACCACCTATTGATTAAAAAAAAAAAAAAAATACACATGCTGTTAAACTGCAGTAAACTATTTGTACTTCATATGCTCCACAATACTTTCATATGGCTGCATAGTCAAATGCACAAAGCGCAAATTCATATTTACTCTATAAGATAAGTCAGGTAAACAGACTGATGTAAAAGCTGTAATACTGTATACATCACTCAGAATCAACTGATTGCCTTAAAAGAAAAGCAACAAGAAAAACTGTCACTATGGTGTATACTGTACATATATATAAGGAGTTGAACTGGAAGTGCTTGAGAGCTGCTGCATAAGTTAAAGGGCACTAAGGCCCCTGATAGTACACAGCAAAAGGGCACTTAGCACTCACCTAACGAGTGAGGGTATCATGGAGTATCTAGCACAGTGGAGAACTATATTTGTAAGAGTGTTTATATATAAGCAGTGTTGATAAATATTAATAATGCAAAGGCCAGATGGAGAAAAGGTCATGATATTTCTGATCAAAGCATCAACAGTTCAAACATCAGCCTGACACAACATTTTGCTGTACATTTCAGGAATACTGAACACACACAGTTCTATGATCACCTTTATAAAAAAGTAAATATTTTCATGAATTTTAACAAATCATATAAAATTTGTTTACATGGTTGACATACAGTTCAACAGTTTGAGGTTGGTAAGATTTTTAAAAATGTTTTTAAAAGAAGCCTCTTTTGCTCACCAAGAGTGCATTTATTTGATTAAACAGTAATTTTTTAAAATATTATTACAAACTGAAATAACTATTTTAATACATTTTTAAAAGTAATTTATTCCGGTGATCAAAGCTGAATTTTCAGCATCATTACTCCAGTTTTAGTGTCACATGATCCTTCAGAAATCATTCTAATATGATGATTTGGTGCTCAAGAAACATTTATTATACCATCAACCAGGATTCTTTGACAAAAACAGCAATTTATTTGAAATATAATTCTTTTGTTTGTCTTTACTGTCACCTTTGATCAGTTTAATGCATCTATGCTGAATCAAATTTTCAGTGTTTATTGAGTAAAAGTATTTAGTTCTTAATAATTAGAGAACCAGAGGGAAAATACAGTAAATTAAAAGACTTATTTTTGAAAAATTCAAAGCATTTATTCCAACCATTCATTCATTCATTCATTCATTTATTCATTCCAGAAACACTGACCTGGATGTTATGATGGATTCCTATGAAGACCTCACCCCGCCTCCAGCTGCTGCCTTGGTTACCATTTTGGGACCAAACTTCATGTGTGACAGTACCTGATTTGATGAAGACCTGCACATACAAGTTTGAGATTGTTTTGACAAACTGCAAATTGTTCTCTGGAAAAACAAACATTTTATACAAAATGAAGCATGAAATTTATTGTCACATTAATAATATGTTTTGATGTTTTCAAGGCTTGGGTTACCAAGGCAGCAAATGAATAACAATTATATTCATAATTTCTAGATAATTGTACCTGCAGAGTTCCAACAGTGAAGCCACTCATGTGATACCAGAACACCAGAGTGCACTGGGGTCCTGTTATTTTGATGGGAGCAGTCAAGAGATTAGTGGTGTGACCATATTCTCCATTGGAGCTGTCCGCAAATATATACCAACCCTGTGAAGAACCACTGCAAACAGTACATGTGTACAGATGAGTAAACACAAAGCATTAAAAAACACTGACATACATGCAAACCTGACCATGCGTTTATAAATGAAAGCGCAAACACATTCCAGCAAATGATGGTGCTCTTTCTTTGCTCACAGTGTGTGGTCATTAGCAGGTCTGTGGTTCTGTTCTCCGTGGTAAATACTCTCCCCTTTTCCTGTCTGCCAGCGAAAGGCATGTGGAGGAACAGGAGTGGCTGGATCACTTAAATACCATCCACAAAGCATGCCACCTTCAAAATCACAATACTGCTTCACTGAAAACAGAGAGCAGTAATATCAGAAGGATGAATGGACAGAGTTTGGGGTCAGTAAGGTTTTTAATGTTTTTAAAACATTAGGTTCACCAAGGCTGCATTTGATCCAACACTTTATTTTGATGGTCACTTTTGAACACTTTTGACTATAAGAAACTTATTAGTAGACTGTAGTAGACTGTTAGGGTTAGGTGTTCTGTTCAGGTTAGTACAATAAGTTGACATGATGTAGTTTAAAGTTACTTATAGTTAGTAGATTGTCTGTTGGGAAGCATCAAAATACAGATATTAAGCAGACAGTCTACTAATACTCTAATGACTGCTAATTGACATGTAGTTGCAAAGTTAGAGTTAGTAGAGTGTCTAAGAAGGACCATCAAAATAAAGTGTTACCGAAAGTTAAAAAAAAAACAAAAACAGCATTTATTTTAAATCTTATGTAACAAAGTAAAACTCTGTAATGTCAGCAATGTTAATTTCTTTCAGAACCCAAAGGCCCAAAACTTTTGAACTGACAGACAGACAGACAGATAGACAGATAGATAGATGCCTACCACAGTGCTCTTCATCAGAGCTATCGGAGCAGTTGGGTGTGAAATCGCACACTTGACTGAGGTTCACACACTCGCTTGTAGTTGAGCACACAAACTGGTCAGGGGGGCAGCTATGAGAGGGTGGTGCTGACACGGTGAACAGCGGGGCAGAGGTGCTGGGCTCTTTTGAGGGCAGTTCACCTATACAAGGATAAACACACATAATTACAAACAGTTTTACCTTAAAATCATGAAATATGCAACCATAGATCCATGAGCACAAAATCCAGTCATTGTTATTTCACCTTCATATGGCTGACAGCCAAGGAAAGACAGATCATCTATGGCAATATCTCCTCTGAAGTCATCACCAACAGTCCCCTCCACTAAAATCTGCAGCAGCAAGAATGAAGACAGAAGAGGCCATCTTTACTTTGCAGCTTGCACAAATATGATTTTGTTATGCCTTGTCTTATTAGTTTCTGTTATGTCTTGTCTTATCATGTAGTAGACCTTTGAAATTGTTATGTGCCACAGGATGGCAAAGGAAAGGAAGTTAAAGAATTAAATATCTAAACGTTAGTGTGAAGAAGAAAAATTAAAAAAGCTTTTAAATATCAGTCTGCATATGCGGGGGACATCAGTTATGCTCATCTTGGCTCGCTCCTTTTAAGTTATCTTGAATAAACAGCTAATTTTTCATGAAGCACATACAAAAAGACCTAAACCGGAAGCGATCTAATCTGTTTTACAAAAAACGGAAGTTAGATTGCGCATATAGACAGAGATTGTATATTATAGAGACAGAGCGCATTTAGTATAATCTGAAAACCACGCCCACCCCTCCAATGTATTTCTTATAGTAATATGACCCATTGCGATCTGTCTCACTGCCTGTATCCACTTTTGTGTCCTTAAACATGCGTTTTTTGGGGTCGACAGCTTATAAAAACATAGTTCTGGGTTTTTTTAGCTTGTTTGCTGCACACCTTGTCACACAGCAGCTTTTAGACATTGTTAGGTTTTTTGTTATAAGTCAGAAATGACAAGGAGGCAGCCTCACGCAATACAAAGTCAATGGAGATGGTTGGATCCCCCCCCCCCCCCCCCCCCGGTGGGCGTGGTTTTCAGATTATGACGCGTGTCTCTATTGGAGAAAGCGTAACGCTAACTTAATCATGTGCAGCACCTCTCAGCCTATCATGTAATGGCAGTGACATCAGTCGCAACATTCCCTAGTCTGCCTTCTTTTAAAAAAATACATTTTTATCAAGCTAAAATCTACATATAGTTCCCAACGAAAGTATTGTTTAGTGTAAAACATGCTGAAGATTAGCAAACAGGCTGTCGATTAATTAAATGATTAGCTATTCCCCCACAAAAGTTGTTTAATCAGAATAGTGAAGCCTCTCATCCATTGACATCCATTCAGAAAACAGCCTCTGGTCTACTTCCCTGCGTACCGCCCTTATCAGTCGCTCTCTATTTTTTTCCCTCTTTTTGAAAGTTGTGAAAACACTACTGTGGAGTTTTTCTTTTGCTATTTGAGCAAATGGAAACGCACAAAAAAATATATTTAATGTATTTTCTCATTTACTGCTATAGAATTTTACCCAACTATGACGACTTCCTCTTCTGAGAAACCCGGAAATGTGAAAAGGGTCTATAACAAAGTCTTTAAGACAAGTCATTTCACTCGGCGGCCATCTTTGAAACGCCTCTCGGGCATCCAAGTGTAGCTCCTATCTCTTTGAATGGGGAAACATCAAATTTCCAAAGCTGTTTGCCAAGCTTTCGATTAAATTTCATATTTGAAATCACCAATGAAATCTGACAACGACTGTCTCATAAATTTTGTTTCTAAACGCTCGAATCATGATAAAAAACTGTATTTTTCAGGCTGGATCAAGCTAATGCGCATCTCTTGTGCCTTATTTCGGAGGCGCGCGTCTGACTGTTTCTATAGAAACCGGAGCTTCTAACAGCCGCTGCAGTGACGCAATGACTTTACTAATTGGCGATTGGCTCTTATTTAGAAGGCGGGACTTATTCCGCCATATTGCGCGTTGCACTTTCTCCCATTCAAAACAATGAGTGATGCGTCTTGTGTTATTCTATAGTCTTTGTCTATAACCAATGACAAGCGAGTAGCGAGATCTGACGTTTCCATAACAACAAGGAAAAAATGGAGAAGGTGCTGGAATCCAGTCCTTGGTTGTTCAGGTAAGTGTATCATCTACTACTTGTCATTAACAAAACTATCACCTGCTCAGCAACAGTTATCAATACCGTAACCAGCTGATTAGGCGACGCTTGCCATTATACACTAGCTGTTGTTACAGCAACAGAAGACGCCCTCGGCTGCTATTTGGAACCAAAAGCTGACCGTTTTTTGTTTTGTTTTTTAACTAAAAAAGCGCCCTTGTCAACTTTTTATTGTCAAAAAAGATGCCAAGTGTGAACACACCTTAAAGTTTTTTTCCTGAATGAATCAGTATGTTTGAACGAATCGGTTGAGTGAATGAATCTAATGACTCCCTCATAAAGACTCAATTGCCGCCACCTACTGGCACTGATGTAACCCGCAGAAAGACGCTACCCACCACTAATGCGCAGACTGGTATGGACGACATGGCGATAAAAATATGAGATGGGAAGGAAAATGATATTTCAATGCATTGCGTTCTCTCGCAAAAAGTATTGCATTCCCCTGAGAAATTTTAATATTATTAATATTACACATCAGCAGGAATAGAGTGCATTTAAAGCTGGAGCAGCCAGTCAATCAAAGGATTCAGCACACAAGGACACCATTACCCCCATATGACCCACCCTCTTCAGTACCCGTAATTCTGATCAGTGACTCACCTGAAAGTGGTGTGCGCTGTTGATCTGCAGTATCTCCCTGTGCCAGAAGTTGCCTTGGTCACCATAGCGAACCCACAACAAGTTTCCCCTCCCACTGTTACATGTGCGCATATACACAGCCAATCGGAACACATTCTGGCCAAACATGTGATAGTGGAATCTGAAAATGCACTGTGCTTTGGGTTCAGGACCTTGGCAAGGAGTTGGAAGAAAAGGCCGACTGATAAGAACGGCGGTGTCTTTGAACTTCTGTGGGTCTGAAGATTCGATATAGAGGAAGTGGCCATCCACATTGGCGTGTGTGTGGTCCTTCCATGGGCCTGTGTTGAAAGTAGGAGTGGGTCCTTGGATACGGGTCCAATCAAACATATCCACCTCATGTTCCTGAGTCCAGCTACACAGGCCTTCCTCAAAGTCACACATTAGCTCTGGGGCTGATAGGAGAAGAAAAGATCATTGTAAACCAATTGACCAAAAAGAGCTAACGTCAAACAATAAACTGCTTTGATGAACTGCTTTAAAACTCCACTAATACTGACAGCAGTTTTCCTCGTCTGTTCCATCTCCACAGTCATCGATCAGGTCACAGATCAGAGAATAGTTCACACATGCTTTGCTCCGGTGGCAGTGAAAGTGATACGGAGTAGGGCACATCTCCACAGCCTCGGGCAATGAGCAGTTATGGAACATAATATCATCTAGGGCAGAGACTCCCTCATACACGGCCAGGCTCAGCTTTGTAACCGAGATGTAGAAAGGCCTGGTCTGCCTGCCAATCTGGACAGTTACCGGGTGCCACTGGTTACCTTGGTTGTAAAGTGTTTGCCAAAGTAAAGTGATGCTGTCTAAGCCATCTATCTGCAGATGCATTTCAGCAGCACCAACAGAATGGCCAGAATTATAGTGCCTGTACGCAAAACAATCAACATTACTATTAAAATCTGAACACTTAATGTAAAAAAAAAAAAAATATTGTGATTCATTTTTTGCAAATATAAACATACATTTTTAAATTATAATATTATTTTGTTTAATTTTTAATTCATATATTTCACCAAGCTTAGAAAGAGGTAAGGTGTGAGCCTTCAGTTACTTAGCAAATTCTTCATTCCTTACCAGAAGGTCATGACGCAGTCTGAACTTGCTTGCTGGAAAGTAGGACTGCGCAGCAAAGCCTGCTGGGAAAACCTGCTGCTTTTCTTGAAAATAAACATGAAGTGGCCTTGAAGGGAGAGAAAAAGAGACTAAAATGCAAACTTGTAATATTATATTATACTTTATGTCGATCATAAATTATTAGTAGATTTTGTGACTTTTAAAAAAAATCATTCATTTGAATTCAGTTAATTTGAATGTTTTTTGCTGTCTAAAATAAATATTAACAGACAATGGAAATGGCATTTGCAATCATTAATTTGACCCTCTTGATTTGAACATCACCCTGAGGCAGACCACAATTATGTATAGGAGCACAGTTTGAAAAGCAGCACTATTTTACCTTTTGCAAAACATTACAATTGAAATGAACTAGTCTAATTCACACACAGTGTATATGCCCAGATGATTTGTAGATAAACATTATCAGTAGAGAAACTGAAATGTTAAGAAATGTACACATAAAATCAGTGGATTCAGTTTATAGGTCAGGGGCCACATTCACAAAAAATTTTATCTTACCACTAAGAGTTCTCCTAAATGGCAGTAAAAGTTCTTATCTAAGAGTTTTCTCTTAAAACCTATTCACAAAGCTGCTGAGACCAACTTTTACTAAGGAATAGAGAGAAGTCTTAAGCTAATAGAAAGGGCGGGGTTGACCTTGTTGCTATGGACTATGGACCACAGTAATTGGCTGATGGGGAGGAGCCTCTGTCAGCGATTTAATCATAGAAATATTGTAGAATGAGGTATCATGTTGCCATATACAAATAAAGGTTTTAAAATAAAAATGTTGCCATATTCAATTAAAGGTTTTAAAAAAATGTAGGCTAAGTGTCACTAATTAAACTAGTATATGTTCAGCTAATTGTCCACCTCTTACATATCTTACAATCTCGAGAGATTGCAGAATTCAAGTGACAAATTAGGTTTTATAAACAAAGTTTTGGAGGAGCACATTCAAACGGTCTATCTAATCAGCTTGAGTGGAGGTATATATACACAGACGAGAGCCGACTCACATAGTTACCTTGACAGTTTTCTGCTCTCGGCTGGCTGGGGATACGAGGAGAACTCTGGGTTTGGGCAAAATTCCAAGCTCGGAGCGCACGATCCCCTTGGACAGCACACCAAATACACTTATTATATACAGGTGCATCTCAATAAATTAGAATATTTTTTTTTTCTGTAATTTAATTCAAAAAGTAAAACTTAAATATATTCTAGATTTATTAGACATAAAGTAAAATATTTCCAGACTTTTTTGTTTTCTTTTTGATGATTACAGCTTGCTGCTCATCAAAATCAAAAAATCAGTATCTCAAATTATTAGAATATTTAATTTCAAGTTCTATTAAATTACCATTCTCAGGGTATAAATGCTGGGTTTAGGTCAGTAATCCCAACAGCAGTCATGGGAAAGTCTGCTGACTTGACAGTTGTCCAGAAGACAATCATCAAGACCCTCTACAATGAGGGTAAGCCACACTGTTCGCATAGTGCTGAGCCAAAGCATATTCATGGAAGTTGACTGGAAGGAAATAGTGTGGTAGGAAAAGGTGTACAAGTGAAAGGAATGACCGCAGGCTTGAGAAGATTGTCAGGCGAAGCCGATTTAAGAACTTAGGAGAGCTTCAAAAGGAGTGGACTGAAGCTGGAGTCAGTGCATCAAGAGCCACCGCACACAGACGTTTTCAGGAAATTGGCTACAACTGTCACATTCCACGTACCAAGCCACTTCTGAACCAAAGACAACGTCAGAAGCGTCTTACCTGGGCTAAGGAGAAAAAGAACTGGACTGTGGCTCAGTGATCCAAAGTCCTCTTTTCAGATAAAAGTAAATTTTGCATTTCATTTGGAAATCAAGGTCCCAGAGTCTGGAGGAAGAGTGGAGAGGCACAGAAACCATGTTGCTTAAAGTCCATGGTGAAGTTTCCAGTCAGTGATGATTTGGGCTGCCATGTCATCTGCTGGTGTTGGTCCACTGTGTTTTCTGAAGTCCACAGTCAACGCAGCCATCTATCAGGAAATCTTAGAGCACTTCATGCTTCCTTCTGCTGACAAGCTTTATGGAGATGCTGGTTTCATTTTCCAGCAGGATTTGGCACCTGCCCACACTGCCAAAGGTACCAAAAACTGGTTCAATGACCATGGTGTTACTGTGCTTGATTGGCCAGCAAACTCACCAGACCTGAATCCCACAGAGAATCTATGGGGTATTGTCATGAGGAAGATGAGAGACACCAGACCCAACAATGCAGATGACCTGAAGCCGCTATCAAAGCAACCTGGGCTTCCATTACACCTGAGCAGTGCCACAGACTGATCGCCTCCATGCCACACCGCCTTGATGCAGTAATTCATGCAAAAGGAGGCCCAACCAAGTATTGAGTGCATAGAAATGAACAAACTTTTCAGAAGCCTGACATTTCTGTTTAAAATATCCTTTTTTTTATTGATCTTATGAAGTATTCTAATTTGAGATCGTGAATTGGTGGGTTTTTGTTAAATGTGAGCCAAAATCATCACAATTAAAAGAATCAAAGACTTAAACTACTTCAGTCTGTGTGCATTGAATTTATTTAATACAGAAGTTCCACAATTTGAGTTGAATTACTGAAATAAATGAACTTTTCCATGACATTCTAATTTATTGAGATGCACCTGTATATATTTTTTTTACTCTATTTGATAATTTGTAAGTGTGAACTAGTGAAAAAAAGTGCCACAGGTAATCAGGCATTATTATTTATTTATTAAAGATTTATTTTTGGTTTTATCGTAGATTCAAATCTGTAAATCAAAATATGTATTGCATTAGAAAAGGCTCAGCACCCAAGGCTTTATCGCTATTGCCTCAATGGTGTACACTACAGTGTCTTTGGGTAGATTGCTAAGGCGGATTGGCACCAACAATCATTGTAGGACTGTTTTTGATTTTGTCTTAGTGACCTAGGAGTCATCTTGACTACTCCTAGTGTTTCACAGATTTAGGAGCTACTTTTACCACTAAAATGCTTTGTGAAATACTCTTAGAGCAAAAATTTAGAAAAAAATAAAAAAATTAATTAGTCCTAAAATTAGGACTGACACCCATTATTTTTAAGAGTTTCTCCTAAATCGGCAAGTTAGGAGCTACTTTTAGCCTTAAGATGTTTTGTGAATACGGCCCCAGATCTACAATTTAGCATCTTTTGCGACTGTGAGACAAAGGCATTTCATATCTATTTATGTGAATGCTCTCACCTGCACTTGTATTAGTTGAGTGGTCCTGGGGTGGTGTTTGGTCTAGATACTCTATGGAGACTTCACCAGCTGAGCCTCTTACCCATTCAAATCCATCACCCTGGATGAGCTCATACCAGCCACATGAGTCAGACTCGAAATCACACTGTGCCGCTGAAAGTCAAATAAACATTATGAAGGAATTATGAAATAATAATGGAAAGGATAAAATCACCCTTTCAAAGCAGTGTGGATTTTTTTAACAAATGCCTATGCAGAAACTTTGTCAATTGCTTATTGTAAAACCAGAAAAAATAGGAGTGTAGCAACTTATAATGAGATAACAAAGCATAATGTAATAACTGTACATAATGTAATAAGTATTGCATTATTTATGTAATAAAATGTTCATAATGAAATCATTTTCATAATGTAATTAATAACAGTTTTTACATTATGAGAAATGTATTACATTATAAGCTCACAAAAAACATTGTCATTTTGTCATAAATGTAATAGCTTTTTTAAACATAAAAAAATGGTATAACCTTACAGTGCATTTTTAAAATTTAAATCCAGTCTTAAACTACCTATTCATGTAATTATTATTGTTATTAGAGGCCAAGCAGCAAAGGTGCGAAGGCAGGTATTGTATCTGTTAGTTTTCTTCTTGTTTTTCTTCCTCTGCTCTATAGCACCCAATATAACCATATGGTAAAACGTTGTAAAATTTGGCACACAGATAGAGAACATATTAACCACAGCAAACTTGTATTCTCTAACTCAATAGTGCCACCAACTGTCCAAATTTGCACTAATGTTTATGCTAATAACTTTTGAACTGTAAAGGCTAGAAACAAAATTTGACGATTCGCCATTTTGAATTTTCTGAAAAACCTACTTTTTCAAACTCACAACATCTTCAGATCATGCAGACAAACATTATGGAATTCAGGATGATTAGTTGAACCGTTCTCAAAATCTGTGCGAACAAATTTGACAAAGAGCACACCAAAATGAACGTGAGGCTATATATTCAGACCAAACTTGGTATATATCATCACAAGCATGACTTGAGAGTACTTGCACAATTTCAGCACAGCGCCACCTACTTAACATGGCTATTTTTGCTTATAACTTCTGAACAGTTTGACCAATTATTGATGTTGTTATTATATTATTATTATTGTACATTATTTCTATACATAAGCCAAATCATCAGTATAACAGCCAATGAAGAACAGAATAGAAATAGTGAAATAGAACAGTGTTCTATTTTCACATAATGCTTTTTAAAGAGTAGACACAGTATGATACAATTTTCAGTGATAAATCTACCCTTGAAATTACTGTTCTGTTAATAACCCTCTGTCGATCCGACTGTCCCAGGGCAAGATTACAAAAATGCGGAAGTATAATCTG
Organism: Hypophthalmichthys molitrix; assembly: GCA_037950675.1. NCBI lineage: Eukaryota > Metazoa > Chordata > Actinopteri > Cypriniformes > Xenocyprididae > Hypophthalmichthys > Hypophthalmichthys molitrix. Next base: position 19,725,344 of record CM075498.1, read on the forward strand.
TAGTTTTCATAAACACGTCATCCAATGGACTTTTGCTGACAAATAAATGTGAATTTCCAGGTCCAGGTCCTGGTCCAGGTTACAGGTAGAACAGGGCCCGTATTCACAAAACATCTTAAGGCTAAAAGTAGCTCCTACCTTGCCGATTTAGGAGAAACTCTTAAAAATAATGGGAGTGAGGTGAGTCCTAATTTTAGGACTCCTAAATTTAACTCCTAAAGAGTATTTCACAAAGCATTTTAGCGGTAAAAGTAGCTCCTAAATCTGTGAAACGCTAGGAGTAGTCAAGATGACTCCTAGGTCACTAAGACAAAATCAAAAACAGTCCTACAATGATTGTTGGTGCCAATCCTCCTTAGAAATCCACCCAAAGACACTTTACACCATTGAGGCAATAGCGATAGAGCCTTGTGTGCTGAGCCTTTTCTTCATAAATGCAATACATATTTTGATTTATAGATTGGAATCTACGATAAAACACCAAAAATAAATCTTTAATAACTAAATAAATAACAATGCCTGATTACCTGTGGCAGTTGTTTTCACTAGTTCACACTTACAAATGATCATCAAACATATGTCTAATAAGTGTATTTGGCGTGCTGTCCAAGGGGATCGCGCGCTCCGAGCTTGGAATTTTGCCCAAATCCAGAGTTCTCCTCGTATCCCCAGCCAGCCGAGAGTGAGCAACGGGTTGGCGGAGGGATATAGAAAACTGTCAAGTTAACTATGTGAGTCGGCTCTCGTCTGTGTATATATACCTCCACTCAAGCTGATTAGATAGACCATTGTTAATAAAACATAATTTGTCACTTGAATTCTGCAATTTCTCGGGATGCAAACATGTAAGAGGTGGACAATTAGCTGAACATATACTAGTTTAATTAGTGACACTTAGCCTACATTTTAAAATCTTTATTTGAATATGGCAACATTTTTATTTTAAAACCTTTATTTGTATATGGCAACATGATACCTCATTCTACAATATTTCTATGATTAAATCGCTGACAGAGGCTCCTCCCCATCAGCCAATCACTGTGGTCCATAGTCCATAGCAACGAGGTCAACCCCGCCCTTTCTATTAGCTTAAGACTTCTCTCTGTTCTTTAGTAAAAGTTGGTCTCAGCAGCTTTGTGAACAGGTTTTAAGAGAAAACTCTTAGATAAGAACTTTTACTGCCATTTAGGAGAACTCTTAGTGGTAAGATAAAATGTTTTGTGAATACGGCCCCTGGTGGACATTGTTCATTTATGTATACTGACATTGTAACAATACAAAGCAGGTTGAAAAATGCATTTATGGGACAAAGCGACTCAAATGATGGAGCATGTCATAATAACAAAATTAGTATAATTTTTATGAAAAAGGTTGAATTCACAATGTAGCCTAATAAGTGTGTTTTTGTTTTTTTTGTTTTTTACATAAAACTGACAAAACTGTTATTAATATCATTTTGTGCTCAAATTTAGTGTACTGAAAGATAATTATTATATTGTAAACATTTCACTTATACATTGTGCTGGTATTACCTTATGAACAGTGATGACATTATAAGTTGCTATAGTGTTTTCATAATGTAATATAATAATCTATTACATCATGTAAAAAACTCATTATTACATTGAAAATTCGTTATTACATTATGAGCCCAAGATTTTATTAAGATTTGAGAAAATTATTATGAACATTTTATTACATTAATAATGAAACCCTTATTACATTATGTGCAGTTATTACATTATGAGTTGCTGCAAGAGGTTTTGATATCAAAGTAGATGTTTCTTAAATAGTGACATGGCTCATATTCCAGTGGAATCATGTCAGCTTCAAGCTGTTTTGATCTTCGAGTCTGTATACTTACAACAGTTGGCCTCGTCCTCTCCATTGGGGCAGTCTAAATAAAAGTCACACACTTTCACCCCATCCACACAGATATTTGCCCCACAGTGAAACTGAGCTGAAAGAGGTGCCTCGATGTCAGTCTCTGTAGAAAACAATAAAGCCAACATATTATATATATTATAAAATATGTCTCTCATGGAGTGGAGAGCTTCTGAGAGCCTCATCCTGCATTATCACCTTTGTTAACCATGTCATGTGATGTAGATCTGAACATGGCCACATTATTATGATTAATTGGACTGTCTAAGGTACTGCTGAAATAATTCACAATAACGTGTTACCGTAACACCCACGCACCCACACACATATTCACAACCAAACATATTAACCTCCCTTTGAGACACTTGTTAATAGAAAATATACAGCCTTGTTCGGTTCTGTGCAGGTCTGTATTTATGTTGGAAAATAAAACATGTTTATGTTTTCTCGTAAAAAGTTAAGCATTTTTTAATGATAAATGTATAAAATATAGTTAATCAGAGATTAAATCTCTAAATGTAGAACTATAAAATCTTCAGAAGATAAAAAAAAAAAAAACACTCCATGATTTTATTATGGCACTTGCATATAACTGATGTCTCTTGGTCCTTCTAACTTGGGCTGAACTGTAAATTAGAAAGTTGCTGAGGTTCCATTCTGCCTATCACTATTGTCCCCCTGATGTCCCAGTTCATCCAGTAAAGGGCTGTAAATGTATTAGACCTTATTTACAGCTTTATATTCCTGCATCTCTTGAGCCCTCTGCACCTCACACCCTTCAGAAACCACATCAAAGTGAGCAGAGCCATCGCATAACTTCTTTGTGCCTTTACAAACAGCTACATCATGACTCAGAAATGGACATCCGAAGGAGGAGCGATCATAGATACTGGATAACTTACTGAATAAATAAGTATAGATAAGATTAGCCTATAAAAAGAAAAAGTTCACCCAAAAATAATCATTCTGTCATAATTTACTCACCCTAATGTCATATCAAACCAGAACAGAAAAGACTATTATTTTTATACCTTACAATTAAAGTAAATTTCATTGACTTTCACCGTATAGACAAAAGCAGCTGAAACATTCTTCAAAAGATCTTATTTTATGTTTCACTGAAGAAAGAAACTCATACAGGTTTGTAACGACATTAGTATTAATTATTCCAGAATTTTAGTTGAACTATCCTGTTAAACTTCAGAAGTGAAGTTGCTTTTTGGATTTAGACAGCCTAAATGGATTTGCAACTGGATTTGAATTATGAAAAGATATATTAGTGTTCACCCACCTACGGCTGGCATGCATTCTCTGCTGAAGGACAGATCATCAATCGCAACAACTTCATATGGGTCACTGCTGTTGAAAATCAATCCTCTAATCACAACCTGTAGATTCACAGCAGTTATGTTTTACTGATTCAACTATACACCATACATACTTCTGTAACACTTTATTTGTGTCCTTGTTACATGTTACTATATTATTTACTATAAATTGTGCAAAATTACATATGCAACTAACCCTAAACCACATCCTAATCTTAAGCCTAGTAAGTACATGTAGTTAATTAATAATACTCAATACTTAGATGTATTATTACACTGTAACACAGACACCTTAAAATAAAGTGTAACCACTACTTCTTTTTGTTCATGAGTTCAAACAATAATACCCATTCCCCCAAACTCACATAACCCCTCATTCAGTACATTAACACCAACCTTAAACTCCTCTCTGCTGTTTAACACCACCACTGTTCGCATCCAGGGAAGAGTGTGTGGATAAGGATTGGAAGTGGACTGATACCAAACCTCCTTCATCTCTCCTGAAGATTTGAATTGGATCAGAACCTGCAAAGTCCCTGTCAGCACCCCAATATGATGATAGAAAGTTAGCTGTTCAAAGGAAAAGACAACAAAGGGACACAAAATGTAAATTCCCCAAAAGAATGTTATGTGAACAAAGGATTCAAGCGGTGCATTGCTTGCTTCATTACACATGTTGAGCTTTAAAGCAGAAACATTAAAGATATTCAGCGGATGGCCAAATGAGACAAAATTAAAGCTGAAAGCATTTCATACTCAAAGCCATATTCCTGCCAAGTTCAATGTCATCTTATTTTTATTTAAGCAGAGAAGCGCTCAAAGTGAATTACTCCATATCCAATAGCAGAGGATCTATAACCATAGATCACAATGAGTTCATGCACTACCCACTGTGTCACGGCTCTGACAGCCTATACATAACTCTCTGCTATCAATAAGAGTGTGTAGCCGTGGCAGTGGATAAGTGCTCTAAACACTCAATCGGGTGCTTGAGCAAAGCATTTAACAAGATGCTGCTTGTGGGGTGCAGGACGAGGCCGAGAGCCATGGGAAAGAGTCTTACGGAAGGAGAACTGGATAAATAAAAGGAGGAGTAATGACAGTGCAAGACGAGAGAGGACCAGGCATGGACTTTACATTATGTTTTGTTTATGTGTGTGCGGCTGCGTCCATGAGGGGCTGCCGCTTTACTTCCGTTTTGTATTTATTTTAATTAGTAGGCCTACAACAAAAAATGGATTTTATTTATTACATAATTTCATAAAATTATTTTTTGAAATATTAAAGCCATAGATGAGAATCTTTCTCTGGCCAGTGTTACACTTACTTATACTGACACCTACCGGTGAGCACGCAGCATCATGCAAAATTAAAGGTTTACAGTAATGTGTAGTGACCCATGATAGGTTTATTTTGTGTCTTTCCTAGAATGGGCAGTTTGTGACTTTGCGTGATAAACAACATGCAGTAACACTGGAATTTCAAAACATTCAGTGGCACATTGAGTCACATGCCACTCAAATACTGATGTGCCACATACTGACAACATTTTTGAAAAAATATTTCTGACTTAAATGCGTTTAATTGACATTTATTTTAAAATATCAGTGAATTGGGCTATTTATTTAGGATTTTGTGTCACAATTAGGTCACTATAGCTGCTCAGCTCATCTGTAGGTCACTACTGGAGGAGTCACAAGACCCACAACATACGGTGACATGTTTCACGAGGCAGTGTCAGTGTTCCACGATAATGTCACTGGCACATGCCAATGAAGACCGAAAGTGCCACTAAGCAAAATGTGCTATTGGCTTCTGTGCGTTAGATGCCATGTCACTTAATGTTAAAACCGCTACTGTATTTTCAATGGCGGAGCAAAAACAGACAACTGACAATATTGTATCTAAAATGTAAGTCAGTATTCATTTCTTGATTATCGAACAGTTGTATAAAAGCAATATCACACAATAAATGTCATGGAAATTAGCATTTTGATATATAGCTTGCTTAAAGCAAATGGCAGTTTAGCAAATAAGCTACTATTTTTTATATGGCATCAGGATTTATGAATTCATTTAAAAATAGAGAATGAAATACAACACTAAAAGATGTTTAGTTAGAAACGTTGATAATGTTTTTCTGTACCCTGCATGTCTGTGAAGGCTGGAAAAGAGGACTGTATATTTCAGCAGTGACTCCTTCTCCGTTTTCGGATTGTATATAGAGGCAATGATCTGACAAAAAAGAATAAACAGTGTCTTGAGTAGTCAGAAAATACAGTATATAAATTCGAAATAGAATACAAATCTATTTTTCTTTTAAAATGGAACAGTTTTTTGAACCTTTAGACAAAATATAAAAGACAATCTTAAAAAAAGTTTGCATATGTGTTTGTATTATACAGTATATGGATTTTGTATCACATGAAGTTCACTCTCGAGGAGGAAAAACTTGATGCCCAAACTGAGAAAAATATGCAAATTGGTGCAGATTTTATTTATATATCAAAAATATTAAATTGTGATAGTTTGTAATGTAAATCAATGATATTTTCACAACAGTGTAAAGGACTACTTACATAAAATGCATATAAATATAATTTGTTACTCTATATCTCCCAATAAAAAAATCTTAGTAATAAAACATTTAAATGCTTTGTTTTATGATAAAAAACATATAATGCAATACAATGATGATTGAGAGATGTACATATAAATATTTTTTAAAAGCCTCTTGTATCATATTTGATAAATACATTTTTCTAATAAAAAAGACACATGTGCCATGACCCAATGGTAGGCATATTTAGATTTATCCTAAAAGTATGATATATCATACTTTCGGTAACACTTTACAGTAAGGTTCATTAGTTAACATGAACTATGAACTGCACTTATACAGCATTTATTAATCTCTGTTAATGTTAATTTCAACATTTACTAATACATTATTAAAATCTTGTTAACATTAGTTAATGCACTGTGAAATAACATGATCAAACAATGAACAACTATATTTTCATTAACTAACGTTAACTAAGATTAGTAAATACAGTAACAAATGTATTGCTCATGGTTAGTTCATGTTAGTTAATACATTAACTAATGTTTAACTAATGAACCTTATTGTAAAGTGTTACTATACTTTCTAAAAAAGAATGCAGTAAATTGTGTGAAACAGGATTTTGAGTAAAGTTTTGATCATGTCGATAATTTAGAGGCCTTAGAAATTCATGTATCAAATATGATAGGCTTTTAAGTATTATCCATACAGATATAAGATTAACTGTTTCTTACCAGTAACATTTTCTCTAAGGTCTGCCTCAGTACTGGGCCGACTCAAGCCTGAGCCTCTCATCCAAACATTATGTTGAAAACCACAGAAACCTTCCTGAAAGTCACATCTCACATACTGGGAACCTACAATAGAGGAAACTCACAGCTATATCAGGCCATTACAGTAGTAAATCAAACACTGGTGTCTTCTGATCATTTAAAATCTGTAACAGTATGTTTTGTTTATGTGTGACACCACATAAAAACATGTAACTCAACATGGAATCCATCACAACACATTTAATAGTTGCTTGACTGAAAATATGTTATCATACAATAGAGAAGATTAGACATACTATATAATAGGTAAACAGAATAAATGTTCTGTTGGACATCAGAAATAATTTATAAAGATGATGAAAATGCTAATGAATAATCTTTTCTTATCATCATTAAAAGGATGAATGTGCAAAACAAAAGCAATACGTCAACCTCAATTCCGTAATGTTCTGCCTTGTAAAAGCCCCAGAGAGATTTAATCAATATAATAAAAGCACTGTTGTATCTCATCTGTAGACCTTCCAGTGTGCCACTTTATGAGTGTGCCATAAGTCTCACTATTTACACATGAGGCCTTTAGGAGCATTTAAAACCATATTGTCAACAGAGAGGGGAAAAAAAGAGCCATTACTGTCAAAGAGTTGCCTGCGTAAGCACAGAAAACATACACAAGTAGAAGAGCGAAATGAAAAAAATATGAAGTGTTTAAGAATAATACATACAGTTCGTCTCATCACTGCCATCTTCACAGTTTTCTCTGAAATCACATACATGCTCCTCAGATACACAGCCTCCTTTCGCACAAGAAAACTGCTCAGGCAGACATGGAGTGGATGATACACTCGCCAAGACACAGAGCAGAAATGAGGCCTGTACGCACACCCTCATTGAGCTCTCCGATAGACAGTTCACCAGCTCATTCAGCTATATGTAAGCAAAAACACAGGCAGACACACTCACACCTCAGTATAAAAAAAAAAAATCCTTAAAATCCAGAGAGAGACAGCGTATAACCTCAACAGTCACGTCTCACAGAAGAACCATCCGCTCACACCAGCCCTAGCTCAAATGACTTTATGACTGTTACACAATAGGCCTGCTTTCTTTCATTATGTAGCAGTGTGTGTGCATGATGTCAAAGTCAAACTTCTTGTAACTGGCTAGAGATAAAGTGACAATAAAATGTAATCTATTATTTTAAGACACAATCTTCTGTGCAATAAGAACACAAGTTACAAGCTTAAGTTAAACAAACACATTTTGGTTATGAAATATAAAGCAATTTAAACAAGTCTTAATAGGAATTGTCGTTACTTAAATTTTCCTTAATTTTCAGCTCGAAGAAACAGGACTGAATAAGCAAGAAGGTGGCAAAGTAATCAGTCATGTATTAGTTCCAGCCTCTGTCCTGCACCGGCTTTACAAATGTTCATTCAGCCATAATTTTGTTTTTCATGAATCAGTGATTAAAATTCAAAATCATTCACAAATTGTGTGCTACAAGAGAAGCTCTGTTGGAAATAATAATATCCGAATAACCTTCAAGCACAAACGAGCACAGTGATATGAATGAGGAATAAATACTTAGGGATTTAAAACTGCAGCAAAGTCTGTATTGCTTGTAATTTTGATATACTGTATATATATAAAAACGCTTTTTATTTTCTTTTATATTCACAACTCTTCAAGGCAAATCCAAGATCTCTGTAAAATCATGATCTTTGAAATTCAGCAGCGCAAATATAAAGAGATCTTGGTAACACTTTAGTATAGGGAACACATATAAACTATTAACTACAACTTTTCCCTCAATAAACTCCTAATTTACTGCTTATTAATAGTTAGTTAGTTAGTTGTTAAGTTTAGGTATTGGCTAGGATTAAGAATGTAGAATAAGGTCATGCAGAATAAGGCATTAATATGTGCTTAATAAGTACTAATAAATAGCCAATATTCTAGTAATATGCATGCTAATAAGCAACTAGTTAAAAGACCCTAAAATAAAGTGTTACCGAGATCTTTTATTCTCAGCTGTCTAACCCTGATTTATTCATTAAGGTTTGTAGTAGTACACATATGATAGTATGTCTTATGTAATGGTAAATAGAATGATATTCAGGGATGAATGATATCTAATTCTCACTTACAGCAGCATTCTCTGCCGTTAGAGGTTTGCAGTCGGTAAGATGTTTTTATGTTTTTGGAAGTCTTTTATGTTCACCAAGGCTGCATTTATTTGTTTAAAAATACAGTAAAACAGTAATACTGTAAAATAATAGTAGAATTTGAAATAACTGTTTTCTATCTTCACATATTTAAACATTTAATTTATTCCTGTGATGGCAAAGATTAATTTTCAGCATCATTACTCCAGTCTTCAGTGTCACATGATCAATCATAAATAATTCTAATATGCTGATTTGCTGCTAAAAAAAAAAACACTTATTAGTGTTGAAAACAGCTGTGCTGCATAACATTCTTATGTAAACCATGACACATTTGTTTCTTGATGAATAGAAAGTAAAAAACATTATTTAGTTGAAATAAAAATATTTTATAATATTGTAAATGTCTTAATTGTCACTTTCTAAACAATTCACTGCATCATTGCTGAATATAAGTATTAATTTCTGTCAAAAATCTTACTGACCCAAATCTTTTGAATGTAGTGTGTTTGTAGCAAATAAATTTATCTGCATGAATTCTGTATTACATGTGACAAAAACTTGGTTCATCACATTTAGGATTCTTTTTTCTTTCTTTCTTTATTTCTTTCTTTCTTTCTTTCTTTCTTTTTTTAATCAGCTCCACATCATTACTTATTCACGTAACATCTCTCTACATTGTACACATTACCTAGATGGAATGGGCTATTGTAGGATAAGCAGGTCAAATAGAAGGTGAAAATACTAATAATCCTCCAGAGAGTGATAAGATCCAGAGACTGTGGGTAGTGATAATGGTGTCTTAAGACACACAAATCCTTAATAGTCCAATTGAACTACAAATCTTGTGTCACTGGGATGTCACTTTATGTCTCTGTGATTAGTTGGGCTTATTGATTGTCAGCGCCGGGAGATTTAAGTGGCTCTGTTCTCACTTAATAGACACTAATTATTTTGTCAGTCCCAAAGACAGACAACACAACAGAACACAGACAGTGAATTAAGCTCATCGATATGTCTTTAAATAAGCTTTCAGGCATTTCAATACAATATCAAACAACCCGAATTCTGGAAATATTGGGACGTTTTTTATATTTGAATAAAATTAAAACTAAAAGACTTTCAAATCATATAGGTTTCCAGCTGCTGAAGAGTTTGTGTTCATCTTTGATGTATTTTTCTCTGTAGGTGAAAGATCTGGACTGCAGGCAGGCCAATTCAGCACCTGGACTCTTCTACAATGAAACCATGCTGTTGTAATAGCTGCAGTATGTGGTTTTGCATTGTCCTACTGTAATACACAAAGTATTCCCTGAAATAGACGTCATCTGGAGGGGAACATATGTTGCTCTAAAACCTTTATATACCTTTCAGCATTCATAGTGCCTTCCAAAACATGAAAGCTGCCCATACCGTATGCACTTATGCACCCCCATACCATCAGAGATGCTGGCTTTTGAACTGAACACTGATAACACGCTTGAAGGTCTCCCTCCTCTTTAGCCCGGTGGACACGGCATCCCTGATTTCCAACAAGAATGTCAAATTTGGACTTGTCTGACCATAGAACACTTTTCCACTTTGAAACAGTCCATTTTAAATGAGCCTTGACCCACAGGACACGACAGCGCTGTTCACATATGGCTTCCTTTTTGCATGATTGAGCTTTAGTTGGCATCTGCAGATGGCACGGCGGATTGTGTTTACCGAAAGTGGTTTCTGGAAGTATTTCTGGGCCCATTTAGTAATGTCATTGACACAATCATGCACAATCATGAATGATGCAGTGTCTTCTGGGGGCCCGAAGACCACGGGCATCCAATAAAGATCTTTGGCCTTGCCCCTTACACACAGAGATTTCTCCAGTTTCTCTGAATCTTTTGATTATGTTATGCACTGTAGATGATGAGATTTGCAAAGCCTTTGCAATTTGACGTTGAGGAACATCTTTTTTAAAGCTGACTACATTCTAAAGCTTTTTTTTTTTTATTACAGTTATAGATTTATATTAGTTTATATTAACTAAGTGCTCAATAATAATTGATAAACTTGTACATGTATAATGGATTAAAGGTATAATAATTACATAAATAATAACTAAATCATACAAAACTATTATTAATAATAAGCACTGTTAAAAGCCAGACAATATTGTCTTAAATTCTGTGCAATGTAGACCTAGTGACCTTTAATTTGGAGTAGAAACTGGGGGAGTGACTTTATTGCTTTAGACATGTATCACTTTTCTCACAGCCGGTCCAAATTCTGTTTGTAATCTCTTACATACCTGCCCCAGAGCAGGTTAGCCATAAAGCATAAGTTACTATGGCAATGAACACTACTAAAAGGCAAACCACTTTCATGGTGCTTGAAACCCAGGGTTGGTGCAAACTAAACTGAAACATACCTGGCTATCCATCTAAACTGACTTCATGGTATAGGTCCCAGACAAGGAACATGAGAAACACTGGGGTATTTATACACAAGATAAAAAGGGGCTAACGAAGAACAGGTGTTTGTCATTTGTAGCCATTGTAAAAAACGAGGGTAGCTATGGAGACAAACAAGGGTAATTATGGGAACTAAGAAGGCAGGCAAGACAACAAGAGAAACTGAACACAGGAACAATAGGAACTTTAGTTGCGTCCCAAATGACGCACTATATATTAATCACTATGTACTCATCCGTGTAGTGTGTGAATTGTATAAGGTTATTTTGTCATTTAACAACGGAGTCTGATCCTCCTCCCCCTCCGTTACTTAATTAAAGCTGCGACAGTTGAGAGCATGAAGTGTCCAACATTCCACACTTTGTTTTTTCTGTTCATTTAGTGCATCATCCGGGTATTTAAAGTGTACTTTTTCTTTTTGGAATTTTCAGTGTGAACACACTACTTGCACTATTTATACTCAAAAACGACATGGAATAGTGCATAAGTACGCAAATTGGGACACACCAATAGAAAATACTTCAAAATAAGAGTCCAACACAAGACAGAGGAACACAGGCCGGGATCATAACAATATCAGTAAAAATGATGTCTGTGGCATGTCATTCTACATTTTGTTTATCATCCTTATTAAAATAAATAAATAAATAAATAAAGAGACTATTTTCAGATGGGTTCCTCAAATATTTGCCACATTTACAGTTGGGTGAACAAATAGTTAATCCTGCAATGCTATACATCAGAGAGACATAATATTTATAGTGTTAGGAGAAAACCTGTGAATGGTTGACCTATAACTGTGTCTGCATATTAAGAATGGTTTGGAGAAAGTATTAACTGAACTGAAAAACTGTAAAAGATTACAATCCACCATTAATGGGATAGTTCACCCAAAAATATAATTAAGTTCTGTAACCATTTCCTCACCCTCTCATTGTTTCCAAACCTGTATGGCTTTCTTTCTTCAGTGGAACATAAAGATATTTTGAGAAATGTCTCAAGAGCTTTTTTTTGTCCATACAACAAAACCCTGTAATCACCAAATCTGTTACCAAACAGTTTTTTTAATCTTCTTTTGTGTTTGATAATATTTATTCACTTATTCATAAAATAATGTTAAATAAAAACCCATTAATGCTGACTACTAATGACTCTTAAGTCCTCTCTTTTGTACACTGATTTTGTAGCTCTGACTTCAAATTTTCCTTAAAGATGTTGTGTTCATCTCAGACTCACAAAAGCTGTTGTTGACTCCTGAGAGCTTCCTTCTCTTTTTGAATGGAATGCCATTTTGTGGCCTGTATGTTACCTGTCAGAGTGGTACTATTAGCCTGTTCTGGCTGCTCCTTAGGTCATTCACCCATTTCATCATTCTCCCTCCCTACCAGCCCACAGCCTTCTGCAACACAGACCACCTCCAACCCTGACAAGTCCTTAGCTCTGCATTCCTGCTTTCTACAAAACAATATTTGTCACACTATTTATTTCAGGCACTCTCAGAGCTTCTTCTTTGTTTTTTTCCTGGTGGTTGTGTAATCTCAATATTTGTCTTTTACTGGCAGGTCCGTCTAGTTATTTTGGAGTAATTTTTAAGACTATAACTATTTGTTCTCTGCTCAGTGTTCAAAATGAATTGTCTCAAGTTTTTAATTTAGGTCTTCCAGGGTTGTTCAAGCCAGTGCTGCAGATTAGGACTTTTAAAGGCCCACTGAAGTGCCTTGGAACACGCAGCATTATTCAGTGTGTTGACGTAAATTCAACTGAAACAGGAAGACAGGGCAGGACATATTGAACAGCTCCTCGCCCTTTTTTAAAATAGTCAATAGAGTTTCGTTTGTATTACAGCTCGGCCAGAGCTGTTGAGCTCGGTAAAACCTCAGTTTCCTTCTAATCTCTAACCGTTTCTCCTCCTCCTGCCATGAAAATCCGTGATCCATTATAGCGGAAGTGAGAGACTGTAAGTTTTGAATACTGATATCTCCTAATAGCAAATTTTGTCATTGTTTTGGAACACACCAGCTTATTCAAATAAGGCTAACATATTCATACTATGTTGTCAGTCCTGTATTTGAGTCCTTAATACGGTTACGTTCACACACAATATGGGAAAAGACCAATTTACAGCCAAAACCGGCAATTTACTAAGGAAATATATGTTTCAAAGCTTTTTAACAGTTATCGCGGTTGAGCCAAAAACTTAGGACTAGTTCATGAAAGTAGGTTTTTGAAATAATCTCCAATGTTTATTGCACGATTCGATTGACAGCGGTGGTCCTAGAGGCAAAGTTGCTCAGAATGAGGAGTTCTACCATGTGGCATAGATGTGGGCGTCTGTGAAAAATCATGTGATATCCAAAACTTTATGCACGTGAAAAACCAGATGGTGCCCCCTGTGGCCGATTTCTTTTGAATTTCTCACAGGCCTCTAGGGCAGTGAGTCAAACAGGCCCAGTGAGTTTTGTTTCGATTGGCCTCCGTTAACCTTGTCTGACAGCCACTTAAAGGGTCATGAAACCCCCTCTGTTTTAGCCTGGTCATTCACACCGCTGAGCTGGAAAACTCTGTGAAAATGGGTGTGTAAAGCTCTGGAAAAGATGGAGTGTAGAGGGGGTGGAAGAGGGGAGAGAACAACCAGTGAAACACAGACCTACAACACACTCATTATACAGAATGATGAATATTAATATATGAGCACGGACAAAAATGACAACAAAATCCCAAGCACAAGGGAGAAATGTGCAAGAATATTTAAAAGGGTTAATAATACTTTCATTACGAGCACTACAGTCTCATGATAAACGACGCATAATCCGATTATTTGTGTATCCGATTGGAATCTGATCTAAAAATTTGTGTATTGCAAGTGTTCAGATCTGATTTGTGTGTCCACGGCGCTTTTTTACGGAATATCTGCATTGGTTTCTATGGCAATGACGTTGCGTTCGTAGGTAGGCCTATGCGCCAAAAACAACAACAACCGCAACATGGAGGGGTTTGCAATACAGATGTTGTCTTATTTACATCATGACAATGTGTAGCCACCAACTGCGTTATGATGAGGCAACGGCAGAAACATAGGAGGCAGGTATGAGCGGCTTTATTCCATGCTGTCGTCTCCCCCGGTCTCAAAACGTGTCTCAGTTATAGCCTGTTGCTAATTTCTGCTCGTCCAGCACTTTGCAACAACAACACAGCCTTGTTTCTGCAGCGACTTTCAGCATGTTTCCTATAACAACGTCTGACGTTTACGTTTTACATTGCGTGAAAAAGTCACATAAACCACGTGAAATCCAATCAGAGCGGTCAGAAACGGATTTCCAGAAATGTGATTTGAATAGGATTCCAAACCACAAATGAATGTAGCTCTCATGTGGTTTTTGGCTGTTCAGACTCGCTAAATCTGATTGGATTTCAATCGGATATGCAGTTGGATTTGGACTGACAGTCTAAACAAGGCTTTAAAATTCATTGGCTGACGGTGGCCATGTTTTTGAGACACCTTGTACAAAGACACCGCATGCCAGTTTTCAAGTAAATCAGACTGACTGTTGTGTAGCTATAGACCTTATGCACAGTGTTGCCAACTGCTTTCAAATGAAAGTAGCTAAAACTGGTAGCTAAATATCACTAGATGACATCATAATGGCAAATTCATTGATCTATATAAATATGAATAGATCAGTGGGCAAAATAAGAATCTAGATAAGGTTTATCCAAGAAGTTGCTAGATTTGTCCCTAAACTTTTGAAAAAAAAAAAAAAAGTCTCAAAATGGGCGGGGAAGTCACTAAATCTAGTGACAAAATTGCTAAATTGGCAACACTGCATTATGCGCCAGAGAAACACGTATGTATATTTAAATAGAATTCATTACAAACAGATTTCCATGCATTTCTTTTTTTTTTCACAGCTGATGTATTTTGTTTGCTTTAAAAGAAAGGTCTCTTGTTTAGTAAATTTTTTTTTTTTTTTTTTTTTTGGATTGCAGTCTTTTTCTGCTGCCATTGTTTTCCTTGGATTTACTTCTCAGTTCCATGGAATTTTAAGCTTTTCTTGGTTCATTCCATGTTTTCTAGGCAACCTCTTTCATGCTAATTCAGATTAGCACAGTTGGTTTTAAATTAATCTGGTTTGTTTTAATTCAGGACAACATAGCCCAGGTTTTAGTAATCTGTACTTAATCTGTGTTTCAGAAAGCCATTTTTTAAGACACAATTAACTATTCTAGATTAAGGCCTATCCTGGCTTAATTTAAACCCTGTCCAGGAAACCGCCCCATAGCGTACATGAATTACTTGTAGCAGATCTATACAGGTGGAGCTGGGGAAGGTGGAGGGTTTCTGAAAGCGCGCTGCACTGCTAAGGCAAATGCTACCCAAGAATTTGAAGGTTGTGCAGCAAGCTCATTGGTTACTGATACAGCTGGAACCAATCAGCTGTGCCCTATAGATAACGATGTGATTACGAGCAGGTTGAGTTAAAGGACCTATTAGTCTGCGCCATTTAGAGTTTCACGACAGAACTTGTATTAATGTTTGCCAATTAAAGTAACATTTCCAATGAAAATATCTACATGCAGCTCATTTTCATTACTTGCAAACAACACCTAGACAGATTTCAAAAAGGCTTTGAGTAAAACCACTTTTTATTCCCTCTGTCAGCACAGTTGACCCTTATACTCACAGAGATGTGCGTCACTGTGTACAAGTCATCTAAATATAACTGTGCTTTGATCAATTATCCAGGTTCTTTGTAATGAGAGGTAGAAATGATATGCATCTCAGTAAACCATAACTTTAATTTTGAAGCAACCAAAATGTTTTGTAAATGAGCATGAATTTAATTTCTTCAAATTAAGTATCACACCTGAACACTAATCAGTTACGAGACGATAATGACAAATATTTAATCTGAGCAACTTTATATTGACAGAGATGGAAGAGTTGCATTGTGTTTAAATATGAGAATAGGGATACAAAAAGCAAGACACACAGTAAGAGAAACAGACTGACAGAATAAATATAATTACAGTATTAAAATAAAATTATTCCGAATATTTATGCCAAATAGTGACACACCATGCAATCAACTTGCTGATGTCTGTATGGGTGATAAAGATTGCTTGATTGCTTCCTTCCTTTGATCATCTCTGTTTTTTTAGACTAGACTTGTCCTGAGCATTTATCGCCTTTTCTCCCCTACACTGTAAAATTACAAACAATGTATGTAAATTAACAACTCAGCTGTTATTTTATGTATTATGACATTAATGAAAAATTACAGTAATTCACATATTTTTTTACAGAAAATTTACTGTATTTTTAATACAGTATTTTTTCTGTTTTCTTAAATTACAAACAAATGTATGTAAAATTACTAAAATAATCAGTAATTAAACAGTAACAAACAGTTAAATGATAAAACGGTCAAATAAATGGCAGCCAAAAAACCCCGTAGAATTAAAGTAAAATATCCTAATTTAAATAAACCAAAAAACACTGTAATAATTCAGGAAATACCTGTAAAATAACAATCAAATAACTTCTAAAAAAAAAAAAATCAGAAAAAAAAATGGTCAATGACTGGCAGCTATGGCTGCCAAACAAAAACTGTAAAATTAAAGTAAAATATTCTAATTTAAATAGACCAAAAAAACACTGTTATTTTACAGGTATTTCCTGAATTATTACCTTCACTTTAAAAAAAATCCTAAAAAAACAGTCAATGACTGGCAGCTACGGCTGCCAAACAAAAAATTAAAGTAAAATATTTTAATTTAAATAAAGTGCAAAAAACTTCAACAAATTTTTTCTTTAAATGTTAAAAAAATATTTTATTTTACAGGTATTTCCTGATTTGATTCAAGTGACTGGCAACAACAGAACATTAAACATTAACAGATCTCAAGATCTCAGCATCTTCACTTATTACAGTCTAGACTTTATTTCTTTTATAGGTTCCTACTGAGAATTAACAAAGATTTAGATGTTGATGTTTTATTTAAAAAAAAAAGTTTGATGTCACCATTATGGAGGTAAGCGTTTGCTTTAGTTGAGCTCTTGACCTTTCACTTTTTTTGTTAGTTTTTCTTTGGCTGCTTTTGTTTGCTTTCAGATGAATTTGTTTGCTTATTAATGATGTTGTTATTATGAAGTGGCCTGATTCACTGACGTTACATAGTGTCAAATTTCATATGATTTACTGTGATATTGTGGAATCATTATGATAACCTGGTATTCTGATTTTTAAGTCATTATGCAGAAAATGTTTTCAGCCATTTTTTTTTTTTGTGGGGAGCACAGAGACATCAATAATCAACATATGAATCTCAACAATGCTGACAATCAACAAAGCATTTCTGTGACATATTTGGATGAACTCTACACAAATTCTCAAAATGATCAGTAATGTTTGAGACAGTTGTATGTAACATAATTGGGTTTAACAATATACCTTTTTCTACAAATTGTCCACAAAATGCAGGTGCTCAATTTGGACTTTACAGAAATGTTCTTGTGTACAAGCCTGGAATTAAGCCTGGAATAACCTTCACAGCATTTAAAAAAAAAAAAAAAAAAAAAATCTAGAACTCAAAATTCTTTGTGGGTATTTCAAAGTGTGTGTGTATGTGCGCTGGAGTGCGTGCTATTAAGGATGCCCAGCATACACTATGTAGTGATTCTCACAGATTCCTGTAATCAAAATAGACAAATAGACAACAGACAGACAGACATTATTGGACCCAGAGTTGAATTAGTGATATGGAAACATGCACAGTGGCGTTGGCTCTGATTACTTTAGTCAGAATTACATTTTCTCCAGGAAATTAAATTGATCCTTGGACTATCTTATAACAATAAGCTAAAAGAGATTAATTAATGTTATTGATTCATTAATGTTATTGATGTCACCAAAACTATGCAAATGAAGAAATGAAATGGATCTAAAGTCACAGAAATGTATTGACAGATATCAGGGGAAAATATTCTGTCAATTTATCCAACAATTTTATGCAGCACTGCCTTTACATCTCTACAGTTTCATCTAGGTACTTTGGGACAAAATACTTCCATCCTATTAACAGACCTTGGGATCAAATGAAAGGGGGCACTTTATATTTGATCCAGTCGTTTCATCTTCAGATTCCCCTGTCCTTCACCTCTATTCTTTTATGTCTCTGACTCTCCTTCTCTTTCTTGGTAGAAATATTCTGTTTAATACAAAACTGCACCTAGGCCACAGAATAGATTGCAGTGGGGTTACCATGGATACACATCATTATGACCCACTACTGATGATGACAGAAGACCCAACGCCTCCCAAGTGATTTCTCAACTTCAGCAAACTGTAGAGGGTCTTCCCTCACAAAAGGAGTTTTGTAAGTGTAAACTGGACCTCTAGGGCCCTAAGTATTAACAACAACAATATTAATAAGACATTAGATATGTAAATTTTTTGTTTGTAAATGTGAGTGGTCCTAGCCATGGCAACACTCCATGCTAGGAAGTTGTTAGGGTGTTATGAGTGATAAGGGTGTTGCCATCACTCTAAACAAAAATGGTGCTAAATAGCACTAAAGTGGTCCATTGGCTTATAATCATAGGGGAACCACTTTAAGTGCGATATAGCAGCTAAGTTTCTATACAGCACCTTTGTCAGTTGGTGCAATGTAGAACCATAAGAGTCTCATGTGGGTGTATAGGGGGACCTTGAGGGCAAAAAGGTTGAGAACCACGTTATCTTCAGGAAATACACTGTATTTTAATGTAATTTTTAATCCTTTCCCCATCTACTAAAACAAACAAACAGCAAAATCCATGGCAGTACATGGAGCCAAGCATTTACCATTAATGAAAAAAAACAATTAATGATTGTTAAAAAAGAAACGGTCAATGACTGACAGATGGGTCTGCCAAACTGTAAAAGTAAGGTAAAATATCCTAACTTTTAAAAAATGTATTATAAAAACAGCTACTTTACAGATATTAACCAGGATTATTATTGTAAAATATTCTCTGTAAAATGTACATCTCTTGCAGTTAATAATTAGCTAGCAATAGTGCACATACATGAGTTGATATAACCATCACTGCATCAGTAACTACACAGTTACTGCCTTTAAATAAACAACATGCAGTTTAACATCAGTGCTTCTGGCTCATCATTGACTGAGGCACAGGCTCTACTTTTCAGCACAATGGTAACCTCACAAAACTCAGACAACAGAAATATTAAACACTATGGGGCAGTCTCCTGAACAGGGTTTTAATTAAGACAGGATAGGCCTTAATCCAGAATAGTTAATTGTGGTTTAAAAAATGGCTTTCTGAAACACAGATTAAGTACAGATGACTAAAACCTGGGCTATGGAGTCTTGAATTAAAATAAACCAGATTACTTTAAAACCAACTGTGCTAATCTGAATTAGCATGAAAGAGGTTGCCTGTAAAACATGGAATGAACCAAGAAAATCTTAAAATTGCATGGAACTGAGAAGCAAAAAATCCAAGGAAAACAATGGCAGCAAAAAAGACTGCAATATAAAAAATTAACTAAACAAGAGACATTTATTTTAAAGCAAGCAAAATACATCAGCTGTGAAAAAAAGAGAAATGCCTGGAAATATGTTTTTAATGAATTCTTTTTAAATGGATCAATTCTATATATATAATAATCATATGATTATTAATGCTTTTGTTTTGTTCTTTACATAGCAATAAATTAAACATAACTATTTACACATGTGATAATCAGTGTTGGCAGTCTAGAAATGATACTGGTTTGATCCAAAGCACTATCATGGTTGCTTCATTATATAAAAGAGTAATAAGTCTCTCCATATTCTCATCTTTCTAAAAAAGGCATAAAATAACACATTATTTCAACATTTACTCTCCCACTTCAGCCCGGTGCAAAGCATGATGGGAAGAGAAAGTCCTCTTTAATTGGGTTACTGGACTGAAACATGTTATTTCAAAATGAAAACATCATGTGAGTTCTAATAACCATTTCAAGTCAATTTAACATGAAGCAATCACATTTCAACCAGAAACAATGGTGTTAAATCAAAATAATTTGTTTAAATAAAGTGAAAAGCACCAAAAAAAAAAAAAAAATATATATATATATATACACACACACACAATCAATTTCGATATATATCCAAGTAATGCATGTGTCTTCTTTGAAAAACAATGTTAATCTGAAGTTAAACCTGCCTCCTGGTAGGTTTAATTTAAGCTTCAATTTAGTCCTGGAGTAGCTCTAGTCTTCCTCCAGGAAATCAGCTTATTAAACTCTGGACTAGACTAAGTCTAGGACTATTTTAAACCATGACAGAGAAAGCAGATTTCTGTTAATCTGGTTGAAAGGGCCATTTTATTCTAGGACTAGGCTTAATCTTTGTCTGTGAAACTGGGGAAAACAGATCTGTCTAGATCTCAGCATCTTCATTTATTACAAACCACTCTGACTTTATTTCTTTCATACAAAACTTCATAATGGCCTGGTTTCATAAACAGGGATTAGCTTAAGCCAGGATTAGGTCTTAGTTAAATTAGCATATTCAAACAGGTTTTATAAAAATGCCTTAGAATAAAACATTACTGGTGTGTGTCCTGAGACAAAACAATGGCACTGGCATATTTTAAGATATATCAAGTTATTTTTAGTTAAGACAGCTCAAACATGCATTTTTGTCTGGGACTAGCTTAAGCTTTGTCTGTGAATCCAGGGTAATGAGAATGAGCTTTAGATGTTGATGTTTTATTAAAATTAAATTTTGTTATAAATTTTGAAGTCACCATTACAGAGGTAAGTGTTTGCTTTAGTTGTGCTCTTGATCCTTCACTTTTTAGTGTAATTTTTTTTCTGGCTGTTATAACTATGCCTTTCCAAAGCACATTTGTTATAACAAATATATTGCAGGAAAAGATCTGATCAGATTGCTTATTGATGATGATGCGCTCATCATCCAGAGTCTACTTTCTGAATGTAGTATTTAGATTATTTTCATGTTGTTGTAGCTCTATAATACTGCTGCAAAAAATCCTGTCTTGCTTTGATGTTTTTAAGTTTTTATGCAGAAATTATTCAGACAGGATCACCATAAGAACCTCAACAATGGTGGCAAAATATTCAGCTCAACATATCAACTCTGAACATCACAAAAAATCTTTTTGTTGATTGTTGCATTGTTGAGGTTCACACACTGATTCTTGATGTCTGTGAGTCAAAAAGACACTACTCAAAACACTTTCTGTATAATGAATAAAAAAACTCAATATCTGACTGTCAAAACATCACAATGCTGCAAAACTAACAGCTGATGCACTCTGAGATCAGACTCTGGATGAGATCAGTGAACCGATAATTGTATCATTATCAAGTAAACAATTTCAACTGACTAGAATTTCTTTTGTGATTGTTGTTATAACAAATGTGCTTTACAAACACAATTACAGCAACAAGATGACGTAAAATACTCAAGGGTCAAGAGCCCAACTAAAACAAACACCTCTAAAACTGTGACTTCAAACTTTATTATTTTCAATAATATTCCAGAACATTCTCAGAACGTCCCCACTGGTGTTAAGGACGTTGCCTAGTAACGTTCCCAGTACGTTCAGAGACAGTCACGATGTGGAGTTCTTGGTTTGGGGGAAGTTATTTGGCGTACCTTCAGGGAACATTCAGAACGTTCTCTGAACGTTTAGGGAACCATATTTTATTTGGAAATGTTCTCAGAACGTCTCTGCGTCCCCTTGTAAAAAAAAACTGAATTGAAAATTAGAGCGAAATTGACTAACAAAAGTGGCTGTTCAAACAAAAACTAATTTTTCTTAAATGTCTTACAAAAAAAAGCACTTTACAGGTATTTCCTGGATTATTATTATGAAACTGTAGCAAATTAGCTCAAAAGAAATATGGATAATTAATCATAACTAGTTATAAATAATTATAAATATTTGGATCAGTTAATAAAATTAACTTAATGTAATAAAATTAATATTACAATCAATTAACCTGTTTGGCCAATGAACACAGTGTTAATTGTCTATAAATTCTATTAATTAGAAATGTTCATTTCCAGGTTATGGGAAATAACAATCTTATGTACAGTACTACTCAGAGCATGTAGTCAGGATCTGCATGAATAGGGACTCCAGTATGAGCATGAAACACAGACAACTTTACGTGTGACATGAACAAGAGTTCATAGACTAAACACTTAACTACTCTAACATTCACACAAATACATGCATAGCTTACCAAGAGAAAGAGAGAGCTGAAGCAGAGTACAGGAAAGCAAGAAGTTACAGCATTGTTTGAAATTCAGCAGATCAACAGCCTTGAGCAAACCATCAGTTTAGTTCTAACAGGCCCTTCTTTAAAAGGGGTGAGGATACTCAATGTATCAAATAATGAGACTAAGTTTTGTGGAGGCTCCCGTTGAATCTTTGCTGATATTGATGAAAGAGAACCAGTTGGATTCAGAGGATCTTTGTTGAATGGAAGTTCTAGGCCGGAGCCTGGCACAAGCTTGGGGTTCCTTAGAAGCTTCTAGCTTCTTAGCATCATCTTCACATCAGCATTTCTCAGTAAAAGAGAAGAAGAGAGGAGGTGATCTTGTGATCAGTGATTTTAAAGGGTGAAGATGTCACACCCTCTTGGGGTGACTGAACCAATAAGGAGTTTTCCCCTCGGAGTCTTTGTCCTGTAGCAAGATATTAGCATAAGACATTGGATTGGATGTTTGAGAGAAGAACCCTTTAGATTTTTATAATACTAATGTGTCACAGAGTTAGTAACATGTAACATAAATTACCAAATAGGAAACGAAAGTTGGAGTCCATAGATACCAAACATGCTACCCATGTGATTTTAGATAATAATAAATTTGCAACTCTGAAACATTAATACCAAAATAGTTCAAAAGAGAGAATTAATACATAGAATAAACCCTATAAAAGGAAAGTCATGAGATGGGAAAATTGGAAACATGTTTATAAATTTCTCAAGTGGTTATATATAGAATTAAGAGGGTTTATTTGTCCTTCTCAGAAAGAATGAAGTCAGAGTCACTCGTCTCTGCAAAATTCTTTCTGATCATAAAAAGTTCTTATCAGTTTTCCTGTATCCTGTAACAGGACACCCAGTTCTGCCTGTGTGTTAACTACATTTGGGATGCTAGTTGCAGTTCTAGGGGGATGGGTTCACAATGAGTTTCTGGATAATTCATTAAATGTAATGAATAATTGTGTGTCTGGTCCAGATGCTACACTGCATAAAATCTGGTCCTGCTTTGATATTTTGAAAGTTTTTACCATTGTGTAGAAATTACTCAGACAGGATCAGGTAGACTCACACACACATCATGATTCTGCGTATGAACCTCAACAATGGTGATGAAATTTTCAGATAATCAGATTTCTGAGCATCACAAAACAAGCTATTAAAGTCACAAAAAAGATTTTTGTTTATTGTCACCACTGTTGAGGTTCATACGCTGATTCATGATGTCTGTGTGAGTCTAAAAGACACTGCTTAAAACTCTGTCAGCATAATGAATTTAAAAAAATATATATAAAACTCATAAAATAAGAAAAAATAAAACACTAACAGTAAACACACTCAGAGTTTAGATTCTGGAGAGGATCAGTGAATCACCATCATTGAATAATCAAATTCATCTGTTCAGACTTTCTCTTGCATTTTTTGCTATTTCCAAAATGTTCAGAGACGGTCACGATGTGGAGTTCTCTTAAGGGTTGGGGGACGTTATTTAGTGGACCTTCAGGGAACATTCAGGACGTTCTGGGTCTGTTTAAGGGACTATTACTATAGGATGTTCTGATAACTTCTCAAATGTCCTCTTTGTAATGTTCTCACGTGACCATAAAATAACCAAAATGTTTGTTTGGGTTGATTTCGAATATCAACAGTATTTCTCAGAAATTGCTTACTGTACCTTTAAAAGCAGGACAACGTCAACTGGAGAGAGAGAGAAAAAAACCTCAAACTCTTGAGGTCAAACTTTAAGTTTCTTTTTTCATTACACTTTACATTTATGACATAACCTTTAATATTTCTGGTGCAAGGTTAAAGAAAAAAACAGAAGCTTGTTTCCATAATTCGGTGACTGTGACATTTTAAGGTGTGCAGGTTTCCTAATCACCCAGTCTCCTGTGAACAAAGCATTATTATGACAAATAGATTTCCACTGGATCCTAATACAATGTAAGCCATTACATCAGTTGGCTAAGTGTGCATTATCTTCACAGTCTAGAACTGTAATGATTATCCATATCTGATGAAAGCCATGCACCTTATATTGGAGTATTACTGTAATACTTGATAGATCATTACACAGAGACAGGCTGTGATTGCCTTGCTAAACTGATTAATAACATTCAACTGCAGGTAAAGCATTTTGCCTGAGTGCAAGCATGAAATACAAAGAACGCAAGGCCTATTAAGCGCAAAATGGATGACAAAAAAAAAAAATTAAATTTCACCTGTGGTTTTTGTATGACTAAATTACAATACTGTTTGATTGTGCACAAGATTTGTATTCTCTGAAACCATTTACAAGTTGCATATGAACATATAGCCTATAAACATGCTTTAGACATACAGAGGGAAAACAACTGAAAAAGATCATTTGGACTAAAATACAAATACTGCTTAAATAGATCAAATAAAAAAAAATCTACAAGAAGAATACTTGCACAATTACAGTCAACCAAATCTCACCATGCACATACAAGCATGTGTATTTTATGTTTCAGAATGACCTGTTATGAACTTACACTTGTTCTGAATGTGGTTTGTGGGAACCCTGCACTTGTGCTGCTCTGACACAGGACAATGCCTCACTCTAGTGGATAAAAATGCGCAATTGCAATTTATTTTTGTAATTTCAGCAAAAGCTATACATTTGACAAGTTGCTGTATCTGACACAGTCATAAATACAATTACTGAAATTGAAGTTCTGAAAAATTACCAATAGCCTTCAACTAGCCCCCTTTTAGGTATTCATAGATGACAGATCTGCTCAACCCCTCATTTTATAAAAGATGAAGTACTACGCACAATCTATTTAAAGGGTTAGTTCACCCTAAAATGAAAATGCAGTCATTAATTACTCACCCTCATGTCGTTCCACACCCGTAAGACTTTCGTTCATCTTCAGAACACAAACGAATATCTTTTTGATGACAGAATGATGTCAGATCTCCTTCCATTGACTGCCTTTGTAACTACCACCTTGACACTTCAAAAACTTCATAAAGAGATCAGAAAACTAATCCATATGAATCGAGTGGTTTAATCCAAATTTTCTGAAAAGAATTGATTGCTTGTTATGATGAACAGATTTAATTTAGACTTTTACTTGCATGTAAACATTGATCAGCGAACATAAGCAGAAGCTTAACCAGACCTGCTTCATGTGCGAGAACAAACCTCTTCCGGAAGCTCAAACGTGCTGCATAACACACGGGAATGAATCTAATTGGTTACGCAGCATGTTTGAGCTTCTGGAAGAGGTTTGTTCTTGTGCTTTATTCAGGTTAGGTTGAATGGTGACCAATGATTTATGGAAAAACAATTTATGGAATGAATGGTGGAAAAGATTTAGGAAATATGACAAAATATGGAATAACAAGGTTTCTGTCCGATATTTTAAATTTTGTTATTTTAGATAGTAATTGTCCTACAGTGTTTCACCATTATAGTGAAATAATAATAATAATTTTAAATATATATATTATTTTTCCTCTGTAATTGGAAAAATACATCTGCCTCTCGTAGTATGATGATCTGGGCCACATGTGGCGTGGAACTTGGGTGGACCGCTCCTGTTTGCCAGATCTGAGCCACAAGCAGGCCATAGCAATGCCACATGTCAGCCAAGAGCAAAGAAATAAACCAGAACTGGACCTTATCTGAGCCACCAAATCTTTATATATTATTTATAGAATCATCTTAGCATTAACAAGCCTGTTAACAAGCAGAATCACTGAAGGAAAGAAGAGAACAGAAAAAAGAGATAAACAGAAACACAAAAACTACAACTGACTTCAGCCACAGCCTTAGAGGAAATCAACTGAAGATAAAAGAAGACAATAAGGGGCGGTTTCCCGGACAGGGTTTAAATTAATCCAGGACAGGCCTTAATCTAGAATAGTTAATTGTGTCTTAAAAAATGGCTTTCTGAAACACAGATTAAAGGGTTAGTTCACCCAAAAATGAAAATAATGTCATTTATTACTCACCCTCACGCCGTTCTACACCCGTAAGACTTCGTTCATCTTAGGAACACAAATTAAGATATTTTTGCTGAAATCCGATGACTCAGTGAGGCCTTCATAGCCAGGAATGACATTTCCTCTCTCAAGATCCATTAATGTACTAAAAACATATTTAAATCAGTTCATGTGAGTTCAGTGGTTCAATATTAATATTATAAAGTGACGAGAATATTTTTGGTGTGCCAAAAATAAGCCATGATTACCTATTCTAGATTAAGGACTATCCTGGCTTAATTTAAACCCTGTCTGGGAAACAGCCCCACAGTGTATATTAATATTGATATATATCCAAGTAATGCATGTGTCTTCTTTGAAAAACAATGTTAATCTGAAGTTAAACCTGCCTCCTGGTAGGTTTAATTTAAGTCTCAGTTTAGTCCTGGAGTAGCTCTAGTCTTCCTCCAGGAAATCAGTTTATTAAACTCTGGACTAGACTAAGTCTAGGACTATTTTAAACCATGACAGAGAAAGCAGATTTCTGTTAATCTGGTTGAAAGGGCCATTTTATTCTAGAACTAGGCTTAATCTCTGTCTGGAAAACCACCCCTAAATCACTCCAGATCTCAGCAGAGGAGGATTAAACAACTCCACAAACAGCATTACAGCTTCACAGATTACTAAACAGGGGTGCGTTTCCAGAAAGCATCGTTAGTCAACTATGGTTGTAAGTCCCATTGAACTCTATTGGTAACAACAGAACTTACGACCATAGTTCGCTTTGGGTAACGCATCCCAGACTGACTTTATTTCTGTCATTCATCTACAGAAGTTCTTACTGAGAATTAACAGAAGTTTAACGCTCATGTTTGTTTCATTTGAAGTCACCATAATGGTGATTGGTGTTTCCATTAGTTGGGCTCTTAACTCTTATAATATGTTTGTCTTCTCTTCATCTGATTGTTTCTATAGGAACTGGAGCTTCTGCAGTGACGTGATGACTTTACCAATCGGCGATTGGCTCTTATTTAGAAGGCGGGACTTATTCCACCATATTGTGTGTTGCACTTTCTCCCATTCAAAACAATACGAGTGAGAGGTCTTGTGTTATTCTATAGTCTTTGATTATAATCATCGTGAAATAGCCTGAATCACTGGTGTCATTTAAATGTAATTGTGTTATATCATTAATAAATTTTAATGACAAACCTGGTTTTACTGCAGTATGAGAACACACAATAGTGCAGATATCAGTTAAACAATTGAAAAGAAAATAATAATAATAATAATAAAAAATAAAACCTTGAGCAGAAAATAGTAAAATACAATGACATACACAGATATGAGCAATCAGCACATGAATCTCAGCAATGGTGACAACAAAATATTCACAGATTAACTCTGGACATCACAAAAAAACTACTAAAAGACAGAACAAAAACCTCAGCAAAAAATAAAAGCTTACAGTTGGAGTTAACGAAAATAATAGGACAATTCAGCTGCATAATTTAGTAATGCTGTCATGCAAGCTGGGAGTTTTGTACTATTGTTCCCAGCATGCATTGCGGCATGACACTTTTGATTGTCACCTTTGTTGAGATTCATGTGCCGATTCTTGATGTCTTTGTGTGTCATCTTAGAATATTTTTTGTGTGTTTTTTTTTAAAAAAAAATTGTTTTTGTTCCATTATAACATTTCAGCAACGGTCAGTTTTGTTCCTTTGTGAGATCTCAATGACTGTCGGTTTTGTTCCATTAAGAGATCTCAATGATGGTCAATTTTATTCCGTTATGAGATTTCAATGACGGTCGGTTTTGTTTCGTTACAAGATTTCATTGATGGTCTTAGAAATAATAAAGGCGGTTAATTGTATTAAAGAGTTTTCTTCAGCATCAGGTCTAGAAATGAATATTAATAAATACATGCTGTTTCCACTTAAAACATCTGATTTAACAGAATTAAATTGTAGTCCCATTAAGCTTACAGTTATATATGTAGAAGTAATCTTAGATAAAGTTGAGAATGAATGCAGTTTGCTTCATTCAGACCTTCAGACCTATAATTAACAAAATTAATTAAAAGGAGATTTAATATGGCTTCAAAGACATTTATCCCTGAATGGAAGGGTCTTACTGTCTAAAGCAGAAGGGAAATCAAGATCTGTTTATGTGTCTTTAGCCTAGATATGCCATCTAGTGTATACAATAATTACTGTAGACAAAATATTATTTAATTTTCTATGGAGAAAAACAACATCATTTGAGAAAGGACGTGTTAAGTAAACAAAAGAATAAAGCTGGGTTATCTGTGCTTATTTTGAAACATTGAATAATACATTTAAGGTTAATTGCTAAATTAAATTCATGAAAGAAAAGGACAGCATGTGGTACACATTTCAAAAGTATGTGTTTGATATGTTGGGTGTCATAGATCTTTTGTTGAGATGTGATTATAAAATTGATAAACTACCTGTGAAATTAGCTAAACAAATAAACAAGCTTTATTAGCTTGGATGCTAGTGTTTAAAGGGATAGTTCACCCAAAAATGAAAATTCTGTCATCATTTACTCACCCTCAAGTTGTTCCAAATCACAAAGAAAGATATTTTGAACACAAAGAAAGATATTTTGAAGAATGTTTTAAACTGAACAGTTTTGGGGCACCATTGACATCCTACTATGGAAGTCAGTGGTGCCCCAAAGCGGCCTGGTTACAAACTTTCTTCAAAATGTCTTCCTTTGTGTTCAACAGAACAAAGAAAATGATACAGATTTGGAACAACTTGAGGGTGAGTAAATGAAGATTTTTTGGTGAACTATCCCTTTAAGCACAATTTCTCCCTAAATAAATATATTATTTGGAATAATAGAAGTATTCAATATAAAAATAGATCTCTCTTCTATAAAAATTGGTATGAAAATAATATTGCGTTAGTTTTAAATTGTGACAACTTTTAAATTAAAATGACAATTTGTTAACTTATAGTGAATTCTTGGATACATTTGGGTTTCCAGTTACACCAAAAAATGCTGTTGTGTTTGACGCTATACCTCAGTAAGTTATATTTTGTAAGAGCTTGTGAAAGTCATATTTCTGAGACAATATGTGACCCTGGACCACAAAACCAGTCATAAGTTGCACAGGTATATTTGTAGCAATAGCCAATAATACATTGTATGGGTCAAAATTATCAATTTTTCTTTCATGCCAAAAATCATTAGGATATTAAGTAAAGATCATGTTCCATGAAGATATTTTGTATTTTGTATTTCTCAAAAGAAAAATAATTGTCCATCTTTTTTGTAATTGTGTATATACTAAGGTGGATATGGAAGATTTTATCAGAAGGGTATAATAATTTTGATATATGTATATATTACTCCAATGAAAATAATAATAATTTTATTTTTTTAGTACAACTTTTTTTTATTTTGGGGAAGTTCCACATACAGTATAAGAAGAAATAGTCCAAGCCAAATTTCATCCATTTTCTCCAGGAGACCAAGGACTACAGCACTTGTTTTGAGAATATTGTCAAATTGTACTAAAAGTAGTATTTTTCGTGGCTACTTTTTTGATTAATGTACGCGCTGATGACAATGTCTGCGAGAGTAGTCTGCACAGAGGTATGGAAATACATATGCTGACAGGCAGGACATCGTATTGTTGCTCTCAGAGCGAGGGCAATGATTTGAAATTTTCATGATACATATAAAATTAAATACATTTAGACCACTTAACTTAGTGATTGCTATCAGGATGTGAAAAGACTTTCAACCAGCATAACAAAACATGTTTTTGAATCAAATCATCTAACCTGCCTTTAACATAGCTCACAAACTGAGCAACTTCAAAGAAACAGACATAGTTAAAATTCAGTTCCCTTTCAGTCGGTCACGTTCGACGTACGTCAGTAGTGACCGACGAATTGGGATATCGCTAGAGAGCCCTATCAGCTTCGAGTGAACTAAAACAAGCCAATGAAGTTGGCGTGCGATATTTGCATAATGTGCACCGCCCCCGCCAGGTGGTATAAATAGGGGAGCAGATGCAATCGCACTCTGTCTTTCGCTTCGGAGCCAACCTATGTGTTCCAGCCTTCAGACTCGTGTGTCTTCAAGCCATACAAGAAGAAAAGGATCTCTCTCTTCGTGTTGGTGTCACGGCACTGCAGCGAGGTCGCGAGCTTCGGCTGTTGTCTCTCCCTGCGTGCTTCAGCACAAGAGAGCTGAAATTCCCCTTCTAAAAGAGCTTCACAGACGAACCCTGCGTCTTTTTCAAGATGTCATTTCGTCTGTGCGCTACTGGATGCGGTCGTTCTTTGGTCCCCGCTGACGGCCACAATCGCTGCATCACGTGCCTGGGCGTTCAGCACGCTGAAGCAGCTTTTGTGGATAGTTCATGTTCTCATTGTGGGAACATGACTATTGCAGTGTTGAGATCGAGACTCTCGTTTCTTGGTTCTCAAGGAGCGGGAGTCCCCTCTCCTATGCCCTGTGCCGCCGTTTTCTCTGGCTTCGGCCGAGGTGACGGTGTGTCGGCGTGTAGACAGGGTGATCTGAGGATTACGGTCAGGGCTTCCCCGCCGAGCGCTGCTCCGCGGCCCCCTGCCCCCTCTACTTCACTGCAACCAGTGGTGTTGCCGACTGAACGTGCTGGTCCCTCTACGGAGCGACCTGCCGTCTCTTTCGGTGCGCCGGCGGATGACCGTATGTCGATCTCGGCATCGGATGGCGAGCAGGAGTCCTCGGGAGATGAGGACTCGGCTGCGTTACCCCCCTCTGGGGCTGTAGCGTTGTCCGAGCCCGATCCTGAGTTGACGGCTATGCTTTCCCGGGCTGCTGAGAAGGTTGGGCTCGTCTGGAGCCCTCCACCGTGTCCCGAACCTTCTCGGCTCGATGATTGGTATCTCGGGGCGGCCCGCGCTGGTCCCCAGCGCCCCGCCCCGATGCCATTCTTCCCGGAAGTGCATGATGAGGTGACCAGGTCCTGGCGGACGCCATATAGTGTTCGTGCGAGACCTGGTCCCTCATCCGCCTTCACCAACCTGGATGGCGGGGAGGCTAGGGGATATACGCGGATTCCCCCAGTCGAGAGGTCTGTTGCGATGCAACTGTGTCCAACGACCTCCGGCTGGCGTGGTGAGCCGCGTCTCCCATCCCGGGCCTGTAAATTCTCGTCGGGCTTGACGGAGAAAGCTTACAGAGCCTGTGGACAGGCCGCCTCCGCCCTGCATGCCATGGCCCTTTTGCAGGTTCACCAAGCAAAAGCGTTGATGGAAATGCCCCAGGGAGGTCTTGACCAGCAGCTGCTTGGGGAGCTGCGTGCCGCCACGGACCTCGCCCTCCGGGCGACTAAGGTGACGGCACGTTCTGTTGGTCAAGCGATGGCCACGCTTGTGGTCCAGCAGCGCCACCTCTGGCTGACCCTTGCTGATATGAGGGATACCGACAAGTATCGGTTCCTGGACTCCCCCATATCACAGGTCGGCCTTTTCGGCGACGCGGTAGAGAGCTTCGCCCAGCAGTTCTCTGCCGCCCAGAAGCAGGCTGAGGCCATCAAACACGTCTTGCCCCGGCGGTCCGCTGCTGCCTCCACCCCGCCGCCGGCCGCACAGCCTCAGCCCGCTCGTCGCCGTGGGCGCCCGCCTGCGTCGTCCTCCGCCCCTGCTAAGTCGGCAAAGCAGCAGCCTTCACCAGCCAAACAGCAGGGTGCCGGTCGCGGACGCGGCGCCCAGCCCGCTCAGGCCAAGCCAGGTGGCAAGAGGTCGAGGAAGACGCGACCCTGAGACGGGCGACCTGGAGGGGAAGGTTCCTGCTCTTCGGGAGAGGACTCCATCATCTCTCCCACCCCCGGAGGAGGGCCGGGGGGAATTTGTGAATTTGTCTGTCCCGCCGCTGGCTCTCCGGAGTCCAGCGGTACCCACTTTATCACAAAAAGAGCAGTTTCCCAATCCTCCAGGTCACAAGAGACTGCGGCTGTCAGTGCGCGAGGCCCCCCCTTGCCACTCGCAGCCCACTCTCACTTCGCCAGCAGGTCCCAGTGTGATGGTCGAGGCCGCCCCTCAGCCGTCTCCCATTCACACTGCCACCTCGCAGAGTCTGACCTCACTTCGGGCCGCTGTGCCGTCCGAGTCGGGTTCCAGCACTCTGCTTCGCTGCCCCACCCCCGGTGCGTCTGTGGTGCCTTTGGTCCCGCTGGCTCAGTGTCTGGAAGCCTGGATAGCGCTCCCCAGCCCGTCCCGCTGGCTCATTCGTACTATCAGACTCGGCTATGCGATTCAGTTCGCCCGGCGTCCCCCGGTCTTCAGGGGTGTCCACTACACTCAGGTGTCCCTGGACAATGCACCTGTTCTCCGGGCGGAGATTGCTGTCCTCCTGGCGAAGGATGCAATCGAGCCGGTCCCTCCAGCCGATATGAAGTCAGGGTTCTACAGCCCCTACTTCATTGTACCGAAGAAGGGCGGTGGGCTACGGCCAATCCTGGATCTGCATGTCCTGAACCGGTCCCTTCACAGGCTGCCGTTCAAGATGCTTACGCAGAAGCGCATTTTCGAATGCGTCCGTCCCCAGGATTGGTTTGCAGCGATCGACCTGAAGGACGCGTACTTTCATGTCTCGATTCTGCCTCGTCACAGACCCTTCCTACGGTTTGCGTTCGAGGGTCGGGCATATCAGTACAAAGTCCTACCCTTCGGGCTGGCCCTGTCGCCCCGCGTCTTCACGAAGGTTGCGGAGGCGGCCATTGTTCCGCTCAAGGAACAGGGCGTTCGCATCCTCAACTACCTTGACGACTGGCTCATCCTGGCCAGCTCGCGAGAGCAGTTGTGCGAACACAGGGACATGGTGTTAGCTCACCTCAGTCGGTTGGGTCTTCGGGTCAACTGGGACAAGAGCAAACTCACCCCTGGGCAGAGGATCTCTTATCTCGGTATGGAACTGGATTCGGTCGCCCGGACTGCGCGCCTCACCGAGGAGCGCGTCCAGTCAGTGTTGACCTGCCTGAGTACGCTCAAGCGCAGGACAGCGGCCCCACTGAAACACTTTCAGAGGCTCCTGGGGCATATGGCATCCGCAGCCGCAGTCACGCCGCTCGGATTGCTTCATATGAGGCCGCTTCAACACTGGCTCCGCGGCCGGCCCCGAGATGGGCGTGGCAGCGCGGTACGTTCCGTGTCCCCGTGACACCGAACTGCCGCCGCACCCTCACCAAGTGGTCGGACCCTTCGTTCCTGCGGGCGGGAGTTCCCCTCGAACAAGTGTCCAGGCATGCTGTGGTCCACACAGATGCCTCCGCCACGGGGTGGGGAGCCACGTACAACGGGCATGCAGCTTCGGGTCTGTGGACGGGGCCCCAACTGCATTGGCATGTCAATTGTCTCGAGTTGCTAGCAGTACGTCTTGCACTGGGCCGCTTCCAGAAGCTGTTGTCAGACAAGCACGTACTGGTCCGCTCGGACAGCACTGCGGCCGTTGCGTACATCAACCATCAGGGTGGTCTACGCTCCTGCCGTATGTCGCAACTCGCCCGCCATCTCTTGCTATGGAGTCAGAAGCATCTGAGGTCGCTTCGTGCCATTCACGTCCCAGGCGTGCTCAACCGTGCAGCCGACGAGCTCTCACGGCAGCCTCCGCTTCCGGGCGAATGGAGACTCCATCCCCAGGTGGTCCAGCTGATCTGGCAGCGCTTCGGCGAGGCACAGGTAGATCTGTTCGCCTCCCCGGAGACTGCCCACTGCCAGTTGTTTTATTCCCTGACCGGCGGCACGCTCGGCACGGATGCCCTGGCAATCAGCTGGCCCCGGGGCCTACGCAAATATGCGTTTCCCCCAGTGAGCCTTCTCGCACAACTCCTGTGCAAAGTCAGGGAGGACGAGGAGCAGGTCTTGTTAGTGGCTCCATACTGGCCCACTCGGACCTGGTTCTCGGACCTCACGCTCCTCGCGACAGCACCTCCCTGGCCCATTCCTCTGAGGAAGGACCTCCTGACTCAGAGACGGGGCGCCCTCTGGCACCCGCGTCCCGACCTGTGGAAACTCCATGTGTGGTCCCTGGACGGGACGCGGAGGTTCTGAGTGATCTCCCGCAAGCGGTCGCAGACACTATCACTTCCGCTAGAGCTCCTTCTACAAGGAACCTCTATGCGTTGAAGTGGAACCTGTTCGTCGAATGGTGCTCCTCTCAACCAGAGCGAGAGGACCCCCGATCATGTTCGGTCAGAACCGTGCTTTCCTTTCTGCAAGAGGGCCTGGAGCGAAGGCTGTCTCCCTCCACCCTCAAGGTGTATGTTGCCGCTATCGCCGCACATCACTATGCAGTTGATGGTGAATCGCTAGGGAAGCACGATCTGATCGTCAGGTTCTTGAGGGGGGCGAGGAGACTGAATCCTCCCCGGCCCCCCTCTGTACCCTCTTGGGATTTGACCCTGGTTCTTACATCTCTCCAGGGTCGTCCCTTCGAGCCTTTGCAATCAGTCGAGTTAAAAGTACTGTCCCTAAAGACCGTCCTCCTGGTTGCATTGGCCTCGCTCAAGAGGGTAGGGGACCTGCATGCATTTTCGGTTGACGAATCGTGCCTGGAATTCGGGCCCGGTGACTCTCACGTTATCCTGAGACCCCGGCCTGGATATGTGCCCAAGGTTCCTACCACTCCCTTTCGAGATCAGGTAGTGAACCTGCAAGCGCTGCCTTCGGAGGAGGCAGACCCAGCCCTAGCTTTGCTCTGTCCCGTCCGCGCTCTGCGCCTGTACGTGGACAGAACGCGAAGCTTCAGGACCTCAGACCAGCTCTTTGTCTGTTACGGAGGCCAGCAGAAGGGAAAGGCTGTCTCCAAGCAGAGGATGGCCCACTGGATAGTGGACGCCATCGCCCTGGCGTATGAGTCCCAGGGCGTGCCTTGCCCGTTCAGGTTGAGAGCCCACTCCACCAGAGGAGTGGCCTCCTCCTGGGCGCTGGCGCACGGCGCCTCGCTGACAGATATCTGTAGAGCTGCGGGCTGGGCGACACCTAACACGTTCGCTAGATTCTATAGCCTTCGTGTAGAACCGGTATCTTCCCGTGTACTCGCTTCCACCAGCCGGTAGACGCGAAGAGCCCGTTCTAGTGTCGGCTTACAATGCCACTCCCGCCCCCTGGGCCGGATACGTGCATCCTTTTTACTCCAGTCGAGTTCCCCGCTTGGCGAACCCTGTCGAGTTCCTCCGCCTCCCCCTTCGGCTCGGACATTGCGGAGTGTCTGATGCCAGGCCGAACCTCCGTCACTGAATCTGACGTTTGGCTGGGTTCCACATGTCGTGACCCCTCCACGTGAGTGGTCCCATGTGTGTATTTGTCCACGGTCAACTCCCTACGGCGAGCCCGTGTCTTTCCCTTAGCAGAGCCAGCTCTGCTGTCACCTGTCAGATGAGTCTCCCCCTACCCAGGTGGAGCCATCCCAGGGACTCCATATGCGTACTGCCCACGGCCAGTCCATATGTGTACTCTCCACGTAAATTCCTCCCCTACGGGTGGGTAGTGGTCTCCGCAGCGTCCCCTACGGGTTCGCTTCCCCAGTGTAGTCTAGTTTACTTAGTGGGTATATCGGAACAGCAGTAGACTCTCTCGGCGTAAGCTCGCCCCCTTCCCCGTCCCACTGGTGCGCCGGGTGGCTAGAGCTTGCGCTGGGCACTGGAAGGGGTTCATACTGTGGCGCTTTATTTGGGATCCCAATTCGTCGGTCACTACTGACGTACGTCGAACGTGACCGACTGAAAGGGAACGTCTCGGTTACGTATGTAACCCTCGTTCCCTGAAGGAGGGAACGGAGACGTACGTCCCGTCGCCACAGTTGCTGTACCCTCGCTGTAGTGCGGACTAGATTGTCTCCTCAGCGAAAAACAGAGTGCGATTGCATCTGCTCCCCTATTTATACCACCTGGCGGGGGCGGTGCGCATTATGCAAATATCGCACGCCAACTTCATTGGCTTGTTTTAGTTCACTCGAAGCTGATAGGGCTCTCTAGCGATATCCCAATTCGTCGGTCACTACTGACGTACGTCTCCGTTCCCTCCTTCAGGGAACGAGGGTTACATACGTAACCGAGACGTTTTTTATAGGTCATGTTCTTCAGCGTTCAGATAACAACATTTGAGTGTTTAAAATGAGGGTGTCTGGCTCTTATTTTGTCAGTAATTGTGCTGCAGCAAGGAGTCAGATGGGATGGAGACAGTCACAGACACATGTTCAAATCAAGTGTGAAAATATTTCACACATCATCTGTCTTACAATTATCTTGCAATTATCATCTGGCGAACTGTTCTCAGCGTGGCTAATTCCCCATCCATATGATCTATAAAAAATCGGAGGCATTTAATGAACTAATGATCCTTTAATTTCATGTCTTTGTATTGTAGATCAGTGGTTCTTAACCTTTTTGATTTCAAGGACCCCCTTTGTCCAATATTTGAAGGTCTTCCTTTTTAAGATGAAATGTACCTCTGGTATGTCAGTTTAATGTACATTTTTAATATGTGTTTAATGTGTTTGTTTTTAGCATTTTAAGTAAGATTATGTTACTGTTTACAGCACAAAATCAAATCTTCAAACCATTTACTCTTCTGGCAAAATAAAATAATTGCTTCAAAACCAATTGCACCTGTTCTCAAAACCAAACAAATCTTTCAAATCAAAAACAGATCATTCATTAGACACTACAGTGAACACAGCATACAGAGCATGTAGTTACAGAAAAAAAATTAAACAAACAAACAAAAAAAAAAGCGTTGTAATCGCAACTTAGTAAGGTGAATATATTGTACACTATATGTACTGCAAGTATCATATTGACTAATGTATTGAATTTCTGTATATTCAGCACTTGCATACTGTAAAAATGCAGTAGTCCAACTGCAAAAGCCCAAAAGGTCAAAGAAAATTCTAAATGAAAAACATATTACAATACACGCAAAAATCAACAAAGCTGCAAAATCAAGGTCTATGAGAGATTCATTCTGCAGCGTCACATCTTTGTGCTGAATCCGGCCTGAGGAATTGGTCCACATCACAGGCAATGATGTTCCTTGCCAGGCAGAGGGAAAAACCCTTTGGTGTGCCGGGTCCAGCCTTGACAACTCTCTCCAGACCTTGCTCTTTCTCGTCCTTATCCTCTTCCTCCTTGCCACCACCTCTTACACATACTCTTCCTCCTCTCCCTCTAAGATTGTCTCCATCCATTGTATCAACATTCAATGCACCTGTTCTCCTGGCTTATATCTTGTTCAGTTGGTTTGATCACATCAAAACAAATGAATGATTTTAAGCCGTTGTGTGTAAATGATAAGAAGTGTGTTGTAGTTGTGTTTATCTTTTTCCAAATGTTTTAGTGAATAAGAATGAGTTTAGAGTTTTGCAAAAAGAGTGCATGAGAATAGCAAATAGTGTCTAACCTGAACTTGCATACAACCTGAGCATTTGGTTCAGAGAATGGGCTTTAGTATTTAAGCAATTGGGAAAAACTGTAATACAACTAAATTTAAAGCTGCAGCCTGTAACTTTTGCCTTTTTGTCACCATTTCTGTGTGAAACCTGCAATTGCAGTGATTTGCGGAATTATCATCTTTACGTGGGTTGTGCATCAGCACAGCTCCTCGGCGCGGATGAATCTAATGTTTTGAGCTGTGTGGGGGCTGTCAGTCACTTCACCAGTGTGGATATTCACTGTACATTATAATTACAGATGCTACGTCTTGTATGTATGTCCAAAATAAGAAGCTTCACTGGGAAATGTCATCTGAGGTATAAGTAACATCATCCACTTTTGTTTTGACCAACTGAAAAAAGTTTTAAAATAAATCATGCAACCAATTGTGCAAATACTTTTTATAGCCTACTTTGTTCTCGAATTGTTAATGTTAAAAACATCAACATTGCGTGGCTATGTGTATGTAGTGTGTATTATCGTTAACCATAACTGTATGGATTAAGAAAACGAAAACGTGTGCTACTGTTACCTTATTACCCAATGAACCACTGAAATGTCTTACCTGTCCAGCAGAAAAATAGCCAATCTCTGCATCCCTTTTTAGGTCACGCCACCTTTCATAAGCCCTGCTGACATTTATTCTTGTTTTCGCACGGGCCCGGTCATTTTCCCTTTTTTACTGTAGGCTTTCTGCAGTCCGAAGTTTTTTACTTTTCAGTTGTCGATGATGATTGTTGTTTTGAACTTTCTGGATACCATCTCAAGATTTAAATACATTCCATCTGCTGTAAGAAGAGGCTACAAATGACGCGCCACTAACGGCATCCACATATGCGATATAGCCTACTAGCCAGGGCTCCTCCTTTCTGTTTACTGACGCAAAGACAAGTAGACTCGTATTTCCAGTGAAATCCTACCAGTACCAGTCAGATTATAAAACATTATTACAAGTTTACCGTTGTGAATCGAGCTAAGGTAAGAAGATAGTTTTGAACACTGATTGGTTATGTACTTGCTCAATAATTGATTTTGGATCATTTTTAACCAAAAGAAGATACGGACAGCTTTAAAATTATTTTAAGACAATGAATTGGAGAACAAATAGTTATTTCTTTTTAAAAAGTAACAATACATCAATACACAGTAAAGTGATGTATAGGACAATTATAGTGAACAGCAAAGAACTGCAAAGCTGAAGTCACAAATCAACATTTTAAATGTTTTATAATAGAAACTAGCGGGTAAGCAAATGGGGAAAACAGCAGCTTTGAAGCTTCTGGGGAGTATATTAAAAATAAATATACAACATAAGACATAACATCTGTTGGCAGAATCAGTTTCTTTTACAGTTGAAAGCATTTTCTGTCATCAACTATGAAGCAAATTTTGATAGAGATAGATTCAATCAAAACTGAAGCGTGGACAATTTTCAAATGGATACACAAGATTAACTAATCCAAGGTTGTGGAGGCTGTTTTCTTTTTTTTTTCCTGAAAATACAAATGGCTTTATAAAACTCTTCTAAATATATTATATATATATATATATATGTGTGTGTGTGTGTGTGTGTATATATTACATATACATATACATATATACACACACTACCACTCAAAAGTTTGGACACAGTAAGATTTTTAATGTTTTTAAAAGAAGTTTCGTCTGCTCACCAAGTCTGCATTTATTTAATTAACAATACAGTAAAAACAGTAATATTGTGAAATATTATTACAATTTAAAATAACTGTTTTCTGTTTGAATATATTTTATAAAGTAATTTATTCCTGTGATCAAAGCTGAATTTTCAGCATCATTACTCCAGTCTTCAGTGTCACATGATCCTTCAGAAATCATTCTAATATGCTGATCTGCTGCTCAAGAAACATTTATTGTGTACAATTGTAATCTTTTGTAACATTATAAATGCCTTTACTGTCACTTTTGATCGATTTAATGCATCCTTACTGAATAAAAGTATTAATTTCTTTAATTTCTTTTCAAAAAAATAAAAATAAAAATTCTTACTGACCCCAAACTTTTGAACGGTAGTGTATAATGTTACAAAAGCTTTGTATTTCAGATAAATGCTGTTCTTTTGAACTTTCTATTCATCAAGGAATCCTGAAAAAAAAAATTGTACACAACTGTTTTCAACATTGATAATAATCATAAATGTTTCTTGAGCAGCAAATCAGCATATTAGAATGATTTCTGAAGGATCATGTGACACTGAAGACTGGAGTAATGATGCTGAAAATTCAGCTTTGCCATCACAGGAATAAATTACTTTAAAATATATTTAAACAGAAAACAGTTATTTTAAATTGTAATAATATTTCACAATATTACTGTTTTTAACTGTATTTTTAATTAAATAAATGCAGCCTTGGTGAGCAGACGAAACTTCTTTTAAAAACATTAAAAATCTTACCGTGCTCAAACTTTTGACTGGTAGTGTATATACACACATACGCGACCCAATAACGCAACACTAACACAATTCAGATTTCAAAATAAAAGCTTTTATTATAAAACTATAAGAATTAGGAAAGTTGCTACAGATTTGACCTGCTCATTTAGAAATGGCACATTTGAGAACCAAATGGTTTGACCATGAACTTCAGCAATGAAATATATTACACTCCTCAGAATGGGAATGATGGGTTGCTGCAGATGTTTCAGAGTAAGCCACATTTCCACTTTTAAAAAGCTTTGTCCAAAGACCTCCATTTAACATAGTATAATACAACAAACTCATATCTGGTTTGTAATGACGCATATTAACACAGACTGATACACATACACCTTTAGATTGTGAAAAGAAAAGATTTACATATATCTGAAGTCTTTTATGCTAATAGTCACAACCGTCAAACTTATTTCTTCTTCCACCAGAGGAAATTTTACTATTGTGGTATGAAAGTTAAACAGCACATCCACAACAGTCAGATAATGACCTCAAAGAGCCACCACATAAAACCCCTGTGAAACAGACGCACACAGATCCATGGGATTGATTTGCCTAGATCAGCAGCCAATAATAATTATGCAAAAAGATTTCATTGCTGGCAGGGAAATGTCACTGAGAGCACCAATTTGTAGTCACTGCATCAACGTCTTGCAAGAGTTTTCCTTAATCAGACAAAGAGGATGGAAAAATGTGAAAACAGAACAGTTTCAGCTTGAACCAAAAAGCATACTGGCAAAATCAACATGCAAAAAATAAGCACTAGTGCTCATGCGCACATGTACCATACAACCTGAAAACAGCGAAGATGAAAGGGTGAAATGTCCGGAGCTGAACAAATCTAAATATAACAGTAATCACTTATATAGCAACAGACACAAATATTATGGCTAGTTGACCTATGAAGATGATCTGCAGTTAAATAATATTTGCACCAACAGGATGAAAAAAGAAATTAAAACAAATCATAATTTGAAAACCAAATAAAAGTATTTTTTTATACTTTTAAACATTATGTCCTTATGATAACTGAATGACCTTTATGCTATAACCACACAAGCAAGGAGTATGGTTACTTAAACACACGCAAAGACAAAAACATGTTAGTTCACCTGCAGTGATGTTGGTTGGACATTCTCACATTCAAAGCGCGCACACACACACACACACACACACACACACCTGTAAAAAGCAATTTAAAACACCAAATATGCATGAAAAACAAGCCACTCCACCTTGTCTTACAGTGGTGATCATACCTGGCAACCTTTAAATTGCATCTCTTATAAATGACGTTTCAAGTCTGTAATGGCCACGTTTGAAATAGTAACAGCACCTTCTACTGTAACTAATGATTGAGGTAATGTGTACTAAGTGATATGATATGCTCAGGTGCTTTCATGATATGTAGTAGTGATGTTGGGTACCAATGTCCCTTTAAACATTTGATACCCAAAAAGTTTAAAAATATACAGTTGACCAAGGACGACAACTAACCCAAAGATTCCCCATCTGAAAAGTAACATTTTAACCATTCAAATCATTTCATCCCAGCAGATTTAAAGAAAAACATAAATGATTAGCTTAATGAACCAATCCAAAGAACTTTTTTCGACTGCCAGTGTGCTAAAAACACAAAGTCCCTCTTCACAAACACATACCAGCACTATAGTGCCTCTGTTTAGGTTGAAATACTTCAGACTTTGAACATCATCTGATATACACCCAGTAAAAAAACTCCAGTCTCTCCTGATACATTAATGATAGACAAGTCTGTCAAACCAGATCCACGTAACAGTTAAATCCCAGCTGAGGTAGGTGTCCAGAGAGTTCAGCTGCAATGTGTCAATTCTGATGAAGAGATTTAAAATAAAATATAAGCAGCCAATAGGATGAGT
Organism: Hypophthalmichthys molitrix; assembly: GCA_037950675.1. Classification (NCBI taxonomy): domain Eukaryota; kingdom Metazoa; phylum Chordata; class Actinopteri; order Cypriniformes; family Xenocyprididae; genus Hypophthalmichthys; species Hypophthalmichthys molitrix. Next base: position 19,767,581 of record CM075498.1, read on the forward strand.
CTGCGATGCCACCGAAGGAGGTGGGAATCACTGTCAGTAAGTCCAACATGGAGAATCAGAGGCTATCTGAGCCCAGCCCTTGAGGTCATCCACTCTAAACCCTGACACAGCCTGAAACACACACACACACAGTATTCAATAGGGATGCACTAGTAAATTATAATAAACTGATCATTTTCATATTATGACCAAAATAAAAATTCTACACTATTGCCTATAAAAAAAAATAAAAAAAAACACAACAGCAAAATGAAGTTAAAAAATTTAAAGTAAACATGCGAAAAATTAATATTAATTTTTTGATTTGCTATAGATTACATTTAACAGTGTTGTTAAATTATGTTTAAAAAGATTAACGTTAAGTGAGCGTTAGATGATGGCAAAGCTAATCTAAATGTCAAAATACAGAAAAAGAGCATTAACAATGAAATATTGACCAATTTTGATTGATACTGCACATTTAAAAATATGCGTAATATTAGTCAAACTATAATACAGATACATCAGGAGATATTTCTGGGGAGAGATTTATGCCATGATTAATTTAATCTACCAGCAAAAGCAAGGGATACAGAGCGTTAATAAGCACAAACCCTGCCCTGCAGCCGATTCTAAAGATTTCATTGGTCATGTTAAACTCAGTGCTGATTGCATACAAAAACACTGAAACAAATACTAAACCCTTTACTTAAATGTGTAAAATTTGGGAGGATCTATTGACAGAAATGCAATATAATATACATAACTATGTTTTCATTGGTGTATAAAGACCTTACATGATGAACCGTTATGTTTGTATTATCGAAAGAGCCATTTCTATCTCATACACCACGGGTCCCCCCTCCATGTCAAGTCGTCATTTTGCGCCAGCATGTTTCTACAGCAGCCCTAAACGGACAAACTGCTCTACAGAGTGCGTTTAGTCTTCTAAATCGTTCTTTTTTTTTTTTTTATTTAGAGGCAGCTTGCATCGTCACTAAGTTAAATACGCACAAAAGTAGTAGTAGTACTTAGTCGTCTGGTTTATTAAAAGCAGAGACCATTCTTTGTTAGAAGTAAGAAACCTCATTGCTTCACTGGCTATTAAACTCTCTGCTGTCTCAGACGACGACATCTTTGTCTTGTGTGACTGTTGGCCAGACGGCCACCGTAGCTCCTCCGAAAGGGAGGGGTGTAGTTTGTAGTGGTGCAGTTTGCAACCTCACCGCTAGATGCCGCTAAAATTTACACACTGCACCTTTAGCATTGCATTGGTAGCATATCCAGTAGACAGCATTACTGTTTTTCGTGAGCAGATTCATCCATGATTTTTATGAAGTCTGTACTGAACCCATGAAGCCTGTGTGATTGAGTTGACCAATGAAATCAGCTGTGAGGTAGGGTTTGGAAAAAAAATCAATTTATTAGGCTACTGATATGATCTCCTGTAAGTGTGCACCCTTGTTGACTTTTATTGTATTTATAAACTTTGCCATCATTAATCTATTGTGCCAAGCAACAACTACAGGCTAAAAGAGTTAATGTTCAGAGACAATCTTTGTGTCTGTACTGCAGATCTTACCCTTCTCCAGTGAGTGCACAGCAGGACTGGATGTGCCAGGGATGATCCTTGATGGAGCTGAGGGTCAGGTATTTGGAAATCTCTGCTGCAGACATACAGCCTTTCATGTCTTGCTTATTAGCAAAGATCAACACCGCAGCTTTGCGCAGATCCTGAGAGAATGAAGAGAAAAAACAACTGAAAAACAGACAACATTTTGCGAGAATTGGGGGGGTTTGGAGCTTTATATTTATTATACATCAGAGATGTATGTGTGTGGTGTGAATGTTAAAGCATTACCTCGTGTGCTAACATTCTGTACAGCTCTTCTTTAGAAATGGCTAGTCTCTCTCTGTCAGTACTGTCCACTACCAGTATGATGAACTAACAGAGAGAACACACACACACACACACACAAAGCATTATCATCAGATGTCAGGCAGCATACTATTGCACTTCAGAGGTGGTTTCTAAGTTTAGCAAGGCCACAGAGTTGTTTGTTGCTCAGAGTCCTTGGCAGAAATTGTGTATCTATTGTCTGTAAGAGCAAGTGCTCCTGAATAAAGCTTGACAGCAGGGCCCCACCACAAATCTCATACGCACACTTTCTGAATGAAAGGCAGGGGTCTTGCTATTCAAACCTCTTTGTGTAACCCTGAACTTTGAACTCTGAGTCAGACACCAGCTGCTAAGGTCTGGCGGAATTACCGCTGTGCACAACTGTCATCCAAACTATTGTTCACAGCAGACTGGACACACAGCTGTTCATCTCACCATACTATCTTTAAAGATGCTATTAGTTTGTGCATGTGTTGTTAGTTACTGGTACAAAAACAATATTTAAAGATATGTCTGTATGAGCACATTCTAGACAAAAGTTGGTTTTTGATATTGAAAACATAAAAATGGAAACACTTTACCAAAAGGTTCTATATGTTAAGACTGCATTAAATAACTGGACAATACTTGTAATGCATTCATTAATCTTGTATTGTTACATATACCAATACATACATTTACCAATACCTTTGTGACATTTCAGGTTGTAGAAAATGACACAAGCTAATGTATTATGAACAAACATGAATTAAAGGATTAGTTCACTTCAGAATTAAAATTTCCTGATAATTTACTCACCCCTATGTCATCCAAGATGTTTATGTCTTTCTTTCTTCAGCTGAAAAGAAATTATGGTTTTTGAGGAAAACATTCTATATGGATTTTTCTCCATATAGTGGACTTCAACGGCTTCCAACGGTTTGAAGGTCCAAACTGCAGTTTAAATGCAGCTTCAAAGGGCTCTACATGATCCCAGCTGAGGAATAAGGGTCTTATCTAGCGAAACAATCTGTCATTTTCTAACAAAAGTAAAAATTATATACTTTTTAATCACAAATGCTCATCTTGCACTAGCTCTGCAATACGCCACGCATTATGTAATCACGTTGGAAGGGTCACACGTGACATAGGCGGAAGTACCGAGCAAGTGTTTACAAAGTGAGCGTGCAAAGACTAAGTCAAAGAAAAAAAAAAAAAAGGTAAAACAACAATGTCGGATGATTTCGAATTTGGAGGACAATATGAGATGGAGTTTTTCGCCAGACCACGGTACTTCCTCCGGAATGTTTTGCTCAAAACCATAATTTCTTTTCGACTTAAGAAAGGGAGACATACACATCTTGGATGACAAGGGGGCGAGTTATAAATTATCAGGAAATTTTAATTCTGAAGTGAACGAATCCTTTAAAGTATATTTATAAATTAACATTAACCTAGATTATTAAATGTAAAACTATTTATTGTTAGTTCCTAGTTCCTAATTAAAATATTTCAGAAGACTTTTCCAATAGACTAAAGCCACGGGTATACTTCGGCCCCCCGTCCGCGTGCAGCCCAAATTTCGAGACCGCGCGGACGGTGCACGTGCAACAGCGCACGCGCAAGCAGGATTATTATTTCTATTTCTCTCCTCCGATTCTGCCCAGCGAATGTCCCGTTGATGACACGATGTCTGGTAAAGAGTATAGAAAAAAAATTGTACTGCGCATGTGTCGAACTCGGTCATCCGAGAACATCCGTGGTTTAGTATACTTTGAAAGATGCGCAAGACGCGTCCGGGTGGGGAAAGTGAAGTATACCCGGGGCTTAAGTTTGCCCACTGAAATAGGGAGTTGCAGAACCCGACATTGTTGAAAATGTGGTGAAGCACATACTCCCTTACAGTTCAAGGTTTGTGGTCAGTAACATTTTAAGAAATTAATAATTTATTCTGCAAGAATGCATTAAGTTCTAAAGTCAGTACAGTAAATACATTTATAATGTTGCAAAAGACTTCTATTTCAAGTGTATTCAAATAATCCTGAAAAAAATTGCATCACTGTTTCCAAAAAAAATATTCAGCAGCACAACTGTTTTCAACACTGATAATAAGAAATGTTTCCTGTGCAGCAAATCAGCATATCAGAATGATTTCTGAAGGATCATATGACACTGAAGACTGAAGAAATTATGCTGACAATACAGCTTTGCCATCACGGGAATAAATTACGTTTTAAAATATATCCAAATAGAAAACAGTTCATTTAAATTGATAAATTGTCACTATTGTTTTTACAGTTCAAATAAATGCATCCTTCAGCTTAAGAGACTTCTTTAAGAAGAGATGCGGATTCAAATTACGCGTCATGTTCCAAAGCCATTACATCTTTCTCTGCCAATGATTTCCTGTCTACTCCATGAGGTCTCCCTGAATACAAAAACAGGCCTAAAACAAGACTCAGGAAATTCACCTTTGGTCTGTTTATCATAGACAGTGACCTACACATTTGTTTTTTTCTCTTCCAACTGGTGAAGTCACATCTACAATTTTTGTGAACAGCAGCACCAATCACAAAATCACTCACAGAACCTTTATACGCTTCAATTTCATCCGTCAAACATTTTTAAAAAAATCATTTACGTAATCCACTCTTGTGTGAAGTTTTCAATTCTGTTAATACAATCATCCCTTATCAAATGGGTTCAGCCTCCAGCAATGTAGTGTATAAGTGCATTACCTCAGTGTTGGAGTAGTATGTGTTCCAAGAGGCACGGAGACTCTCCTGACCACCGATATCCCACATCAGGAAGTGGGTTTTCTTCACCACTATTTCTTCCACATTGCTGCCAATCGTAGGAGACGTGTGCACTACCTCATTCATTAAACTGCACAACAAAACAGGTTCAGATAAAACAAACTACAGAACTGCAGTCTATACTTCACATTACTTGCCACACTGAAATCTCCTTTACCCATCTGTCCTTACAGTATCTCAATCTATTGTTTTACTGTATACTGCACATTGTATGATGAATAAATTGTAACATTTGTTGTTTATTGTATATCCATTTACATACATTGTCTTATGACCTAAAAACCTTTAACAATTTCAGCTGGCCCAGGCATGTGGCAATAAAGATTCTATTCTATTATTCTATGAATTAGACTCTCTACTAATATAAATAAAGATCAATAAAGATTCTAATCAAGTAAATAAAACAATCTATTACTCACAATTGATAAAGTATAGTGGTCTTTCCAGCATTGTCCAGCCCCACAATTATCACCTTGTGTTCTGCATAACAGAAAAAAATAGATATATTACTGATAAAAGAATGGTCAGATTAATATTACTACAAGAACTTAATCAAACTTCAAATGAAACAAATTAATCTCAACAAATAAGGATAGGAAAATATGTGAATGCCATAAAACGTAAAAATAAATAAATAGATTGGGGGGTTATTCACTGCATTAACTGCCCTTTCCTTCAGAGCTACTTTGCTTCTGTTCTCAGTTCTAGTAACTCCCAGATAATTGGTCCAGCAATCCCATACAAACACACAGCTCAGCCACACGGGAAGCACACTTGCGTAACAGAGGAAGACGTGATTAAATAAACCAGTGATCCGTACTTTATCAGAGTTCAACGTGAGGAAATTCTGACAGCCTGTGTGTGTGTGTATCTGAGGGAGAGAGAGAGGGGTCACATTTTTATATTTTTCACCTTTAAACTCTAATGTGAACTACAGGAAGCAGGACTGGATAGCTCATGATATCTCTGGCAGCTCCACAAAGACACAGACTACTTCACGCCTATTACTTCCTCCAGAAGGACCGACCCCTATTTTACTTCTGTATGCTTCCAGCAAAAATGTCACAAGACAAACTAAAGTCATAAAGAGACAGTTTAACTTTAACACCACCCACAGCTTTTGGTAGAGCTTTTCATAAACAAGGACAAATTTAGCCTGGCTCTAGTCTACTAGTGCTACTGCTCAACGCTTTATCCAAAGGACAAAACCTATGAACGTTAAAGTGAGCAGTTAATGATTTACAGGACCAATATCAGTATTATTTAATAAGTGCTTTAATTAGACTAATGAATATTTATACTGAATTGCAGGAAGTCATTTTTGTGAATGACTGCAGGAATGTTTGCGTATTAGAGAGCAATGTTCAGTGTAATGAAGTGACTGGTCCTCTTCAGGACAGTAATCCAGGGAATTAGGAAAGAGAATGAGATTACAAATCCAACAGGCAGAATTCCTTCTATGTCAAGAGAAGCAGGCCAAAGAGCTATCCTACTTTCTCCTGGGACCTCCTTTTGGACCTAGAGCAAGACTCTGCATTTAGCCCACAGGACTGGCTAGTTCATTTGTAAAGAACGTATCTAGCATACACAAGAAATCATTTTTTTAACAACGATTAACAGACTAATTGAAATTCATCAGAAATTATAGAAAGTGCATGCAAAATCAACAACGTCCATTCCAGTGTTAAAGGAACATCTGTCCAACATTACAGCAACCTGGATCTGGTTAGGAATGTTTGTCATGGGACAAAACTGTTTATATTATTTAAAAAAAAAAAAAAAAAAAGCCAGGAAATACCATTCAGTTGTTTGCTCACTTAGTCAATGCTCAACTTTGTAATTGTAAAAATATGTATTCAAGGTAAAATACAGTTAGAAGTGTAACTTTGAAACACAATCTACTACACAAGTTAAAATCTCTGTAGCTTTCGTGCACAAGTCCTTCACTGTGTGTCCTGAAGGCTGAATCACTCTGGGCTGAACTGACCGCTGAAACAGGCAAACAATGTAAGAGGAAAACCGTTTCCTCACGCTGCTTTTGTTTGCCAGGTGCTTGTGGCGTCTGTTTCTCAACACAAATGCATTTTCAATTCAGATGAGTTCCTTTTATTGGCATTGCACAAGTTTAAGCTGATGTCTGAACCCTTTATCCTCTGGACCTACATCATGTAGGACACACATCTGTCACAGCAGCAGTGAAGACATACAAACATATATCAGAGGTAAAAAAATAAATAAATAAATAAACTGCCTGTAAACCCTATAAGAAAAGATTAAATCTGAAATATCTAACACACAAAAAAAAAAAAAAAACAAACAAAAAAAACCCAACATGAAATAAAGCTAAGAGCTGGAGAACAACTGTGAGCTTCATCTCATGATAATTGTACGCAGCAAAATCCACTATGACAAAACATACACATTTAATTTAAATTTTTTAGCAGTGTCTATTTGTGTCTGTAGATTTCAATTTTTTCCTCATGCACTGCGCAATAAATCTCCACTTCAGTAACTTTTAGGTACTTTTTCTAAATTTTTATGGAGTGATAAAAAAAAATAAAAAAAAATTGAGAGATATCCAAAATCCTACCTGTAAAGACCTTTAACTCCATGTAAACACAATGAAATTTATCCAATGTTCATATTTCTGTTCTGGAAATGTATGCAAATGTGTGTATATTTAATTAGTTAATTACTTGCATATACATTTCAGAAAATGTAATTCAAACAACTGCTTTAATGTACTGTGGTTAATCAACAGGGGGAATTTGATATATTAGTTGTTGTTGTTTTTTTAAAATCTATTCACCTATGGTGTCTTGCCTTATGGTATTCAGTACCATGGTATTTATCAAAGCACCTGATAAAGTCACTGTACCGCTACAACATTACCTTTTGAAGAAAAAAAAAATGGGTAGAGTTTGAGCTTACGTATGTTACTACCTACAATCTTCAGAAAGCACGTTATCGCTTCAACAAGTGGACAATACCCAGTTTCGGTGCACATCATTTAGGAGATATTTAAAACGGACCCATCTGTTACCTTCACCACAAACATCTAACGTTAGACCATCTGTGTTTGAGCTACCGGGAGAAGGTAACAGACCAGCTAAACGACAAACAAACCGCTACAATTACAAGGTGAAAAGACATTCTGGTCTGTTTAAAATATAAGCACAAGTAACGTAAACGTGTCAGTAAGAGACTGTGGTTTTGATAGGTTAACATTAGCACGACGCAGCAGATTTAAACGAGCTCACTAGCATTAACATTAGCTCAGTTCCGCTGGTTATCAGCTCGAGGAGGACAACAGTCAAAAACACTCGCTACAAACCTGTCAGAACCCAATCTCTTACCTTGATTACAAAAGAAACTCCACAGTTTGGCGAAAATAAGACCCATTTCTCCTGGTGGGTGAGAGAGCTTGTCTAGCGAGTGGGAGTTTAGCGAGAGGCCTACAGCAGCTGTCCGTGAAGCCGTTATTTCTTTACAAACCCGCTCGCCCCATGCGGATACGATAACTCAGCACATGCCTCCGTCTGTCCGTGTATGTATGTCCACGGTGTGTTCACAAAGGTGAGTAGCTCCCGAGCGCTTCTTTTGTGTGGTCAGATCAAGTGCGACAGATGCGAGCGCGGCGGACACATCGCTGTCCAAACACAAGCCCCTTCACTTCCCAGACTTCATCCAGATTTTCTAGCTCCCTTTGTCTGTCTACACACGTGTAAGTGCACGGGAAGAAATCAAGGGGGTAAAACTTGAGGCACACAGAGTTCACAGCAGCGCGTGTGTGTTCGTGTGCTGCTGGATAAATAACAAGCACTCACTCTTTCTTGTGTTGTACACACAGACAAAACACACACACACACACACCATCCCCCATCAGTGTTTGGTTACACGTGTTAGGATCATGACGTGCACACATCCAAGTGTCACATCCATAAAATGTGTTTTATAATTAATTAAAATTAAGGGGGGAGATCCCTGTGGATATATATATATATATATATATATATATATATATATATATATATATATATATATATTATTTTCTTTTTAAATTGACATGGACATATCCTCTTTTACTCACTTGAATCAAAACTAGGGTATGATCAAAAACTTCTGCACTGATTTTGACCACTGAGAAGGAAATGGTTACTCATATAGCCTATGCTTGAAAGTTCCTTCCTTCGTGCAGCTGAGTTGTTTGCACAAAAGTGTGAAATCTCTGAGAAAAAATGGAACCTTTATGCAAGTATTTTGTCTGCTAAGAATCTAATAAGAAACTAGATAAGAAATGACATAATCAAAACTTCTAGATTCTAATATGCAAGATTTTGCATATTACTGAATGTGCATATTACTGTTTCAGATTACCAACTGGTATGCCATAATATGTCAAAAACACTAAATGTTGGTGGAGTTGTGTTCACTACTCACTGCTCTAATTTGGATGGGTTAAACGCAGGGGACAAATTCTGAGTATGGGTTACTTTGCCTTCACGTCACTTTCACTTCACATCTTAGTGGAATATTGTAAACACCTTTACCAATTGTCGATACACATTATTTTATGTGTGTTTATCTACAGCATGTCATAAATGCTGAGCATTAAAGTTCTGAAGTTCTGATTTTAACTTAAGTGGTATGTAACCTGGTATATTCCTTGAAGTGTGACACTGATCACATTTCTGATGAATGATAAAGAAGTTGTTAACCCACGTAGAAGGCGACATTCTCAGGACCTTGCGCAACGTTCCCTAAAAGTTCTCTAAAGATGACCAAAATTCCGAACCTTTACAGAACAGGGACGTTCCTAAAACATCCTCTTTTGGTAATGAAAGTGCTGCAGTTCAAGGTTCCTTATATGACTTTAGGGGGACGTTCTCTTTTGGTTATTTTATGGTCACATAAGAATGTTACAATGAGGATATATTTGGGACATTAACAGAACGTTCCCACACCTCTGTTGGTCATTTAATAACGTTCATGATATGAGTTTAGGGGACGTTCTATTTTGGTTATTTTATGGTCACCCATTTTATGGTTACAAAGAGGACATTTGGGAAGTTAACAGAACGTCCTATAGCAATAGTCCCCTAAACATTCCCAGAACGTCCTGAATGTTCCCTGACGGTCCACCAAATAACGTCCCCCAACCCTGGACATTCTGGGAATGTTCTGGGAACATTACCAGGTGACAGGTAACCCCACTAGAAATTTTATGTTCCCAGAACATTCTCAGAAAGTCCCCACTGGTGTTAAGGACTTCGTCTAGTAACAATCCCAGTATGTTCAGAGACGGTCACGATGTGGAGTTCTTTTAAGGGTTGGGGGACGTTATTTGGTGGACCTTCAGGGAACATTCAGGACGTTCTGGGAATGTTTAGGGGACTATTACTATAGGACGTTCTGTTAATTCCCCAAATGTCCTCTTTGTAACATTCTCGCACGACCATAAAATAACCAAAATAGAACGTCCCTCTAAACTCATATCGGGAACGTTATTAAATGACCAACAAAGGACCGTGTGGGAACGTTCTGTTAATGTCCCAAATGTCCTCTTTGTAACATTCTTATGTGACAAAGAATAACCAAAATGGAACATCCTCCTAAAGTCATATAAGGAACCTTGAACTGCAGCACTTTCATTACCAAAAGAGGACATTTTAGGAACGTCCCTAATGTTCTGTAAAGGTTCAGAATTTTCGTCACCTTTAGAGAAATTTTAGGAAACATTGCGCAAGGTCAGATGAATTTGGTTATTTAGTGATGGTGATTCACTGATCCTCTCCAGAGTCTAAACTCTGTGTTTACTGTTAGTTTTGCATTAATTAATGGTTAGTTTTCTTCTTATTTTACGAGTTTTATCTTTTTATTTTTAAATTCATTATGCTGACAGAGTTTTGAGCAGTGTCTTTTAGACTCACACAGACATCATGAATCAGCGTATGAACCTCAACAATGGTGACAATAAACAAAAATCTTTTGTGACTTTAATAGCTTGTTTTGTGATGCTCAGAGTTATTCTATTTATCTGAAAATTTTGTCACCATTGTTGAGGTTCATACGCAGAATCTTGATGTCTGTGTGAGTCTACATGATCCTGTCTGAATAATATCTGCACAATGACAAAAACTTTCAAAATATCAAAGCAGGACTGGCTTTTATGCAGTGTTACAGAGCTACAATAACATGAAAGGAATGCAACATTCAGAGATCAGTGAATAAGATCACTGTGTGATGAAGAAGTCATCGAGCAACCAAATTCATTTGACCAGATTTTTTTTTTTTTTTGTAACAAATATGCTTTAGAAACACACAATTACAACAATTGTAGAAAAATTAAAGTTAAAACATCAAGGGTCAGGAGCCCAACTAAAGCAAGCCCTTACCTTCATAACGGTGACTTCAAACTTTATTATTTTCAATAAAACATCAACACCTCATTAAGAAGTTTTGAATGAAAGAAATAAAGTCAGACTGGTTTGTAATAAGTGAAGATGCTGAGAGAGATCTATTAGTGTTTAATGTTCTGTTTCTGTTATCTGAGTTTTGTGGGGTTACCATTGTGCTGGAGAGTAGAGCCTGTGCTTCAGTCAGTGATGAGCCAGAAACATTGATGTTATGCTGCATGTTGTTTTATTTGAAGGCTGCAGTAACTGTGTAGTTACTGATGCAGCAATACAGTAGTTATGTTAGTTTGTGTGTGCTGCTGTCAGTTAATGGTTTACTGCAAGAGATTTGCATTTTAAAGAAAATGTTTCATAATAATCCAGGAATTACCTGTAAAGTGCTTTTTTTTTTTAAAAGACATATAAGAAAAAATAGTTTTTGTTTGAACAGCCACTTTTGTTAGTCAATTTTGCTCTAACTTTCAATTCAATTTTTTTTACAAGGGCAGTAGGGACATTCTGGGAACATCACAAATAAAATATGGTTCCCTAAACGTTCAGAGAACGTTCTGAATGTTCCCTGAAGGTCCGCCAAATAACGTCACCCAACCCTTAAAAGAACACATCGTGACCGTCTCTGAACATACTGCGATTTCAGACACAGCCTTAGCCTAACAATGTTCCTGTGGGTGGAGTTTGCTTCATGTGAAGTCTGATGTAAACACTAGCATACTGCCATACTAGTTGCAAACTATGTTTGTTGTATGCATACAGTACAATTTGATGAGAACAGCAAAAATAAGATGTTACAATATCAAATTAAACATAACAAAAATAATTGTGGGTCTGCTACGAGATGTGAACAGGCCACCTGTTGAATCAAACATGCAACATGGGAACAATACTACACTTGAATTTAGTATTGTTACATCCACCAGCTGGAATGCCCTTAGTGCCTGTACTATCTCATCACAAACTTCATTTCCCATAACCTATTGCCCAAACTCATTATGTGTGATTAGATTCAGCTGTGTCTTATTATCCTTGTAAACCCTGCCTATATAAGCCCTGTGTTTTCTGTAATTCTTGGTAAAGTCTTGTATGTTGTTACACTGTATTTCTGAGTGTTATCCTGTTCTTTGTTTTTGGATTCTCTGCCTGTTTTCTGGATTACATTTTTGCCTGTGTTTTCTGCCCTGTTGCTCATGTGGATTGTTTGCCTGTTTGTTTGACCTTTTGCTTGATATTTGGATTACGATTCTGGATTGTCCCAATAAAGCTGTATCTCGGAGCAGTTTGTAACAAGTATAGTATCCAATGTAGCATCTGGACCAATCAGACACACAGATTATTCATTATATTTAATGAACAATCCAGCAAACCCACTCTCCCAACAAACTATGTGTTAGAATTCTATGTGTTAGACCATCCCCTGAAACTGTGACTAACAGGCTGGAGAAGATTCATTTATGATCTAAAAGAATGCAGAGCTTTGCTCTAAACTCACTTTGAATCAGGCCATAAGAAAAACACAAAGCCCGTAAACCAGACTGTTCTGCGTTAATTTATAGAAGAACTGTTCTATTAAAGAACATGCATATCCCCAGGACAGGGTATCTATTATTACTGTTTTGTACATTGTCTCTTATATTGTTTTTTGTTTGATGCATGCCTTATGATAGAATTATTAGATCATGCACCCTTTTCCTAATCACTTGAGAAGTACAATCATTTATCCCATCTCCTATGTGACCATACATTCTTTTATAGTGCTTTTGCCTATGTATCAATCCTGGAATGAACGTGTTATTATAACTCGATTAATCAAGATCATTTGATCACAGGTATATGAGGTACCATTCGAACCAACGGAACCCCTGGTTTCAAGTCCGGTGGGTCTGCGTCGCTCTAAACGGACTATTAAATTTTTATTTTTTTTTTAATTTGCGTAATATCACTCACTTATATGGTGTTTTATAATGTGTTTGCATTTGTAATAATTTATATTGAATTAAATTTCTTAATTTTGTTCATGGAGATAACATGGACAATGTGTCATGGTTTAGTGGAAGATTGCAATCTTGCATGCTTTAATTTACTGGAAAACAAACATTTAAAATTAAAATAACATGAAATTTCAAGAACAGCCACTAGATGGCTGCAGAGCATCACTCACCGGCTCATTTCCCATTTCCACGTAGATATTTTTATAGATAGCCTATCTTTTCATTTAGATTTTTGTTTAGACATTATTATAACATTAAAAATTTATCTTTGTCAAAGTATGATCACTGAAGTATCATTTTTTGCAATTATGTCACAATACAGCCAAACCTGAACATGGTGTTATGTGTGTATGTGTGTGTGTATGTGTTCTCCATCGTGGATGTGTTATGGTGTCACCCCTTCACTTCTGTGTGTGTGTTTTGCATTGTAGCTGATTATTTGTATGACAAAATATGTAACAGAGAGCATTTTTATATAATCTCCCATTCAAATCAAGATCAGTTTTGGTTGCATGCATTGTTGTTACGATAAAATAATGTTGCACATTACATTTGACATTGTATTGACTCACACATCTGCCTACACTCTCAGAAAAAAGGTACAAAAGCTGTCACTGGAGTGGTGCCCTATCAAAAGGTACATCTAGAGTGTACATTAGTACCTTAAAGTTACATTTTGGGTACCAAAAGTGTACATTCCTAAATGGAACATATTAGAACCCTTTTAAATGGTAACATCCCAGCAACAGCTTTTGTACCATTTTTCCTGACAGTGTAGCATGGATATTTCTAGTAATCCTGAAGACCTTGTTTAGCTGGTTTGGTTGGAGGTAAACTTTGCAGGACATTGATCCTCCAGGAGCAGGACACCCCTGACATGCCCTTCACATTAATTGAATGTGATTTATTATCAACACCTAGTAGTACATCTTAAAATATAGAGCTCATGACAAATGAAAACAAAATAAAAGAAAATACTTAGAAAAATACTACCAGAGCTTTGCTGGACAAACATTAAATGCATAAAGCAGTGAGAATAAACAATACCTTGAAATGAGTTAGCAAACTTCAGAGAAACATCAACCAATTAATCATGTAACAATAATAACTTTAAAAAAGTGCTGTCTAATTAATATACTATGTTAAGAGGGTTGATTTTAAGTTGTATTCCACATATGGTCGAATCTGTTAAATGTAGATTAATGTATTCAATTAATTTTAAATCAGCATGGTCAAATTCATTTTTGATTATTTGTTTAACACTTAATTTGAACCACTGCAGAAAATCTCCTCATATCACAATTTATATAATTGCTATTTTTATTGGATCGTATTTCTAATCCAAAGTAAACTATTAACAACATTTTTTTTATAACCAAGGTTGACACTGTGTTCTAGCCTATAACTTTAACATTACAGTTCCTATTCATAATTCGTATTTCATTTGAAGACCTATAATAGCCTATTGTTACTGTCCAAGCCTGCTCATTTGGTCAGGTATTCAGCAGCCTACAAGTTCAATGATTCGGTGATCTTTTTTTTTTTTATCTAATTCTTTCCACGTGAACTGAATACACAACGCTTTTAAATTTCAGTTTTCACAATTATTTATTCAGGTCTCTTCTCTCTCTCTCTCTCTCTCTCTCTCTCTCTCTCTCTCTCTCTCTCTGACTTGATCTCTCAAGTGTCGTACATTAGAGGCGAAGTTTCGCAGCAGCACTAATTATAGTTAAATATAACACATTTCTGATTTAAATGTCAGCTAGTGGTGGTTTGCATGGCGACAAAAGCTTAGTAAAGTGGGATGATTTGACAGTGCCGTACCGACTCTTATTCTACCTGGCAGAAATCAGGAAGTAGGCCCTCACTGCAGAACACTCGAGATCCAGGGGGCGGAGTCGGGTAGGTTAGGGGCTATGTAAAGTGGGAGGAGTTGGATCTAGATCAAGGGGGTGGAGATGGGTAGGTTTAGATTCAGGGGGCGGAGACGGGTAGGTTTAGGGTTATGTAAAGTGGGAGGAGTTGGATTTAGATCCAACCCCACCTTCGGCCGTCCTGAAGACAGCGCGGTTTGACCAATTAGATGAAAGGGGCGTTTTAGCCCCGCCCACATGTGCGAATGAAATATCAAAGCCATAAACCGATTTGTAAATCACAAACGAAAAATGAGAAATCGGCCCAAAATCTTATTTTCCATTCGTTAAATTAAATGGAAAAACGAATAAATGAGCCGTCTTTTCATTTCTCGTTATTCCATTCAAAATAGGAAATGAAATGAATCAAAACACATGTATGTATGTGTTTGTTTATATTAGTTATGTGTTCATGATTTAGTTAATAAAACTTTGTGTACAATTCATATGAGTTCCCTGGTTCTCATTATGCCTGCAGATTAATGTCACTTAAACATTTCCTGATCTTGCTATACATGCTCTAAGCGCTGTACATGCTAAGAAAGAATACTTTTTCTGTGACCAAATGAATAATGAAGACCTGAAACCTTTTTTTCGCATATAAAGAATTTAAGATTTTTTTTTTTAAGAATTAAGAATAATTTAAGAATTTAAAAGGCAATTCATTTAATCTATGACAAAGGCAAACTTTCTTTCTACTCAACTCTTCACTGTGTTCATTCCACTCACTGACATTTAGCCAGTAGCCAGGGTCACGTGCAATCTTGGAGATAAGTTTTTTTTTTTTTAATATATTTTCATAGCAAGGAAAAGGACAGATGGTGTGCCAAAGATGTACTGTATCGTTTTGTCACATTCTTGAAGAATGCAGACAAATATCACACTTAATGTGAGAACATATATAAAATCCATAACACATCTTTATTTGTCCACGGGCACAATTAACTGACATATTATTTTGCTAAATATAAAAATATTCCACATGACTTTCACTAAATAGACATGGAACAAAGCTTGGGGTTTATAAGATTTATTTTTCTGTTTGATTTTTTCTATTATGTATTTATTTTAAAACAGCAACCTTTTTAATTCTAAGACAAACTGTAGCAGAAACGTAAAAGAGATACTTAGTAATCAATATTTTTCTATATTAGTCCATACAGTAAATCATTGAGAAAAATACTTCAAATTAATTTAGATTGTCAGTCAGCTGCTTCTTAGATTAAAATATGAAGTTCCAGCCTTCTAGTGCACTGGGAAGCAACTGCTGGCTTCTAAGCGTATATTTTTAGGTAATTTCCAGGGCTCCGTGAGCTGCAGGAATACAGGATAGTGTCAGCGGGCTGCTCTGACAATGATGAATCCACATTTATCCACACCTAATAAGTTGCATACTGGCAAGGCTTTGCAAGAAAATCAAAGCATAATACCACTTATCCTCTCCTTGGGTCATTTTGACCAGAAATTTATTTTAAAAAATATGTGTTCATCTGTGTGCTCCAAGATCTTAGGACTTTTGTCACACTTGAACTTGAAATACACAAAAAAAAAAAAGAAGACTGGATTTGAGGAGTTAATGTGGTTATAATAATAATAATAATAAAAAAAAAAAAAAAAACAAATCCAAACAAATCCTTTCCAATCTGACCTCCATAAGAATGAATGGGAAATAGGGGAAAATTGGGATTTTTTTTCTTCTTTTTTTTCAAATAAAAATAAATCAGTCACAGTGCAGAATGCATACAAATATGAAGTGGTTCGATTTGAACACATTTACAATGCAAAACAACACCTCACCCATCCCCAGCACAACCCTACCACTCCACACAAATGCAAAATAAGTGGTGTACTTATAACAGCATTTTTTAAGCTGTAACAGATTTGTTTTATTCTGAATTAAAATCAGCATTTTCAAATAAATATTCTTCAAGGTTTTACTTGTTTTTGTTTTGTTTTTCCCCCCTGCTGTTACTAACTTGAAATATTACAACATCTACTTCAGTATATATACAAACCTAAAAAAAATGCTCAAAATGAAACAGATTTTTTTTTTTACCAGAATACGTTTATAACAAGATGATTATAATGTCTAAATATATACCTGAATGCATAATGAAGAAAAAATATTATAAAATTATTATAAAAATATTTTTATTTTATTTTAGAAATGTATCTATCTATAAATTATCTAAATAAATATCTAAAAAAAACTGCATTAAAAAAATAGAAAAAATATTATAAAGCGAGAGGGATACTCATATTCCTGTTTAACAGTGTTGACATCTTGCTGTGTTTTCCAAAATTCACTCCAAATCAAAATATGCTTATTTTTTTATTAATATTCTAGACATGATTAATAATCTTCATTCTCCCTTTGTACAGTATTTATTTATGTATGTCGGCAAAATATTGTAGAACACATTTATTGTGTACATACAAACTCCTGCTTATTTTATTTTATTTTATTTTGCAATGCTGGTTTGATTTTGATGTTACTTTGCTGTCAGACGCTATTAGGACCTTTTCAGATGAGCAAGCTCGTGCTCTGTGTAGAGCTGTGTGTACACTAAAAAAAACTATAATAGTAGTAAGCACAATAAAGAATAATAGGCCTACTATAATCTTAATAATGATGGCATAATTGTAGCATTTATCATTATTTTCACTTGACTTTATTGGTGGTTTTGAAAGCAACATACAATGTATTAATTTAAACACAATCGAGCTCCTTACTTTAGACAGTTTGAACTTTGGACTTTCACCAATACCTTTCATAGTTCAAGTATTTTTTTTTATAAAACCATTATAGTATAAACTCTTTGAGGAGTCTCTCTATGAAGCCACGAGATGGCAGTGATGAGAAAGACATGAAAGAGTGTAAAACCAAATTTAAGAGATAGTTCACCCAAAAATGAAAATTCTGTCTTCATTTACTCACCCTCATGTCGTTCCAAACATTGTATGACACTGTATGAAACCTGAGAGTCATTTGTCCCTCCATTGAAAGTCTAGGTAAACTTGAAAATTCTTAAGAGGTTACAAACGAAGCAAAACGAATCCATTTGAATCAAGCGGTTTAATCCAAGTCCAAGTATACGAACCTCAGTGGTTCTCGCGCATGCATCATGCACGCACATTTAAGCTTCCATGTTTACCAAATGTGATGTGCCCTATATGTATGTGTCGTTCATTGTTTAAATGTAAACAAATGCCTAAATTAAATCTGCTCATCTTATAAAGTGATCATATATTCATATCTCTTCACAAAACTTAAAATGCTTGATTCATATGGATTCATTTTACAATGTCATTTTTCGATGAGAGACAGAAAACCTCTCAAGTTTGATTAAAAATATCTAAATTTGTTTCTCAATGATTCACCAAAGTCTAGTGGGTTTGGAATGAATTTGTGAGCTTCCCAGACTGAGATGGAAAATAAATGAATAAATAAATAAATAAATAAGTGGGAAAGGACAGCTCTCAGTGGTGTGAATGGTCAGAGTCCCTGCAGAGGCAGAGATTGAACACGTTAGCTCTATCTGACACATCATCACTGCTTAAAAGCAAAGTCCCTTTCAAGGAAAGTCTGTGCACCCGGCGACCATATTTGCCATGCCTCCGGGCAGCTATTTAGGGCATCCAAGACCAAGTCCTATCTATTTGAATGGGGGAATCCTGAAATCTCAAAAACTGCTTGGCGAACTCCTAATTAAATTACATATTTCAAATCAGCAACAAAATTCGACATGAACCGTCCCATAAATATTGTTTCTTATGCTAAAATAGCATTAAAAAAGCTTATATAAGCGCCATTCTCAGGTTTCTATGGGAATCGGAGCCTCTAATAGTAGCTACAGTGACGTAATGACTTTATCAATCAGCGATTGGCTCTTTTACTTAGAAGGTGGGACGTATTCTGCCATATTGCACATTGCAGTTTCTCCCATTCATAACTAAAAGGAATTAATTTTTTTTTTATATCTATAGTCTTTGTTAAAAGTCACCACAAGTGACTGTAAATTGATGCTTGATAGTCAAGGAATAAGGTGTATTTTTTCTGCACCCATTAAGAAAATGGTGCACAAACTTAGATAATAACTAGCCTTTTCTCTCTCGCCAACTGTAGCCTATTATATGGCACGCTTAGATTAGAGACCATAAAGGTGCCGACTCTTAACAAAGCAAAAGAGCAGAGTAGATGCTTTCTCCTTTGAAAGGCCAGTCAGAATGATTTTAAAAGCACTGACTGTAAAATGAGCACGAACATCAGAGTAAGTGGGGATGAAATTTTGAAAGAGATTCAATAATTCTTTGCATTAGGATGTCCATCCATGCTAACTAGGCTATATACACATTACATGCTAATATATTTATCTACAATATTAAAAAAAAAATCATAAGAATTATGTGTAATTATATGCAACTACCCAAAATAAATACATATTCCCACGGTTTCACAAACAAGGCTTAAGCTAGCCCTAGACTAAAATGCATGTTTAAGCTGATTTAACTGAAAGAAACTTGTACTGATATATCTTAAAATATGCCAGTGCCATTGTTTTGTCTCAAGATTCATACCAGTAATGTTATTTTCTAGTGTATGCTAATAAAAGCTACTTAAATATCCTAATTGAACTAAGGCCTAATCCTGGCTTAGGCTAAGTCCTGTCTGTGAAACCAGGCCATTAAGTAGCGTTTGGAAAGCTACTTTGAAGCTGTAGTTTGGCTAGCTAAAATATGTATTTTAAACTGTGTTGGGCAAGCTTAATGAAGCTTCGCTACACTGAAGCTACATGTGGCAAGGTAAGCTACAGCAACATGGCAAAAGTAGTTTACTAGCTACATCTAAGCTTTTTTTTTATTATTTCATTTTTATATTGAGCTAACTTCATTCCAAGTCAATGCTATCTCAGTGAACAATAAAACTGTCAGTCAAATAGATAGGCAGGCATAACTGTTCAAATTGTTTATTCAACAACTGTTCCAAACCAATTTGGCAACAAACAAACAAAAAAAATGTGATCCACATAATAACAAAACCAGGTGTCGAGAGAGTGTGTATGCTCAACTGTATGTGTACGTATGCGTACGCACATGTTTGCATGGGTATGCTCATTTTAGACTTGCAGAGCCTAAAACTAACTTTTTGCCACACCTGCCAATGGCCGGCGACTTAAGAAAATTTACAAGCCAAAACGATTTTTTTACCAGCTATGAAACAAAAATAGGTAGTTATGACACCAATAGGTAAGATATACTGAAAATTCACAATCCTCTATTCCAGGGGTTCCCAAACACATTCCCAGAGCCTCCCCAACACTGCACATTTTGCATGTCTCCATTGTCTGACACACCCATTTCACGTCTTGGAGCAGGGGTGGGCAAACTCGGTCCTGGAGGGCTGCTGTCCCTGCAGAGTTTTGCTCCAACCCTAATCAAACACACCTGAACCAGCTAATCAAGGTCTTCAGGATTACATGCAGGTGAATTTTATCAGGGTTGCAGCTAAACTCTGCAGGACAGTGGCCCTCTAGGACCCTCCAGGACACCCCTGTCTTGGAGTCTCAACTAATGAGCTGATGATCTGAATCACGTGTGTTTGATTAAGGAGACATAGAAAATATGCAGTGTTGGGGAGGCTCCAGGAATGTGTTTGGGAACATAGACATTATAATAAACACTAGACGCCCAATTGGCCTCTTTGGACTGTTGCTGCGATACGCCAACAAGTCCGCCATATTGTGCGGGGCAAGACTGCGCCGTTAACAAATGCAAGTAAACAGGCGAGCTGCAGTTTTTCTGAATAAAAACAAAAATAGCGTTTACATTTATCAACTGATTTCAGTGGTTTATAATGTACGTGGTGTACAAAAAGTTCTAGTTACTTAAAATCTCTATAGTTAAACATATAAAATATTTATTTTAATAAGAAATAGTCAAAGCTCAGGCTTGTCATGTATTTGGCTGCTTTATTCTTGCATAAGAATTGTGAAAACGCCCATACTGAGATATAATTTAATTTTCACATTTATGAAATAAAGTTTTCTTATTGTGGAAAAGGCATTTTCTGTCTTTAACCCAATTTTAGCTTTTCTTGAGTTTAGAATTGACCACCATTGATAAAATGAAACAAATCATCAAATACAAATCACACAGGCTTCTTTCTATATTTTTATAGCACTAAAATGATACAGATATTTACAGATAGATACTCCAAAACATACAACAACAAAGATAACTGATGGATCCTTTATGGTAATACATATGATATGGTACAACTACAGTGCAACGCAAATAGTAAATATAAGATAAAGTGAGAATAGTAAATAGTTTTTTTATACACTATATAAAAGAAATAGTTTATGTAGTATATAATAATAATATAGTCAATAATAAAATATATAATATTGTCAGTAAACAAACAGTATACAGCAAATGAAATACTAATGAATAGTATAATTATATAATAGTATAAGTACAATAATATAATCATATATTTATAATAGCATATAGAATAATAATACTATAATAATAGCAATAGAATATGTAGTATCATTTACAGAATATAGACAATAATATAACAGCATAACTATAATAGATTGATAATCTCAAGTGGTATAATATAATAGTATTGGTATAATAATAATTGCAAATACAATGTAATATCCATATTATTTTATTATATTATAGTAAATAGTAAATTAAATAGTGACTAGTACAATAATAATATAGTATTGGTATTATAATAATAATAATAACAACAACAATAAAAAGGCTATACTCCGAACCAATCTCAGCTCGGACAAACTGACTGATCTAAGACACTCTGACAGCTTTCCCAGAGGATGACTGGTGAATAAACCACTCCGGTGATCTGACCACTTTTACTGTACCTTCAGAAGGAATCATCAGCCCTCCATTGTTTTTCAGAGTAAGTAGTGGTAGTTCTGGTCAAATAAACCAGGTACAGCATCTGCCACCAAGCTAGCATGGCACACACCACTTGTCTACTGCTAGAGATGACATTTCAACAGCTGATAGTGACACAGTCTCATCCTGTGGTGCCACGTTTCCTAAAGTGCTTGGAGAGACACCGTACTGGACCATGAGACGCTGGAAAATGCCCTGAAGGATTGTTATTCCATCCCCCTAAAAACACAGACACACACACAGGCTTGTTTTGGTATCTTAGTGAGGACATTCCATAGGCATAATGGTTTTAAAAACGTGCACACGCACTCACGCACGCACACACACACACACACACTTAAGGAACAGTTCACCCAAAAATGAAAATTTGCTGATAATGTATTCGTCTTAAGGCCATCCAAGATGTATATGAAAAATATCTTCATCAAATGAAGAAAGAAAGTCATATACATCTTGCCTGATGGTGACAACCAGCACAGTTTTGTTTTTGGGTGAACTAGAGCTGCACAATTCTGGATAAATTCATGATTCTGGATGAATCACAGTTTTTTGCTGTGATCGTATTGGTTGAAGGTTTAATAGACATAGCTGAATAATTATCATTTGAAATTGTTTTGAGTATTGATTAGATCACATGACACAGTCTCAGCTGGTTGGTGAATAGTTAGTACAATGTTGTAATAAATAATGACAACAATGTAATGTTGTAGTAAATAATGACAAATTTTCTATTTGTTTTCATCAAAATTTCATTTTCAGTGAGAGACAGAGAGGTTTGAATATAGGACCATAATGTTCACAGCAGTTCTCCCAGATAGCAACTTTGTGTCGGCCCAGATCCGGCCCACATCTGGCACATGCGGAATGATGATCTGGGCCACATGTGGCGGGAATGATAGCACTTGGGCAGACCGCTGCTGTTTGCCAGATCTGGGCCACAAGCAGGCCATACAAATGCCACATGTCAGCCAAGAGCAAAGAAATAAACCAGAACTGGACCTTATCTAATCCACAAAATATTTATATTTTATTTATAGAGTCATCTCAGCATTAACAAGTCTGTTATCAAGCAGAATCACTGAAGGAAAGAAGGAAACAGAAAAAAGATACAAGCAGAAACACAAGAACTACAACTGACTTCAGCCACAGCCTTAGAGGAAATCAAGACATTAAACCTCTGAAGATCTGATTAAACAACTCCACAAACAGCATTACCAGCTTCACTTATTACTAACCAGACTGACTTTATTTCTGTCACACGTCTACAGAACTTCTTATTGAGAATTAACAGAAGTTTAGGTTTCGTTTGAGGTCACCATCATGGAGATTGGTGGTTGCTTTAATTGAGTTTTTGACCCCTGACTATTGTAGAGTTGCTTTTTTGTCAGCATTCAGAAAACATTTCTACAATGATAAAGCAGGTCAACATGTCTGTTGTAACAGACAAACAACTGCATTAAAGTGGTTTAACCAACTGTTTTTTCATAATTTTCTATACTTTTGGTTTCGAAGTGTTATGCAAGAAGGAAATAATAAACCCAAAAATGTGATAAAAGTTCTTAACAGTGAACTGATTTATGTTGGGTTGTCCAAAACTATTTAGAAGTTTAAAAACGACACACTTAGACATCAGCACTCATCTTACAAATCTCAACAATGGTGACAACAACAAAAATTCAGCTGCATAATTTATTCATGTCGCAATGCATGCTGGGAACCATGAATGTGTTTTGTATGCTGGCATGAAGCATGCCACCATTATTGTGTTTCATATGCCGAATGTTGATGTCTGTGAGTGTATAAGTGACACAAAACATGTTTTAAACAAAAAGTTAGCAATGACAGTGTTGCAAATGATGTTTTTCACGTTGGTTGTCAATTTTATTTATAAAGAGCTATTAATCACAACCTGGGTTGACCAATGTTCTGTACAATAGAATAACACAATTAGAATAATAAACAAAACAATCAGTGCAAAAACTTCACTATTGATCATATACCAAAAAAAAAAAAAAAATTTTAACTTGGATTTAAAAATAGATAGTGATAATGCTGATCTAATACAAAATGGCAAAGCATTCCACAGTCTGGGGGCAGCTACTGAAAATGCGCAGTCACCCCTGCATTTCAGCTTCGACTTTGGGATACATAACAATCCCTGGATGGATGACCGGAGAGACAAAACTGGACGATGTTCAGTTAATAAAACCAAAAGATATGGAGGGGCCAAACCGTTTAAAGATTTAAACACTAAAAGAAGAATTTTAAAATTAATTCGGTAACGCACAGGTAACCAGTGCAGAGAACGTAAAACCAGCGTAATATGGTCCCGTTTTTTTTGTACTGGTCAAAAGTCTTCTGCAAGTCTTCTGCTGATCTGCAAGAGGGATAGAGCTGACTGGCTAATCCCAAAATACAGCGAGTTACAGTAGTCCAATCTAAATGTAATTAAAGCATGAATTACTTTTTCAAAATTTTTAGTAGACAATATAGGTTATCAAATTTTAAACCATCATCAAAAATAACACCTAGGTTTTTTTACCCAAGACTTCACAGAGGAGGATAAATCACCAAGATTTCTTTTTGGTGCACTAAGAGCATCTGAAGGACCAAACACAATTATTTCAGTTTTACTCTTATTAAAATTAAGAAATTATAGACAACCAGGCTTTCACATCAGACAGGCAAGTCATAAGTGCTTCTAATCCATTAGAACTCTGTTTTAAAGGCAGGTAGATTTGAGTATCATCTGCATAACAATGGAATGACAAACCATGCTTTCTAAAAACAGAACCTAATGGGAGGATATATAGTGAAAAAAGAATACGCGCTAAAATGGATCCCTGGGAAACACCACAAGATAGAGGAGCTGCCTCAGATATATGGTCACCAATTTTAACTTTAAAACTTCGATTGGAGAGATATGAATTAAACCATTCCAAAGCTCTTCCTTTTATGCCAGCACAGTGCTCCAAGCGAGCAAGAAGGACGGCATGGTCCACAGTGTCGAAAGCAGCACTCAAGTCTAGGAGCACAAGCACAGCATAATCCCCAGCATCACCAGTTAATAGGATATCATTTAAGACCTTCAGAAGTGCAGTCTCTGTCAAGTGGTGTTTTCTAAAATCTGATTGAAAGACTTCAAAGATCTTATTTTCATCTAAAAAACTCTGCAGTTGTTGAAGAACTACTTTTTATAAGATCATTGTTTTAAAAGACAAATTTGAAATGGGTCTATAATTGGCTAACACAGTATGATCTAGATTCGGTCTATTAAGCAAGGGATAAACTATGGCATGTTTTAACACATCAGGTACAGTACTAGTTTCAAAACAGCAATTCACCATAGTCACAAGGCAGGGACCCACTGCATCAAAAACTTGTTTCAGAAAATATGATGGAATGGCATCAATGGAAGAGCCAGACGGCTTTAACTGACCCACAATTTCTTGGAGATGTATAAAAGAAACAGCAGAACAAACTAAGAGAATGGATGGATCAAAGTTTGATACAGCATTTCCAAACAGATTTTTTCTATTGGTTGAGTTCGATACAGCATTTCAACTTCTAAAGCAAGCAATTACAGAAAAAAAAGCAATTGTTTTAACCACTTTAATGCAGTCATTTGTTTGTTTTTAAAACAGACATGTAGAAATCAATGCAGAAATGTTTTTTGAAAACACCTGTGATTGCTGATGAAAAGAAAAAAAAAACATGTCTACAATAGTCAGGGGTCAAAAACTCAATTAAAGCAACCACCAATCTACATGATGGTGACCTCAAACAAAACATCTAAACTTCTGTTAATTCTCAATAAGAACTTCTGTAGACGTGTGACAGAAATAAAGTCAGTCTGGTTAGTAATAAGTGAAGCTGGTAATGCTGTTTGTGGAGTTGTTTAATCAGATCTTCAGAGATTTAATGTCTTTTATCTTCAGTTCATCTAAGGCTGTGGCTGAAGAAAGTTAGTTTGCGTTTTTATTTCTCTTTCTTTCAGTGCTTGTTCACAGCAGGCGTTTGAATGATTGAAAGAATGTTTCAGGAACATCAAACAAACTTTCAAATAACATTCAACTAACATTAAGGAAACTGTACATTTTTATGTTCTTGGAATGTTACAAATCAACGTTCCTACAATGTTGAATTTTAAATCAAAATTAAGTTGAAAGAACGTTTGAGGAACATCATACCTTATAAAAACGTTCCTGTAACGTCAAGACAACTGGATGTTTTTAATGTTCCCAGAACCAACACTGAATATTTAGAGAACGTTCTTATAACAAAATTCTGTTAGCTGGGATCAGAGTCGCCTTTGATACTAGGGGCTGAGGTGGGTCAGACCCGGCGTATTTTAGGTCTGCTTTAATGCGGCATTGCGTCTTTACACTGAATTCTGAGCAGACACAGACCCGCCTCAGAGCATCCATAAATCGGCTGTGTAAAGATGCCTTAAAGAGCTTAGCAACTTATCAACACAAGCTATCCAGCATTTAATATGATATTCTAAAATCGATCTGTCTTACTGCAGTGCGTCTCAAACAAGTGTCTCACAGCAGCCACCGAGCGAATGCACAGAGTAACGTTATAACATCATTTTCAACACACTCAAATGTATGTAATATGATAAACAGAGCTGCTTTACCTCATACTGGTGACTGTGGCATAATAAAAGTTCCGCTGCTTGTGAGGCATGTGTTGCGCAATCGCTTCAGCGGCTTCGTTCAGCTCCCACAACACTCGGTCCTGCTCTGCTTCATACTACAGTAACATTATACCAATGTAAACTGTTTGTTCTCAATTGATATTGTTCATTGAAGCTACTGTATTATGTAGAAGAGTATTGTGAGAAAGAGATCGAGTGAGCGAGTTTATTACCTGCATTCAGATTTAGCATTTTCCTCCAGGTCAGTCCTATGTTCCTATGAAAAAATCTGTTTAAATGTCCGATGTATTATCTTGTCCTTTTAACACTTAAGGGGGTTTCCTGTGACTGACAGCGCTAGTCAAAGCATTTGTCAGCGTCTTGTTCCGTGTTCACAACAATTCAGTCTTTTCAATGTAAAATTCGCTACTGACTGACACAGTCTTTGCCGCCATCTAATGGCGTAATAATGTAACTTCTGTTGCTGTTCATGGTCAAGAACTATTTTTTCCGGCGGAAGGAAGGCTTTAATTAATTAAGGGATGATTAAGCTTTAATGATGAACATGTGCTGTTAACAAGCAGAATCACTGAAGAAAAGAGAAACACAAGAACTACCACTGACTTCAGCCACAGCCTTAGATGAAATCAACTGAATTTAAAAGACATTAAATCTCCACAAACAGCATTACCAGCTTCACTTAATACTAACCAGACTGACTTTATTTCTGTCACACATCTACAGCAGTTCTTATTGAGAATTACCAGAGGTTTAGATGTTGATGTCTTATTGAAAAGGTTTCGTTTGAGGTTACCATCATGGAGTCCAGCGTTTGCTTTAGTTGAGCTCTTGACCCTTAACTTTTGTTGAGTTGTTTCTTCATCAGCAATTGCAAGTTTTTTTCAGAAAACATTTCTGTGTTGATAAAGCAGATCAGCCTGTCTGTTTTAATAATAGACAAACAATTGCCTTTCTGTAGCTTTGTTTATTTTTGGAGTTGAAATGTTATGAGAAAAAAAACCTATAAACTCAAATGATGTGATAAAGTTCACTTATAACACTAAAGTGATTTGTGTCCAAAACTATTTAAAAGTTAAAAATGACACACTTAGACATCAGTATTCATAATACAAACCTCAACAATGGTGACAATAAAAAAAATAAATAAAAAAAATCAGTTGCATAATTTATTCAAGGCGCAATGCATGCTGGGAGCCATGAATGTGTTTTGTATGCTGGCATGAAGCATGTCACCATTGTTGTGTTTCATATGCCGAATGTTGATGTCTGTGAGTGTATAATTGAAGCAACACAAGTTATAAATGTAGTTAACAATGACAGTGTTATTTGTAGTAACAATCAGCATCAGAAACGAAACAACAGTGTTACACATTATATTTTTCACATCATTTGAGTTTCATACTCTTCAATTCCTTAAGCCAACAAATACAGAAAAAGCAGTTGTTTGTTATTAAAACAAACATGCAGACCTGCTTTATCAATGCAGAATTGTTTTCTGAAAACACCTGCATAAAAAAACAATTTAACAAATGCTAATCTTAACAATGGTGACGTCAAACCAAACATTTTCAATAAGACATCAACATCTAAACCTCTGTTAATTCTCAATAAGAACTTCTGTAGATGTGTGACAGAAATAAAGTCAGTCTGGTTAGTAATATGTGAAGCTGGTAATGCTGTTTGTGGAGTTGTTTAATCAGATCTTCAGAGATTTAATGTCTTCATTTAACTTCATTTGATTTCATCTAAGGCTGTGGCCGAAGTCGTAGTTCTTGTGTTTCTCTTTTCTTCAGTGATTCTGCTTGTTAACAGCACATGTTCATCATTAAAGCTTAATCATCCCTTAATTAATCACTTAATTACATCATTAACTGTCAGGGTTGGAGCTAAACTCTGCAGGAATGTGGATCTCAAGGTCCGGATTTGAGGACCCCTGCTTTAGCGTTTAGTTGCATTGATAGCCTACATATTTTTGGCTTTAATATTTGTATTGTGTGGTAACCGTTGTATAAATGCAATAAGGTACGAGAGGCTGTGCTGTATCGTGAATAAGTCACGGCTGAAGGGGTTGAAAGGCTAACAACGCCCTTCAGCCGTGACTTATTCACGATATAGCACAGCCTCTCGTACCTTATTGCTTAAATAATTATTGCTGTTGATATTTTAGTGTCCACAATGAAGCGTGCTGTGAAGAAGATCATTACTGGTAGGGCCTACTGCTACTTCACTTAAGGTTAGACTTGACTAAAAATGCACTTCTAGCTAAATTACAGTCACCTATAAAACGATATTAGTGTAGCTAATTCATTCATTACTGCCCAGCACTGATATCAGGTATGCTGTAGGGGTGTAAGAAAATATTGATACGTGAATATCGCAATATTATGATTGGCGATACTGTATCAATTCTCAAAAACACTGAATCGATATTTACATCCAAGATTCATGGATTTGTGTTCGGTTTAAACCTCAGACTGTATAAAACCCAACCGCTAGATGGCAGTGTTATCTCAGAACTTAAAATGACGCGGAGCCGGAGAAGCGCAAGGTGAAGGCGCATGCATCGCTAGTGTTAGCATTAGCAAACCCAGCTCACAAGACGATAGAATTGGTCCGCTCGCGGTATACAGAGTTAAACTGTGGACTCATTTTGGCTTCAGCTATAAAGAAGCCACTAAGGAAATCGACGAGAGTCATTTTGTTTGCAAAATAGGCCATGTTAAAATCCAAATACTCGGGAAACGCACTGAATATGTGATATGTACTGCACGTTTTCCTCTCAGTAATAAAATAAACAAACAACAAAATTGACAGCGGTGGCAGCAGAAAGAAAGCATCTTATTGATGTGGATGTTTGCCCCAGCTCTACAGTTCAGTACTTTAAAGCTGCAGTCTGGCATTTTTCCTCTTTGTCACCATCTCTGTTTGAAACCTGCAATTGCAATCATATGCGGAACTGTTATCGTTACGTGCGTTGTGCTTCGGCACGACTCCTCAGCGGATGAATCTAATGTTTGCTGTCAATCACTACACCGGTGTGGATGCTGTACTTCAGAATCACAGATTCTACGTCTTGAGAGTATGACCAAAATAAGAATTTTCACTAGAAAATATCAGCTGAACAAGTAAGTAACATTTCTGCCACTTTTGTTCTGACCAACTGAGGAAAAAATTAGGCCTACGATAAATCGTGCTGCCAATGATTAAATCTAACGATCGCTTAGCTTGGATCACGCCAAACCGTGCAAATTATTATTACTGTTATACTTTGTTCTGAAAATGTTAATGTTAACAACATCAGCATTGCGTGACTGTGTATTTAGTGTGTATTAGTGTTACCTGTAGATTTCAATTTCTGTAGCCACTCCACAGTCCGAAGCCTTTTGCTTTTTGACTACGGGTGAATCTCCAGTTGTCACTGATGATTGTCATTTGGATCTTTCTGGATTACAATCCGCCATCAAAATGATACGTTTAATTATTTCTGCTGCTGTGAGAACAGGCTATAAATGATCCGCTACAACAAGCATTCTCACATGATAAAGCCGACTAGCCTGGACTCCTTTCTGTTTACAGACGTGATGTAATGACGCAATGACGAACTGCTGCATGCTCGAATTTCCCGCGGAAATCCACCAGGTCGCTCTTAATATAAAACGTTATTACAAGCTTACCGTTGTGAATCGAGCTAAAATAAGGAGATAGTTTTGAACACTGGCTGGTTATGTACTTGCTCAAAAATTGATTTTGGATCATTTTTAATCAAAAAAAGTTCTGGACTGCAGCTTTAAATAGCACTTTATACAATGGACTGCTTTAAAGCAAACAGCTTTACAGTATTAAATATAAAGCAAACAGTCATTCAGTCATGGAATGGACTATGCACTTTCTGTTGTTAAATAGTTTAGAAATTAAAAAAAACTGCTATACTGTGAACCTTTAAACAATTACACATAGAATCCTGCAGTCACTTTACTATTTTTCCTTTACTTAGATTGCACAAAATAGTGATTAGTGATATAAATGCAAATTATAAAATAAAGTTGCTTGTTAGGTTTTATGCATATGGTTGTGTGTAGTTTATGACAGTTTTTTCTAATATTAGATCTTTCTAAAAAAAACAAACAAGAAATATCGCAATATATCGCCTTTCTTATGATATCGCAAATTATATATCACAATATATCGTATCATAACCCCTGTATCGTGATACGAATTGTATCACCAGATTCTTGGCAATACACAGCCCTAGTATGTTGCAGTGTTAGTCAGTATCTATGCAGTTTCTCACTAATATAAAATGTGACCTAACATTCTTGAAAAATGTGACTTTTGTACAAAATGTAATTTTGGGTCAGAATGGCTTTATGGCTACAAGTGACTGTAGATTAATGTAGATTGTCTAGAGAGTTTTTTTCTGAGACTCATCATCCATTATTCAGTAATGGTTGACTCAAGAGTCACTTGTCTTGTCCTCTAATTAGGCCACAAAGGCATGTCCTGGAGGATCATTCAAAGCATTTGAAGGGCACTGGAACACAAGCACATGCTTTCATGTTAAACTTATACCTATTCATAAGCACACAACAGCAAAACTGCTATAGATTGGCTATATAGATGTAAACTTCAATCAAGCCTTTAATGGTCAAATGAGGGTAAATCATGCACAAAGAGAATTAAACATAACGGAGAACAAAACTTCTTAAAGGTTAGTTCACCCAAAAATTCTGTCATTAATTACTCCCCCTTACGTCGTTCCACACTCGTAAGACCTTTGTTCATCTTCAGAACACAAAATTAAGATATTTTTGATGAAATCCGAGAGGTATATGACTCGTCCATAGACAGCAATATAATCAACACTTTCAAGGTCCAGAAAAGGTATTAAAGACATAGTTGACATGATTGCAGTGGTTCAACCTTAATTTTATTAAACAACGAGAATACTTTTTGTGCGCAAAAACAAAACAAAAATAACAACTTTATTCAACAATATTCAATCAACGCTTCCAGGTTCTACGAAGAATGTGTCAGGATTTTCGAACATTCAATTAGTTGATTTCATTATAGAATATTGAATAGGTTGTGCGATTATTGTCTTAAAAAAAATTCCCCATGTTTTCGGTGCTGATGCAGTGGTGACACCTTCATGTAACCAGAGGGTGGCACACACTGCCAATAATGCACCTAAAAGCTGTCAATCAACTCTCAGACAACAGAAGGACACGTTGTCTCCCATGCACACTGTAGACTTGGGTGGCATATAACAGAGACGTTAAAATTAAAGTTCACATAAGTGCCGTCATTCAGGCTGTTCACAATATGTTATAACGCGTTTGGGCAGCCTAAATCATAGTGGCTGCCCAGCTAACAGAATTTTGTTATAAGAACATTCTCTAAATATTCAGTGTTGGTTCTGGGAACGTAAAAAACGTCCAGTTTTCTTGACGTTACAGGAACGTTTTTATAAGGTATGATGTTCCTCAAATGTTCTTTCAACTTAATTTTGACCTAAAATTCAACATTGTAGGAACGTTGATTTGTAACATTCCAAGAACATAAAAATGTCCAGTTTTCTTAATGTTAGTTGAATGTTATTTGAAGGTTTGTATGATGTTCCTGAAACATTCTTTCAATCATTCAAACACCTGCTGTGAACAAGCACTGAAAGAAAGAGAAAGAACACAAACTACAACTTTCTTCAGCCTTAGATGAACTGAAGATAAAAGACATTAAATCTCTGAAGATCTGATTAAACAACTC
This sequence comes from Hypophthalmichthys molitrix, assembly GCA_037950675.1. Classification (NCBI taxonomy): domain Eukaryota; kingdom Metazoa; phylum Chordata; class Actinopteri; order Cypriniformes; family Xenocyprididae; genus Hypophthalmichthys; species Hypophthalmichthys molitrix. The sequence goes on from CM075498.1 coordinate 19,799,925, forward strand.
CACAAACAGCATTACCAGCTTCACTTATTACTAACCAGACTGACTTTATTTCTGTCACACGTCTACAGAAGTTCTTATTGAGAATTAACAGAAGTTTAGATGTTTCGTTTGAGGTCACCATCATGGAGATTGGTGGTTGCTTTAGTTGAGCTTTTGACCCCTGACTATTGTAGAGTTGCTTCTTTGTCAGCAATCGCAGGTGTTTTCAGAAAACATTTCTGCATTGATAAATCAGATCAACATGTCTGTTTTAAAGACAAACAACTGCATTACAGTGGTTTAAACAATTGCCTTTTTTTCTGTAATTGATAACTTTAGAAATTGAAATGCTGTATCAAACTCAACCAATGTGAAAAACATTATTTGCACCACTGTCATTAACTTTTTGTTTAAAACATGTTTTATGTCATTTATACACTCACAGACATAAACATTCTGCATATGAAACACAACAATGGTGACATGCTTCATGCCAGCATACAAATTACATTCATGGTTTCCAGCATGCATTGCGACATGAATAAATTATGCAGCTGAAATTTTTTTATTGTCACCATTGTTGAGGTTTGTATGATCGTTTTTAACTTCTAAATAGTTTTGGACAATCCAACATAAAGGTTAAGAATGACTTTTGGATTTGTTATTTCCTTTCCACGTAACACTTTAAAACCAAAAGTAAAGAAAACCACAAGAAAGCAGTTGATTAAACCGCTTAAATGCAGTTGTTTGTCTGTTACAACAGACATGTTGATCTGCTTTATCATTGTAGAAATGTTTTCTGAAAACACCTGCGATTGTTGATAAAGAAGCAACTCTACAATAGTCAGGGGTCAAAAGCTCAACTAAAGCAACCACCAATCTCCATGATGGTGACCTCAAACAAATCTAAACTTCTGTTAATTCTCAATAAGAACTTCTGTAGACATGTGACAGAAATAAAGTCAGTCTGGTTAGTAATAAGTGAAGCTGGTAATGCTGTTTGTGGAGTTGTTTAATCAGATCTTCAGAGATTTAATATCTTTTATATTCAGTTCATCTAAGGCTGTGGCTGAAGAAATTTAGTTTGTGTTTTTATTTCTCTTTCTTTCAGTGCTTGTTCACAGCAGGTGTTTGAATGATTGAAAGAATGTTTCAGGAACATTATACTAACCTTCAAATAACATTCAACTAACATTAAGAAAACTGTACATTTTATGCTCTTGGAATGTTACAAATCAACGTTCCTACAATGTTGAATTTTAAATCAAAATTAAGTTGAAAGAACGTTTGAGGAACATTATACCTTATAAAAACGTTCCTGTAATGTCAAGAAAACTGGATGTTTTTAATGTTCCCAGAACCAACACTGAATATTTAGAGAATAATTTTCTGTTAGCTGGGTTAATTCTTCCCCACCTTAAAATAACATTAAAACAGATCATATATTTTCTAACAGGCACAATGGCATAAATGCATGAATACATAAATACATCCAATCAAAATACCACATCTTTTGCGGTCAAATCTGACAGCGTCCATTTCCATATAAGCAGCGTGCAAATGGGTGCATATGTTGCTGCCTGAGCAAATCGCGCTACATTACTGCCATTCTCGACAATGTACCTGTAGATTTAGCACTTGAACAAATAGCCTGGCATAAAAGGTGCATATAGAGATCAATTTAAGATTCAAACTCTCGATACAAAAACATACCTTTTGTGAGTCCCTGTTTTTAATGTTGATAATATTATACGAGCAAGAATGCAAATCCAAATATCTGCACGATTTCCACTGGAGCCTGCTACGGCATGGCACGATTACAAACCGTTCTTGGCCGGAATTCTCGGCATGGTTGTCTATCCGTGATGAATCGTGCTGGTAGAATGCGTGTAGTGACATCGGCACACAGGATTGGTCACTTGTCTATTGCCAGACAACCAGTCTCTCTGTAGCTGGCTATAGCGCTCTATTTGAGTGACGTAAATACAAATTAATAATAAAATTAAAAGAAATATCTGATCATCCTCCGTTGCGTTACCAAGGCAAAGCTTTTGTACTACATTCCAAAGAGCGGTTGTTCCAAAGTCCTTTTAAGACAAGTCATTTCACTCGGCGGCCATCTTTGAAACACCTCTCGGGCATCCAAGTGCAGCTCCTATCTCTTTGAATGGGGAAACATCAAATTCTCTAAAGGTGTTTGCCAAGCTTTCGATTAAATTTCATATTAGAAATCACCAATGAAATCTGACAAAAACAGTCTCATAAATTGTTTCTAAACGCTTGAATCATGACAAAAAACTGTATTTTTCAGGCTGGATCAACCTAATGCGCATGCGCAGCCCTAAATGCGCCTCTCCTGTGCCTCATTTCGGAGGCGAGCGTCTGACTGTTGCTATAGAAACCGGAGGTTCTAACGACTTAGTGTGCAGTGACGCGATGACTTTACCAATCGGCGATTGGCTCTTATTTAGAAGAGAGGCTACTCCTCACACGTCCTGGAGCCTTGGTTAAAATTACAATTTTCTCACAATTTACAAATAGTTACAAACATTTGGGATGTTGTAAGTACTCAAATTAACAAAATATATAACACTGGCCTAGTGTTTTTTGGATATTTTACTGCAAAAAACGTACATATTGCACCTTTAAATTGCTGTCTATTGAAGAGTCCGAGAGCTTTCACATTTCACCAAAAGTATCTTAATTTGTGTTCGAAAAATGAACAAAGGTCTTACAGCTGTGGAACAACATGAGGGTGAGTAGTTAATGACAGAATGTTCATTTTCGGATGAACTTACCCTTTAAAAGTTAGACAAAGAACAGGCTGCAAGAGAATAAAGCGAAGTATGAAGTAGCATGAGAGTAGAGAACCTATAAATGACTAACATTCAATAGGTTCAACCCAAGCCCTGTTGTAATTCACCACCCCATTTCTCTACAACCACTCACCACCCAATTACCCTACACCTCCATCTCCCCAGAAGCATGGTTGCCTATAGCTACAGCCTCTAAAAGCAAATCAGTCCTTCGGCCCACATAGCTGCCAATCTCCAACACCTCCTCCATAAGCACCAGCAGCACTGACATCTCCCAAGGCAGACTGAACATAACCTCAAGTTGCTGAATAATGCTGTTATCCACAGGTTACAAAAAATTGAGGGAGAATGCAGAGGACTTTGAGAAATAATGGAAAGTGAATCACTTACAAAACAACATGCTATAAACAAATGAACTAGTGGATTTCAAGAAAAGGGTCCAAACTATCCTTCAGTATATAGGGTAAATGTACCTATTAAGCTCAAGTACCCAATAAGCACACTACCATCTTTGAGCTCAGATTATAAAAAGAAAAAATAATGTGTTATCCTACTTAATGTCTTAACCAATTTATGTGTTTGTTACTACATACCTCCTGTAATTTCAAGAAAATCAGACCATTGCACACTGAGATATGGGTATCCATGTGTTCACACTGTCTGGCGGCCATTTTGAAAGCTGTCTGAAAACTTTCACCAAAAGAGGAGCCTCTTAAAAGTGCATTTTTAAGGTGGTTAAGCCTTTTTTTTGGGGGTAGTTATAACTACTTACTGCAGAATTAAGAGATTAATGTTTAGACTTTTGCATAGTATAACCTGGAACCAGCATGTGGAAAATTATTACAGTTAGATCCAAAAGATTTTATGTCAAATTTTATTTTATGTTTTAGCAACATAGCGCAGATGCTACAGAACATAGTTAGCCTACTAGCTGTATAAGATTGTTTGCTACACTAATATATTACTTTTCAGGCATTACTGGCTTGTACTTTTAAATCCGTAATATTATAAATTTACAGTTTATTGATGGTCTGTGGTTTTAAACTGCTGCAATTTTAAAGACTTCATATTATTGTTAGGTGAGCTTAAAGGGTGCACTACTATGAAAATCACTCTGCTTCAGTGTGACATCAATAAGAAACAGTATAATTTCGTAGATATTGTCAATAATAGTTGTTCATATTAAAATATGTAGGCTATAAACTTAATACATGACCTAGATTATTTACTTATCAAAATTGTGTCCTTTAAATTTAATGTAATATTTATTAATTAAAAATTGTTGCTGCTCCAATTTAATCTCAGTGTGCTCCCTTTAAGCTCATCCACATTAATCGTCTATGTAAATACTTTATAAACAGACTTTAAATATTAACTGATGGTTGTCACTTTAAGTTAATCTTTATAAAATGATTAATAACTTATTTTCACAGCCTTAAAGGGTTAGTTCACCCAAAAATAAAAATTACCCCATGATTTACCATCAAGCTATCCTAAGGTGTATATGACTTTATTCTTTCAGACGAATACAATCGGAGTTATATTAACATTTTTGTATTAAATAATGTCCTGGCTCTTCCAAGCTTTATAATGATATCCACATGGCTCCGGGGGGTTAATAAGGGCCTTCTTATGAAGCCAAGCGATGCATTTGTTTAAGAAAAATATCCATATTTAAAACTTTTTAAAACTAAAATAACTAGCTTCCGACAGACGGCCGTAAACATTGATTTACGGCGAAAGAGTGAACTCTTGACGCATGACGTAATGACGAACACAGAAGTGCAGAGGATAGAGCAAAACAAAACACCGGTCATGAATTAGAATATATATAACTGATCAAATTGAATGCTTTGTTGCTTGATTTTAGTGTTCTGTTTTTTTGTTTTTTTTGTGATTGACTCTGTACCTTCAAATAAAAAAAAAAATCAATTATATAAACAAGAATTTTTAATAAAACATGTTGTGAGCTTAATGGCAACAGGGGTGTGCTTAAAGGGTACAAAAATGTACCCATCCCAGATAGCAACTTTGTGTCGGCCCAGATCCGGCCCACATCTGGCACATGCGGAATGATAATCTGGGCCACATGTGGCGGGAATGATAGCACTTGGGCGGACCGCTCCTGTTTGCCAGATCTGGGCCACAAGCAGGCCATACAAATGCCACATGTCAGCCAAGAGCAAAGAAATAAACCAGAACTGGACCTTATCTGATCCACAAAATATTTATATTTTATTTATAGAGTCATCTCAGCATTAACAAGCGTATTATCAAGCAGAATCACTGAAGGAAGGAAGAAAAAAAGAGATGAGCAGAAACACAAGAACTACAACTGACTTCAGCCACAGACTTAGATGAAATCAACTGAAGATAAAAGACATTAAATCTCTGTAGATCTGATTAAACAACTCCACAAACAGCATTACCAGCTTCACTTATTACTAACCAGACTGACTTTATTTCTGTCAGACGTCTACAGCAGTTCTTACTGAGAATTAACAGAAGTTTAACTCTCATGTTTGTTTCATTTAAGGTTACCATGATGGTGATTGGTGTTTCCATTATTATTTTTTTTTTTTTTAAATATATTTGTCTTTTCTGGCTGCTGTGGTAATGTTTCTGTCAAACACTTTAATAGTAGCAAAGAAAACTGAAGTGTGATCGAGTGATGATTTTATTATCATCATGAAATAGTTTCCTTCACTGATGTCATTTGAACATAATGAAAAATAAAAATTGTTACTGCAACATGAGATCCAGGTGTGTTGCAGAAATCAGAAGATTGAAGATGAAAAAAAAAGAACACAAAATAGCAAACTACAATGACAAACACAGATATCAGTAATCAGCATATGAATCTCAACAATGGTGACAATCAGATCAGCTGCATAATTTATCCATGCTCTGATGCATTCTGGGAGTTTTGTACTATGGTACCCAGCATGCATTGCGGCTACATGACACTTTTGATTGTCAGCATTGTTGATATTCATGTGCTGATTCTTGATGACTTAGTGTGTCATCTCAAGATACTTTTTTTTTTTAATTTTCTAATTTCTGCAATACAGCTGGATCTCATGTCACAGAGTTTATAATGTTATTGTATTAATTTCACAAAGATTATGAAATCATCAATAGCTAACAGCCAACACCTGATCTAATTTCAATTTTTGTTACTATTGCAAATGTGTTTGATAAACACACTATCACAACAGCCAGAAGAAACAAATGTGTAATAAAAGTTAAGAGGCCAACTAATGGAAACACCAATCACCATCATGGTAACCTCAAATGAATCAAACATGAGAGTTAAACTTCTGTTAATTCTCAGTAAGAACTGCTGTAGACGTCTGACAGAAATAAAGTCAGTCTGGTTAGTAATAAGTGAAGCTGGTAATGCTGTTTGTGGAGTTGTTTAATCAGATCTACAGAGATTTAATGTCTTTTATCTTCAGTTGATTTCCTCTAAGGCTGTGTTTGAAGTCAGTTGTAGTTCTTGTGTTTCTGCTCATCTCTTTTTTTCTTCCTTCCTTCAGTGATTCTGCTTGATAATACGCTTGTTAATGCTGAGATGACTCTATAAATAAAATATAAATATTTTGTGGATTAGATAAGGTCCAGTTCTGGTTTATTTCTTTGCTCTTAGCTGACATGTGGCATTTGTATGGCCTGCTTGTGGCTCAGATCAGGCAAACAGGAGCGGTCCACCCAAGTGCCATCATTCCCGTCACATGTGGCCCAGATCATCATTCCGCATGTGCCAGATGTGGGCCGGATCTGGGCCGAAACAAACTTGCTATCTGGGAATGAGCGCTCGTCCTCAACAAACGCAGTTTGCGGGGGCGGACCCGGCAAATGACGTGTTCGGAGGCACAGCATTTTGAAACAAACGCCAGCGAGAATACATTTAGAAAAATAATCTCTGTATGCTCATCTGACTGAAGACAGCAGGGACAAGCTGAAACGGGTGCAGGCGGTCGGCGAGTCTCAGCTGGTCCACTGCGTTGCCTCTTCAATGGCGAGAAGCGAGCTTAATCCTCGGCGAAAAGGCGAAGGAGATAGATCTGAAATCCTATGGCGAAATGCTTGCTTATATAGCCAGACGCCCCGCCCATTCTGGCGGGCTTTGGCGCACTGCATCACCATAGGCTCTCGCAGCTCCGCCGCACCGTCATTGGTTCAAAAACTTTCCCAGTTTGAACCAATGGCCATGCAGTTACACTGCGTTATTGAAAAAGGCTTCAGTCTTGAGGAAAAAAAGGAGTTTTTCCCCCCATACACAGTATGAGTGAAGTATCGAAAGGGAACCTGAATGACCTGCTTCTGCCTGGACCAACTCTGGGGTCCTCCTTGCTCGGGGTATTGCTACGAATATGCAGTACCCTTTAGTAGTGATATAAAGGGATGTTCCATGAAGTAAGACTACAACCTGAGGACAAGCCCCTCCTCCGATTCCTATTGTGTGATCTGAACAGAGAGAAACTCCCTAGCATCTATGAGTGGCAAGTGCTCCCATTTGGAATGATGTGCAGTCCATGCTGTGTCACATACGCACTACAGGAGCACGCAGTTGACCACAGTTCCATCGAAAGATGTTTCTATGTAGATAACTGTCTGCAGAGTGTCGCAACACCCGAGGAAGCTAAAGGGCTAGTGAATAGACTGAGGAATCTGTTGGCGGAAGGACGATTTGAACTACGAAAATGTGCATGCAATTCTTCTAATGTCATCAATCATCTGCCAAAGGAAGCCAGTGAGCTTTGGCTTAAGCAAACCGAATCAGATCCTCAAGACATTGCATTAAGATTGGGTTGGATGTGTCAATCTGATACTCTTGTGGTTCATTTCCACTGCATGGTACTGCTCGGTACGGCTCAGTATGGCTAACTTTTGGCACTATTCAACTGCATGGTACGGCTTGGTACAGGTCACTTTAAATAGTAACGCCTCGGTTGAGGTTCCAAGTGAGCCGTACACAGTAAAATCCCCAGAGTGAAATCAACTCTGCTCAGAGTACATTTGGTCCCTCTCTGAATAGTGTTAAAATAACACTGAAGCAGAGTTAAAGTTAATTAGATAATTAAGCTATTAATTAAGTGATGATTGAACATTTATGATGAACACCTGCTGTTAATCAGAATCACTGAAGAAACAGAAACACAAGAACTACAACTGACTTCAGCCAAAACCATTTAATTGAAATCAACTGAAGATAAAAGACATTAAATCTCTCAAGATCTGATTAAAAGATCTGGGCCCGTATCTATCAAGCTTCTCAAAGTGCATTTTAGTCTTAAGTGCTGAGAATTCATGAAATTTACTCCTACTTTCAGCATGAAAGCAAGTTATCAAATTTCTTAAAGCTAAGAATCAGTCTTACTCTCCCAGTTATTTAAGACAGATCGAGAGGTCTCTCAAGTGGTTAGGAGTTGCCAGTAGGGGCTTATGATGGCACTGAGGAGACAGAGACGTGCGCAAATCTTTCAGGGGAGCAAGAATGTTTTCTAAATGTTTGACGACGACCAGTTAATCAAACGGTATCATTTGGACAGCAGACATCATCTTTGTCAGCGCTGATTAATATTGGGCTGAATTGTTTGACTAACGCAAATTCGTTATTCCAAATGCAAGTGCACTCATAATACAAGCAACGCGTATACGGTGCTTGTTTTTTCCAGGTGCGCCTATGTCGCGGCGAGATGAAAACATCTCAACTTTTCAGAATGCGGCAAGCACACCGCAGGTCATGTGACAAGAACCAACCGATCAGCTTCGGCCTCTTCGTAACAACATGGAAAGCTCAGCCGAACAGCTAATTGCAGCTGTACAGGGCGGGTTTTATTTCTCATCTCCATAAATATATCTAGTAGCTAATGCAAGGGCTTAAAATCAATTAATCCTTTGCTGATACTTCCTCGTCATCGTGAAGAGCGCAGGTCATGGCTGCACAGCAACGACAGACGCCACGGGAGCGCAAGCGCTTGGAGAAAGCGGCTCGGCCACGCTTTCCACGCGTTTAGGCGTGATATGTGAACAGCCCCATTCCGTTTGTGGCACAGCAAAGTGTCGTGAATCATCTCTAAGACTGACACTTAAGATTTAGTCCTACACTTCACTTAAATTTTGACTGAAATACTTGATAACTAACTTTTAAGCGCAGCTTTGAGCCAAGAATTTTTTTACTCTTAAGTCAATTCTTAGCAGTGTTCTTTTGAGTAATTCTCAGAGGCTTGATAAATACGGGCCCTGATTCACTTATTTCTAACAAGATTGACTTTATTTCTGTCACACTTCTAAAGAAGTTCTGGGCCCGTATTTATCAAGCCTCTGAGAATTACTCACATGAACACTGCATAGAATTGACTTAAGAGTAAAAAAATTCTTGGCTCAAAGCTGCGATTAAAAGTTAGTTATCAAGCATCTCAGTCGTAATTTAAGTGAAGTGTAGGACTGAATCTTAAGTGTCACTCTTAGAGATGATTCACGACACTTTGCCGTGCCACAAACGGGATTTTGGATGACGACATAGGCATGGACCAATCACTGAATAGATTTCCTTAATTAAGAATACTCTCAGATAAATTCACATGAATGGTGAAATTCCTAAGAGGAGTTTACATTCAACACACATTTGACAATAAAGAATTTTCAAGAAAATACATTATGATATACACATTGTAAATGAAAGATAAACACGTTTTCCACCATGTTTCAATTGCAAATTTTAAACCGGTGGGCTGTTAACTAACCTGCCTATAGCCTATATAGCCTAGATTTTATGATATAATCAGTCACCATGGATTCCAAAAGAAAACCGAACTGGCGTATGGAAGAAGCGCTACTGCTTGCTGAATGGGGCCGTTCACATATCGCGGCTAAAAACGCATGGAAAGCGTGGCCACACCGGTTTCTCCTCCTTTCCACAAGCACTTGTGCTCCCGTGGCGTCTGTCGTTGCTGTGCAACCATGAACTGCACTCTCAACGATGACGAGGAATTATCAGCAAAGGATTAATTGATTTCAAGCCTTTGCATTAGCTTTACTACTAGATATATTTATGGAGATGAGAAATAAAAACCTGCCCTGTACAGCTACGATCAGCTGTCTGGCAGAGCTTTCGATGTTGTTACGGAAAGGCCGAAGCTGATCAGTTGATTCTTGTCACATGACCTGCAATGTGCTTGCTGCATTCTGAAAAGTTGAGATGTTTTCATCTCACCGCGGCAGGCGCGCCTGGACAAAACGAGCACGCTGCACAGCATGAATTCATATGTGAAAAGCGATATGTGAACGGCCCCTTAGTCAAACAATTCAGCCCAACATTAATCAGCGCTGACAAAGATGATGTCTGCTCTGTCCAAACGATACCGTTTGATTAACTGCTCGTCGTCAAAGGTTTCAAAAACATTCTTACTCCCCTGAAAGATTCACGCACGTCTCTGTCTCTTCAGTGCCATCACAAGCCCCTACTGGCAACTCCTAACCACTTGAGAGACCTTAACCACTTGATTCTCAGCACTTAAGACTAAAATGGCACTTTGAGAAGCTTGATAATTATGGGCCCTTATTGAGAATTAACAGGTTTAAATGTTGGTGTTTTATTGGTCAAAAAATTATGCCACCATCATGGTGGTCAGGGTTTGTTTTAGTTGGGCTCTTGACTGTTTTATGTTTTTAAAATAATTTGTGTTTGGGCAATTGCAATAGTGTTTCACAGCGAACACTTGTGCATTGTTGAATCAAAAACTAAAGGGTTGAATTTGCTGTTTGAAAGCCATTTCAAATTAGCATCACAAAGAGGTTTCTTTCTCTTTGGTTCCTTGACTGAGATTTAGTAATTACAAAATTGCCAAACAAATGCCACCATAATGCTTCAGTGCTAAAAATGAAAAAAATGTTACTGCTCAGGCTTATACATGAAAACATATCATACAGTCCTCAACAGTGGTGACAATAATTATTCATACTGCAGTGCATGATGGGAGTTTTGTCCTATGGTGATACCCAGCATGCATTGCAGTGTGAGCCTTTTTTTTATCACCATTGTTGAGATTCATATGCTGATTCTTGATGTCTGTGTGTGTCTAAGTGATGCTGTAGTTAAATTTTTTTATGTACTGCATGGTTTTAAATTTACTAATATCTGTTTGCTGCAACACTTTCTTCTCATGCTGTAGTTTCACAGGGTTGGTAGTGCAAAACCAAAATATACAAATGACAAAATATATGATCAGTTTGCTTTGGATACAATCAGGCAATCTTACAATGACACTACAAACAGCTAATATCTGCTAACTGTAAAGCACTGACTTCTCAGCTTTACAAGAACATATGCATTGTTAGAGAATAAAATCTAACATAGAAGGTCAAGGGTCAAGAGCCCAACTTAAGAAAACGCTGATCTCCATGATGGTGGCATCTTTTTTCTTTTTTTTTTTTTCTTTTCTTGACCAATAAACCTCTGTTAATTCTCAATTCTGTAGATGTTTGAAAATAAAGTCAATCTGGTTAGTAATATGTGAAGCTGGTAATGCTGTTTCTGGAGTTGTTTAATCAGATCTACAGAGATTTAAAGATTTTTATCTTCAGTTTCATCTAAGATTTCATCTAAGGCTGTGACTGAAGTCAGTTGTAGTTCTTGTGTTTCTCTTTTCTTCAGTGATTCTGCTCGTTAACAGCAGGTGTTTATCATTATTGCTCAATCATCACTTAATTAATTGCTTAATTATCTCATTAACTTTAACTCTGCTTCAGTGTTATTTTAACACTATTTAGAGAGGGACCAAATGTACTCTGAGCAGAGTTGATTTAACTCTGGGGATTTTGCTGTGTACTGATACTAAAATATGATATGTAAACACTGCAGATCACTGACTGGTCAAAGAGAATCATCACTACCAGCGTCATTGGGCTTGCGACACGAGACACCAAACCAAATGGCAGTAGAGGCGGCACAACAAGTACTATAAGTCTATAATCCCACCCACTTTGAAGCAGTACTAAACTGCAGTGGAAAAGCAAACCAAGCCAAGTACCATGCCATGCCGAGCCGAGTACCCACAATGAGAAACATATACAAACAGAGAGAGTGGGATGACCCTCTGCCTAATGACTTTCTTCAAACTTGGCATGATTAGCATAGAGAACTGCCACATCTAACTCAAACCACACTACGTCGCTGCTATGTGAGTTCCCAAATGGACTCCCTTAATTGTAATTGGCAAGTACACATCTTCAGGGATGCCTCCGAACGGGTCTATGAGTCTGTTGCATACTTGCGCACAGAGGATCCAAGGAGGGGTGTTGAGGTGGTTTTTCTCACAGCCAGGCCAAGAGTAGCCCCTAAATGCCAGTTATCTGTGCCTACATTGGAACTGTGTGCAGCTCTCACTGGTGGGCAGCTAGCTTCGTTATTAAAAAAAAAAAGAACTCACCCTGAACATTGAATCCTTTGTACTCTGGACTGACTCCACTACAGTCTTGACATGGCTTCAGTCAGAATCCTGGTGCTACAAAGTATTTGTGGGGACCAGTATTGCTGAAATACAAGAACTCACAAGTGCTCACACCTGGCAGTTTGTGGAATCCACCAATAATCCAGCTGACTACATTATTCATGAGAAGAATCTAAAAGAGCTAGCCACAGACAAAATATGGAGACAAAGATCAGAATATCTCTGGCACACACCCTGCTGCTGGCCCATTATCCCCCAAATAAGTACAAATGTGAATCCTGCTGAACTGAAGAAGCCTACTTTCTGTAGTCACATAACATTTGCTGATGTTCAGTCCTTGCCTGACCCACAGCAGTTCAGCAGTTTTAAAGCCTTAGTTGAAGCTACAGCACTTCTACACCATGGGGCGGCAGGTAAAGAAGGGGATCCCTCAGTTGAGGATCATCAATTAACAGAAAGAGACATTCTGAGGAAAGTTCAATATGATAGCTTCCCCGAGGACTTCCACTGTCTAGTGTCAGGGAAAACAGTACCGTACTCTAGCCGTTTAAAAACCTTGGCACCCAAGTATGAACACACATTGGGGCTCATTTGAGTTGGTGGGAGACTTCGCCACAGTCAACAACTGGACGCAGATGTTATCCACCCAGTTGTCCAAGATTCATCCCACAAAATAACCCAACTTCACATTCAGAACATAGATAAAGAGCTTCATCACCCTAGTTCTGAATAGGTCTTTGCAGAGCTCTGCCATAAATATTGGATTTTATGTGGTAGAGAAGCCATTGAAAGGCAGCAATACCCATGCCCTGATTGTCAAAGGTGGCAGGCTAAAACTGAAAGTGCCTCAAATGGCAGACCTGCCTCAGGCCAGAATGCAAATATTCAAACCCCATTCTTTTCTACTGAAATAGAAAAAAATCTGAATTCTAAACCTTTAAGTTACGTCTCCACAGATGACCCCAACGCGGTGACTCCAAACCTTCTTCTCATGGGGTGGCTTGATCCATCACTCCCACAGAACGTGTATTATGAAACAGAACTCTTAAGTACTACCTGCCCAACCTACAAACCTGTGATCTTATTTTACTTGTTGTTTATGGGTTATCATCATAATTCTGTTTGTTACATTAAATAGGCCTAATAAATGTCGCCTATATGGCCGATAAACCTACTTATATTATCTTATAGAACCACACACACCCAATAAATCCTCAATGAAACCTATGAGCATCTTTGTTGCATCCTGACCAGACATACCACAGTGATTAATATAAACCGAGTCACACTAGTTAGTACATAACAGGGCCAGAGCAAACTTTATTCTGCTATCAAACTCAAAACAAGATTTTCATTGTATGCACACTCAAAATAACAAGTTATTAAAAAAAAAAAGAAAAGAGGCCACTGTACTGTGTTAATATGAAGTAATTTTCCATATTGATTTAAAAAAAAAAAAAAACTTAAAGGGGAGGTATAATGCCATTTCATGTATTCTGACTTATTTACACTGTTAAAGAGTAGGATTCTCATTCTAAACATGGCCAAAGTTTCAAAACATGAGGTATGTATGACGGTGTATTTCTGTGCCAAAAATACTCTTCCAAATCCTCCTAAACTCCCAAATCCGGTCTTTTTTTTGAGTTACAGATCGTTTGAAACTGAAAGATGGAGCAGTCACAGTGGTAATGATCCCGGTAATGAGTCGGAACCGCAGGTGGTGAGTAAAACTGCTTCAAATATTTTGTTGGCAATAGGCACCTAAGTGCATATAATGTAAACAACACGAACGTAGTGAATTCATAAATTCATTATTCATCATTCACTGTGCTTTATACATTATAGTGATTCAAAAGTTATCCAGGGATAATGCGATGGTGTATTGTGTGTGTTTAAATACATTTGTTTAGCTGACCATTGATAGCTTGTAGATGATCGCTACGCAAAAGCTGCGCATGCTCGTGACTCTTTAGCTCTGCTCACACAGCACGCCTCCAGGCGCTCGGCTGTTTTCAGAAAGATTTGGTACAGTGTATGTATCTTTTATCTTTTATACTACTCTATAGGTACTCAAGATTAACATGAGATTGGCAGAAACTGTGTGATAACACTGATTTTGACGGATTCTGTGCTTTCTGAGTGTAATATGTATTCAGAACTTTTTTGTATTTTTTGTCTCTGTGCATATATCTCTTTTTGTGTTGACAAATAAATTTTAAGTCTATATATTTTGTATAAAATATATATATGGGATATATTCCCCGAAGTATGGGATAGTTTTTTTATATAAATATAATAGTAAAGCACACAACAAAACTGTATGAAAAACAGGAGTAGAAATGGATGTTTTTTACTTCTGACAAAGCCATCTTTCTCCCTTTTGTGGGAAAGACGCCTGCTTCCTGTGAGGAAATATGTGAAAGCCAAGAGAAACTGATGAACAGGAAGACCAAAAACTTCAGCCTATAATTATGTGCTGCTTCCAAAACCGTCATTCATGTGATATGCCTATGGCCCCCACTTCTTGTAATTAACATGAATTAGTTAGTGTTTGTGAATGAGGTGAGCGAGAAAGAGAGCGAGTCTATGATGATGTTAGTGGGTGGGGAGAGAACACATCTGTTACTGTTTGGCATAACACAAGCACCATGATTATGATTATCTATTTTGGTGAATTCAAGTAGGCTTTGTACCATCTTGTTATTGTCTATATTCCCTTCATATCCAGATGTTTCAAGTACTGTCCAATAGCTGACTGATAAAAGTTATTAACAATGTTTTGTACGTTAAGTTTTGCATCAGATACACTGCTGCCCATATTGTTCATTTCAGTTTCTTTTGTGTACCATCTCTTAGCACATCTGTACACAGAAATGTGCTTTGTGCATGAATCTCTCTCACTCTCTCATTACTTTGTCACTGAAAGTCCACAAGGCGTTCGTCAGATATGCCTTTGTGCTGTCGAAAACTACAATAATGGAGCTATAGATCTAGAAAGGAATATGACCCAGCTCTACAAATAAGATGCTCAATCACAAAAGATTAAATGCTCTCTATTTCAGTCCAGTGGTCAGTCGATTCATTCACCACAGACCATATTTACTCTGTCTCTCTGCCTGCTATTCTCTGACCTTGAATGAATATGCTTTATTCAGACACACACTCTGACTTTGTGCATTATTTCAATACAAAAGCTAAATGCTTTATTATGCAATGAATCATTATGCACATAGGCAACAGTACACTGTTGTGTTTTGTAAAAAAAAAAAAAAAAAAAAAAAGAAGCTGTGTATTGTACATGCATTTGCTTATTAGTCCTGGTGTGGCTTTCCTTTCTCTTTTAGTAGGTTCTCAAGAGATGCGACATTTAAATTAAATTATTATTTTTTTAACCTTCCTGGGTATTCATTTTAATTCTTTGCAGTTCATTTCAGGCACAGTGTTTTTAATTATGACAGAACTCAACCTGTCAAACATCACATTTTAGGTTAGTGGTCCAGGGAGACATTAAGAATTAAATGTCATCCACTATTTCAGACCCCTTTAAGCAAGAGTATGGCAAGGTAATTTCCGAAAGTAAATAATGCTATTCACACAAAAAGCTGCTATTGAATTTGGAATAAGATAATGGTATGATTTTACTTCCCTGCGTGTCTGAGGATCATCTCTAAAATACAATGCCTTTTTCATGACATAAACAGGCTTACACTATTACAAATAATGACCTGTTAGAATCAGTGTTAAGATAACATTAAACAAACATGCTGGTCCTATCAACCCATGAAGCTTTGTGCACATTACGTGAGTAACTTCCTTTAAACTGGAAACAATCAGTGAAAGATTCTGTCTATTAACACAACAATAAGTTTTATATAATAAGTTTTTATTACAATACCCGCAGGGAAGCTAAGGGTATTTTTATTGAAGGAGGAAACACAACATTTTACTCATTGTTTGGAGCAAGATTCAAAAACAAATGGCCAAAACATCTGGTGGTGGTGGCCTCACGAATCCATGCATCAGAGATGTGGATGTTGTAGTTTGCTTGTAACTTTAAAAAACAAAATAGTTACCGATTAGACGCTGGGTGCTGCTGTCGTTGAGCTAATTGGTAAAGGTACACAAACTGCATAAGCTACATTATGTATAACTATCAAAACCTCAAAATCAAATCATACCATATACCTACCTGTCCAAAAGAAATACTGCAACCATGGGATCATCTTTCAGACCCTTAGAAAAGCGACGCCAATAATAATTCAGGGTTTTAGCTCTTTTATGATCCAGCCTTTTTTTTTTTTTTGTAGCCCTTTCTAAGGGTGTACTCACACTAGGCGCTCTGAACCGTGCCCGAGCACGGTTAACCCCCAAAGCCGCTTCGTTTGACTGGTGTGATCGCTCCGTACCGTGCCCGGACGTGGTTTGTTTAGCCGTCCCTGGCCCGCTTTGAAGAGGCGGGCCAGAACATGGTCCAGTTGGGCTCGGGCATGGTACGCATGCAGTGTAAGTGCTAACCGTGCACAGAACTGCTACTACTTTTGTGTGCGCTACTGTCATAATTATGACGGCAAACATCTTTATTACTACTCGGATACTACGCATTTTAATTAATGTAATTAATTTGAGTGTATTTGGGTTTATAATGGGTCTGGTTCTTACCTTATTGATGAACAGAAATTGTAAAAAATTCCTCCATCAACATCAGCTGCCTCCGTTAAAATCCTCTGATACGTGCAAGTGAAAATCGCTATGCAACATAAATGATAAATCTATTAAGCAGTATCTTAGCGAAAGTGCATTTCTTCCTGTTTTCTTCCATTCAAAAAGTTGCATCGTATATGACGTAAGTGTGCTCCGGCCCGGAACGTTAATTGCAATGTGAGTGCAGGCCAGCGGGGAAGTGGGGAGGGAGGACAATCACGCACGGGCTCGTCTCAAGGCAACTGTGCCTTATGACTGTCTTTCTTTTGGTTGATACTTTTCCAGTGCCACCTGTTGTCGGTTCAGAAGGACAGTTACAGGTTGTTGCTGTTCACCTGTCATTCTCGCGCTGACTCTGCACAGCGTACAAGAAACGCCCTGATGACGTATATTGCCTGCGTGAACAGGCTGCGCAGTGGTATGCAAACACACGTTGACAAACCGGGAACAGATGCTATCGAACCGTTCGGACCGAACACAATGATTGAACAAACTACGCCTTCCACAGAAGATATACAGTATATCTATTAAATACATGTAGAGCGTTTATAATAGTAATCGCTATCAGGATATGAGGGGACTTTCAACTAGCATAACAGTTCTGAAGAGAATCACCTATTGCACCTTTAAGCTTGCCAGGGAAAGAGACAAGTCAAACCCTGACCACCCAGCTGAACCAACTATAAGACCAACAATTAATCATAGGCCACTTTAAACTATTCATCTTTTTTGTTCAACAGAGAAGGACAAATCTGATTTTGAAACAAATTTTGTTAAATTATTTAGTAAAATTAGGCGTTTGGTGGGAGGTGGTGATACAGCAAACTGGATAGTTATCACAGAGATGCAAAACATCGATGACATGAGATGGGCGTTTGACACTCTTAAGTAATTCTGGATGAACACTTACGCAAGCATCGACATCAGACCGAGCAGCGTTAAATAATCAGCCAATGAACGCGTGGTGCCCCGCCGGTATAAAAACCTGTGACAGCCCGCGCAGCTCGCCGAACTGTGAATGAGTAGCACACAGCCATTGTCGGGCGCGCGGATGGCGCGGCAGCTTTTACGCGCCGACTGTCATGCATAATTGCTTGTTGACGAAGGAAAGCGGCGGCAACACCATGCAGTCCTCTTTATTGTCCGTGGCTCACTCTCCCGGGATACCTACGGCTGTTTCATTCATTTGGAAATCAGGAAATCCGCAGTCGTCCAACTGGACGGGGCTGGAGAGAGAAAACGAGTCTGGTGTCGGCGACTTGAACACATTTGATAACCGGCGCGCACAGTATGGCCAGTTTACTCCAACCACCTCAATATTTCTGACTGTTCTCATGATACTGCTGGTGTTTGCCACGGTTCTTGGGAACGCGCTTGTCATTTTAGCTTTTGTAGTTGAGAAAAGTTTACGCACACAAGGCAACTTTTTCTTTTTGAATTTGGCCATAGCGGACTTTCTTGTCGGTGAGTGATTGATGACGGTTTGCATGTCAGCTTTTGTTTTAACTCTGCATTATGTTTAAATATAGCTGTGTTATGGATTTTCAGGCGGGTTTTGCATCCCCGTGTATATTCCCTATGTCCTGACGGGTGAGTGGAGGCTGGGCAGAGGGCTGTGTAAACTGTGGCTGGTAGTGGATTATATGCTATGCACCGCCTCAGTCTTCAACATCGTTCTCATCAGTTTCGACAGGTTTCAGTCCGTCACTAAAGCGGTGAGCGCATCGCAAACACACACCCATCTATAGTTCTACAAAGAACCTTTAACATCCATGAAAGCTTTCCATTACAGAAAAGGTTATTAATAGTGGGAAAAGGTTCTTTAAATTAGTAAAATGTTCTTCACGCAAAACTGTCTTTTTTAAGAACTGCTCACTTAAAGGTTTTTTTAATGGCATCGCTGCGAAACCCTTTATTTTTGAGTGCTATATTTTAAACCTATATTTTTCTGTGCTGGAAATACAATAAAACTATGACATCTGAGCGCTCCTAATTTGTCAAAATCTGTATTGGAGAATGGCAATTCCAACTAACGAGCTACTTGTAGGCTACTTATTACCAGTTTTCACAGAGATGAGCACAACATAACAAAAACACAGGGATGATGATTTACAAGGATGTCACCAAAAAATGAAAATTCTGTCATCATTATTCTCCCGCATGTCGTTGCAAACTTACGACACATTCTTATGTGGAAAACACATATTTTGAAGAATGTATGTTTTTGTCCACGCAATAAAAGTCAATATTTTAGACCTAATAGTTTATATATATACACTACCAGTCAAAAGTTTGGAATCGGTAAGATTTTTAATGTTTTTAAAAGAAGTTTCGTCTGCTCACCAAGGCTGCATTTATTTAATTAAAAATACAGTAAAAACAGTAATATTGTGAAATATTATTACAATTTAAAATAACTGTTTTCTGTTTGAATATATTTTATAAAATAATTTATTCCTGTGATGGCAAAGCTGAATTTTCAGCATCATTACTCCAGTCTTCAGTGTCACATGATCCTTCAGAAATCATTCTAATATGCTGATTTGCTGCTCAAGAAACATTTATGATTATTATCAATGTTGAAAACAGTTGTGTACTTTTTTTTTTCAGGATTCCTTGATGAATAGAAAGTTCAAAAGAACAGCATTTATCTGAAATACAAAGCTTTTGTAACATACACTACCGTTCAAAAGTTTGAGGTCAGTAAGAATTTTTATTTATTTTTTTTTTTTAAGAAATTAATACTTTTATTCAGCAAGGATGCATTAAATCGATCAAAAGTGACAGTAAAGACATTTATAATGTTACAAACATTATATTTCAAATAAACACTGTTCTTTTGAACTTTCTATTTATCAAAGAATCCTAAAAAAAAAAAAAAAATACTGTACACAAATATTTTGTACAATTGTACACAATAAATGTTTCTTGAGCAGCAGATCATCATATTAGAATGATTTCTGAAGGATCATGTGACACTGAAGACTGGAGTAATGATGCTGAAAATTCAGCTTTGATCACAGGAATAAATTACTTTATAAAATATATTCAAACAGAATTATAAGTTGTAATATTATTTCACAATATATTTTAATGTATTTTTAATTAAATAAATGCAGCCTTGGTGAGCAGATGAAACTTATGATGAAACATTAAAAATCTTACCATGTCCAAGCTTTTGACTGGTAGTGTATATCAGGGGCGTTTCCCCCGAGGCAAGGGAGGCAGTGCCTCCTCAAAAAAAAAAATAGAATGAGAAATTAATCCATATTACATATAAAACAACACAAATATTACAAATTATGACATTAAAAAGAGTGCATTAAAAAGTCACTCGTATTTCTAAAGGAACACTGCCCAACAGCGACACCCGCAGGTAAAATTACAGCAGGAGTCATGCCTCCCTTTCCACTCATAGAAAACTATTAGACCCCCTATAGCGTGCGGTGGGTTTTGTGGGGGGTAATTGAGAACGAATGGGGGAAAGTCACGTGAGAGGAGGCAATGTCTCCATCGCGCTATGATTGGATGTAATTGGTTATGATTGGATATGATTGGTTTGTGTGATAAATCCCGCCTCTTGTTGACGTGCATGTTCCGCGCGTCAGTTTGAATGAACAAATGATGGTGTTAATGGGAAGACTAATTGAAAAATAAGTAAACAGATCACTCACCCCCATGTCATCCAAGATGTCCATGTCCTTCTTTCTTCAGTCAAAAAGAAGACACACTGATTCATAACGCTCCGAAGCTTCCTGAAGCAGTATTTTGAAATCGGCCATCACTAAATAAGTCGTTATTTTGTTTTTTTGGAGCACCAAAAATATTCTCGTCACTTTATAATATTAATATTTAACCACTGTACTCACATGAACTGATTTAAATATGTTTTTAGTACATTAATGGATCTTGAGAGAGGAAATGTCATTGCTGGCTATGGAGGCTTCACTGAGCCATCGGATTTCAGCAAAAATATCTTAATTTGCGTTCCGAAGATTAACGAAGGTCTTACGGGTGTGGAACGGCATGAGGGTGAGTAATAAATGACAGAATTTTCATTTTTGGGTGAACTAACCCTTTAAGTTCTACTTCTGTAGTTATTTTGGTGAAAGTAACTCAAAAGTAATACTGGAGTAATGTAACGCATTACAATTATGAGACAGTAATATTGTAAGGTAAAGAATTACTTTAAAATAACAGTAACAAGTAATCTATAATGTATTACAGTTTGGAAGTAACTTGCACAACACTGGCTTTATGTCACGTAAAAATCAAACTTGAAATGGACTGAAAACATGATGACTGCGGGGTTTTTTAGTGCAATCAGCTTGGTGAAATTAAAAATACATATTCTTTTCTGTGACAGACGGTGTTTACGGAGCATGACTGATAATCCAAAATAACCTAAGTTGACTATTAAAAAGAAAAACATAAATACACAAAATATATTGTTTAAATAGTTTAATTATTTTTGGAATGAATGTAGAAATGCTTAAAACACTAACTTGATGAGATTGACTTGGTTTTGATAAATAGAACATTCATTACAATACATTGTCAATACATTGTTAATGTAAAATTACAAAATAGAATTGTATTTGGTTTCTTTTTTTTTTTTGATGTAATGTAAAGTAATGTTCATTTAACAAGGAAGATGTGTAAACGTTAAGAGTAATGCACATGAATTTACATTTGATTCATAAAAAATTAAAAAATGTGCCTCCTCATTGCAGAACACCACTGATATATATTGAACGAATCAGTACAGGTTTTGAAGACACGAGGGCGAGTAAATGATGACAGTTTTCATTTCTGGGTGAACTTTTGCTTTAATATTGTAAATGTTTTCAAAGTACAGAGTAGAATACAGAGATTATACTTTACTGGTCCATTAAATACACTTTTAATGTGGAAAAACACCTTTGTCTTAGAACATAAATAAATCAGATTAACAAGTAAGTGATAAATAGCTACACAGATCACAATATTAGAATACTGATGGAAATTGCCCAATGATAAATGTTTTAGTGCCTTGAGAATAAAACAAAAAAGCATAGTAACATTGAAAATGAGAAATGTTAAACATGTGAACATTTCCATTGTTTTTAGAGTTTCATTCAGGAACCAGCTGGTCACATAAAGATGAATCAATCCAACACAAACATGTTTTTACATCACAAACATACATAACTATTTGGACAGGCAATGAGTGCAGACCTACAAATGCCATGCACACTTTTACACTCGACAGTCATCTGTCAACATTTATTTATATCCCAGTATGCAGCAGCGCACAAAAGCCCTTGCATCTGCCTCTGTGATAAATGCACTGACAACCATTTAATCATAATATTTAATTATTTTATCTGGCAACCAGAGAAAAGATGACATTTTATTTTTTAGTACAAATTCCATCCATACATCTGTCGTTCTTTTGTTCTGTCTGTCTAGCCCTAAGTGTAATGCATATTAATTCAGTTATAATTGTGTATTGCAGGTGAGTTACCGTTGCCAGAAGGGGATCACCAGAGAAGCTGTTTTGAAGATGCTCTGCGTATGGCTGGCAGCGTTCCTTCTTTATGGTCCAGCTATTATCAGTTGGGAACACATCGTAGGAGGAAGTGTAGTGCCAGATGGAGAGTGCTATGCTGAATTTTACTTCAACTGGTATTTTCTGATGACTGCCTCAACTGTCGAGTTCTTCACACCTTTCATAAGTGTCACTTATTTCAACCTCAGCATTTACATCAACATCCGCAACAGATGCGCAGTGAGAGAAGAACAGCCGACTTGCACTCGGCTTAGGAGCTTCAAGATGAGGCCGCTCAGAGCCGGCAATGTACAGCGTGTGTTTTTTGTGAGGCCCATAGAGGAAAGAGGGGTTGCGAATTTTTCCTCGAGGTCACGGTGCTGTCGGTTAGCTTCTACTGCAAAGCTGTCCACCGCCGAGTTCGGCAATGGCAGACAGACTAAACGAAGAGACAGCACTATTGCAGATTTGCCTCCTCTGCAGGTCGGAGAGCGGCTCCTATCATCCAGTGAGGCACAGTTTCATTACGTAGATCATTCGGCTGGATCACACAGACACCGTCCTGATATGGTTGCCAGTCTAGCCAGCCGCTTTCGCTTATCTAGAGATAAAAAGGTGGCAAAGTCTCTAGCTGTAATAGTTTGTGTTTTTGGACTCTGTTGGGCACCCTACACGCTGTTGATGATCATTCGGGCAGCATGTCACGGTCAGTGCGTCCAGCACTACCTTTATGAGATCTCGTTCTGGCTGCTGTGGATAAACTCATCCATCAATCCAATCCTGTATCCTCTGTGCCACAGCAGCTTTAAAAGAGCCTTCAGCAAATTACTGTGTCCAAGCAAAACAAAAATACAACCTCAGAACATTGACCAGAAGTATTAAATTTATGCGGATGACATTTCCAAATGGGTCCCCCCCAGTTTAATGTGCTTGTACCTAGACATACTGAACAGTAGCGCAACATTTTCTTTGTCTACATAGTCTACATTGTTACTGAAAAGACAAAGACCTTTTATCCACTTATTCAAATTCACATTTTTGTATGAAATCGTGGCATAGACATATTTCCTCCAAATTCAATGATGTATTATTTATTTATGTACAAATGTGTCTAGCGCACTTTTGTACATAAATAACAATTTGTTTATTTATTTGTACATAAATAAACACATACACTCACTCACTCACTCTCTCTCTCATCTATTAGATGTGCTCCTACTTTTGCACCTAGGTCTCGTGTCCCCCTTCCCATGTTCCACCATATGTTTGTATTTTTTGGTTTCTGTTTTGTTGCTGCTGTTCTGCTGTGTATATTCTATCAGTTGTGTATCTGTATTTTTGTTAGTCTGCCAACAACATTGCATTGTTATGCACACACACATATGCACTGCTACACCCACTCGAATACATACACTCACATTTATACATATACAGTACTAACAGGCCCACACATTAATATAAATTTATGTCTGTTTTTCACTAAAACATGTCATCTATCACTTTTGTAAACTGGAACGTTCGTGGATTTGGTTCTCAGACAAAGAAGGTCAAAGTTTTTAATCATTTAAATAAACTACAAACCGACACGTCTCCTGCAAGAAACACATCTATCAGAATCAGATTTTAACAAAATTAAATCAAATTACAGTCATTTATTCTCAGCTCACTACAACACAAAACAAAGAGGAGTGTGCATTCTAATAAGTAAAAAAATCTCTTTTGTTCATAATACCACCATTACAGACCCTGAAGGACGCTTCATTATCATAAACATCTCCATTAATAATAATAATAAACTTATATGGCCCAAACACAGATGACCCATCCTTTTTCCAGACCTTTTTCTCCTCAATTTCAAATTTTTCTAATTGTCCAGTCATAATTGCAGGCGATTTCAATACAGTTCTAGACCCAACAATAGATATATCTAATAGTTTAGGCAATAAACGCATTTGGAAATCTGCAGAAACCATAAAACAGTTCAGGAGTTATTTTGGCCTTGGCGATAGTTGGCGTCTACAGCATCCTAACATTAAAGAATACTCATTTTTCTCACCAGTACACCACTCATATTCCCGCATTGACTTCTTTCTCACCAGTAATTCTATCATATCAAATATTTCTGAATCGAAGATCCATCCAATAGTCATTAGTCCCATAATCATGCCCCAGTAACATTACACTGCAGTCCATGCAAACCCACTACCAGATGGCGATTTAACACATCTCTTATTATTGTTATTTTAAAAGAGAGTGGGCATGCTTTCTAGAGATGAATGACTCCCTGGAATCATCTCCATCTCTTCTGTGGGAAACAGGGAAAGCAGTACTAAGAAGAAAAATAATTTCATTTTCTGATTACAAAAAAGGAAAGAAAGGGATCAACAAGCAGAACTGGAACAAAAAATCAAACAACTAGAAGACATTAACATAAATAACCCAACAGAAGAAACACAGGATTCATTAAGAAAATATGAACTCAAATTAAACAAATTAATCAATAAACATACAAAATTCCTAATTCATAGGCTAAGACAAGAAGACTTCCATCATAGTAACAAATCTGGAAATAAGGAAAGAGCTACAATACCAGTGATTATGGACACAGCAGGGAAATCCACCAACTCACCAGAAGAAATAAATCTTTCAAAATTTTTACAGTAAACTATATTCCTCTGAAAAAGACCCAGATCAGAAAGACATTGACTCATTTCTCAACAATATCAACCTACCTCAACTCAGTAAACATCAAATAAAAACTCTTGAATCTCCCTTAACAGAACATGAACTTTTTAATGGCCTCAAACTCATGCCAAACAATAAAGCACCAGTAAAGCGCCATTCCCTGCTGAGTTCTACAAACACTTTTGGTCCATTTTATCACCACTCTTCATCTGAATGATTAATGAATCAAAACAAAAATCAAAACTCCCAGATAATATGAACACAGCCACAATTTCACTCCTTCTCAAACCAAATAAAGAACCAACATTACCGTCAAGTTATTGTCCGTTTTCCTTAATCAACGTAGACATTAACATCATCGCCAAAGCACTAGCGCATAAAATAGAAAAGTCACACCATCTATAATCCATCCAGATCAAACCGGTTTCATCAAAGGTAGACTTTCATCCAACAACACAGACTTTTTAACTTAATGCAATACTCATCAACTCAAAAAACCAAAACCATCATAGTTACTCTCGACGCAGAAAAAGCTTTTGATAGGGTCAACTGGAAATACCTGTTTTCCACATTAGAGAGGTTTGGTTTTGGGGAGTCATTCATTAATTGGATCAAAATTCTGTATACATCACCTTCAGCCACTGTTATCACCAATGGACTAACATCACATATCTTCACACTGCACCGGGGGACTAGACAAGGATGCCCACTCTCCCCTTCATTATTCACCATTTTCATTGAGCCGTTAGCAGCAGCCATCCATCAAAACAGCTACATTAAAGGAATTCAAACACTAAACATGCACCACAAAATTAGTCTTTATGCTGATGATATATTACTATATTTACAAGACCCCCCATCATCATTACAAGAAACGATTAAACTCACTGATTCATTCTCAAATATTTCAACAGCTTGGATGTGACATCCCAGACACCACCTATTCCTTTGTGCACCAACTATATCACATACTTAGGCATTAATGTTTCCCCCAGGCTGTCAGAGCTGTTTGGACTCAACTTTAGTCCATTACTTAAAACAATAAATGATGACCTTCTTCGTTGGATGAACTTACCGCTATCCATTATGGGCAGAATATCAGTAATTAAAATGACTATACTCCCTAAATTAAACTATTTATTTACAATGACTCCAGCACTACCCACCCTCACCTGGTTTAAGTCACTTGATTCAATCGTCACTAAATTCTACTGGAATAATAAGACCCCAAGAATGAAATTGACTACACTACAGAAACCAAAAACACAAGGAGGACTGGAAGCACCACATTTCTACCACTACTTTTTGGCCAATCAGCTCCAAAGTATATACAAATGGATTCATCCTAACCCATCAGAAAGCACATGGCTAGATGATGAACAGTCAATTTGTAAGGACATTAACATTTCAGAATTATCTTTCTATAATCAGACAATCAAAAAGCATCACTGTTTTAAAACACAGACAATAGCAGCAGCTCTGACAGCCTGGTGGAAATTTAATCAAATCACAAACACCCCTCTTGCACCATCTAAATACACCCCGATCTGGAATAACCCAGATTTTATAGTTAACAAGAAGCCACTCAACTTACGCACATGGGCAGATAAGGGCATCACACAACTTCAACACATCCTCCTTAATAACAACCTGGCACCATTTTCCCACTTGGTCCAGAAATACAGCATTGGGAGTAATTGTTTTTTGGAATACTTACAAATCAAATCATCTATTCAATCAAGAATCGACACTCAGACAGTCAATCTAGACCTTTCCCCTCCAATCTCAGAGCTAATTAATATAACCTCCCCAAAAAATATAAAATAATATCAAAATCAGACAACACATTAAGCTTACCCAATGCTAAATGAGAATCAGACATATCCATTGCTCCCAATGCCGCTTTCTGGACACAAATCTGCAAAAATATCTACTTTATGACAAAAAACGCCAACTTACAACTTATACAGTATAAAGCACTTCAGAGATTTCACCTAACTGGATGGAAATTATTTAAAATGGGTTTTATTTCAGAAACATGTTCACGTTGCACACAAAACACTCCAGACACCTATATTCACGCTATTTGGCATTGCACCTCAGTTAAAAAATTCTGGGAAAACGTTACTCACTATCCAACCTTATGGGATGTCACATCCCGCTGTCTCCCTCCCTCTGTATATTAGGTGCCATATCCATAATCAATTTAAACAGTACAAACAGTCAATTACTTCTAGTGGCTCTGACTATCACCAAGAAAACTATCCTCATGAACTGGAAATCAAGGAACACCATACACATTACAACTTGGAAAAATGTACTAATAGAGTACATCTCCATGGAAAACTTGTCTACTTCCACTCAAAATAAAACATCAGAATTACATCCTTCTTGGTCATCTCTCATTAACTTCCAACAGTCATGAATCCACTGACCTTCTTTGTCTGAAGCCGTCCTCAATGATACACCATCAATATTCACACATGATTGGGGGGAGGGGGTCAGGAAGAGGTAGCAACACAGACTAATATCAAATATAAATAAAATACTTATAAAAGATTAAATTTAAATCTCTCTCTCTCTCCCTCTCTCACTTTCTCTTTTTCCCTGCTTCTGGGCCCTGGTTGGCCATGGCATACCAGTCCCTGCCATGTGCGGTTCGGATTGGCTGTGGGTGGGTGTGATGTGGGGCCAGGGGCCTTGGGCTTTCGCCCTCCAGCTTGTACCTTCGCCTGGGATCTCATGTCTCTGGCTGGTTCAGCACAACATGTCTCGCTGTTTTAATGCTTCACATATTAGATGCGGTGCATACACATTCATTTGGAGCTTAAACAAGTTTAAAGCAAAAAAAAACCACAAAAAAAAACCACACACACAGGGTAAGTGTGGCATGGGCTTGGCGGCCTGAGCTTTGCACTGGACTGGTTCCACGCTGCACGCCATGCTTTTTTAATGCATTATACACTAGTTGACATACACATATGGCTATCATGAGTATAACAATGAATGCAGTCATATTAAAAACAAAAACAAAACCTCCGCAAAGACAGGGTTAGCGTGGCATGTGTGGGGCGGCCGGAGGTGGGTGTGAATTTTGGGCCCCTGGGCCCCGCAGCACCTCACCTTGATGTCCTATTGCAACATGCCGTGGCCATGGAGGGATCAGAGGCAGCTTTATAATACCTTATCATTAATAGCTGTATCAATATTACCATTATTAATGTTATTATTATTATTATCATTGCCATTACAACTACTATTATTATTAATAGCTGTATCAATATTACCATTATTATTATTATGATTATCATTGCTATTACTACTACTATTATTTTTATTTGTCCTCTTCCTGATCCTTTAACCTCCCCCTCATTCCGTATGAAATGAGTATATTTGTTATTATGGTTATCATTACTACTATTACTAATACTATTATTACTTTGTGTCATTTCTGATTAATTGAGTTTATCATTATTACTACTATTATTATTATTATTGCTATTACTATTGCTATTGTCACCCTCCTCATCTTCCATTCTCCAGTTTTTTGTGTGATTAATACTATTTTTAACATCATTATTATTGTCATTAAATTTTTTTTCCTTATTTCATTTTTTATTTCTTTAACTCTGGTTGTCTGTTGTACTTCCTTTATTCATATTTCCACTCCCACACCCAGTACACTTACAGTTATACACACACACAAATCTTATTGGCTGTTATGTATGTTTTGGTGGTCTTTGTATTTGTATTTTGCAATTAAATTTCTCATCTGTAAATATTGTAATTGTCTGTTTGCATAATAAAAATAAATAAATAAAAAAAATGTGTCTAGCGCAGTGCCATGTTTGCCTTTGTAAGTAATTTTTAAAAAAATCACATTTCAAAATAAACCATACTGGTGACGTTATGAACATAATGGACTAATATACCTTTTGAAACCACAGTCTACAATGAGAAAAACTGAGGTGATATAGAGCAGACTGTCTGTGATAATTGTATACTGATTCTACATGACATGTACAGGGATTGCTGGCAAAGCCTGTAGTTCCCCTAGCAACTGCGGGGCGGACTAAATACAGAGAAACGCAACTCATTTCTAATAATCATTTCAAGGTAACCAATTTATTATGGATTATTTCAGGGCTTATAGCATAGTCTGAACACTTGTATCTAATCAACGCTAATAAGATGTACAATGCATTGAAATTCTGTTTAAACTGACAGATACAAAATGAGTCAGAAAACCAATAAGACTTGTATGTATTAAATCATAACTACCTGTAACAACATTCGCTGCAAAATCTGGCTTCAAGGTATGCTTATTAACAAAAAGGAACAGCTGAAGAAAGCATGAAATTAAATTAAAATTTTATCTATTTTCAAAATGCATGTTATTATAGATCTTATTGTGAATATGTTTTTAATCTATTATTGGATTATTATTTTATTTTTTTTTTTTAAATCAAAATGTCACAGCTGGATCTTCCAGTTAAATCGACAGACTTCTCTCTGGTGACGCATGTCAGACTAATCTAATCATTTATTCTGCTTGAACCCTGCCCTTCCACAATCAACTTGCATTCATTTTTGAGTGCAACATCCACATCTCAAAATTCAACAGTTGGGTCTCCACCATACATTTTTTTTCTTTTTAGAAATTCTGTTAAACTCTGATATGTCAAAATACAGAAAAAAACATCCGCCGCAACTTCCGTTGTCATAGTGACTTTAATTATACAAAATAGTACTTCTACAAGCCTGTGGGGTTAATATCTTTTATTTGTGCAAATGCCGTGAAATCAATGATATTTTGTTGTAACTGATTTACAATTAGATTATACATACAATATATGAAGGGAGGGGGAATCATTATTCAAAAAAAGTAGACAAGATGCAAGAGAAGGCTTCTGACATTGTTTCAATTCACAGCCACAGCTACTCATTCATTAATAGAGTCTATACACGTTCACCCATTCCACGTATTAGTCAACACACTGTCCCACTCCACCAAAGTATCTGCCGTAAAGTAAAAGGGTGAGAAACAAGACTATTCATTAGTTACACAAATGTCTTTAATTCAGTATGGAGTTTAAAATATTAATGCTGAAAAAACAAAGTAGAATCAAGTGTAGGTCCTCTGAACAAAGACCGTAACAATGCATGGCTCAAAGCTCTGCCTTTTTTTTTTTCTCCAGTTTGGCCGGCGGGGAAAGGAAGTGGTGTAGCACTGCTTTTTTTTTTTCTCTCCCTCTTTAATATATAGTTTTTGTTCTTGCTCATTTGTATGGCAACAATAGTATGAAGAGGGAATGGTAGTCTGAGGGAAGCACAGAGTAGGACTGCAGTGCATTCACTGTTCTCTATTGAATTACAAGAAAACGCCTCACGAAATGAGAAAGAGGAAGGAGGGAGAGAGAGAATAAGACAGACAAAGGACAAAAACAACAGACAGAAAGTATGAGCAGTAAGAGGAATGGGTAGAGAGGCAGGTGGGTTTGGCTTTGTTTTTCCCCTGGCTGGAATACCCTGGTGTGCACATGTAGGCATATACATATATCTCTCTATGCATGTGTACACATATATAAATGTAGATGTGTGAGGCTCCTACAGCACCAGCCCTTCGTAAGCAGGTCCTTCGGACTCGGGTGACTCTCTCTGCAGACGCAGGTGCTCCAGTGTATTGTGGAAGTGTTTGTTAATCTGCTCTGTCTCCTCGCTGGCCTCCAGGTTTGGGAGATCCTCACGGATCTTCTGGATCAGCTGATTCAGGACTTGGACCGTCACCTGTAAAACAAACACACACAACAGACTGGGTAAATTCAGGCTGATCTAGATTGACCGGGATATGCAAAACAAAAACAAAAACAAAAACAAAAAAAAAAAAAAAAATCACAGAGACAGAAAGTAATGAACAAAGACAGTGTTGAGGGTTTTTCTTAGTAGCAAGGTGTGAGATCTTAAGATTCTTGTGATTAGCCTATGGTTACTGATTATTATCAAGTTTCTTAGTTTGCACATATATTTCTAAAACAGTATTTTTTTCAGTGGAATTACTGAGGCAAAATATATTATCATATAGTATTATATGGGTTAACGTGTACTATGAAACAATGACAAGAACTGTGTTTCTATTGAGTTGTCCTAATGGGCTGCAAAAAAATCTATATACATTCACAACCAGTAGTCCAATTCAACAAATGAACAAATTAGTCTTATGAGTTGGTTCTATTTATATTAAACCAAAAACTTGCAGCGGGACCAGTGCTGTCCGATTCACTAACAAACGATTCTTAAGAATTGGTTCTTTTAATGAAGGTTAAGAGGAGTTGCTGGTTTGATTCAATCTGACAAATCCTACTGAACTGATCAAACTGAATCACATCTGACTCAATAAACTGCAAGTTAATTATTTTCAGCAATGTGATTATCAAAACGAAGATGACAACGTGTTGTTACAGATGCACTTTCCTTATGAAGTTTGGGGTCAGCAAGATTTTAATCTTTTTTACAACAAGTCTTACAAAAGATTTCCATTTGAAATAAATGCAGTTCTTTTGCAATTACTGTATGATGAAATTACATCACAAAAATATTAAGCAGCACAACGGTTTCTAACATTGATATAATAAGAAATGTTTCTTGAGCAGCAAATCAGCATATTAGAAGGATTCATGTGACACTGAAGACATGGAGTAATGGCTGCTGAAAATTCTGCTTAAACATCATATGAATACATTTCATTTTAAACTATATGAAAATAGAAGAAGTTGCTTATGTTCACCAAGGCTGCATGTACTTAAACAAAAGCATTACTGTTTTCACAGTATTTTTGACTAAATAAATGCAGCCTTGGTGAGCTTTATACACTACTGTCAGTAAGATTTTTGAAAGAAGTCTCTATAGATAGATCTATAGAAAATTGGAGGACATAAACAAAAATCAGTAGGAAACACTGAAGAAGTTGCAGTATAGATAATTCTGTTGATTATAATAGCTGTGCTTATCTTTTTTCTATAAATGTGCTCACTCTCAGTGCAGACATGGTGCAAAAACTGTGCCAAGCACTAAAGCACTTACTGAAAGCACTGTGAGCAATTTACCCAGACAAGCATCTCAGGTAAATTCACACACCCAGAGACACAAGCACCCAAAAATAACTTTGGTGTCACCGTCTATGGATTTAAAGGAAGCATTCAATTTTTGATGCGGTTTGTACATTATCATACGAACAATGCATATATACACAGGCAGCAATCATTTAACCATCCCCAAAACAATAATGACAGAATAAATATTGACAGGTAATGTGTCAATGAAAAGCAGTGTGGGAATTTATTTTTGTTTTGACTCTCCCATTTATTTCTAAAATTAAAGAGGCTTTTGTCTGTGGATGAAGCTCAGATGTCAAGAGCGACCTCTGTAATAAGTCTGATGACTGATAGGCACACCTTGACTTTAACCGCGTGCGTGTTTGTTTGTGCTTCCTCTTAGCCTTGGCTGCCCTGTGCCCCCGATGTGCTCTGGCAAGTCCTGACTCAATCTCTGCAAATTGAACATGGATACAGACACTTTCTCTCAGAAGAGTGAGAGTTAGAGTATAATCTACCGCTGCCTGCGCCAGATAAAAATGTGGAGCATGGAGACGGAAAGTGCGAATGAGTGAGAGACGAGAGATCAGAAGAGAGACAGAGCAAATAAAACGGGTTTAAAGAGAGCAAGTAATAAGAGGTAAAAGAGAGCGAAGAAGAAGAACGAGGGGTGAATTATCAAGTGTAAAAGGTCATCTCTGGTCATACCGCATCATTCTCCCGCTCATAGAAGCAGATGTATCTGTTGAGGATCTCGATGAAGAGCTGAACTTGCAAAGACGGGTCCATGCACTGGTTAGCGATCTTTAGAGCCTTCTTCAAGCATTCCATCACCCTCCGCCCATCACGAATCTGACAACAGAAGAAGAAGAAGAAGGAAAAAAAGATTTCAGTTCTGACTGTGGTGAACAGCCTCAAATTATTTCATTTTATCTTGGCAAAAGTGCCACGCTTCAGCGTATGGGGTTACAAATTGGATTGGGAAGCTCTGTTGTTAGGGGCAACAGATATCTCCCAACAACATGCTGGAGACGAGAGAAGGAAAACAGCATGATCCTATCTCCCCACATGCATTTGTGAGTCACAACAACATTCTCTATCGGTCTGTACTAAAAGAAAATAAGCACAACTGCTACATCAGGTTCCCTGTGTTTAGTGTCATTTCAAGGTGGGGCGATGTATTATTATTGATCACTGCAAGAATAATGTCAGTTATAATGCACAATACACTACACTCTGACAAAAATATATACTTGACAACCTTCTCTTGTCATACAGTCATAATATACACCAGAGTGGGTGCGTTTTATTTTAAACATTGGATTTGCAGAAAAGTGCAAAGAACATGTAATACTGTTTTTTTCCCCAAACATTCAGATTTAGTCTTTGTTACTTTATGCTGCATTTCATTACATTCTGAAAGTTTTGTTCCTCAAGAACAACTTAAATCTAGTCTTTTTTTTTTTACATTAAAAAAACTAAAGACTTTTAAAAAAGGCTGTTTTAATAATACATACAACGCACCCTAATGTGCACAGCCATGTTGACAAGTCATCTGATATATTGTTAAGGCCGATATATCACCCGATTTTTGGCAGTATTTTTAATCGCATTATCCGATAAGTATCAGATTCTGGACTTTTATTTCGACAAAGCTGAGAACCCAGGGGCCAAGTGTTGAAGCACACCATTCTCCATCTTCATTAGTTTACTGTCTTTGGTTAACAGTTCTGTCTTATAATTGAAAGGCAAATCTTTTACCTATAGTTGCTGGATTTAGCAATATGCATTTTAAACAAGTCTTTGAATATCTAATAAACATTAATGCCAAGAACCTCACAGAGTGATATGTATGTGGTACACTGATCTAAACAGAATGAATATGAGTGAAAAAATTCCTTCAAACTACAAATTGCAACTAATTTGGTTCCAGATTTACTAGCTTGCACGAGTACAAACCCTCTTTTTGTATTAAAAAACTACTGTCGCAATTTACTAAAGACACACAGTGAAAAATTAGCCCTTAAAAGGCATGGAAGCAGTTATTTTTGCATCTGACCTTATTGCATATGCATTCGTAGGAGTTTCCCTTTCAGACGCAAAATTTAAATACTCTGGGAGGAGAGTATTTAAATGAATCATGCAAGATGATTTAACAAGGTTTGCACTAGTCAATTTACTAGTATTTGCACCATTATTTACCGCCCCCAAAAAAGCATATCTTAAACCAGATGACAATTTGCGCTCCTCTTGGAAGATTGCGAGTCTGTGTTCTTTAATTTGCATGTCGCCAGTAGATCACACTCAGAACTTTCCACTCCCATCTGCGCTTTTTTGAAATTCGCTCTCACGCTAATTTTCCCTTTTTAGTAAATCTGGCCCTTAAAATTAGAGGGTTTTTAAACTGAATCTTTGAAAGAACCATTTCAGACACTGTGAGAAAAGAGATGATGCTGCAGGTATATTATTAGAAAATTTAAGTGTTTTTTGACCTTGGATGCATATACACCTATTGTAGGAAACCTCCAAAACAAAATTAGGAACCTTTAAAATAGAATAATAGGGACACTTTAAAAGGAGGTTAAATACAGCAAAGTATTAAGATAAACATGGCGATCACAGCCACCGCACTGCACTGCAAAACGGCACAGTGGTGCAATGCAGGAGCTGGTCACGTATCAGCATGAATCACCACCACCACACACACACACACACACACACACACACAAAATCATTAGGACTGAATCCAAGAATGTCCATTATATAGATGTATGTGCTATAAATGGAATAGACCCCCATTGCTAAACTAGTAGTATGAGATAAATGATTGGCATGTGTGAGAACAGCCGCAGATATATTTTATTTACAACCATGCACAAATAGCATCTAAATCCTGAATTACAGGAGTAACTAAACACTGTAGCTGTTTGAAAGGAGCTAAAGTATAAAATTACCATAATATGTTTTTAGAGATTCAGTTGAAGTACTGGCTTGAAGTGGCTTTTCCAAAAACAATGCTACACCCAGTATATTCCACTTTAAAAATGTCTGTTCTGGCCCAGAATTTCTGTTTTCATTTTAGCCTGTGAGATCCTGTCCACTGCCAATTATCTCACTAGCTCGACAGGATTGCCAGATGGTGGGCAAACACAGTGTGCTGCGGCCATGGAAGGCAGCAAACAAACTGTATCAGAGTTAGGAGATTCTACCTGACCTAACAATCCTCAATATCTGACCTCGTTGGCTTGTTGTTTGCCACTGCCAATAGCACTCATTCTTGTTGGATGTCTTTAAACTGGCAAGCCATGAAAGATTCGAGTCTGGGGAGGAGAAGGTGGAGGAGGAAACAACTGCAGTACCCATTTTAAATGCTTGTTGTCAATGTTACATATTGCTCCATTAAGTGAGCCTGATCAGACATGAATACACCCTGAATGAATATAAACAGAATGAGAATGTAACTGTAAATGCAAACAGTAAAACTGCCCACAGCCACTGCTCACTGTAATATCTTCATAGTAGCAGCCCATCAACACAAAGACCCCCAGAACTTTTGTGACACAGCTACATTCATACATTGCTACATTCATTCAGAAATGTGAAGCAACTGACAACATTCACACAGCAGCAGAGTATCATTTTTGGTCCTGTTTTAGAGTGATAAAAACGAGACAAGCTCATGGTGATTCGTAACTATGTTTTTAAGTTTCGGCCAATTGGCGGCTAATTCATATGTATATTCGTAATGTTTTCTCATGAGACCAGGTTGGATAAATATGGTAAACATTCACACACAGTTTGGGTAGTAAAGGGGTCAGGAACTGCATTGTTTTATTATTTTATAATGTTTCCTGAGGTGCACTTATAATGTATGATTTTTACATCAAAAATTGTCATAATTTAGAAATATAAGGCCATTTTTTTTACCCTGATTTTAGCCCTATGATTTAAACGCTCTATTAGAAGGGGCATGTCTGCTGTGAGACTTTAATGTAAATGCCCACTGCTATGATTGGCTAACATATTTTCATATGAAATAAGTATTGCATGTGAAACTCTTGAAAACGTTTACTACGTTTTTATTATTACAGCTGTCGAGATTAACTAATCGTGAAAAGTGTTGATTATAGCATTATATTTAGATCTATTCCCATGGCATGAAATGCTGCAGCGATGAGCATTGTAACCAATGACATACATGTCTGCTGAGCACATGACTGCTGTGATCTCATCGATGCAACTCGATTTTTGCACTCTCACGAACGCTTTCATCATAACTAACAGTTCAAACATGATGTAAATAAGAGATTGATTGTGCAGTGTAGACAGTGGCATTGATTTATTTTCATGCTACTAAGAGAAACAATGTGAAGTTGATCGTTTAATCACTGGCTTTGTTCACTGACGCAAAATAAACAGCAATAAACGATTTTGAGACAAAGAACGTCTGACTCTACATGAATCATTACATATCAGAAATCACTGATCACAGATTGGGCATTAGAATTAACACAGTTACTTACATGTTGTGGCATTACTGTTGGGTTAATATCTTGCAGTAAAAGTCTGTTTGCAAAGCCTGTGCCGAAATTGTGCCTGATTTACCAAAGAATCCACAGTGAAATGTACCGAACAAACAAATAATGCACTACTGAGACATTCACGTAGTTCAAATAGAAACCACTTTCCTAGCATTAGGATCCTTTAGAAGGTAATGTTATTTTTAGTCTAGTGATCCTTTAACTCTCTTCTCTCCTTTTTATATTCACTAATGTGCCAGTGGGTGGGGCCAAAGGTGCGATGATGTAGAAGTAGGCGTTGATCTTCTTCTGCAGAGCTACTCATCGCACTTTATGTCATAATGTGGCAAAATTCCAAAATGAGTCGTTTTCTGAGCTTGGATTCATAAAAGCTGTTTTTGGACTAAGGAAGTCTTGATGTTTTATCTCCTACGACCTCCTACATGTTTTTGAAAATTTTTATTTCTCAATTCATGACTCCTTTACCAAGAATGACAACCTTCTATAACGAAACAGACAGACAACCTTAAATTTTCAGAAGTTACACCTGAATTTTGAGAGTGAGCTGTGTGGACTGTGTGAACAGAGAGAAATGCAGAAAAATTCACACTTATATATGAGGGGTCACAGGGATAGGACATCATATTCTGAACCAACTGTGAACAGCCTACACAAAATGCTGCTTCTAAAATGAATCACTGAGTTTCACTGAAATCACTGCCACGTTATTTTACAGTTGTGAGCAATTTACCCTTCATTATCGTCTCAATACAAGAACATCTTCCACCTACAGAGTCTTGAAAACTGAAATGACACCCACTGAGATGTATTAAGACATGATCATTCTGACTGTTCCAAATCTAACAGGTTATGTAAGAATAACCTCTTTCATGATCAGACATTGACTACGGCTATGATTATGGCACGACTGGAAAAAAACCCCAAGCTCATTAACATTATGTGCAAACTCATGGCTAGGTCATAACTTCATTCAAGACTATTCAATGAGACTTACACAACCTGCAATCCAATCCAGCTTAAAGGAACACTCCATTTTTTTTGAAAATAGGCTTATTTTCCAACTACATTTTCATTCCTGCGTAATAATCAAGGAACTTTGCTGCCGTACCATGAATGCAGCAGGCGCAATGATTTTACGCAGCGGCTGTGACCCCCTGCTTGCACAGGGAGCGTGCCTTGCAACCATGGACACATATGTGAGAGGCGCTGCGTAATATCATTGCACCTGCTGCACCATGGTACGACAGCAAAGTTCCTTGATTATTACGCCGGAATGAGAGTATAGTTCCTAGCCATATCGGCCTAGAAAATCGCAACTTTTCATTTTCCGTCGGTCTTAGTACACGATATAACTACAGAAGAGTCAAGTTTTAAATAGGAAAAATATCAAAACTCTTTGGTCATTTTTTTTGATCGAGATGCTATTGGTCTCATCAGATTCAATGAACTATGCTAAGCTATGCTAAAAGTGGTACCGCCAGACCCGGAGATCGGCTGAATGGATTCGAAAACGGTAAAACTCAACTGTTTAACTCTAGGGGAGTTGGAAAATGAGCCTATTTTCAAAAAAAAGTGGAGTGTTCCTTTAAGGTCAGTTTAATTCACAGTCACAAAAGAATTGCTAATATCAGAAATTTTCTGAATACCAGACTTCATTTGGCCCTTTAAACTGTGGAAGATGTATACCAACCTCTTCTCCGCCCTTATCAGTGTTGCGTCCTGACCAGAAAAGGTGGGCACAAATGCTGACTGCACGGCACTGGTCGGGTTTCTTCAGCAGTTTGGAGGCAGCCAGAGCGCACTGGGTACGCAGGGGCTCGTGGTTCTCTTCGCTGAAGCACCGTGTACGCTCAAACGTGCCAATGATCAGAGTTATTGCGGCCAGCTGA
Source organism: Hypophthalmichthys molitrix (assembly GCA_037950675.1). Classification (NCBI taxonomy): domain Eukaryota; kingdom Metazoa; phylum Chordata; class Actinopteri; order Cypriniformes; family Xenocyprididae; genus Hypophthalmichthys; species Hypophthalmichthys molitrix. The sequence continues at coordinate 19,838,615 of CM075498.1, forward strand.
GCCTTTGAGTCGCTGATCTCGTCTTCATACAGGGAGAATGCCTTGGGACACACATGCAAAAATGAAAAATCACTTTTCTAGAAATAATGTGTTGGGGTGTGAGAATGAGTCAGTGCCAAGTAATATTATATATTTACATATTTTTATCTAGTCTTAACTTGTTCTCAGGCTATTACTGTATCATTGTGAACAGTAATGAACATGAGAGGGAAGAATAGAGAATCTATGCACGTTAATCATCTTGGGAGTGATCGATCAGGCATTTAAATCAAAATGCTTCTCTACCTGAGACATGAACTCATAGGCAACAGTTTCATGGTTCTCGAAGCCGATCTCTCCAGCTGCCAGAGCCCCCTGAAGGAAGAGCCTCAGGGGTAACTCTGCCAGCTCTGCTTTGATCAGAGCACTGATGGTCTGATGGGCGAATGAGAAAATTTTCTGACATTTCTTTTCCCATTTATCATCCTGTGGAAGAGAAAGATTGACATGTATATAAAAAAATCTCTTCTATTATAAACTGTGATTCAAATGTGAGTGCATTTCATTAAGTGTGAAAATATGACAGATGAGGCTTGTGTAACCATACTTCCATGAGAAAGGGAAAGGTGCACTTTTTATTTCACCACTATGGATGCCTAATGCGATCCTTTAAATGCTTTCAATTTAAGGCAATTAAACTGAATTGTCTTAAGTTTTTTGGATAGTTTTTTGGATCATGTTTCTTAAATGATTTTATGATTTCTCTCCTGTGTAAGAAATCTAAGAAGGGATGCTTGTCAGATTCTATAAATTACAGTTCATTAATTTAATGATAACTATCATTAAATCAATTAGTCACTGCACACAACAGATGGGCTGCTAACCTCTTGGCTTATGTACAGCTATGTCACACCGACCATGTGGATTAAAGCATTTAATTTATAGAAGATTACATTAAAGGAAAAAATAAAAAAATCCCTCAAATTCTCTTCTATGTTTTATACAGGTGTGTTATTACACAGTGGATGTGTTACCAAATCTCGTGAGCTGCCAACCCAAATATAAAAATAAACAAAAACTGAAAAGCTAAATGTTTAATTCTGAATCATACCCATAAAAATATTCCCATCTAATCAATAATGATCTGTTCATTTATTTCTATTAGAGAGAAAGGCCACGATATACTTCTAGCGAAAATGAAGAGCAAACTGGTGTGACGTCATTTCGAACAAAATTGGGCCAAAAACAAAGTATGTTTTGTGTTCGATTCGGTAGTTCGAAACAGCTTGCCAAAGCAAACTTTTCCAGAAAAGTTAGCTCTGGCTGGTAAACCCCTTCAAACTACCATTGGTCTGTGAAGATTGTGTAATAGGAAGGTGTGCTCTGAAGCTCTAACTTCTTTGACGTGGAAATCTTCTCTGGTTCATTTAATCTGTTCAGTCCGTCGAGATTGGACATCCGTGAGTAAAAACATGAACACACTGGAGAGCCTCTCTATAGTGGAAAATGAAGTTGTAATTCTAATCGAAAGAGACACCGACACCGTTTTTACACGTTTGCTTGCTTTAAAACAATCTATTGTATATAATGGTATACAAATAAATGTGACTTTACTAGAGTTTATTAGAGTGCCGAATTGCATAGTTTGTCCAAACATCTAAATCACTATCATCAGATGTTGTATTAACTGAAGTTCTCACTGCTGACATTTTTGTTGTACGCTTATTATATCTAAAGAAAAGCGCGCAGCACATATTTATATATTCATCTAAACGCCACTCTCAGTAGCGTGGACAGCGTCAGTATTTTGCTCACGTATTTCGAACTTCTTTTTATCCCAAAGTGAAGAATAAAAAAGAACTTCACTGTGAGTATATTGGAGCCTTAAAGAACCACATGACTAAAATATTTCAAACTGGGTTCCAGGGACTCAAAAGAGTATGCTTGGGGGTCCACAGAAAAGATTTAACAAAATGTATTTCTTAGAGCTGTTCACTTTAGATATTAGTTTATTATGTTTATTGCAATCATTTTTAACACAATACCGAATTTATAAATGTTAAAAAATTTTTTATTCTGGTCAGAAATCATGGCATGAATTTTAGTTTTTTCATTACATTGAATCACAGTATATGCACTCTATTCTATTAAATAAAAACTAAATGTGTAAAAAAACATAATTTAATAAGTTGCTTTAGTATTATGATAATAAACCTCTTTTGTCATGGTTAATATTGTTCTCACACAGTATAAATCTGTCTTGATTCAACAGAATATATAGCTACCATTATATTTTAGTAAGGGGATTATCATGAGCATCAAAGAATTTGAAAACCCCTGCTCTACTGGAGCACTATTGCATGTGTATGTGACCACCACCAGAGTTGTGCCCAATAAGAGTGTTTCAAATCATTCTTTTATGATGTTCAGATTCAGTTAGGATGCTGCCTCTAAAAAGGTTGCTACGTAGACAGAAGAAAGTGCTTTGTTTTAGGTAATGTCATGGCAGAGTGGGATGTTCTGTGATTGAATGTGGGACATACTGAGGAGGAGTTCTCTTTGTAACGGAAGGCCAGATGATACGCAGCGAACACCAGCGGGGGAAGAGTGTGTCGAATTCTCTGGTTTCCCCCAGCGCCAAAGTGTTTCCTGGCAGTGTTTAAAATCTGTGGGAGGCACAAAAGAAAGAGCAGATTAATCGATTTGAATAATTCATTAAGCAGCATGATGACCTCATCAACTGATTGAATGAAATTAATACGATTTTCACTAGGAGCTAATTAGACCAGTTCTAGCTGATGTCAAACAATCATGACATTGTCAGTCACTTGCTTATGATGTTCCATCAAGGGGATTATATCTGGTTAAGATCCAGCACTGGTGAAATGATCAAAGAAACATGCTGTATTTTTCCCACAAATAAGGAGTACTTAACAGCAATGCATTTTTATAGACCTTTGAATGGAGTCTAACAATGCTCTTCTCTTCACAATGCTATGATGAAAGGAGAGGGTAAGAGAGGAAAGACCATGTACCAGATACTGCTGATCAGGGTCGTCTGAATGCAGGAGATGAATGAAGCGGCCCACTAAACTCTGTTCCTCTGCAAAGTCCTCCGGGTCAGGATCCTCAGCAGGCTGATCTGGCTGATCCTGGATCAGTGTAGACACCAGGCTCAGGATAGCATCAACCTGCAAGGAAAGGGCCATGAGATTACGCCTGAAATGCAGGGTGCAAATAGTTTAACCATTATTCTACACATAAGCAGTGTAGAACAGAATGCTATTTGGTGGCCCTAAAATACACCAAAAGTGACTTTGGAATTTGGAGAGAGTTCTGAATTCGGGTTATACAATGTAAGTAAGTCTTTGAAGAGAGATCTAGTATGTAAAGTCTAGATTCATTATGAGGCAAGCATGTTTTTCAATTTTAAAATACTTAAAAATACTTAAAGGGATAGTTCACCCAAAAATGAAAATTACCCCATGATTTACTCACCCTCAAGCCATCCTAGGTGTATATGACATTCTTCTTTCAGACGAATTTAATCAGAGTTATATTAAATAATGTTCAGGGTAATCCATGCTTTATCATGGGAGTGGATGGTGCCCCAAATTCTAAAGACAGAAAAATGCACTCATCCACTATAAAAGAAGTCCACACGGCTCCGGGGGGTTAATAAAGGCCTTCTGAAGCGAAGCGATGCGTTTGTGTATGAAAAATATCCATTTTAAAAATGTATAAACTGTAATCTCTAACTTCCACTTTCTTTATCAGTTGCGCGGTTTGTTTACTGCTTGCTATCTGGGTGTGTTATCTCCCTCTTAGCCTGCTGTTATTGGTGATGTGACTTACGGGGTTTGGCTAACGTGGTTTTCGCTAGTGATTGGCATGTACTCTGACAATATAAACATGCCTCGGCCAACAGTTTTTCAGTTTGTTTTGCTGCTGCAGCCTCCTCCATCTCCCGAAGTTCCTGGTCGGTATACTCCGGTTCAAACAAATATGGCTAGGCAAAAAACAAAGTCTTCTCTTGGCTTATATCGAAATCCTCTGACATTTTTCTTAAGAAATCCTAGTTTTGTACTTTTAATTTGTGACTGGTATTTTGTTTTGCTCTCTCCTCTGCACTTCCGTGTTCATCACCGGAGCGCATGGGTCCTACGTCATAAGCTGGGACGCCACTCTCTCGTGAACATGCGTATGACAGTTAGCGGAAGTTAGAGATTACAGTTTATAAAGTTTGAAATATGGATATTTTTCTTACACAAACACATTGCTTCACTTCAGAAAGCCTTTATTAAGCCCCCGTGTGGACTTCTTTTATAATGGATGAGTGCATTTTTTATTTCTTTAGAATTTGGGGCACCATCCACTCCCATTATAAAGCATGGATTACCCTGGACATTATTTAATATAACTGATTATATTTGTCTGAAAGAAGAATGTCATATACACCTAGGATGGCTTGAGGGTGAGTAAATCATGGGGTAATTTTCATTTTTGGGTGAACTATCCCTTTAAAGGGTTAGTTCACCCAAAAATGAGGTTTCTGTCATTAATTACTCACCCTCATGTCATTCCAAACCCGTACCCATGGTTCAGCTTTAATGTTATGAAGCGACGAGAATACTTTTTGTGCACAAAAACAAACAAAAATAACTTCCCTTGTAATTCTCCTATGCCGTTTACGTTGTAGACGTAAAAGTGCAACACTTCCAGGTTCTACGTCAGAATGCAGACTCATTATTGGCCGGCTCCTGCATCAGCATCACACGCATTCGTTGTGCTGCTCACAAGCATTCTCATCGCTTCATAACATTAATATGTTGAACCACTGTAGTCACATGGACTATTTAAATGATATCTTTATTACCTTTCTGGACCTTGAACGTGGTAATTACATTGCTTTCTATGGGGAATCAGAAACCTCATGGATTTCATCAAAAATATCTTAATTTGTGTTCTGAAGATGAACAAAGGTTTTACAGGTTTGGAATGATGTAAGAGTATTTAATGACAGAAATTTCATTTTTGGGTGAACTAACCCTTTAAAATGCAAAGATAAGTAAGCTACTGACCCTGTAAAGTGCAAACACTTAGTGCACTTTAAGTTTGATTTCAGTCAGACTAAAGCAATAATTTGACTTTTTTTTTAAAAAAATGTCATGTAAATGCTAGTCAGACTAAATCATACCACTCTGAATTTAGAACATAACTGGATAACTCAATCATAGAATCATAGAACCATTTGAATCAGTGCTCTCTTTTCAACTGTTCACCAGATGAACAGGTGAAAACATGGTACGTTTTTGGCACAGTCCTCAGAAAAGCCCAGAGCAGCACCAACATTCTCCAACACAGAAATATCAATATATTCCTCCCTCGGTACTATGGCCAGACCTGTCTGAGTCATAGCTGACCTTTCCCTCAGGAGTCACAGACTTTAGGGAGAATTAAAAACGCACCTTTGAAAAAGCAGGAGGAGAAAACCACTGGGCTAGAGTGAAACGGCATTTAAAGACAAAAGCAATCAAAAAACACTCCAGTGCTCTAAACCCAAGGTGCACAGCTTAATAACAAAGGAGGAAACCAAGAATAAAAACCCCTGAACCTGTCAGTCACTTACTATTAGAGGAGCAAATGACTCAAATATCGGTTACATATTCATATTCTCAAAAAGGACATACAAATGGCATTAGCAAGTTTGTGAACCCTCAAGAATTTTCTGTATTTCTGCATAAATTTTACCAACATCAGAACTTCATCTAAGACAAAAGCAATCTGATCATACACAAATTCTTGTATTCTTTCCACTTATTTATTGGCAAAAAATACCCAAGAGTAAATCTCTTTGTTTAAATATAGAATAAAGTATCATCTGTTAATTTAAAGACGTAATTAAACTCAAGTGTTTCAACTAATGAGATAAAAAAATTGAGATTTGAGTTTAGCAGCCCTGTCCTACTGAAAGAATATAAAGTTGTGAGGTTTGCCTTGCCTTGGTCATTTGTGTTACTGATGTTATTAATGCTTACCAAACTGGACAAGTTTTATAGTTGCAATGAAAGAGAAGTAGCGACAGATCTTTTCTTCCGTATTGTGACATCCGAGTGTAACTGAGTATCAAAAAAGGAAAATGTAAGGTGGTGACCTGGTTCAATTCATTGGTTGTTGATTGGATTCTGAAATGTGGCTGTTGCACTCAAAAGCAGAGATGAACACGAGTTTGCAATGCCGGAGTTTAAGCGAATTAAATGATTGGAGGAGTCCTGAATACGTCACTAGAGAGAAGCATGTCGTTTTCACCACCAGGTCCAACTATGATATTTTGATTAACATTACGAGGTCAAAACATTTAAAAAAAAAAAATAAATAAAAATGAAACATTCACAGATTAGTGTTCACAATAAGATCTGCATTTAGAAATTAGACAGGATGAGTTTTCATTTCATACATACATTAAAAGCTATTTGTAAAGTGTTTGGGTGCATCATAAGTGTACAAATGGATGAAAATTCAAGTAACAGTAACCACAGTTAAGCCCGGGACACACCAAGACGTCGACTGGCCGTCGGGCAAGGTTAGATCGTTTTTAAGTTTTTTACCGGTGTGTTTGTATCGTTGGCTCTAGTTGGATGCCGTTGGGATCAGAGTTCTCTCTTTCACCTGACGACCCGATGCCGATTCTTCATGCTGAATCGCCGTCGGATCGTCAGGTGAGAGAGAGAACTCTGACTGGCTGTTCAGTTTAGTGAACGAGTCGACGTGTGAGAATAATAGCAAAACAGTGAGCAAACAAGTCAAGAATAGGGTGCTGTGCATGGAAGGATAGAAAGGAGGAAGCACTCCTATTCCTATGGCAGTGCAAGTCGATGTAATTTACTGTGGGCAAAGATACAAAATGTTCTTAGCAGGGCTCACAAACTACAGAGATTTTGTTTAAGACATGCAAAAACATCACTGGCCTGACAGACAGCCAACAATCATGTCTGCTAAAAGTACTGAATGTGATATAAACCTGATCTTGGGCCACTATGGTGGTGTTGTAGTCCAGAATGTTGCTCAGTACGTAGCAGCTCATGCTTTTGCGTGACTCATAATCAAAGTACTCGAAGAGTGGTGGAAAATGCTTGAGCTGGAGCACAGTGAGGATGTTATTGTACGTGTCCACGGGGATCTTCAGGAGCCTTGTTAACTCTTTAGACACCGCGCTGCTGGTGGCAATGCTGCACAAAAAGATATGAAAGACATCAAACAGTCACAAACAGAAGCAGGTACACTGATGTAGTAAAGACTGACCTTACTACTGTGGTCATCTATATTTTGAAAGGCAGGTGGTTTGTTAAAAAAAACAACATACCTAGGCTTTTGTACAAGCAAGGCAAAATAGTACAGCTACCGGTATGTGCCAAAATTACAACAAGATGTTGAAGAGCATGAAACAATTCATTCTTAAAAACAAATCCAGCATTTACAGAAATTAATTAGGAAGATTTGAGGTATGACATCAGAAATGTGGAACATTATTACCACAACATTACACAGATGTGTGCTGAAGTGGCAGCTAGTCACAAATATCAGTCTTTTGCATGATTGACCTGTGCTGTGATCAGTCACTCAATGTGATTGCAAACAGTGAGTCATCATGTCTATGTGGCTTCCCATCCACCCTCAAAATTGCTGGGTATCTGATAAGACTTTGGACGTCAGCACGAAAAAAAAAATTGCATTATCAAGTTATTTTTAACATGTTAGAGAAAAAAGAAAATGCAAACAAAGACAGGAAAGGAACATTTAAATGTAGTATCTGCATGTTCTGCCTTACCTGCTGTCCATGATACCTTATGAAAAAAACCCTAAGTGTATTCTATTAATATTCCTCAAAAAAAATTGTGTTTTGTAAGTTTTATACAGTTTAAAAGACTTTCTGAGTAAAACTGGAAAATCTCCCAAAGACTTGCACTTTGTCGACACTGAAACATGGGCACGCCGCAACAGCTTGAGTCTGTCTACACTGCAAGCATCAAAGCTGCACATCATATCAGAAAGATCACTAACATAGACTTTGTTCTTTCACCAACTCAAGAGAAAATGGTTGAATAACTATTTATTCTATGGAAATCAACCGGAATACAATAGATTTACTTTATGATTATTATCATTATTATTATAAATGTTAGTACTGATAGAACTGCATACAAATATGGTTATAAACAAAATATAATTGAAATTATTAGACCAGAAAGAGATGGCTTTGATTTAATGGTCATCTAAACAGTTTTTATATTTAGATTACTTTTTGACCATTAAATCAAAGCCATCTCTTGTTTCTGGTCTAATCATTTCAATTATATTTTGTTTATAACCATATTTGTATGCAGTAATGAAAAATGACATAGCAATATCTGCAGCTGGTCTTGTCTTCCTTGCATATATTTAATTAATTTATTACCACCTACACAGTGACTGCACAGGGACGCAACAACTGAAATATAAATAAAGGATCAGCATAATTAGGTCTCATAGGCATGTTCCCAAGTAACTGTTCCCTTTTTGCAAAATGAGACTAAATACAGAAATCAAGCACTACAATCATCCAGCAACACACTAGCTCTGGTAAAGAGAGTGGGTGTTACTTGGACCATGTGCTGATCTGCCAAATGGTGCGAGAAAAACAGTGTAACTAATACTCACTGTTCCAGGTTGAGTTTGTTGAAAATCTCCACAGTACTTTCCAACACTTTATCCACATAGTCCACACGCTCAGGATAGCACTTCATGGCCAGATTGATGAGAGACACTTGGAGTGAAACAACATCTTCAGATGGCATGTCCTGACGAGACTGATAAGAAAAAAATAAAGACGGCAACATTAAACATTTATATTTGAGCTAGGGATTTTAATAAATTATTCAATATTTCAATAAAGCCACAGCATACCTGTATGACAGTTGCCACTTGCTGTGAAAAGATATCAAATAGCTTGATTTCTGCAGGGATTCCAGGTCCATCTTCTCTGTGAGCAAACAGGGCCAACCTGTGGGATGAGACAATAATCAAATAAGACACTATATACAGAGGCCTTAAACGTGTTTGTAAAGTAGAGCTGAACAGTGAATGAGTGGAACAACAAGCCACCTGTCAATAAGAGCAATGATGATATTCTTGACGTTCACGTTTTGGTGCAGCTCAGCACAGGAGCGAAGGAAAGGGTTCAAAGTCTGCAGGTGGAACTCATCCGGAAAAACCTGCAGAAAAATAAAGTGCAGACAAAACTGTCAGTGCATTGTCAGTCAAGTGCAACAAGATGATGAGTGATAGTGTGGTGTTTCTGTACCTGTATGATGCACTCCATGAGGTATTCCTGTGCTAGAGAGTCTCTACAGTTCACCACCTGCTCCAAGATCCCAGACAACACGATCTGTGTGGAGTCGACACATATTTATTGCATGCCTAGTGCTGCCAAATCATTTTGCAAACAAGATAACTGCAAATTACAGCCAAGTCTACAAAGTTGTGCCTACAGTCTACAGCATTATGCTGCTTTAAAGCCACTATATATTGAAAAGTTCTTGTTGGTGTTGGATTCTCCATCTGCAGTTTACACTACCGTTCAAAGTTTGGGGTCAGCAAGATATTTAAATGTTTTTCCTAAGTCTCTTGTGTTCACCAAGGCCACATTTATTTGATCAAAAATATAGTAAAACTGTAATACTGTGAAATATTATAACAATTTAAAGAAAACTTTAATATTATAAGATGTCATTTATTCCCATGATGACAAAGCTGAATTTTCAGCATCATTACTCCAGTCTTCAGTGTCACATGATACTTCAGAAATCATTCTAATATGCTGATTTGTTTTTCTTTTTTCCATTTCTTATTATTATCAATGTTGAAAACAGTTGTGCCGTTTAATATTTTTGTGGGAAAATCCTTTCAAGTTTCTTCTATCTGTATCTTACTGACTGACCCCAAACTTTTACACAAATAGCTCAACATGAGAATGAATGTTGAGAATATAAATATAATATGAATAACTTACTGCTTGAAGTTCGTCAGATAATTTTGTTCAGCTACATTTCAACTCAATTCAATTCCAAAACTTTGGTTTCTAAAAATTGAAGGTGAGCATTTAAGCCAGGGATCGGGAACCTTTTTTTCCCACCAGAGCCATTTTTTTTATTTTCCGTAATGCATTTTTTTTTCAGAAGAGCTAATCCAAAAACTAATATTTTAGTATGATTATTATTTTACTAAAAACATGTTTTTTTTCAATAACATTTCAATAACAATAATTATTTTACTGCTTAATATGGTTGCATTAATTTACATCAACACAGTTTAATTACTGACAGGAATGACAAGCGCATTCTCTCACAGAACTTACACCTGTAAATTTTACTCACAACCGCATTCTCTGCAAACCCCTGCTGTGCGAAGCAGACTGGAAAACTAGTTATTTATAACGTCATACAGTGCAAAAGAACCGCTGTGCTGCACACAAGCATGTCTCGTGTAGCTATGCGGCGTTTTCAAGTGTAGTCTTTGTAAATTACAGAGACGAAGATATGATCTGTGTGTCAAGTGAATGTTTCAAAATTCAGTCTCATTCTTCCATCGGAGCTGCATATTTGTGTGGTTTGTGCACAACTCAAATGCTTCGCTCTCCACTATATAAAAGCTGCTGTTGGTTGATTAAGATTTGAGCAATGAACTCATGCTGTGTTGACTGTGATAATTTAGTTTTATGGATGTCTTTGACATTTACTTCACTATGGTTACAGGTGGTATTCAAGGCAAGCACGAGAATAGAAAACGGGCTTGTGATTTTGGTTGCTCATTCATAGAGAAATATTTAAGCCACTACTGTAAGCTGCTGTGTGAACAGAACATCGCGGTGTAAAACAAATGAATTGTAATTGACTTTGCGTTTTTTCCGGGGAAACTGATCTCTAGTGATATGTTTTAATGAACATATGCTGGAGAAGGGTGAGACAACTGGCGAGCCACGTGATTTGTGTGATTTTTTATAGGTTCCCAACCACTGATTTAATAAAAATATGACACAGCTACATGAATCTGCAAGCCATTAGCTGTAAGTATGAAGGTGAAATACAGAATTTTAATTTAGCAATATCAAGCTAAAAATGTTCATTTGCCTCTGATTAAAAAGCTTAAAGTACATCTGAAAAGCTGCTTTGCAGACACAGTGTTATGCATATGTATGGGTACTTGAATTTAAAAATCAAATGAGACCATATTTAAACCATCACATTGTTAATTCATGAACGTGAACGTAGAGTGCTTTAACAAACAGCTTTCAAAGGGCCATCAAAAGACGCTGTAACCTCTTACGCAGTTGTCATGCCATCAATGGCTCTTCTACCCAGTGATTATGGTAAGTGCTAGCCTGAGGTTGCCAGTGTTAGCAACAATAAACAGGTAATCAAGGTCAAATCTAATTTCAATGCACCCTTTTAAACCTTTAAAAGAACTAGGGCTGCAAGAAATATCGAAATTATCGCAGTATTGCAAAATGTACATATTGCGATATGCATATCACAATGGCTTGTGATAACTGCATGATTTTAATAATCCAAAAGATTACAAAAAGTCCAAGTTTTAGGTCAACGCAGACAATAGACTGGACACATGACCGTTAAATACATGTGACATGGTTAATGTTATTAAATGCAGTAAGCAAAGTACACTCGCACAGAGAAAGCCACCTCTCGGACAGTGCGTAATCCCGAAATCAGTTCTCTTCCGCAGCTTACTCAAATACACAAAATTATATCAAAATGCCCGTCTTAGTGAGTATTCACGTAAACACAGTCAGTTATGTCTTTAAGTGGACTAAACAGTTGAGAAAGAAAGCACGCATGTAACAATATATTGGATCCGTGCAGCTCTTAAAGTGACAGCAACCTAATAAACCCGCTTCTGTCTGTGAGCTTAATGTTAATCAAACCACAAAAGACAAAGAGAAAGTTACTCACTGTTCTTGACAGAATAAGTGTTGTAGCTTTAATAAGAATCAGTGCGTATTTAATTCATAGTGAAGACTAAGCAGTGTTTTAATTTCACATTTGATTATTCAAATTTTAATTTATTTTACAAACTTAAAGCATTATCACATCACATATCGAATATCGTATTATTTTAAGAGTTGCCTCATTTTTCTTCAATATCATTGAACCCTAAAGAGCCCTATGGGCTTTGGAGAAAGATCATATATCTGCACTGGAATACTGAAACCAAAATGCACCTGTTTGTACTTTTCCACATTGACTCCTTCCAGCTGGCTCAGTCGGACCAGATTGGTCCCTACAAGGATACGCAGCTCTTGCCTCTCCTTCTCTCTCTTTTCTCGGTCCCTACTGTGTCCCTGATGCTGCATCCGCACCCACAGCTTATTCATCTCAGCAAAATTCAGCAGTACAAAGTCAATGGAGTCATTAATGTCTCCGGTCATCTCTTCCCTAAATAAAACAGGAAAGCACACTGGTTAGTCATTCAATCCTTAGCAGATAATGAGATTTTGTAGCGATTTATTTTGTCGAAAGCTGTCTAAGTGCTCCGTAAGCACTGAATGTGGGAAAATAAGCCTTTTCTAGCAATGGATTAAATTGTAATTTAGCACATAGGATTATGCTACAGTATCATTTAAATTGCTCAGTGTGAGTCACAACACTCAAAGGTACTTGAGGTGCAATCACAGCCATTAGATACAGAGTGTCTTACTCAGCCTGCTCTCCATCATCAGGCAGGATGTTGCGTGTGCACTGCAGCAGGTAGTTCCTGAGGAACAAGCCTCGGAGGGGATGCTGCACCCCACGACACATTTCCACCAGGTCCTTCAGTATATCTTTGCGGGATTGGGGGAAAGAGCGGACGTACACCACTCCGACAGTTATCAACAGGTACCTGAGAAGTCAGACAGGGGAATTCGACAAATTATTTGGCAATATGACAAAAAGAAGAAAGAACAAACAAAGAAAAGCACCAGATAACAAAAGGTACTTGAGGCCAGATAAGAGAACTTCAAAGTAAATAATATTGAGCCTCATTATAAAATGATGGATGTACTCATCAAGCATGTACACTAAAAGATGAGCATTTCACACTGTATGCAACATTTATCAGCAGTCTTTTGCAACACAAGCAATGTAAAATGAAATAAAAGACATCTGCCAAGCTCCACAGTAACAAACACACAAACACTTTCTTTTCTGTGAGTCTGACTGAATTCAGATGATTTAAGCAGTTTAGCTAGCTACACTTTTGTCTTTGAATTCAGTCTTTGTAGATTATATTATTAAAGGACATTTTAATGCAAAAAAAAAAAAAAAAAAAAAAAGTTAAAGGGTTAGTTCACCCAAAAATGAAAATTCTGTCATTAATTACTCACCCTCATGTCATTCCACACCTGTAAAACCTTCGTTGGACTTCGGAACACAAATTAAGATATTTTTGACGAAATCCAAGAGCTCGCTGACTCCTCTATAGACAGCAATTTAGCCACCACTGTCAAGGCCCAGAAAGGTACTAAAGACATCGTTAAAACCGTCAACTCGACTGTAGTGGTTCAACCTTAATTTTATGAAGAAACGAGAATACTGTTTGTGCGCAAAAACAAAAAAATAATGAACTTTATTCAATTTCTTCTCTCCCATGTCATTCTCCTACGCAGTTGATGTAGTAAACAGTGCAGCGTTTCCTGAGCTGGCATTCTGACGTAGAATGACAGGGAAGAGAAGAAATTGTTGAATAAAGTCATTATTTTTGTTTTGTTTTTGCGCACAAAAAGTGTTCTTGTCGCTTCATAAAATTAAGGTTGAACCACTGCAATCACGTCGACTATTAACAATGTCTTTAGTACCTTTCTGGGCCTTGACAGTGGTGGTTAAATTGCTGTCTATAGAGGAGCTCTCGGATTTCATCAAAAATATCTTAATTTGTGTTCCGAAGACGAACGAAGGTCTTACAGGTGTGGAACGACATGAGGGTGAGTAATTAACGACAGAATTTTCATTTTTGGGTGAACTAACCCTTTAATACCACATCATTACACTCAGATGAACTGAATGACTGGTGATTAGGGCTGGGCAAGGTTCTCTTTTTAAATCCTGATACATCTTTAGGAATTGCTTTTGATTACTTTTTTAACATTCTCAGAAGGCTCATAAGAGTGATTAAGCCATTAACAAATCGCAGCTGTTGCAAGGACCGTTAGAAATGTTCAAAGCAGGCAAAATTTAATCATATTTAATTAACATGTAACAATACATAAACAAAAAGCAATATTTAATGAATAGCTTTTTTTAATCTGTTCATTTACATTAACAAACCTATTAAATAAAAAGTAACCAGGCTTTCAAATGCTACAATTCAAAGGGTGAGCTATTTAAGCTGAACTGATTTGATAGAATGAACGTGATTTTTTTTAGACCTTTAAGAATGAACTGATTCACCAGAATGAATGTCAGATTTGATTATCCCCATCAACTCGCACAGCTGTAAAACTGTGCACACAAACATTAAAAACACCCACTGTACCATTTGGATGGGCTACACTTTGGACTCCCAATCCTGTTCTATAGCAACGGCAAATCAGAATCTGAATCAGAGCATATACAGTAAAATGGCACAAGCCCAAAAGTTGATTATTGATTCCCGTGCCCATTCGGCAAAAACGAGCTCTGAATGACAATGACAAAGTGCCACTAATGGCATGATGTAATTTACATACATTTAGCTCTGTACATTTACCTCAGGGCTTAATTAACCTAACAAAGTGCATCAGTCTTAAAGGCCCACTGAAGTGCCTTGAAATGTGCAGCATCATTCATTGTGTTAAAGTAAATCCCACTGAAACAGGAAAACAGGGCGGGACATATCGAACAGCTCCTCCCCTTTTTTAAAATAGCCAATAATGTTTTGTTTATATCACAGCTCGGCCAGAGCCATTAAACTCGACAAAACCGCAGTTTCTTCCCAATCTCTAAACATTTCTCCTCCTAATCTCCCCCATATCGCTTTAAAATATAGCATTCTGTGCAGAATTCAAATGGGTCCGATACGTTTTGGGGTCTGAGCTGACTCACGCATATGATCCGCTCTGTGCTCTTGTGTCCCTGGGCCAGAGCACTGCGGCAGTTCACGTGACCCATTAACGTGAAAACGGACTTCATTCGCATCAACGAAAAGCATATTTACACTGAATCGTTCCCTATCCTCTACATAGTGTACTATGTGCCATTCACCATGTAGAAACTGGTAAATGTGTGAACAAATGACCAATTTCAACTGCAGCTTCAGCGTCTGTTTATAGTGTAGGAGGGGGCGGGACTTCAGATTCTAGTGAGAATTTGATTGGACAGAAGATTTGATGAGAAGCTGAAGTGCAGCGTGATGTCATAAAAATTACTGATCCATATTGCTGGAAGTGAGAGACTGTACATTTCAAATGGTTATATATTCTAAATGCAAATTTTGTCATTGTTTTGGAGCACACTAGCTTATAAATAACAGTAAGGCTAACATGTTCATACTAAAAGCCAAAAAACTTCAATTTTGATTTCAGGGGGACTTTAACAGAAGAATCTCCTGTCCCTCCATCAATGAATTCAAGACCCCATAAATATATCAGACCATTTCTGTTATCTATGTTTTTAGGGCTTGACTTTATGAAAAGATCAACTGTATCGGCTTCTAGCAGGTTAAGAGACTTTAATTTTAGAGAGACCGAGAGACCTTCAATGGTGCAGTCCATATAGAAAGACAGTGAATGAAAAGAGAGGAGGCAGAGAAGCACTGGGAGCTGCTCTAGAATTAGTTACCAACTAGATCACAATTCCTTCAATGAGAGGCGTAGGCAAAACGGACAGCGGGCACAATGCCATGAAAAGGCTGCAGTTGAGTCAGAATTGGAGTGCACATCTCACTGTATGTGAGTGTGAGCGCCCTATGTTGCACAAGAGAATGCAATCTATACCAATGATGGCCAACTCCTGATAACCATTATAACTTTTGTCATTTATTAAATGACACTGAGTGGAGCAACCCAGAAATCTGATTTTTTTTTTTTTTTTTTTTTTTTTGTAGTTTGTTTAATCTAGTTTTCTGTATAAAATTGCAATTGTTATTTGGTAGGCAAACTGTTGGTGGCTGCACTTGCTTCCAGTGTTAATTTTGCTGAGGTATAATTTGTCAATTTTCGTCAGTCATTTTTTTTTTTTTTTTTATGAAAACAAGAACTAAAAAAACATTTTTCGATGACAAAAAATATATATAACAAAGTGTAGACACGATGCAAATAAGAGATTCATTGTGTAGACAACTTCATTGATTATAACGAAAGTTTGTGAGATCGCGATGAACTGAGATGAGTGACAGCTTTGTAGTGATTATAAAGGAGCGCTCTTTGCGCACTTTCTAGGTTATATATAATCCATTCAGTATTTGAATAAAAGTTTTGTTTTTCATGCTGCTAAAATGGACCAACAACTGCTTACATTCTGCAAAGGTTCTGACCTTACAAAGATTAATAGAATAAATAAATAAATTTGCCCCTGGAAATCAATTTAAGGAGTCAAATATCACCCTGTAATGGGAAGGTTAATTTCTGTCTTTAGGACAGTGCTCATAAATATTTTAAAGAAATGTAGAAGTAGAGATAAATGCATACACTTGCTGCATATCTTATAAAATGTTTTTAAAAAAAGTCAACATCTGTGAGAAAGAGAAGAACAGACTTGTGGATAAATTTCACATTTGATTTCAAGGAAAAAAAGACCAATTGTAAACTGTGTGGAGCGACAATCTCCGGGAAAACTAAGAAATTAACTATATAATACAGGGCTCAAGAATAAGGACTGCTCTATGGACCAGCACAGTTGAAGGAATTGACAAAAAGTTTATCATGCATTTGCACATATTTTGCCAAATTAAACAATAAAGCAATTTTAAACTGTTCAAGTATAAGACAACGTGAAAAATAACTCAATTCGGTAGGTTTTCTGTGTGCACGTATCTGAAGCACACACAAAGAAAGCAGCCTCTCTGACAGCGTATGGTGTGCTAAATTGAGTTCTCTTTCTTAAAGTAACAGTAGCCTAATAAACCTGCCGGTGTCGGAGTCGTAATTGATAAAAAGTGATAGTTCACCCAAAAATGAAAATTCTGTCATTAATTACTCACCCTCATGTCCTTCCAAAGACTTTCGTTCATCTTCGGAACGCAAATGAAAATCTTTTTGATGAAATCTGAGAGCTTTCTGTCTCTCCATAGACAGCCTATGCAATTGAAACTTTGTTTTAGTTTTATGATCTATTTATAAACTTTTTGAAGTGTCAAAATTTCAATTGCGTAGGCTGTCTATGGAGGGACAGAAAGCTCACAGATTCATCAAAAAGATCTTCATTTGTGTTCCAAAGATGAACGAAAGTGTTACAGGTTTGGAACGACATGAGGGTGAGTAATTAATGACAGAATTTTCCTTTTTGGGTGAACTAACACTTTAATTCAAACAACAACAAAAAAGAGAAAATCACTCACTGCTCTTGACTAAGTAACATCAGTTGCTTTAATAATGATTTTTACAAATGTATTATTTTACATTTGATTTCTTTATTAAATTTCTGTAGGTAGTATTTCTTACCTAAATACTACTGTTAGATCTACCTGACAAACTTAAAGCAGTGTTTATTTAATGTGTATATTTGTTCTATTCTGTTTATTTGTTTTTGTTTCTTATTTACTGACTGTTAGATTTTAGTCGACTAAAACAATTTAGACGACTAAAATATGACAAACTAAATGCCATTTTAGTCAAAAGTCTATGACTAAATCAAAATTTGCTGTCAAAATAAACAGTGCTTGCTTTGCTTAACCATTGTTTGTCTATGCAATTTAAAATAGGCCTTACTCTAAAGGTTTCTGTTTTTTTCTTCAAACAGATGTACTCCAATCTGTTTCAGCACATACTTCCTCGTTAAAGATGAATAGTCAATGAATGAGCTCTACAAAAATCAAACATCTTTCCAACTGTGCTCTCACTCAAATCCTCATCTTATCCACGCTGCTCTCATGCAATCAATAGCCGCTTTCCCACTGTCGGGCCAGCGCGAGCCAGGGCTAAAAACGTGCCGTGCAGGGCCAATAGTTACAACTAATTTACAAATACTAATTTATAAAGCTAAATTTACTACTGCAGTGTAAAAAAAATTAATAAAAAAAATTAATATACTTACGAAATTCTATTTTTTATTTTACAGAACAGTTGTATTACAATAGTAATACATTTTTATCTTAGAAATAATAATTATAATAACATTAGTAATTTCATTAGATAATCCACCTCAGAGCCCAAGGAACCTCAGACAAACGTTTTATAAAAAAAGACTATGATCAAAAGTTAATTAACTTATCTTTCTAAAATGATATCGAATATCTCTATTTTTCAAGGTATTGTATCAAAATTAGAAATTCCAGTATCATGACAACACTAAGGCCTGGTTTCACAAACAGTGCTTTAAGCCTGGATTAGGCCTTAGTTCAATTAGGACATTTAAGTAGCTTTTTAAAACATACTTTAGATAAAACATTACTGGTGTGCATCTTGAGATAAAACAATGGCACTGACATATTATAAGATATATTGCTTTCAGACAAGACAGCTCAAACATACATTTTAGTCTGAGACAAGGCTTAAACTACAGGACCACTCAGTCCATGGACACGACAAGATCATCCAATACATTATTTACACACTCATGAAAATTTATTATATAATTAACAGCACTTGTCATTGCCAGTAAGATCAAAGTATTATAAAAAATGTATTGTACAATATTATAATATTATGAATAATTTTCCCTTCCTTCACACTTAATGAATAATGCTAATCTTTAAGCTTTCCGCGCTATCAAGGAAGAACACAAGTGTTGCCCAGGGCATGTTGGCTGTTAATGAAAATTGACGCTGTGTAATAGAATGAATGAAGAGAGTTAAGATGTTAGATTAAGTATTGACTCACTACTAAGTCAACAAGTGAAGGCACTGATAAACAGCTGGTGGTACAATTGGACTAGCTAAAAGGGAGCGAGTGCGGGAAAGAAACAACAAGGGAATATCGGGGGAGAAAACAGAAAGAGTGGCAAATATTGAACAGCTGGTGCCTCAGGAAAAAGTGTACTCATTAAATTCTCGATCTTAATAAGATCACCAAATAGATTCAGATGGCTCTAATGACAATTTTATTTTATAGTTACAATGTAACTAAAATGGTGCAATCTTGAAAATGTCTTAGAGTTGCACTATTTGGAGAGATTTACTCATATACTCACAGTCTAGGGATGATGTTCCCAGCATACTGAACAAGCTCATAGAGGTCAGCCACCTTGCGGCCTTTGGCGAACTCATCTGTCAAATAGACCTCCAGGTAATGCAGCTCATCTGAGATGGCCATGTCTACAACAGGAATTTAGTACAATAAGTGAAACCTCGACACATGACATTATGTATAGCAGTTGTTAAAAAGAAATTACAATACAGAACACCATTCTTTAACGCTCAAGAAAATTCTTACTGTTAAACTTAAGTGTTCTGTTCTAGTGTATCGTCATTTATAAATGACACAGAAAAAATTGCATTTAAAATACAATAATAACATTCAACCAAAAAAAAAAAAAAAAATTTTAGTATTATCATATGACTTCCTTCGGCCAATAAAATAAATGTACGTGCTTGACATGTTTGGCAACAAGGAAATGAAGGAGACATATTAGTTTATGTTAGGTCACATGCTGTCAAGAGTTCATTTTAGACTATAAAATAAATACAAGTTTAATTTTTAAAAAATATCATTGTACATCCAAATGTTTTTGTTAATTTTTAATGCACCTTTTGCAGAATCAAAAACTCTGTGCGTTATGCATAAATGACAAAGTCCTTTTAGGGGATACATATTTTCTGTGTAGCTGCCACTATTGTTCACTATTGTAACTGGCAGGCAGTATAATAGCCTTTTTGCCTGTGTTTTAGGTTGATATGAGTAGGTTTATAGAAGACAGAGAGGAAAAGAAAGTATTGATGATAGTGATGGCAGTGCATCAGAAAATAAGGTCATAGTATGAAAGGAATAAGTTGAGGATCAAAAAGGATAGAAGCAGTTAGTGTAGTTATCCTATGTCAGTTTGGAAGATATGATCTATACTAGGGCTGCCCTCGACTAAAGATTATTCTGGTCGACTAGTAGTCATTAATTTAAGCGATTTGTCGACTAATCGCACGTGTATATTAATAAGCAATATAAATCATAATAATGAGCCTTTAATTGCCTATATATAATACATATCCTAATCAATGCTCAAGCGCACCCATAAAGCTTGCCACATCATACTGGCAAAAGTAATGATTATGAATGTGTCATGAAAAAACAGCAAGGAGACTGTCTAAAGATTTTAATAATTTATTGATAATGTCTGTGTTTTCGGCTGCAGATATTAAGTCGACAACGCTGACTCGTCATCTTCGCAGTAGTGGATGCACCTATACGCATGTTTCATACAGATTACATAATCAGAGAATATTTGTTTTCCACTTGAATTGGTTAACAATCGCTTGATATTTTTCAAGTCTGTGAGGCAAGAATACACCGAGTTTTGGTTTATTTTTTTGAATCGCTCAAATTCACAGAGACAAAGAGGGCAGAAAGCTGTTTATTTTAATATTTTAATCTACTTTATTTTACAAAGGCACAACATTTTCTTGTTATTGTGAGTTTACACAAATAAAGACAGACCCTTTACAGTTTTGATGTATTACTCTTTTCTGTATGACCAAAACCAATGAAGTATTAACTTGTTTCCGCTTTTATCAAGAAAAAAATGCCAGTAAGCACGCTCTACTTTAGCTTCCACACTCTGCACAAACACTTGGATAGGCACCTAATAATAGCACATATTTATCTAGGTTAATGTTAGAGCGAACAGCCATGTAAAGTTGCTACCTACATGTTAAAAGATAAGCCATATTTGAGGTTGATGGATGATAAGTGAACGTTTGGATTTCCTGCCATACATATTGTAATTACCACAAGGACCCAGCGTTAACGATCTGTCCCTCACAGACTGCGTGCCACTAGTTTTTTTTTTTTTTTTTCCTGTGACTAACTGACTAATAAAATTTTTGGTCGACTAAGCCTGTTCTAGTTGACTAACAATTAGTCGAATATTAGGGGGCAGCCCTAATCCACAAGATGCCACTGACCATTGGCCTCACTACTCTGACAAGCAGGGATGCTCCAAAAATGATGACTAAACAGGACAAGATCGAGTTATGTGTGGAAAGTGTGGGGTACACTGAAAAAGAAGAGTCTTGTTGATTTTCACTTGTGCAACAATCATTTATTTGGAATTGAAATGTTAAAGAATTTTTTTAATGTTTTTTGAAATACGAAGACGGTTTCACTACTTCCCAAGCAGCAAAGTTGCATCTGAATTTGAAGTTGCATCTGAAGTTTTTGACATTTTCACGAGTTCCAATTATAGTAGCACAAGATGAAATGGAATGTTATTAAAGATTCTTAATATTTTTTGAAGCACTAAGACCTTTTCACTACTTTTAGTGAAAATGCATTTGAATGTGTGTGAAGTTTCAAAAATAATTTACCCTAATAGGACAAAGTCGGTTATAAATGGCGGCACCCTAAAAAAAGGTCAAAGGTTAGATGTAGAAATCTAAATTTGCAAAATGATTTTTGCCTTAAATATGTAAAATATATAGTCATTTATTTTTCCTAGCTGTGATTTCACAATTAATCCCCAAGTACATAATGCAATGAAAACATACAGAGTTCGTAGTAGCTCTTGGGAGAAAGCATAGAAGTCCTCAACTCCCCCAGCATATTTGAGGCATGTTTCAGTGCATCCATCAGCTTGTTCTTGTCCTAGATGAAGGAACATGAATACTCATGAACAGAGTAAGGGTGAAGCTTTCACACTGCCATGAGAAATACCTTAAGGTGCCTATAAATAAAATCATGTTTTATTTTCCAATTTGTTAAAATCAAGAGCAATCAGAATGCTATGGAAATTAACAGGCCTTGGGATGCAGGTTAGCAGCATGTTACGGACACTGTAAACTAGCATGCATTTAACTCACCAAACAGCGCTTCATTTGAAATGACTGAACCTTGACTGCCTGCACAGCTTCATCCAACAGCTTCTCCTGCTCATCTTGGGGTGACTGCTGTGTGGTAGGCTGGAATAAACAAGTGCAGTAAAACAATCAAACTAGGACATGATCCCCCAGTTTCACAGACAAGGCTTAAGCTAGTCCAAGATTAAAATGCATTTTTGAGCTGTTTTAACTGAAAGTAACTTGCACTGACATATCTTAAAATTTGCCAATGCCATTGTTTTTTCTCAAGATGCACACCAGTAATGTTTTTTTTTTTTTCTTCTAGTGAACGTTTATAAAAGTACTTAAATGCCCTAATTGAACTAAGACCTAATCCTGGCTTAGGCTAAGCCCTGTCTGTGAAACTGGGCGGATGTCTCCAAACTTTAAAGTAGTTTTCTTTTTTCAATATCAAAATTTTAGCAAGATTTCACCAGTCAAAAGCTCGGATACAAAATTATTACCACTGTAATAAAAACTATAATAGGTGCACGCAGTATTTTTTAAACAGTAGTAGTAGTCCAACTCATCTATTTTTAAGGATTTAATCTTAGGCCTTTAGATCAAAGGAATTTTTAAGAAAATGAGAAACAAATTCAGTTAAGTGCATCTACTCTTTAGATGGTATATTTACATAACCATTACATTTACATTACATTGTGAAATATTATTACAATTTAATATAACTTTTCTAATTTAATTGCCCAGTTTCAAAGACGAGGCTTAGATTAAGACAGGATTAGGCCTTAGTTCAATTAGGACATTTAAGTAGCTTTTATAAATATGCCTTAGGAAAAAAAAAAACATTACTGGTGTACATCACAAGACAAAACAATGGCACTTACATGTTTTAAGATATGTCAGCGCAAGATGCTTTCAGCTCAAACATACATTTTAGTCTGGGACTAGGTTTAAGCCATGTAAAACCAGGCATATATATACACACTACCAGTCAAAAGTTTGGACACTATAAGATTTTTAATGTTTAAAAGAAGTTTCGTCTGCTCACCAAGGCTGCATTTATTTAATTAAAAATACAGTAAAAACAGTAATATTGTGAAATATTATTACAATTTAAAATAACTGTTTTCTGTTTGAACATATTTTATAAAGTAATTTATTCCTGTGATGGCAAAGCTGAATTTTCAGCATCATTACTCCAGTCTTCAGTGTCACATGGTCCTTCAGAAATCATTCTAATATGATGATCTGCTGCTCAAGAAACATTTATGATTATTATCAATGTTGAAAACAGTTGTGTACTTTCTTTTCTGGATTCCTTGATGAACAGAAAGTTCAAAAGAACAGCATTTATCTGAAATACAAAGCTTTTGTAACATTATACACTACCGTTCAAAAGTTTGAGGTCAGTAAGAATTTTTATTTATTTTTTTTTTTAAAGAAATGAATACTTTTATTCAGCAAGGATGCATTAAAGACATTTATAATGCTACAAAAGATTATATTTTGAATAAATGCTGTTCTTTTGAACTTTCTATTCATCAAAGAATCCTGGAAGAAAAAATATTGTACACAAATATTTTGTACAATTGTACACAATAAATGTTTCTTGAGCAGCAGATCAGCATATTAGAGTGATTTCTGAAGAATTGTGTGACACTGAAGACTGGAGTAATGATGCTGAAAATTCAGCTTTAATCACAGGAATAAATTACTTTATAAAATATATTCAAACAAACTAATCTGTCCAACACTATATACTTAGAACAACTCTGAAATGAGAACGTAAGTGTGCTTACCCCATTTAGCAAGAGTGGTTAGTAAGATTTAGCCTTAATAATCCACAGTATTTTCAGGTTATCTATATGACAATGTGTAGTAAATTACCTATAAAATCAGTTAGTTTAGACTGGAGTGAGGTGAAACCAGAACAAAACAAGTTTATGTTACTTTTTATTATTGATTATTAATTTTTATTAATATATGTACTAAAATAATTATCAGGTCTAGCAAAGAAGCATCTTTTCTTACAAAGCTATGAAATCACAGATTTTTTGCAAAGAGGGCAAGAAAGGATTACAGTGAGAGCGGCAGGTAATGTATTGTCAGTATTGGGCTCGCAGATCACATGGGTAGGGTACTTTTTACGGTTTGTGTCGATGACCATGTCTGTCAGCCACCACCGAAGACCATTTTTGACCCAGGAAGAACCCTGTATGGCACACCTCTCTATTTACTTTTAAGTCCAGACGACCCATCTTTAGTGGCAGTAACAGACAGTTACACTTTACATGAATAGCAATTTTAAAATAGTTATGATTAACAGTAAGCATAAGAGATTATGATCTGGTTTGAACCGAATGAATGAACCCGTGACCAAACAGCTTAAACTGAAGCTCATGTTATGCATACCCAAACCATTGCCATTATTCAAATATATGTAATACACATTAAAAAAAAAAAAAAAAAAAAAAAAAAAAAAGAAAACAGATACATATAAACGTATCTTAGAGTACAATAAATAAAAAACGCCTATATAAACATTACTGTAATGAAGCAACAAGGCTAATGCTAGCATGATTAGCAGTTCAAATTAGCTCATTTTGCACAAAACCTGTGGGCTGTAATGACAGCAAAACATAATGGCTGCAAGTTTACTAAACCTGCAAACCGAATGTTAAATCGCTTGCAGAATAAAACAAGACAGAGGAAATAAATTAGAATAATTAGGTGTTTGTAGGCCTCCGCATCTCAAACGCTAATGCTAACGGCTATCTTCACAGACGCAAAACAGCCAATCAAGAGATCTTAGTGTCCCTATGACACTACCACCGCTATAAACAACTTAACGGCGTATATAAAACATCCAGAATGCAGTCTATACATACGATGATCCTAATATCTTACCATGATTATCAGGTATGTTAGAGGAAACACTGGATGACCCCCCTCTTAATGTGTCCTGTCATGTGACTAGTGCTGCTGCTGCTGCTGCTGTTCCGCCTTACGACGACCGCAGCCCATACACAACACAACAAGCCTCAAGAGCATTATAATTTATCTCCAAAACTCTGTAGAAACAGCATTAAGAATTACAATACATTTATTTACAATAAAACCATTAGCTGGGTTGTGTCATTACACAACTGAAGGAAAAGTGTTAAGAAAAACAAAGTTTCTCTGAACAACATTAAATTTGCATCTAATATATATAAAAAAATGTATACTTCGTTTAGACATATATGGTATCATCTGTCGAATAATTAAAACTAGTTAAGGTTTATCCGAATTTTACCCGAACGACACTGTCCACGCCCATTTTCTTGATCCACCAATGACAGGTCAGAACGTTTATTTCTGGTGTGACACGTGTTTGTTTCCCCGCGAAATCAGCCAGTCTCTGTGTGAAGTTTGCTGGAAGGATTCTGTTGTGTCGCGGTAGTGAGAGGATCGAACAACTTTACAAATGGATAAAGAGTTATTTCGTAAGCTAGCTTCAAAGATCGGGATAACAGCTGTTAAAGTATTGAGGTAAGTGTATCAGTGTAGCAGCCACTCGCTTGTTTAGGGAAGACACTGCTTCATTCAGAAGTGAACATGTCAATATAACAATATAACTAATTCGGATTCATTTTCAGTCAAGCAGAAGAGTACATGCGATTATCCCAAGTGAAATGTGTTGGACTGGGTTCTGTGACAGCCACCAGCAAGGCCCTTATTTGCCTTGAGTTGGCAGCGACTTCAATGAAATTTCCTGTAGACAAGGCAAGATCCTTTTCCGATTTTTGTTTTGATGTGTAACATAAACATTCACGTATGTATGTATCCATGTACAGACATACATACACACCTAAGTCAAGCATGCTATAATCTAATGTAATATGCGTGAGTAATAAAGGTGCAATATGTAAGATTTTTGCAGTAAAATATCCAAAAACTACTAGGCTAGTGTTATATATTTTGTTCACTTGAGTACTTGCAATATCCCAAATGTTTCCAACTATTTGTAAATCGTGAGAAAATTGCAATTTTAACCAAGGCTCCGTGTGAGGAGTAGCCTGTCAATTGCGTCATACCCGCGTTATCCTCGGTTTCCGTTTTATTTTGTAAAAACCATACAAACAATAGACGCTTTAATAGATTACGTTTTAATAGGCAAGGAAACAGATGTTTTGATATATTTATAGACAGAAAACGAATTATTGTTATATAGCTCAACATGTTTAGTCTTATTGTTTAAATCTAATTTTCTTGTTTTTTTTGCGAGTACCATGCTTTACCATGCCTCAGAGAAAAACACTATTTTGTCAAGTAGCTAACATAGCATAATCAGATGCAGCTTTATTTTTAGTAACCGTAATACAGAATTTTCTCCATCATACAATACGTTTTAAAATTAATTGCATGCCATTTATCAACACAATCCATCCAGCATTTAATATGATATTCTAAAATCGATCTATCTTACTGCAGTGTGTAACAAGTGTCTCACAGCAGCCGCCGAGCGAACGCTCAGAGTAATGTTATAAAAATTTCCAACACACTCAAATGTATCTAATATGATAAACAGAGCTGCTTTACCTCATACTCATGACCGGAAAAGCGGAAGCGGCGCCGACGACTGTGTCATAATAAAAGTTCCGCTGCTCGTGAGGCGTGTGTTGCGCAATCACTCCGCTCCTCATTCAGCTCCCACAACACTCGGTCCTGCTCTGCTTCATGCTACAGTAACGTTAATAATCACATCCATGAACATGATTTCTTCCCGAGTCCTATCCCAATTCTTTTCCACTGGGCGTTCCACTGGGCGATCAAACTTGGCGTCATCAAGCTACGCCTTTGTTTTGAATAGCGACCTCTTGCGGACAGAAATCCTACATACTGCACCTTTAAGTCAAGTAGACTTTTTTTTCTTTTTTTTTTTTTTTGCTTTTTTACAAATTTATTTCTTTTCACTTTATCTACTAACTTTGTCCAATATTGACCATGCATCCATCACCGGAAATTTGTAATTTCAAATACTTGTTTTGTTTTTTCCCCCCTTTGAAGTCATGAAAATGACCAACACCGTGTTATTTGTGTCATCCCGTCTCAAATCATCATTAATAAAATAGCTTTCTACATGGAAATTATTCTTAATAATAATTATATTTATCTTAAATAACTGGCCTACTCCTTTGTCTTGCCAAGACTATTTTTGCTACATTTGTATCTATCTTAAATGCACACTAATAATATAATTTAGACAAAATTACAGCTTGGTTGGCAATGAATAGAAATATTGTTTTCTTCATGCATCACGTGTCATCATGTAATATGATCGTCCACTGTATAACTTTTGAAAAAGGGGAAAAAAAAAAAAAAAAAAAAATCTATTAGGGGTGAAATATTTAGGTGTTGTGGAAATGGAATGGAAACTGTGAGACAGCTGTTTTGAAAAATCAATAGAAATAATTTTTTGCACAATAAACATTGAATGGTTTACGTTTTGTTGTATATATTTGACATGTATACGTAAACATGTTTTCTTGCAATTAAATGTACATATTAATATTCTTTCAATGTTCTGATGGATAGGAGTATGCCATCAAACTATCTGGACTGAGTCCTAAGGTTTACTCCAGCAATTTGAAGGCTATGGAGTGCATGCTGGGCCTGCAGTCAAACCTGGGTCTCAGAGATCTTGCAGTGCAGTATGGGTGTTTGGAAGCAGTTAAAGTGGCTTCTCAGATCCTTCAACGGTGAGACTTCACATTGCATTATTTAGGGCCCTATGAAATTTGTTTTATTTTTCTCCCAAATTCCATTTTATTTTTTTCCAAAATCATTTTATCCTGTAATTTTTCTGGATTTTTTTTTTGTTTTGTTTTGTTTTTTTTTTAACTCCATTTTAATGTTTAAATTTTAGTAATCAGAAAGCATGTTTAATTAATTGAAATCATGAAACTTATACAATTTAACAAAAAAATTTTTAGGGCCCTATGATATACGTTTTTCCCCCTCAAATTCCGTTTTTTTTTTTTTTTTTTTTTTTTTTTACCAAATGTTTTCTGTTTTAAGTTGTCTGGATTCCATTTTAATGGTTTAATTAAATTTTAATTATCAAAAAGCATGTCTAATTAATTGAATTCATAAAAACAACATTTATTTATTTATTTTTAGTTTTTTTTTTTTTTTTTTTTTCAGAAATTCTGTTGTGTATTTTAATTTCTGGCAATAAAATGAAGGCATAAAACAATAATTTAATTTACTTTTTTTGTCAAACAAAGTGTTGCACAACAGAACATTACCGTTTACGGTTTCTGTTTTTATGACTGGATTCCTCAATTCTGTCCACGTTTTCTGCATTATGGGAATCATAGGGCCCTAATCATTGCAGTCAGCTTCTATTGATTCTGAATGACTTGATTTAAACTGTTTATTTGTTTAAGGTATGAGACCAGTTTGCCCGCTGCTCAGCAACAAGACCTTGACCTGTCTAAACCTCTCTTTACCACAGCAGCTCTATATGCAGCATGCAAGTGAGTATTTGAAGCCCTGAAATCTGCTGTAATGACACATCATCACTAGAGCATGTGAGCAGAGCAGTAATATTTCCTCCGGAGCGGAGAGCTCCTTTCCCAAGATTTCACTCCATTCACTCAGTCCTATCAGAGCTGCTCGCTCGACCCAGAATGCTATTTGTGATAATTCTGGTTTGAGAATATGTAAAATAAGCAATAGGTCTAAGGTTATGTTACATTCAAATATTGTTTTAATGAAGTTGCAAACCTTAAACATAGCCAAAATGCACAGTAAACATCAAAGTTAAGAACGAAGAAGGAGAAATTGAAAGTGAGTGTGGAGAAACTCCGTTATCAAGATTCATTTTGTGATCTACTATCAGCAGTTCTTTTTTGTTTGTTGCTTATAAAAAAATGTTTGAAATGTCGTTACAGTGCTATACAGTTAATGAAAATCCCGACGTCCACACTGATGAGAGCACTGTTTAGACGAATATATAAATGTGTGCTGTGTATCCTCTCAATAACAAAATAAATCAAAAATAAAGAATCAGAACAGGCTTTATTCACCAAGTGTGCGCGAACACAAGGAGTTTGTTGTGGTTTTTCAGGAGCTCTTGGTACATACATACATACATGCATACATATATGACACGAGAACAGAGAGAATGTTTAAATAAGACTAAGGAAAAATAAGTATACCACACTAATATTATTATTGTTTATTTACTTCTGGAAAAGAAGACTTAAGTACAGATTTGTGCTTTATTTACTGTATGTACAGCTGTATAAATTATTTTAGTTATATATGAACTTTACTGACATCCCATTCTTAATCCGTAAGGTTTAATATGGAGTTGGCCCAACCTTTGCAGCTATAACAGCCTCAACTCTTCTGGGAAGACTTTCCACAAGGTTTAGGAGTGTGTTTATGGGAATTTTTGACCATTCTTCTAGAAGCACATTTGTGAGGTCAGGCAGTGATGTTGGCGAGAAGGCCTGGCTCGCAGTCTCCGCTCTCATTCATCCCAAAGGTGTTCTGTCGGTTGAGGTCAGGACTCTGTGCAGGCCAGTCAAGTTCCTCCACACCAATCTCGCTCATCCATGTCTTTATGGACCTTGCTTTGTGCACTGGTGCGCAGTCATGTTGGAACAGGAAGGGGCCATCCCCAAACTGTTCCCACAAAGTTGGGAGCATGAAATTGTCCAAAATGTCTTGGTATGTTGAAGCATTAACAGTTCCTTTCACTGGAACTAAGGGTCAAGCCCAACCCCTGAAAAACAACCCCATACCATAATCCCCCCTCCACCAAACTTTACACTTGGCACAATGCAGTCAAGCAAGAACCGTTCTCCTGGCAACCACTAAACCCAGACTCATCCATCGGATTGCCAGACAGAGAAGCGTGATTCGTCACTCCAGAGAACACGTCTCCACTGCTCTAGAGTCCAGTGACCATGTGCTTTACACCACTGCATCTGACGCAATTGCATTGCACTTAGTGATGTAAGGCTTGGATGCAGCTGCTCGGCCATGGAAGCTATTGACAGAAAGTTGGCGACTTCTGCGTGCCTCAGCATGCGCTGACCCCGCTCTGCGATTTTTACGTGGCCTACCACTTCGTGGCCGAGTTGCTGTTGTTCCCAATTGCTTCTATTTTATGATACCACTAACAGTTGACCGTGGAATATTTAGTAGTGAGGAAATTTCACAAATGGAATTATTGCACAGGTGGCAACCTATCACGGTACCCACGCTTGAATTCACTGAGCTCCTGAGAGTGACCCATTCTTTCACAAATGTTTGTAGAAAAAAATCTATCTATTTGTAGTCTGCATGCCTAGGTGCTTGATTTTATATACCTGTGGCTATGGAAGTGATTGGAACACCTGAATTCAATGATTTGGACGGGTGTCCTAATACTTTTGGCAATATATTTGTGTGTGTGTGTGTGTGTGTGTGTGTGTGTGTGTGTATATATATATATATATATAATATATATATATACACACATACATACACACACACACACACACCTCTCTGTACTGAGAATGAATTATGAAAACAGGTGGTAATTTCTGTGTTAGCTGTGTAAGCTGGAGATAGCATGGGGGGAAAAAAAGAAGTGCAGAAGTGCAAACAGGTTGTGTCCGGGGTGAGAGGAGTCTGTGATGTTACCTGCCAGTTTCTTCATTTTGGAGTTGTTCAAGTCCTGAAGTTTGGGCAGGTGCATTATCCTTTCAGATCTGATTTGCTGGCTGACCCAAACCAGACAGTTATAGAAGTGGACAGAACTGACTCAGTAACAGCTGATTGTCCCACTTCAGGTCCTGAGACATGGTGGTGCGCCGGAACCTGAATGAGTCCACTGCTGCCACAGTGCTGTCTATGATACTGACTGGGGGGAGTGCTGGGGGTTTCTCCAAAAGTCCACGATCATCTCCACTGTTTTGAGCGTGTTTAACTCCAGGTTGTTCTGACTGTACAAGACAGCCAGCTGCTCAACCTCTTGTCTGTATACAGACTCATCACAGTCCTGGATGAGGCCGATGACTGTGGTGTCATCTGCAAACTTCAGGAGCTTGATAGAGCGATCTTTAGAGGTGCAGCCATTTGTATAGAGGGAGAAGAGCAGTGGAGAGAGAACACACCCCTGAGGAGCACCAGTGCTGATGGTCACGGTCCTAGATGTGAGTTTCCCCAGCCTCACTAGCTGCTGCCTGTCTGTCAGGAAGTTGATGATGGGGTGTGTTTGGGTTTCTTGGGTAAAGGGATGATGGTGGAGTGTTTGAAGCAGGATGGGGACTTCACATAGCTCCAGTGATCTGTTGAAGATCAGTGTGAAGATGGATGACTGCTGAACAGCACAGGCTTTCAGACAGGCTGGGCCTTTGGCTTTCATTACCTTCTGTCGATCTCCTTACACGCAAGCGCAGAATGCGTGAGCTGCCTGACAGTCCACTGTAGTTCTCTCTCTGTGTTCACGTGCAGGTTTTTTTTTTTGCCTCAATGCAGGCGATGCAAGGCTTTGTCCCCACTCCTGCGGTCGTCTAGCCATCACAATTTGGCCCATGTCAAACTCACTCAAATCTTTACGCTTGCCCATTTTTCCTGCCTCTAACACATCAACTTTGAGGACAAAATGTTCACTTGCTGCCTAATATATCCCACCCAATAACAGGTGCCGTGATGAAGAGATAATCAGTGTTATTCACTTCAGTGGTCATAATGTTATGCTTGATCGGTGTATGTAAACGTACAACAAAAAAAACAGCAGTGAGAAAACGGCAGTTAAGAAATCATCTGATCATAGTGATGTGGATGTTTGCACAAGCTCTGCAATTTGGCACTATACAGTCAAGTCACCACGATTATTTATAAAATATTGCTTTATAAAACAATATTTTATAAAGTATGGCTACTATTTTTAGCCGTACTTAATAAAATATTGCTTTAAAGCCACACGTATCATAACTGTTATCTGTAGGCCTACTGTAATTGAGACATTCAAGAAATTCTATAGTACAGAGAAATTTAAAGTGATAGTTCGCTAACCAGACAGTTGACAGTAGCCATTGACTTTCATAGTAGGAAAAAACTATTGTCTGGTTACGTCAACTGTCTGGTTACCAACATTTCAAAATATCTTCTTTTGTGTTCAACAGAAGAAAGACACTCATACAGGTTTGGAACAACTTGAGGGTGAGTAAATGACAGAATATACTGTACTTTTTTTTGGGTGAACTATCCCCAAATGTCAGATCGGGATTTGAGCAAACATTGTTTTACCAGTGAATGTGAGCGGTATGAGTGGAACGTTCGCTTGACCCGTAAGCGATTGAGCGGAGCGCACTGTCATAGAGCAGAATATTGAGCGGAGCATTACACTTCTCCGTTTCGCTCACAAATAATGGATGGTTCAAAAATACTTGTTGATGAATGATTAGGTGTTTGACATTCACATTAGATATAAATATTGATGGGAGCTCAATTGTCTCCTGAAAACCTGGTTGAGCTCTTCACAGTGCCAGTGTGGTCAAAGTACAGTGAAGCCATAAGCACTTTAATGTGAGGGTATGAGAAGTGTATTACATAAGGATTAATTTGGAGCTTAATTTACATTTGGAAAGGTCAAATCTTGGATTGGCCATCACGTGTTTGTTAAATTTAGTCATGTTTGTTCCCTGTCCTTAGAACTAGGTTATCTGCATATTAGACTCTATTAAAGTGAGTGCTTACAGAAGGAATGCCACGTTCTTTTATAAAGGTGGTAATGATTTAAGACTGGCCAAATCCAACTGTACTGAGACTGTGTGACTGTGTTGGGCTATTGTTATCTAACCAAAATCTGTTACTGTACAATAATAAACAACTCAAGCTCCCAGATGGGGCAAAAGGATTTTATGCATGTCAACAAGCCAAAGAAATCTCAAAATCTAAACTGCACCTGGTTTGCATCTAATTTATTGAAAATGGAAAAATAAATTGGTTCTGTCCTTCCTGTTTGAAGGTGCATGAAAATCAGAACTGACAGGAAATTAGCCTCTTCGTCTGGAGCAAAGAAGGGCATCTTTGACCGGCTATGCACACAGTTTCAGAAATTTGGACAGGAGATCAGCAGTAAGTGTGACTAAAGCTTTTTAGAAAATGACACATTGCCTAATTAAAATGAATAATGGCACACCAACATTGTTGTGGGGGTTCTTGGTCTGATTTTCATGTTTAACAAAGATGATGTAATTGAAGGTGCACAACTTTTAATCTTTTTTTTTTGTATTAAAGAAAAATATTACTTCAAAGAGATCTTTCCTGAAGAAACTGACATTTTCACTGGTTACCATGGCTACAGACATTTCACAATTAGACAATGAATTTTTTTTTTTTGTAGTTGAACATCAAAGAGCAGCATGCTTTATTCTCAAGTACTTATTGAAGTTCTGACATTAAGAAGATTCACTCTAATATCTCTCTGTACCCTTAGATGAGGCTTCATCTTTGGAGAAACCAGTCAAAACTGCTCAAAAGAGGCAGAAGACTCTCACTGAAATGCTAGAAACGGAAGATGGTAAGAAAGCCACCTGCATGTCACAATAAATAATAATGGCAAATTATTATTTCTACCCATCAGTTGCCATTATGTGCAGTGGATGATTATCTATGTAACCTTTCTGTTCTAAAGCATGCCTTCAACCTGTGGGGGAAAAAAAAAAAAAAAAAATAAAAATTCTCAGAGCAATAAGACTAATAATGAATACTTCTCAAAGTAATAGATAGAACATATCTGTCATGTTAGATGATAAAAGTAATTGTCTTTCTGGGTTTTTTCCAGATGGGAAGCCTGCAACATCTCCTAAGCAAGAGCGGGTTGAAAAGACAGAGGAGGAAGAGACACAACATTATGAGGAGTGGAAAAGAAAAATCCTTGAAAATGCATTAAAAGCGAAGGCTGTAGATTCTTAAACTCTGTAAGGTTTTAAGTTTTCAATTTATTTAATTATAGTTCTGCATAATGTCAACTTTGAGTTGGATTTAATATTCTACCAAGAGAAGTTGCCTGCCCCCCTCTGGCTTCTTGTGTGAAATTGTTTCATCCTTATACAGACATTTCCAGAGGAATTGAGGCACTCTCATTTTTTTTATTTTTTTTTTATTGCCATATCAAAGACTATTACTATTTTAGATATTGTGCAAAGATTTACCAACTGTTAAGTTCCTCATTTAGATAATGTATTGAAAACGACAAGATTTGTCAATTAATTTAATTTGAGTACTAATGTTTGAATTTGTGTTTAGTCCATCATGGTTTGGATGATTGTGTATGGTGACAATATGACTTAATTTCTCAGTTTTCTGTGGTATTCCTTTGAATCACATTTAAAATTTTATAGGAGGTGTATAATGCATTCAAAATCATCTAGATGTTTTATCAATTTGTTTCAATAATGCATGGCTCATCTGCTTCCAGTTTGATTTTAATGTGAATAAAATGTGTTCGTGACAATTAAATTCTCTTTTTGTCTTAATTAAACACAAATTTTCTATAGAGGCAATTTGTGACAATATTGTTAAAAAAAAAATACCCAAAACAATGATTTCTCTACAATCACACTCCACGAACTATGATAGAGAAGTAGCAAAACAGAACTGCACTATAATTCTGTTTGTTCAGTGCACATGACATGGCCAGTTGCCATGTAGAACCACCTTTGTGTATGCATTTTTGGTTATGCCATTACCATATGCAGTGTTTGGGGTAACACATTACAAGTAACTTCAGATACGTAATCAGATTACTTTTTTCAAGTAACTATTATAGTAATAACTTAAATTTACAGCAAAATATCTGAGTTACTTTTTCAAATAAGTAACGCAAGTTACATTGTTCTCCCAAGTATTGACTGTCAGCTCTACTGTCTCCATGTTAAGAGAAGTGCAGAAGCGTTGTGTGCGCTGTGAACATGATGGTTATTGTAGTTCTAGACTACATATGAGCATTTATTCATCTTACTTGCACAAAAACAGAGTCAGTATTCCTCAAGATAAATAAAAACAATGAAATGCAATCTTAGAATATTGCACAAACCTGCAAAAATTAAATATATTAAATTAAACAAATATACTTCATGTATTTAATCTCACTTTATTAACTAATGTCTTTATTGCTGACCTTCGATGATCCAATTCAACCATACGAAGCAAAAATGTTTAGATAAACATCACATTTGTGATCAGCCTGAAGCTTATTCATTTTACTTTTGGTGCAAAAGGCCTTTACATTTGCCAAAAACAGAACTTTTTTGTTGTTATTCAAAGACAAAGAAGCAAGCACAGCCCAGGTGAGAAAAAGTAACGCAAAAGTAATGTAAATGTAAACCATTACTTTCCATAAAAAGTAACTAGTTAACACAATTAGTTACTTTTTTAGGGAGTAACTCAATATTGTAATGCATTACTTTTAAAAGTAATGTTCCCCAACACTGACCATATGAATGTGTACAACCACAAATGCAATAAATTCATAGTTTTTAAGTCACAATATTAACATTCAAATGTTCTTGAACAATCAGTGAAAATGTTTTAAATGAGAATTTTGAAAAATAAAAAGATCATGCCAGTTGAGTCTCTTATTCAGATTTTTTTTCCAGTTCTAATCAATATGCTAAACAAAAAATATAGGATGACCACAGTGTTTCTACATCAAATCTTCATGCTATGTTTTTTACTAATATAAAATACTGAACCATGAGAACCAAAAAAACTTTCTTTCAAATACTAGGATAAGGCAGTAGTGCCCAAGAAAAATGCCTTCACAGAAGGGACA
Source organism: Hypophthalmichthys molitrix (assembly GCA_037950675.1). Lineage (NCBI taxonomy): Eukaryota > Metazoa > Chordata > Actinopteri > Cypriniformes > Xenocyprididae > Hypophthalmichthys > Hypophthalmichthys molitrix. The sequence continues at coordinate 19,874,571 of CM075498.1, forward strand.
ACAGCTTTTTCATGTGGTTCAAAAGCACACCCTGCGATCCATGCCGTACACTCCTGGTGTGAAAGCATGATGAAGTGTAAATTAAATGCAATGGTGTTGCAAACAAGATACATTAAGAAAATGTGACACTTTTTAACTATTACTGGCTATAAACAAGGCAAGAGCATTTTAAACACTTTCTACAAAGCCATTTCAAATCATTTAACAAATTCAGACATGATGTTCATTTTCCAGTGTGTGACGTTGTGGTGTCCTCTCAAGCTACTGACACTGTCCTCCAGGTTAATAGCTAATTTGGCATACTAACTGATCTGCTCTGCTGAAACCTCTTCAACCTGTTTGCTGCAGCAACTGCATAGAAATGTTTCTGTAAAAACAAAGAGTTATCATAAGAGCAAGATCATGTGTTATGCTGGTATGTGGTACAATTCTACACTACCATATAAATCCATTTAAATCAAACAAATTTGCTGACTCGTGATTCCATACCTTCCACTGACGGTGAGCAGCAAGGTAACGCTGAAGCCTCATTTGAGACTTGAGTCGAACTTTGTACATCTTGGCCTTGTCCTCCAGGTTGTTTAGCCAACTATGCTTCATGCACCCTGATGCACTCAGACGGCTGCTGCCATAGAAACCACACAAATGCATAGAAACATGAAGGTCTTGAAAACATCAGGTTCACATAGAAACAAACAGTTCCAAAAACTGCAGTATAAAATTCAAGCCCTTCTATGTAATGACTATAAATCATGTCTTGTTTTCAAGCCCTAGACAGAGATTTGGTTTGGTCATTTATCAAGCACTTTCAATTTATTAAAGATGTCAACAAACATTAGTAGGCCTAAGGTCACTTTATTATACATTTATACACTGCTCAAAAAAAAAATTAAAGGAACACTTTTTAATCAGAGAGTAGCATCAAGTCAGTTAAACTCCTGGTATATTGATCTGGTCAGTTAAGTAGCAGAGAAGGTTGTTAACCAGTTTCAGCTGCTTTGGTGTTAATGAAATTAACAACAGGTGCACTAGATGGGCAACAATGAGATGACCCCCAAAACAGGAATGCTTTTACAGGTGGAGGCCACTTACATTTTTTTCCCTACTCATCTTTTCTGACTGTTTTACACTAGTTTTGCATTTGGCTAGGTTCAATGTCACTACTGGTAGCATGAGGCGATACCTGGACCCTACAGAGGTTGCACAGGCAGTCCAACTCCTTCAGGATGGCACATCAAGACATGCCATTGCCAGAAGGTTTGCTGTGTCTCCCAGCACAGTCTCAAGAGCATGGAGGAGATTTTAGGAGACAGGCAGTTACTCTAGGAGAGCTGGACAGGGCCGAAGAAGGTCCTTAACCCATCAGCAGGACCAGTATCTGCTCCTGTGCAAGGAGGAACAGGATGAGCACTGCAGAGCCTACAAAATGACCTCCAGCAGGCCACTGGTGTGAATGTCTCTGACCAAACAATCAGAAACAGACTTCATGAGGGTGGCCTGCGGGTCCGATGTCCTCTAGTGGGCCCTGTGCTCACTGCCTGGCACCGTGGAGCTCGATTGGCATTTGCCATTGAACACCAGAATTGGCAGGTCCGCCACTGGCGCCCTGTGCTTTTCAGATGAGAGCAGGTTCACCCAGAACACATGTGACGGACGTGAAAGGGTCTGGAGAAGCCGTGGAGAATGCTGGAAAATGCTGCCTGTAACATCGTTCAGTATAACGGGTTTGGTGGTGGGTCAGTGATGGTCTGGGGAGGTATATCCATGGAGGAACGCACAGACCTCTGCAGGCTAGACAATGGCACCCTGACTACCATTAGGTATCAGGATAAAATCCTTGGACCCATTGTCAGACCCTATGCTGGTGCAATGGGTCCTGAGTTCCTCCTGATGCACAACAATGCCCGGCCTCATGTGGTGAGAGTATGCAGGCAGTTCCTGGAGGATGAAGGAACTGAAACCATTGAATGGCCCCCACGCTCGCCTGACCTAAATCCAATAGAACACTTCTGGGACATTATGTTTTGGTCCATCTGATGCTGCCAGGTTGCACCACAGACTGTCCAGGAGCTCAGTGATGCCCTGGTCCAGATCTGGGAGGAAATACCCCAGGACACCATCCGTCGTCTCATTAGGAGCATACCCCAACGTTGTCAGGCATGCATACAAGCACGTGGGGGCCATACAAACTACTGAGTACCATTTTGAGTTGCTGCAATGAAATTTCAGCAAAATGGACTAGCCTGCTGCATCATTTTTTCACTTTGATTTCCGGGCTGTCTTTGAATTCAGTTCTCTGTAGGTTGATAATTTTCATTTCCATCAAATAATGGGGCATCCTTTCATTCCTAACACATTACCCAGTCCATATCAGTATAGATATCCAGCATGATATTTTTCCCCATTGAGATCTGATGTGTTTTCAAAGTGTTCCTTTAATGTTTTTTTTGAGCAGTGTATATGATATTCTATATTTAGTGTTTAGTTTAAAACATCTTTAAGAAGTCTGATTAACTGTTCTAACGTTTGCTACCTGTGCTAACAATTGTGGGCCTGTCCCAGAACAATCTCTGTACTTGACCACTTGTCTATTAGCATGAGGTAATTTGGCCCGTGTTCAATGGATATGAAGAATCCAAGTGTGTGTAGAACTTTTGATTACCCAATAGGACACACTTATAGTGTTGTAAAAATGCATGTAGTTTTTTCACAGAGCTTTTATTTACACATTTTGATTTTCAATACTTTGCACTTAAAAATAAACAGTATTAATTACAGGGCACTGAACTTTGGGACTGAACTTTTAACTTTTTTCAGACCTGGGACAGTCTTGCGTGTTCAAGTGTGGACATTGGGACAGACCCTGTGCTAACATCTGGCTAACTATGCTAATGTTTGGCTAACAGTGCCAAAAGGCAGCCTTTTTTGAGCGAGAGGAACAGACGGTATCCTGAAAATGACTGAAAGGAATGCCTTTAATAAGCCCTGAAAGACAGCATAAAATTTGCATATTTTGCACATTTTTACCAGTAAGAAAGACGTAATCCAGCTAATTATACTACATTATCATCATGCCAATAATCCATTAGTAGGCCTATTCATCGGCTGAAAGCATAAATGTTCAAAAGTGATATGAATCACATTGTGTGGGGGGCGGGGGGTTGGGGGGGGGGAGTTGATGAGGTCATTAGACAACATTGTCACCACAGATAAAGAGAAAGGAGGAAGGCCAGGGTGGGTGTCATGCTGCGTCTAAATGCACACTGAATCATTAAGTATCACTTTTACTGTGGTAAGATGTTGGGCAAAAGACAATGTGCCCTGTCATGGCCACCTGCTGTTCCAGCCTACTATTATCTCATGCCAGCTGAGCAGTACAGCCCTCGTGTGGGAGAGGTTAGCTAAGTCAAAGCAATGAAAGGGTGAGCTCCATGCTCTAAACTGCACCAGGCCATGTTACGTCACTGGCCAATTATATGTTATTTGTGCCAATTTTTGGTGTACAGCACTGCATTTTCAGAGGTTTCAGTTTTGATGTCAGGATGCATTAAGGGAACATGAGCAGGTCAAAGTATAGGGCAATGATTGAGAGATGGAAGAGAAAAGTGAGGCTCTTAAATCCACAAGACAAGAGGCCAGAAAGGAAGAGAATTAATAGAAAAAAGGCTGTATCGAAGTATGTGCGATAGAAAGTGTGACTTGGGGTATATTTTGCTGTAGCAGAATAATGATGGATAGATGAATACCATTTAGCGGGCACAAGGAGGCTGGAAATGAAGTCTTTGGCTTCTTCTGACACATTCTCAAATGCCTCTGCGTCAAAGTCCCATTTTGCGTGCAGAATGTTGTTCATTGTTTCTGCATCATTGTCACCCATGAATGGAGAAAGGCCACTCAAACTGAAAAAAAAAAAAATTATAGGGAGAATGAATAACCCAAAAATCTGTTCACTCTTAGTTTTTAGCTTATCTAAGGATATGAATAAATAATATATATATATATATATATATATATATATATATATACACACACACACACACACACACACACACATTACATTAGTTTGCTATGGTTAAAATCATCCACTTAATGAATAAATAGTGACATTTAAGGTTCAGTTTGTTAACATTATGCACTAGGTATCATGAACTAACAAGGAACACTAAAAAAAATTTTATTAAAAAAAAATATATAAATCTACATATATATGAATGCCAAAACGGTATCTAAACACACAACAACAGTAATAACAGATGTCAAATAAAAAGCTATGATTAAAATAATACAATGAATGCTGGAGTCCTGCTAGGTGTTCAGTTCTCAGAGAAGTGTGAAGTAGTTGAAACACATGGTCTCTGGAAGCGCAAGCCCTAAAAATCTCCACCAACAGCTGTCAGGTAATTAGCACTGATTCAATAATTGAGGCTTGACGGCTATTGGCCAGAGCAGTGGGTCATCTATGGCCAGTACAGCAGCACTGCTCATGGAGAGCAGAGTGATGAGGGCACAGGATCAGACATGGGACATTGTGTTTGTTTGCTTGTGTGTACTTTTTTTTTTTTTTTTTTTGACTGCATCAGAGCAACAGGGTTAGTAACATGCTTTCTGAGCAGTAAGGGACTGGTGCCCTTTTATCAGGGCTCTATTGAAAGCTCTTAGATGAGCCCTCTAAAGCTTTCAAGGGCGTTGCATTTGCATTTGGCTTTTGATCTCTCTGATATTTCAATCAGGAGTCCACGCCACTATGCAATTCAGTGTATGAAGAAAGAGAAACTCTTCTTCTTATAAGGCATAAATCATTAATGTATATGCACATACTTTATGAATGTCGATTCTGACTCTTTAATGACATTTTTTTACATTCTGTTAGAGTCAGCATAATGTTTTATGAGATACAAAATTCTGCATTAATAGATCTGCTTTACTGCCTAGTTGTGTACTCACAGCATGTATGTGATGACACCAACACTCCACATGTCTGTAGGAAATGACACAAAGTCATAGTTGACAACTTCTGGTGCCAGGAACTCTGGGGTTCCAAAGTTGACCTTCAGCTTTTCTCTGGGTCTGTACCTGATGGGAGGGACAAACACATTTTTGTTTTTAGATTCTGTATCATACCCATATGAAAAACCAAACCCAAACACACAGCCAAAACTATCTGAGCAAGCATGTCCAACCTCAAATGATCCCAGTTGCAGCACACATACACAGCTCAACGCAACAGTGTTTGTATCAGAATAGTCACTGGATCTGTACCCTCTTATCTCCACACACAACTGCATATGTAAGTGGCATCCCTTGGTGACAACACAAAGAGGCTCAAAATCACTTTCCCAAACCTTCACATTCAATGTACCTCGGTAGAAGAACAATCTTCCCAACTCCACCAAAATGAATCCCTCTCCACTTTCAGAAAACACAAAACTCCTCTGTGAGGACCTGACTCATAGGCTACTGTATTTTCTTTGAAAAAGTTTGCTTTCTATTGTCCCACAGAGTCTCACCTACCTCTGTACTTTTCTTTTGTACTTTTTTGAGCAATTATGGCACACTGTATTATGCCACTTCTCATCTTGGATAAAAAAGCTGCTAAATGAAAAAAAATGTAAACCACAAATCCCACACCAGTGCTTTACTTAAAAGTTTGACAAAATAAAAGTTTTGCAAGTTAGTAACAGTTACAGGGTACATTTCCATGACATTGTAAGGACTTGAAGATTATTTTAATGGATTTAAGCTTTAAAGCTCAAAGTAAACAAAGCTCTCAAAAAAATGATCACTCATGAAGGAATGTGATTGTAGTCATGGTGACAGCACAGTGGTGTGAATCAGAAGACATGATGCCAGCTAAAAACATACACTACCAGTCAAAAGTTTGGACACGGTAATTTGTTTAATGTTTTTAAAAGAAGTTTCGTCTGCTCACCAAGGCTGCATTTATTTAATTAAAAATACAGTAAAAACAGTAATATTGTGAAATATTATTACAATTTAAAATAACTGTTTTCTGTTTGAATATATTTTACAAAGTAATTTATTCCAGTGATCAAAGCTGAATTTTCAGCATCATTACTCCAGTCTTCAGTGTCACATGATCCTTCAGAAATCATTCTGATATGCTGATCTGCTGCTCAAGAAACATTTATTGTGTACAATTGTACAAAATATTTGTGTACAATATTTTTTTCAGGATTCTTTGATGAATAGAAAGTTCAAAAGAACAGCATTTATTTGAAATATAATCTTTTGTAACATTATAAAGCTTTGTATTTCAGATAAATGCTGTTCTTTTGAACTTTCTATTCATCAAGGAATCCTGAAAAAAAAAGTACACAACTGTTTTCAACATTGATAATAATCATAAATGTTTCTTGAGCAGCAAATCAGCATATTAGAATGATTTCTGAAGGATCATGTGACACTGAAGACTGGAGTAATGATGCTGAAAATTCAGCTTTGATCACAGGAATAAATTACTTTATAAAATATATTCAAACAGAAAACAGTTATTTTAAATTGTAATAATATTTCACAATATTACCGTTTTTTCTGTATTTTTAATTAAATAAATGCAGCCTTGGTGAGCAGACGAAACTTCTTTTAAAAACATAAAAAATCTTACCGTGTCCACTGTAGTTTTGACTGGTAGTGTACTTTGTTTTATGTGTGAAATTAGGGACATAATTACCCAAGCCTGAGAAGAGTGCTTCTTTTGTACACTTAAAAAATATGAAATGTCATGTTAGTATTCATAAGCCTACTATTTATTTACAAGATAATTTAATGAGGTCTGCTTACTTACTTTCTGGCGAGTCCAAAGTCAATGATCTTGATCTGATTCCCAGTGCTGTTCACACATAAGATATTTTCTGGCTATATTGCAGAATGTAAAAAATAATATTAGAAATAAATAAGATTTAGATTAAAAATAAAATTAAATTCATTATTAATACTTAGACAGTAACAACATAAATTACAATTTTAGTATTTCAAACTAAACAGAGGATCCAAATGTATTGATATGGGGTAGGGGTATTATCCTATATCATTGTATGCAATCCATATTCCTTTACACAACATGTTAACAACAACACAAGGCACAAGTCCATTGGCAGTATACCAATTCAAATGTTTGACATTCAGACTGCTGATGTTGACATACATGGGTGATTCATTGGTGGCTTTTTCCATAGAGATACCCGACACTATATCCACTGCTAATCCGTCAGTATCACATTATAACATTCAGTGCGGTGTGTGCGGTTTACCTTAAGATCTAAATGAAGAATGTACTGCTGGTGAAGGTACTGAACCCCCTCACAAATCTGCCTGGTAAACACGATGGCATCCAGCTCCGTCAGCTGGTAATTCTCATCAATGATTCGGTCAAACAATTCACCACCCTCCACACTGAAATAACAAACCATCACAAATGAACTCCTCTCTTTCCAGTATTTTTTAATGCTAAAACAAAACTTAATTTTGTGGTACCTTCATATAAACATATCCATTTTCCAAACATTTTTCATTTATAGTCTTGTATTACAAATATTAATATTTGCTATATACGCTATATACAATACAATTAAAAGCTTTTTTTTTTTTTTTTTTTGTTAATTCAATGCAATAAAAAAGTAAATTAAATCTCTGAGCAAGGCAGGGAGATGACACACCAAAGTGGCATGTGTGGGAACTCTATGTTCTTGTGACAGAATGTGAGGACCAGGCCAGGAGAGAAAATTTGCTTTGCAAATGAGGCCTGATGAATACTGTCCAAAGCCACTAATTAGCCTGAATTAAAAGTTAGAGCAATAAGTTAGAATCATAATTTAGAACAATAGTTATGAAATATGTTTTATATATTTTGCAAACCTTATTTTATAATTAGAGCTATTTAATCGAACCTTTCTAGTACTTGGAAACAATCACTCTCATTTGAACTAAGAACACTCTGTGATCTACTTACTATTCCATAATGAGTGTGAGGTTAGTCCGAGACTCGAAAGCATCATACAGCTGAATCAGATTCACATGGTTTAACTGGTTCATAACTCCAATCTCATTCTTCACTTCATCCTGGAATGAAAGCACAAATAAATAAATAATGCCAAAGCAAATCATTTCTCATCCGCAATGCATTTCTTTTTCAAACAGCTGTCTAAAGCCTATATTTTAAGCGTTTGAAATGGTGTTGTTATACTCTTCAAAGGACGATAGCAGTGTTAAAAATTAGGTCATTAGTTAGAGAGCAGCTATTTCAGAAATCAAATTGCACAGTTAAATTGCTTGGAGTGAATTTGCAATGATTGCACGGGGTAGCAAAAACAAGCGTTTCCGAAATGGGGGCTTGACAGTCTGCCAACCCTGTAATTGTCTGCCCTAGTTACTCAGACTCTTCCTGTCCTCTATTCTATGGACTGACCCAGGAAAAGCATTCAATTATCCCATATGAAGCTTCTCTCTCTCTCTCTCTGGCACACTGCCGCAGGAATGGCACATCAGGTTGTCACTAAGAAGGAGCATTTTGAAATGCAAATGTTTCTGGGAATGACTCTTAGAGAGATTAAGTTCATGTACGCTGTATGAGATTGTGTGTTAAACTCTTTTCTCCTTTGACATTTGTGTCAAGTGGCAGAAATTAAACATGAGAGAGTGAAAATTTGCCCATTCTTGTCTGTTTGCTCTGTAATGGTGGCAAGAGAGAGATCAGTGGCATTGGACTGAGGGCAAGTGCTTACGACAAAAGTGCCATCATTAGATGTAATTATCAGCACTTGTTGAAGCATGGAGGGTTTAGGGAGCAGATGAAAGTACTGTCTGTGTAAAGATAGGATTTATATTTCACATTAAATGTAAACAGCTCAATGTTTCAACCGCTGTATAAATATTGTGTTCTTTTCTGCTTGAATGAATGCTTTGTTTTGTAACGCAGATACTAGAAACAACATGCGCTTCCATATCCTTGAGGGTGTTAAGTTATTTGTGAGAGTGCAAGTGTGCGTGTGAACGTGTGTGTATTTTTCATATGCTCATATGTGCAGAACTGTCAGCAGTTGTCAAGGAAATGTTCTCATAAAGCATCCTAACAGGAACAGAGTAATGGACAGATTGGAGTGGGAGGGGAGAGAAAGAGAGAGAGAGCGGGGGGGAACAATTTTTGAAATGCTAATGCATGTTTTGTACTCACCCTCTCTTTCATTCCCCGGACCTTTATAATCTTAGCAGCAAGCTGAAGACCAGAGGACAACTCGGCACACTTGTGTACCTGTCCAAAACGGCCTCTGCAAAAACACACATAAACACAGATTTAATTTTATGGATTATGGAAATCACTTCAAAGTTAACTGTCACTATCTGTTATTTACTTGGAACTGTGTTTCCATGGGGTGAGATAGCATGTTTATGTCAAGATGGCTCCTGCTGCTGCTGCTGGCTGAAAATAAGTCCCATGCAAACAGACCAGCTCAACACCTGCCCAAAATAAACTCTGCCGTTGAGGAGTCAAAAACAAGCCAGTGCTTGCTTATTTGTGGTGTATGTGGAACAAGAGTGGAGAGGGGGTGCAAATGAGCCTTTGTCTGCGTGTACCAGTCATTCAACTCGTGCTATATGTTCCATGGGCAGTGCCTGCATGCTTATCTGCCAGTCCTGGAGACAGAGTCCCCAGACCCCCCGCCCCCACACTCTTATCTGCTGCACTAATGTCAGCATGTCAGATATAACTGGGAAGATACAATATACAGATAGTGCCAAGAGAAAAATGTTAGACAGTATCAGATATATAAATGTTAACAAAATACCTTTAAAAAAATTTTTTATAAGAATTAAGACAAATCTGATTTGTATTTATGTTTTTGTGTATAAACAAACACTAGAAAACTTAGATTAAATTGTGAGGTCATGGCATCCCCATCTGGTCCTCTGTGACTCATTGACTGGAGATATCATTAATAAACATGGTGTTAGTTTTCACTATTATGCTAATGATACTTAGCTTTATATTTCATTAGGGCCTGACAAAATATACCAATTCACTAAATGAATGCATAGCTGATATAAAAAATTGGATGACTAGTAATTTCCTACAACTTAATTCTAAAAAAACATAGGTTTTAATTATTGGACCAAGAAACGACACATTTAACCTAGAATACTCTCTAACAATTGGACGCACAAACCTATAGACTAAACACGTAAATGAACGGCAAGAACCCATTAAAAGTCTTCTGTTTTCAGTTAAAGGGTTAGTTCACCCAAAAATGAAAATTCTGTCATTTATTACTCACACCTCGGTTCGGAACGCCAAAGTCACGTGATTTCAGCAGTTTGGCGGTTTGACACGCGATCCGAATCATGATTCGACACGGTGATTCATTATGCTCCGAAGCTTCCTGAAGCAGTGTTTTGAAATCGGCCATCACTATACAAGTCGTTATTTTGTTTTTCTTTGGCGCACCAAAAATATTCTCGTCGCTTTATAATATTAATATTGAACCACTGTACTCACATGAACTGATTTAAATATGTTTTTAGTACATTAATGGATCTTGAGAGAGGAAATGTCATTGCTGGCTATGGAGGCTTCACTGAGCCATCGGATTTCAACAAAAATATCTTAATTTGTGTTCCAAAGATTAACAAAGGTCTTACGGGTGTGGAACGGCATGAGGGTGAGTAATAAATGACATTATTTTCATTTTTGGGTAAACTAACCCTATAAAAAGGAGTCATTTAAGCGGCCCCGAAGTTAATAATTAACCATTTTTACAACAGAAGTGATTCAATCAAAAACCTACTTTAGCTTTATAATAACTTTTTCCTAGAGCTGCTGTAAAACCAAAACAATATCTGTTCATTAATTTTCCTATTATCACTGTAAACTGGGACATGCACAGACATTTTGGGGGTCAGGGGCTCAAGTGGAAAAAAGGGCACTTCTCATAATTATTTATTTAAAAAAAATAATAAAACGGTTAATATATTAAAACAACTCTCACTTCCTTACCAATTTATTTTAATTCCCTCACACTCACGCAATTGTTACATACTCCACAGATTTCTACAAAATAATCAGTTCACACAGAGACCATTGTCCTCTTTAGTATTCACTAGGTTTATCACAAGAGCAGGCAACAGCAAAGGAAGCTATGCCACAATGTGCATGTTTTCCTCACTACTATTTTCAAGTAGCTATATATTTAGAATAAATGACTGCACCAAGGAGAGGGACATAGTTTCACTAATAATTTGTTTATTTTGCACAAATCAATAAATCGTTTTAATTCTTATGGTGTTAATGGAATACTTCTTTCATGTTGTGGACAATTATAAGATTTTGGTCTATTTTTGCTTCCATGTCTTCTTTTACTCTAATGGAAAGAAAACACATTTAGATGTTGTTTGTTTTAAGCCTACTACCGTCCATCTGTGTGCATCTGTAGATTTCTTCTAAATTAACCAAAACAAGCTAATCTGCATATTTAAACATATCAAGAGTCTATTCCCCTGAAATGTTACAAGTAGGCCTACTTAATATATATTTTAACAAATGCCTGCAGAGGGCGCCAAAAGCCTGGTGATTGTTGTTGTTACACAGCACGATCAAATCCTTGTTTTTGGCCAACCAGCACAATTAAAAATATAATATTAGTAAAATAATACAGTAATAATAATAATAATAAAAATAAAGTCTTCATCATCAGTGTGTTATCTGATAGCAGTCTTTCATTTGAAATCCACATTTCAACTTATAGCATTTATAAATCTAAATTTTTCCATCTTAAAAATATATCTAAATGACATGCTCTCAGTGACATAGGCAGAAAAGTTAGTTCATGCATTCATGACCTCAAGGTTAGATTACTGTAATGATCTACTGGGTGTTTGCCCTGTACGCTTAATAAACAAACTCCAGCTGGTCCAAAATGCAGCAACTAGAGTTTTTACTTAAACCAGGAAATATGACCATATTAGCCCAGTTTTGTCAACACTGAATTGGCTCCATATTAAACATTGCATACATTTTTAAACCTTGCTGATTACATAAGCCCTGAACTGTTTAGCTCCTCAGTACTCGAGTGAGCTCCTATCGCTTTAAAGTCCTTCTTGCCCAATGTGGTCTCAAAATTCTGGCCAGTTGATGATACTTAGATTATCAAAACAGACTGTGGGCAGTAGATTCTTTCCCTATTTAGCGCCACAACTCTGGAACAGTCTTCATAGCGTTGTTTGGGAGGCAGACACATTCTGTCATTTTAAATCTAGATTAAAAACATCTCTTTAACCTGGCATAAACATAACACATTATCACATTTCTATGATTCATATCCCCTGAAATATAGGTAGGCTGCATAAATTAGGTCAACCGGAACCAGGAACACTTCCCATAACATCCAATGTACATGTTACATTGTAAGAGGGATGGTATCTATGCTAACATTAGTCTGTCTTTGTCTTCCTTATCCCGAGGTTACCGTAGTCAGCCGGATCCGGTCCATAACCAGATCAGATGGTGGACCTGCAGCTAGACACGACTACAACACAACCCTGAATGTCAGCTGAGACCATGTCAACTAAATAATCCCAGAACTGTAATTTTGGGTAAACTAATCCTTTAGCACATGGACTCACCCGCCCAGCACTTCACTGGGGTTGACTGCATAATATGAGTTCATGGGAACCTGCTTGGCGCTGACGATACGATGCTCGAATGGGGCTGGAAGAGGTGGGCAGTCATCTAGAAAACAAATATCAGCATGGTAATTTTATGATACACTCACATCTGGAGCACATTCTGCACAAAGTTTTCACACTGAATTTAAGCACTGTGACAAACTACAAGCTGTATAGTTCTAATTACAAGTGGTGGCTTTGATTTTAAGTTGATTTATAAATATAAATCACTTTCAGAGCAGTGTAGGTAATAAGGTAACTAGGAGGGTTGGTAACCAAGAATCGTTTCTTATTTATTAGCCAGTTATTGCAGCTTATTATAGTCAGTTGTTTTAATGAATCAAAAAAGTGCAACCAGCTCATACAGTAAAACCAGTGTAGTCCGACTCCAAACTAATTACTGTTATATGAGGTTATTTTTAGTGAATCAAAGGCATACAGCACAGAGGTGTCCGACTCCCAATCTAATGACTCATGAGTCAGATCTTTTAGTGAATCAAAACCGTACATCGCAGTGTAATCCAAAACGAATGACTCATGAGATGATCCTTTTAGTAAATCATACACTGCAACGACTTTTGAAGGAATAAGTACGTCTACATGCGCAGCTATAATCAAGCTACGGCGGATTTTTGTGTAGTCAAGCTACATGAGTGACAGATTGTCCTGCCCTCGAGGTAATAAACACGTCATCAGAGAAGAGAAAAGATGTTGCTGCAAGGGGAGGGGAAAGTTATTTTGATTGAAGATTACAAGGGCACATGAATAAAAAAAAAATAAAGATGTAGAAATAATTTATAATAAATACTGCAATATTCCATAAAAAATAAGAATCAGTTTTGATTTCATGGTGACTTTAAGACTCCGGAGTCATATTTATTTCAAGATTCCCATCCTTAGCTATTAGTGTATATCAACCCAGTATCACTTCAAGGATTGAATTACTCACCGATGATCAGTAGCTGTGACTCTGCTTTTCTCAGAGGTGCTGATTTCGCTTCTTCTCCCTCAAAAGGGGTTGTGTTTTGTGGACTGGGAGCTGCACAGTTCTTTATTAGGTCAGACACCAAAATCCTCTCACCAGTTTTATTTTCATTTTTCTTGATAGCTGGTTCAGATCCTGTCTCTTTATGTTGTGACTTAACCTTTGCATCCTTGTTAACAGGCTCTTTGAGTTGAGGTTTGTGAGGAACATCAACCCTCTTCTCCAGTTGCTGTTGTCCAAGAACCGATGGTTTCAAAAGGGTCTTGTCACCAAACTGTGAAGCCTCTGTCTGTGTTTGAGTAACCTCAACGTTCGGCTCCACTTGTTGTTCTTGAACTATTGACTTGAGTGAAGCCTCGTCGCCATTCTGTGAAGCATCTGCCTGTCTGAGAGCCCTGCGAATAAAAAAAAAGAACAATTATTTGTTGTACCTTTGTTCATTTTTCAAAGGTAACTATGTATGTGAGACCTTGATATATGTAATCAATTAAAAAAAAAGATGTAATGGGAATCAGCAAATGCAGCATAGTGGGCATGTAAGTGGCTTGAAAATGGATGTGTTGTCTATGAAATATTATGAATGCACATGAGAGGCTACTATGAACAACAGCAAACCCAATAACATAAGGTCCTTGAATGTAATGTTTTGTATAAAACTAAATGGCTTAAAACTCATAATGCCTGGCAGGCTGGCAACATGCATTCAGTCAGTAGTTACAATGCTGCATAGTGTAATCTCAAGACCTTGGCCATTAGTCTAATAAATAATGCTTTCTAGCATGCACAACATAGTCTTTTATTTCAGGCAGAGGGTCTTTTATGCCTCAGTTTTGTGCCTCGGCTAGCAGGGTTAATTACAAACCCTGTGAATGTGAGGTCTCTAATATTCTATATAGTTCTTATCTGGTGGAGAAAAGTGTAAAATAGTCCATTAGAGTATTAGTGCTCCACCCTGGCATCGGCTACTATGTAATTATCTCCAAAGGTGGCAAGTGACAATGTTCAGTTTTCCGTTATAACCCGTTTCCTTTTCATCCCATAGTAATTTTTAACACGTTCTGCTAAAGTCTTAGAAAAACCAACATATCATTGACAACATCCTTTTTAAAATTCAAGGCAGAAGAAACATGAGCCAATTTTACAGCATTTTGCTTTGAACCTAAAATGGCAGCAATTTGTAATTTGTCACCTCTCTTGCTGAAGAGACAAATCTTTTTCCACTTTAATTGTCAAAGTGGCACATTCAGCATCAGCTGGTGCGGCAGTTGAGCTATCTGTCTCTTGCTTGGGTACATAATATACGCCAATATCCTCATCCTCCAGCTGGATTTCAGGCGCAAATGTCTGGACCTGCTCAGGCGCTCTGCTCTTCACAGTGACCTCCTTGGCCCTTCGTAAGGCTTTGGAGCTTTCTCCTGTACTAAGAGGTATCAGAGGTTCACTTGCTCCTCTAAGGGCTTCAGGAGAAAGTAGGCTGCTGGGATCATTGGGAACAGTGACCTCTGGCTGCTGGAGCTCAGTCTCAGCTGTGGATAATCACAGAGTCAGGCTAAAACAGGTTTTGAAGAACTATACATTGAAATGCATGCAGGAATAGGCTCTGACATATCACATCTCACAAGCTGTCTCTTTAATAATACACATTTCTAGTCCATAATCTGCCGAAAATATATTTTACCTGAAATCCCATGTTTAACCTCCTCTGCGGTCTGTGTGCTCTGGTGGCAGAAACTGTCATTTGGTTTAATGCTGTTATCATCTGGTTTGTTTTTCTGTGAAAACAAATGCAGATATATCTGTGTTGGTTTTTATGTGATATTGACTGGTTAAAACTTTTATTCCACTTTGTCAGCTTTCTTGTCCTGAAACACAAGTATTTTGTAGACTTGTAATAACATATTAACACAACTCAAACTTTGATGTTTTTATGGATTTAATTTCCTGTGTTTGGCAAAGTTAGATACTTCAGTGAATAATTACATCACAAGATCTTTAAACATGAAGTGGGTGTGTGAATTAAAACAATACATGATGATGCCGATTATTGTGAAGCAGGGCCTGTGTGAACGGCACAGCTTCATGTTCAACACACGACTTAGAGGGCATTTGTGACAAAACATTCTATTTTGTGATTTTTGGCATTTGCTGCATGTATAATTACACTGCCAACTATTATACTATAAGCCAACAATTGCACAATTTTACTTGGATCCAAAAGCACTTTCATTTATTTATGAAAGAGAGACAGTCCTTAATTAACAATCTAGCATCTGTTTATGTACAACCACTCCAGTTAAAAAGAAATGGAATATGTCATCTGACAAGCTGTTCTGAGAGCATTTTAAGAGGAAAATTTACATTTCTATACACTGTACGTAAAGTATGTGTGATAAAGTTTTGGGTTTAAGCTGTGGATTTGCTATTGCAAAACTGGGTTAACATATACTCAGTCACCATCAGCTCAGTCACATATCCAGTCTAGGAATGTGAAACACGAGGCCCATTCAGCCTCATCATAGATAAAATAGCAACCTTGGTAAAAGGTTAGATTGGCTGTAAACTTAACATGCTCACTAGCAAGAATAGATCAGCCAATGGAGTAAATGGCAGGGACATTTCTAGTTCAGCTGTCAATATATCATTGAAAAGTTGTTATAAATTATCTATGAATGAAAAAAGTATTTTTAGCTTTGTCTATTTTGATCATTGTAAATGCATTACTGTGAACTAGGGTATTTCATACTTGTCAAGCAACTCTAAATTACATTAAGAAATGCTGTGTAATGCAACTAAATGAAATTATAACATGCATAATGTACATTATTGTAGGATCTGATAAAGAAAAATAAAATTTCTTCGCAAAAATTGAGGTCTATACAGTAGTCCGGTCCTTACTATACTCTTTTTATCAATCAAAATCTTGCATATTAGGTATTATTTTACATTGCAGGTTGTTTTTTTGTTTTTTTGTTTTTTTTTCATTTTCAGGGACAGCTGTAAACAGTTTGGAAAATAAACAGCTCAGATTTCACCTCATTCTACAGTGTCTCCTCTTTTACACCGAATATCAGGAAAAACTCTGTGTTTTTCTGTTTATCTTTTTGCAGCAGAGATCTCGGATGACCAGGATCTTACTGACCTCTTCCTCTATAGTGTCCAGAAGACCTTGTCTTCTCCATGGCACCACTCCATTGAGGATGAACTCCACTATTTTTGAGTTACGGAAAGCATTTCCCACATACCCTATTACTTTCTCCAGAGTGGACAAAGAACTTTCCATACATTCAATCTTCTTTCTCTGCTGCTGACTCTCGTGCTTGAGATTATGAAGCAGGTCCACAGTTTCCCCACAAAGCGATCTGACCTCTGTCAGCAAAGGGAGTTTGTTGCTCTCTCGCTGGCCATTTTTGATCACGTTTGATTCTTGAGCACCCTGCTTGTGCTGCGTAAGGCTTCTTTCTAGTGCTTCCATCCCTTGACACAATAAGCTCAGCTTGTGAAGCACCTCTGTCTGGGTACTTTCAATCTGTTCCACTTTCTCCTCCAGGTTGTTCAACTTGACCTCTACATTGTTTAGACTAGCTATCAGAGTTGGACTCGACTTCTTGACTGTCCCAGATGGAATTCCAGAGTTCTCCAGCCTGCTGCCTTCATACATCTTGGCAATACAAGTGGCCAGAGTCACCTGTTTACTCATGGCTGCCCCGGGCACATTCAGTGCAATGAGAAAATGTAGAAATAAAGGAAGGCCCACTGATCAGTTCCTCCGTTGGTCTCTACACTTGTCTGAGGTATTGTGTGCCTCTCACAAAACAGACAGCTTAGACAACCCTGTTGTTGGTACGTGCCACAGACATGACACCACTTAAATAAACACCTCCATTGGGTATCTTATCTCTCCACTTCTATTTAGCCTCCCCCTTCTCTCTCTCTCTGTTTTTCGCTCTCTCTCCTACGTACTCTGGCACAGGCCTTTTATATGACCTATAGTGGGCCTTGATGATTGCCAAAGTTCCAGCAGTCTCTTGACGTCACCAAACATTTAAATTCTCCTCAGCAGATGCTGCTGACAGGTGGGCATGCAAAGAATGACCTCTGTAAACGGCCAGTCATTAGGTAGAAAAAAAGAAAAATGAAATCTCACTCTTTCATATTCTTATCATGTTTTCTTTTTTAATTCATTGCTACACAGTAGCATCCATTTTCCTTTGAGATTCAGCCACTGGATCCACCCTATGGCAACTATATATCACCTGTAACACCCTCCTCATTGGAACTTGACGTGACATTGGCTGACATTTTAAGTAAAAATAAACCTCTGTGGACATTGGTATGTGGATGAATTATATGCTACAACTGTCTCATATATCTCATATATCTCATCTGGAAATAAATTAATACTGGCTCTTTCTATTAGCTGAATTGTTGCAACAAATTATAAATCTTATCAAACATAATCATGAACACAAATAAAAAGTTCTTCAATCAGTGCATTCATACAAAATATCTATACTACCCATGTCTCCTACTAATTTATTTTCAGTAAAGATTTACAATAATGTTCAACAGCAATCAACCTATAATAAAAGGGGCTTTTGGCAGAGAACATTGAACTCTCAGTAATGCCAGTTCCCCATGTGTATGCCAGTTTTTTTTTTTTTTTTTGTCTGAATCCTTCTATAAGAGAATCTCTTTCTGCTGTGTTCGGATGCCAACACAATACTCACAATATAGTATAACTTATTATGCAATAGAGATGGAGGTCAGGGTCAGGGCTGCCATAGGAATGTGGCTTCATGCTGACTATTTGGTGGTGGTGGGATGGGGGGAGGGGGTATCTGTTATTACAAGCTGGCACAACATAAGCAACTCAATTTCCAGTCCACGACAGAACTCGGGCCAGTAACATCACTGGAAGAGAATATCTGTTTGGCAGAGATAAGCATAACTTTAACATTGCTTAATATATTAAAACCTCTTTGATCTCTGATATTCATTTAAAATTTCACACAAACACGTTGAGTACACAGTGTGCATTAAGAGGAGAAACGCAAGTCTGATGCTAAACTGCTCTTCTATCATGAGCCTGATAGAAATGATGTGGCTTTGTTAATGAATGTATGCTGTTGTCCACAGTGGCGTTTATCCTTGCCCTCTCTGATGGTAATGTTTGAACTGTAGTCTCATTTTACAGTCCCTTCTTTGCCCTCACATAAATGTTTAACATGCCATTGACCCTTAGCGTTAAAGGTTGAAAGAGCAAATGGGTCCGTATCCCACTTTTGTCTTTGGCCCTGTTTACACCTGGTATTAAGATGCGTTTTGGTTGTTAGATCGGACAAGTGGATGGCACTAAATACAGGTGTAAAGGTCTAAAACATTTTTAGCTTTTCCACTTTCGACCACTTCCAGAGGTAGTCAAAAACGCATTCGACCGGATTGCTTTTGTAGTGTGGACAAAAATGTGATTTTATAACATAATAATGCCATTTTTTATTAAACAAATGTATAATCACTCTCTTGATAATAATCTTTTCATGTAAAATTCATAGAATTTCTGTAAATGCGGTTGTCACTCCCGTATTTTACTGAACTGTGTGTGTACAGAACGCGATTAAGCACTAAAAGGTGAACCGACAACCGAATTTAGCTGCAGTGTGTACGTGGCCTACTTTTAAAGAAAGGCTACAGATCCTTTGGATTTACATTAGGAAAATATTTCTGTTACAGGGCGGCACATAATAATGCATAATAATGCTTACCATTACACTCAACCTAACATACGCTTCTTGTATTCTGTGAGCTACTGGAGACCCAGAACGAGACGTACTGTACTGCTAAATGGAGAAAAACAAACCACTGGAAGGATTGTTGTATTAAATTAAATATTAGTTTAAAAATTAGTCTAAATTTGTTGTCTTGTCAGTTTTTAAAGGTTTTTGTTAATTTTTATATTTCCATTTATTGTGTTAAAATATTAAAACAGGAACTACATGATATCATGTCTGATTTACTTAAGAACATTGGTTAGGCTATGTTTAATAAGGAATTTAGCAACTGGATTGTTCATAATTACCCTAACCCAAGAAAAAAAATTAGAGAATTTATTTTTTCACTTAGCTCCGTTATACTGAACACCATTATTATATAACTGAATACCTTACACTGTTATTGGATGGATCAAATTAAATTGCTTTTTAATGAGTTGACACAAATTAAGTTCCGAAGTTCTCTCTCTCGGAGACGGAAAGCATTTCGCCTATTCTTTAATTTGTTCAGATTTGCATTCGTATGCATAAAAGTTGTTTTAGCGATTTTCAACCACTGAATAATTTCTTTAAACTTCCATGTTCTTTAATCGGCTATTTATAGAGTCTGACTCCTCTTATTCGAGGTTGTGGATGATATAACTCTGTACAAAAAGTTCCTCTGGAATTTTTTTAAATATTGTATTTACATTTAGCTTTATTATTTTAATGAGAAGATACTCAAATATTTATTTTTTTGGGATCGGAAAAGGTCCCTGAGCTGAGACTCGAAGCACAACCGCACTAGCTACACGTCAAAGCATTACATAGTACAAGGCTATTGGCCCTGACAATTAGAAGATATTTAAACAAATTGTATAATTATATTAAAAAATAATTATTTATGAGTCATACAAGACATAGTTGTTAAACTGAAACTATGAAGGGAACTGATTAATATTTAAAACCATCTTCTCAAGTAATTTTACGAACTTCCAGTTAAAGCTTTGCCCACTTCCGGTTTTATCCAAATACAGATAGGAATAATTCTGAGATTGTTACAGATAGATACAAATAGCATATTGGCTCCTCTGCACACTCATCTCTTTAATAGGCCAAACTAAATATGCTTAATAAAAAAAAAAAAAAAAATTCTCTTCTTCTCTCTCCCACACAAGCTAATTGCCTTTTCTTGTTTCATCTTTGTTCTGAGAAGAGATGAGATTGTGCTGATGTACATTTTTAAAATGTTACAGACAATGATAAATTGTCCAAATGTCAAGAGTAGCCTATCAAAAAAAATGTTCAGCATTTTGCAACAATGCTGGAATGATTTGCCACAAAAAAAGAAAAGTAAAAAATGGCAAAGAGCACACAACTATAACAACGGCTCAAGAAAGAAGCTTATAAATGTTCAAAGCAGCAAATAAAGTAATTAAGGTAATCACACATTCTCCATTTAAATGGAAAAGCAACCCTGAACTTGTTTGTTAGTAACAGTTCTACCTCCTCCTCAGACTTACAAACCATAAGTCTTTAATTAACAGTCACTTAGATAAGGGCAGCTTTAAAAGACTGATTAAGCTCCTAATAAGGGCTTATATTACATTTTAAATTACATTTTCAACTAATTTTTTAAAAATACATTTACTCCTTTGCATGAAATCGGGATCTTACTGTGAATTTGCGTATGTAGTCCGACACTCTGAAGCCACCTGCGCTGAGAAGTGTTGATCTGTACAGAGAGGTCCCCATCATGCATTGCCCTCTTGTCCTGGGTCAATATAGGACTCAGTGAAGTACATTCCCAAAGCCACGATCAATGAATATTCCACAGACCTGGACTCTCAGGGATCTGTAACATTCTGGAATAGACAGATCACCCCTCAAACACTAACTATCTTATCACTTTCAGCCCGCTTACTGGGTATGCGCCCCTGTCAGCACAGCAGTGGGCCCAGAAAGCACTTCCTGCTTAGAGATAACAGCTGCCTGAGATTAGTGTGAGTATGCTCCAAATGTGAGTGTCCTGTTTTATTAATAGGTCTTAGATGTGTCTTTTTGTTTTGGGATGGTCTCCACGGGAAGTCTTCCACAGACGGGATGGATGGTTGGAAGGATGGTGATATGACGAGGATGCTGGGGGGTCAAACCAGAGTTCAGTTTCCCTTTATGCTGTTTGTTAGGAACTTGTGCTCAGACTTGTGAGGGATCTGATCTCACGCACTGACCCAATTTGGGATGAATGCGTCAGTCGCGCCCAGACGTGCAGGCATCGAGTAGCTAGGCTAAGTCCTTCCTGATAAGGGATCTTAAAGAGTCAGAGCAATTGGAAAGAGCTTGTACATCTAGGTTTGGAACAGCCCAGGGCTACACTGCAAGTGGCCAAACCTTAAGACCACCATGCAAGCTGTTTTGTCCGCTCTGGTTTTAGAGGCAGATATGTTAAAGCCCCAGGAGGCTTCTGGAGGAAAACCCATCTCTGAATGGTGGCATTGTGCCCGGTCGGAAAACGTTTCTCTTCATATTATTGCCTCTAATACCAGTAAGACTAAGCATGTCGGTGCATGTCACTGATGTTTATATGTAACACAATTACAGTGTTTGATAGATGCTAATAAAGGCAGGTTCTAAAGAATGTTTAAATAAAAAAGCTTCCCATATCCTGACGAAGAAGTGCAGTGGTTTAATTCACTGTAGCTTCGCTATTGCAATGAGGGGTGTTCTGAAAACCTCTAAATACTTTAACTTGTCATTAGAGGCAACATCTTCATCCTATGATTTGTTCAAAGGACATGTTAAATTATGTGGGTGGTGCTCCAGATGGCACTGACAACACTTTAATGTTAAAACAATAATGTGATTCTGTGACGGGGCTGTTGTTCCTGTTAGTAATTGGACAGGTGGCATCAAGTATGGCGTCTAACATGACTCATACGCACTTTTGTCATCACTATTATATGACATGGATTTGAATGACTCAATATGAACCACACACCAGCAATGCTTGTTCTGACCTTCATTGATATAACTTCTGAAATCACTAGATGTCTGTGAAGTATGATTACAGCCTGTTAAAGTAACTGAAAATGCAAAGTTATTCAATTGTAGATAAAAATTGTGCTTAGATGCACAATTTGTTCAAAAATGCATTTTGAAAAAGTGGTGACTACCAAAATAGCATAAGCTATTACAGTTGAAACTACTAAAAAATGGTAATTTGATATTACCTACCATTGCCAAATTCTGAAAGTCTCTAACACTGTTGGAAGAGGAACCAAATTAAAGGGATACTTTTACACCAAAAAATGAAATTTCTCTCATCATTTACTCACCCTCATGCTGTCCCAGATGTATATGACTTTCTTTCTTCAGGTAAACACAAACAAAGATTTTTAGAAAAATAATCCATCTCTGTAAATTCAAATAATATGAGTGTTCGGGGACGAAAAAATAGGTGTGTTTGAAAAATACTAATATTTTAAACTTTTTTTTTAACTTCACAACGCTCTAATGAACCCGCAAATGACAGCTGGCCGAAAATGATGGTTTATACACTGCCCGGCCAAAAAAAAAAAAGTCGCTGTTTGGATTTTAATAGGCAAATACTTAAGAATCTATGAGCGGATCATTATTACATTGATGATTATGTTTCTATCATGTTATATGTTTGGCAAAAGTCCTTTTAACACTTAAAGATGGAGTGTGTAGCTTTTCATTTCTTAAATAACCATGTAGGAAGACATATCATGGTCATATTCCAGGATGACAATGTCAAGATTCACCAGGGTTAAAATTGTGAAAGAATGGTTCAGAGAGCATGAAGAATCATTTTCACACATGAATTGGCACCTCTGAGTCCAGACCTTAATTTCATTGAAAGTCTTTGGGATGTGCTGGAGTAGACTTTACAGATTGCTCACCTCTTGCATTGTCAATACAAGATCTTAACCAAAAATGTATGCACCTCTTGATGGAAATAACATCACAACATTTATTTCCATCGAGAAGTGCATAATTTTGTGCATAATCTTGTATTGACAATGCAAGAGGTGAGCACTCTGTAAAGTCATCCCAAAAACTTACACTGAGGTTAAGGTCAGTGCCACTTCATGTGTGAAAATGATTCTTCATGCTCCCTCCCAACAATTCTTTCACAGTTTGAGCCTGATGAATCTTGACATTGTCATCTTGGAATATGGCCATGATGTGTCTTCCTACATGGTTGTTTAAGAAATGAAAAGCTACACACTCCATCTTTAAGGGTTAAAAGAACCGTTGCCAACCATATAACATGCTAGAAACATAATAATCACTGTAATAATGATCCATCCATAGACTCTTAAGTATTTGCCTATTAAAATCCAAACAGCAACTTTTTTTTTGGCCAGGCAGTGTAGTTTATAAATGGTAAAATATTACAATATTATAGTTTTTTCTCTCCAACACTTATTGTTTCACTTCAGATGAAATTGATCCATCAACTGTGGTAATATGGATTACTGTCGTGTTCAACTTCATTGTGTGGGTTTTAAAGCGTTAACTTTGGGGTTTCTGTACACTGGCATTATATGAACTCACAGAGATGGATTATTTTTCTAGAAATCTTTGTGTTTATCTCAAGAAAAAAAGTCAATACATCTGGGATGGCATGAGAGTGAACACAAGATGAGAGAATTTTCATTTTTGGGAGTATCTCTTTAAGTCATGATGATTTTAGAGCAGTAAAACTATACTAATGGTTTTTAGCGGGAACTACTTAATATTTTGGTTACATGGTAAATATCAGTATTAGTTAGTATTGCTAGTATCCATCATCTTGTGACTCAACAAGATGTTACTACACCTGCAGTATTCATGTTAAATAATGTTGGACATAAAACCTTTGATAGAGTCTCCAATTAAGAAAATTCAGTGTTCATCTTGTTGCTTTAAGCTTATAGTTTTCTTCATTTCCGAGTTAACATTATACATTTCATCCCAAATCTGCTTGAGAGCTAAAGCAATGGATTTATGTAAGTGTTGTATGAAACTCAAGTATACTATGCTCTAAATAGCTAGTGGAGGATTATGGTTTGGCTGCCATCTAGTGGTTCATAAAGAGGCTAACTGGGGGAGAAAAAAGACCAAACCATCCAAATGCCAGAAAAACAGACATTGAGCTATCTGATTTACAGTAAATGATATAAAGGCAGGGGTCTGTTTTATTCCACACCAGAGCATGTGGTTCACTCTGAGTTTCCATCAACAACCCAAATGGTTTTTCAATGCTCATAAAACATCTGAACAAAGTGATTCGAGAAAGAGGGAATCATGTAAATAACATTTCAAATAATACATGCACTAACAAACAGCAGAAGATATGTACTTCAGTTCATTCATTGATGTTTTGTGTGGGCTTTTGTGTTTGGAGCCTGCATAACACTAATGTTAATCAATATGTCTTGCTTTCCCAAATTAAATGAACATTATGACCCTTTCAGTGGTTTTGAAAAGGTTTTCAGCGTAAAACAAATTCTGAGGCTTTGGCCTTGACAGTCTCTTGTATAAATATAGCAGCTTTTTGTCACTGTCTGGTTCTCTTTTCATCAGGCTTTGTGTGTTATGATCTAAGGCTTGGGCTATGCTTGATTAAACAGTTGTTTAAAATATTTTTATGGAAAATTGTAATTAATCTGTGCACATCTTTTTTTTTTTTTTTTATTCACCTGCCCTCCTAATCTTTAACTAAAATATTTAACTTACCCTCCTTGCAACAACATCTCTTCTCTGTTGACGTATTTACTGGCACAAGGGTGGGACAATCTGTCACTCACATGAGATCAATGATCCAATCAATTCCAATGAAAAAAAAAAGCAAACTACTCAAGACAAACACAGCAAAAGTAAAGACTAAATCTAAAGAAATATTGTGGGGAAATATTACATGAGTACATTTCCAGCCACACAAATATTCATTTTCTGTAGATGGGATGTGATTATTCAACTTTTCCATTTCCATTTTAAGATATAGGAAGGAATCTGTTTTATTCTTAACCTCCAGGCAAAGTGCCAGAGACTGTGATTCACACTGAGGATTTCCAATGGGAGCTTCAGCAAGTGCCAAACAATATCAGACCCTTGTCACCTCCACCACAGAGAGACGTCATCTGCCTTTGAACTTAAAACCATTCAGACCAAAAACACCAACCGTCCAGTGACTTTTCACATCATCATGCCACTGAAACCCACAAAAGCACAGATATGATAACAATTTCAGCCATTAAATAATAATCACACAGGAAAAGAGTTATTCTCCACAAACTTGTTAAATGAAGTGAATGAATTTTTTTGGTTTTTGTATAGGTGATAGCTCAAGAACAAAAGCTTTAACAGCTGTCACACTAATCCTGACTGAAGGTGGCAACCAAATGCAAATGCAGCTACTCATGAAGTGGGAAACCCCTAGTGCAACTTATCCAACTCATTGTTTATCTCTTGACCCCTTACTTTATTGGCCACACAGTTGTAGAGTTTCTGCTCAGTATTTGCATTTTTATTGTTACACCTCACTGTATAATCAGCGATAAGCAAATTTTATTGTACAGGTCATAATTTTACATGCAAAACAGGATCAATTTTTAGGCTACTACGGCAGCACACACACTTCAGTAACAGATCTGCAACCTTGTTTTTCTTGTTCAACAGGCGAAGCTAACCCTAGTTAATGTAAACATAAAACACTCAAAACGCCTTGTAACTCATTGTGGAATTAATTCTGGAACATTTGGATGATTTCTATTTACTAAGAATGCTTCACACCTTGCAATCTTTTAACACAAGACAGCATCTCTTCACAAGTAAATGTTGACTGTGAAATATTGCTTGTAAAGAGCTGAAGCAGCATTACATATTTTACCTTTACTGCACACTAACGGCTGAAGGAGGGTAGAATATATTGACTATAGAGGTGTAATGTACTGTTAAGTAGGCATGTTTTATATTGTGAATTATTCATTAATATGCCCTTTGAGAATCACAAAGGTTGCTATGGGCAAGTCAGTGACGGATGTAAAAAGTAATATAGAGCTGGTGATCCATAATTTCTGTGGAAACTACAGCACACTGGATTCTCTGAGGTGAGCTTGTTGCTTGGTGATGAAGCTTTCAAAAAAAACTAGCTGCAGCAGCTGCTCTCCTAAGGAAGGTAACACAATCTGAACGGATTGTGGAACTAGATAAATACAATATATGAAATAACATATTCTGGGCTCCTTGTAAATGATAATGTTACATAAATACCAAATAAAACATTATCATTTGAAACACGGGCATCCAAGGACAATTCTCATACATTTTATTCAACACATTTGAATCTGGTTATTTGTTCATGGTGAAATATTGCCTGTAAAGAACTGAAACAACATGGTTCAGTTTTGAGTAGAGCTTTAGAGAACAGCTGAAATATGAGATCTCTTTGAGATTTGCCATAGGCATTTTTCTTGCTCCAAATCCATCTTAAAGAGGGGCACGACGTATGAGAAAGAATGGTTGCAATTAACTTCCCCTGAAAATAGTTTAAATGCAATTGATTTTAATATGTTCAAATACAGGGTGAATATTACACATGAATTTTGTTACCACTTGTCAAACAATAACAAAAGGGAAAATAAAATACACACTTAAATTACGATGGTTGAGGCATAATAAATATCCATTAATCCGCCATTTCCTTGGGTTCAGCTCCCACTAGATTACTTGGGAAATAATATGGCTCACTGGCACCTAAATAAACAAATAATGGAACTGATCAGCTTACAAGTCATAATTTGCACATAAATTGTTCTTTTGGTGCACCCACTGTCCTCCAATAAACAGCTTAAAATTTTAAGAAACAACTTGTAGGAACACTGAATACATTCCATAAAATTGTCATTAAAATAGATAGAATCCTACACTGCTAATGATTACTACAGTTCTCAGTCATGTGGAGGATAACAGTCATTTTCCCCCTCATACACAGAGCAGGCGTCTGAAATCCACCAATACACGGCAGCACCACTGAGTTTCGGCCACACAGGCAGGGGTATAAGCTTCTTCGGGTCAGAGTTTCCCACCCACTTTTACATAGACATATGGGACACCCGCACACCCACGCAGTAAGAGTCCTGAGTTTCAGCTGCAATTGTTTCCAAAGCTTGTTACAGGATGAGTCTCTGGCCCAGAATTTTGCGGTTAATCTCAGCCAAGGCCACCGAGAACACAAAAGCCTTCTCATCGGAGAGGTTGGCATAAATATCAATCTCCTTTTCCTGTTTTTCTGTGAAAGAAAAAAAAAAAAAAAAAAGTCAACCATGACTGTATTGTTAACAACAGGGAACTGTGCCAATTTAGTATAGGATACAAAGCAAAATTCAACTACCAAGGATAGAACTTAATACAAATCTAATTTATTTCATAACCAACTGAAAAACAGCAGATTTGCAGAGAACTGAAAATCATAGATTCTCAATGGAAGAGCTGATAATGCATAGTTGCTTCTAACCCGGCAATGATTTATTTAGCAGAGAGTAAAGAAAGAGCCATGTGCGTAAATCATTAATCCACAATATGAAAGCCGTACACTTGGAAACAGTACAATGAACCACATGCCACCCTGATGGCTCCTGAATCCTGAATATTTCTTTTGTCTTAGTGTCCATGGAGATATGGTCATCTGTTGTCATTTTAATAAACAAGCTTTATGTAAAACATACTTGGGTTGCTCAACAGAGGGTTTTATTGAATTGGAGACACTATTTGGTTTACAGCTAGGTGTGGCCGGGAGCGAAGACAGATGCAGTGGGATCAGTGGTGACACGCCAATGAGAGGCTTTTTTTCTCTAAATGCAAATGAAAATAAACTGAAATCTCAAAGGGGAATGTGAAATCAGAGAGGGGCATTATAGGAGTGAAGGTCAGTGTGGGGAGAGGGGTGGTAGGTAGGTCAGTATCTGGACCTCGAGGACACATATATCATCATCACATACTGCCAGTATTGTTGTATACATCCTTTTGGCCAGTCACTCCAGATGTGAGTATATACATCAAAATCTTTTATTTTCAAAGAGTAGCCCAATATTTCAGCAACTTCTCAGAAATATTTCTTAATGCTTACGATATTTGATATGCTCCTAAAATTATCCTCTTTAAGGTTTTGCTCATTTACTGTTTGACACAACAGGCAAGAAGCATTTAAACTATGAGATGGAGGTGAAAAAAAAAAAAAAAAAAGAGCAGAACCCATTTTGTATGACTCAAAACGAGAAAATACAGACTCAAAATGGATAAAATGACAGGAATTGAAAATAAATGTCACATAGATGCTGTTCACAAAAGCAGGAGAGAGAACTGTAATCAAACATTATTCACAAGAACTCTTCACAGCACACTCGCTGAGAATACTTTCATTTGGATTGTCAGAAAACACTGACAAAAACATTTTTCAAAGCAAGTTTTTTTTTTTGTCAACAAAACATAAGAGTATATGTTCCAAGAATATATTTTCAACAAATATTCCAAGAAAAGTTTATGAGAAAAAAGGTTTATTATTACTGTAGGCAATTACATTGAAATTATTTGACATAATTGTAAAAGACTAAATGTCATAAAATATTGTATTATAGTTTATAGTTACCATAAATCTACAATGCGTACTTTTTCCCCCCCAGACACGTTGGAGCACATTACCTCTTTCTTCCTCCTGCTTCTTCAGCCCAACAGTTTTTGGTCTGCCTCGTCCTCTGCGGATTGGATCTGACTGACTGTTGGAACGGGGCCGCCTCCTATTTTCCATATCACTGGTAGATGTTAAGTTTATCTTCTCTTTTCTGATTCTTTCTGTTCGTCTTCTCTTGGCATCCAATTTGTCTGAAACACAATTAAAAGGATAAATGATAAAACAATGGAGGTTGATATGGTCACATTATGTACATACAAACTAGCCAAACTATCTAATAAACAGTTTTAACACAAACAGCAGCTCTCTTTTTTCCCAACATGATCTTTAAACCAATCCTCCAACCATATTGACAGGATAAAAAGCCAAAAAGGGGGTCTGTCAGTTCACATGCAAATCAGCAAATGATGTAGAAAGCCATAGCCATATACAGAGCTATAATCAGAGAATTAAGAGCTCATTACTAAAAGAAAGTAGGCCTGCGTCTCTCTGAGGGAGTTTATTTATAGGGCTCTTTAGACTTCGAGTAAACGTCATTAGTAACAAGACCCGTGTGAAGTGAGCTCATCTGAGAGTTGCTAATTTCAAAATGACACCAGAATTATAATAATAATAAACTGAAAGAGCAGATATACATAATTTGGCCTATTATATTTAATATTAATATTTTAATATTTATTATTTATATGTAAATAATTTGAAAAAGAAAAAAAAATCCAGAGAAAGAGGATTTTTCTGTTTTTTTTTTTTCTAAAATTAACATATTTTGGTCTTAATGTATATTAATGTGCAATGAAATTACATGTATATACACATATATTTTACACACACACATACACACTACCAGTCAAAAGTTTGGACACAATAAGATTTTTAATGTTTTTAAAAGAAGTTTCGTCTGCTCACCAAGGCTGCATTTATTTAATTAAAAACACAGTAAAAACAGTAATATTGTGAAATATTATTACAATTTAAAATTGTTGATTATTAAGGCTAAATCTTACTAACCACTCTTGCTAAATGGGGTAAGCACACTTGCGTTCTCATTTCAGAGATCAGTTTGTTTGAATATATTTTATAAAGTAATTTATTCCTGTGATCAAAGCTGAATTTTCAGCATCATTACTCCAGTCTTCAGTGTCACACAATCCTTCAGAAATCATTCTAATATGTTGATTTGCTGCTATTTGGTATTTCCATAGCATGGTATTTCCATTTTTGATTCTATACGCAGTGATAAGATCCGTTTCTGGTCCCTCCCTTTATAGGCCTGCTATAGGATTGCACATTAACTCAGGAATCCAGGCACTGTCAATTACATGCATTAACAAGAAGAGCTCTGTTCTACAGCTAATTAACACGGCATAACTTCTACAGAACTGTGACACAATCACGAAGTTGCATCAAGTCTGTGAATATTATTGTAAAATTTCTGAAAAGACTGTCTGTAAATGCTATAAAGTATTATTATTTTATACTCTAGTCTATGGTAGCTGTGGTCTCATAAAAATAAAGTATTCTTTCATTTAATATTTCATCTGAATTACAATTCCCCTTACAAAAGGAGAAAACCAAGCAAGGACAGGCAGGGCAATCTAAATAAAGTCTGTCCTATTTCAAATCATGCACATTATTCTTAGTAGAGTGAAGGGTAAGCCCTGAATAAATACTGCTGCTAAAAAGAAAACCTAATGTTACAAGAGAAAAGACATTTCTCTTAGAAGAAACTATGACTACACCCTTCATTTAACATAATATAAGTATGACCTCGCACTCTTTACACATTTACAAATTAATTCCTTATGTAAATCGCAGAAAGTTCACACAGAAAAAAAAATACATCACACCGCTGTAAAACATTCAAACAAAAGAACATTTGTGCAGAGCATTCCAGTCATAACTCAATGTAACAATCACAGACTGAGTCTGCGACGCCAAAAAACGCAATGCACAAGCCAGATGGGCTATGAACAATAAAAATCATAAAACTTCAGCACGCTTGAGGTTTCTAGCTTATACAATACATTACTCATGAATGACCTAAAACTTGATATTAGTGTTTGAATACTAGATCCAAAAATGAGAAAAATCAAAAGAATGCAAAAACAACAACAAAAAAACATTTTAAACCCCAGCACCAAAAAAGCTTATCACAACCAAAGCTGGTCTCTTAACCCTTAAATTGCAAACTATTTTTCCTACACGCTTCATTTTTCTTCATCACAACAAAAATCCCTTCTATTAAAATACCAACAACACTTCCAGTTTAACTTGAAGAAAACCATTTTGTATAAATAATCATTTTTGGGAGAATTTTTTTTTTTTTAAATGACCGTTGATGTATCATAAAAATTAGTCACTTGAAATATTGTGACTAGTTTCTAGATAAGACTGGGTGGGTGAGTGGAGAGAGAGAGAGAGAGGCAGCAGGAACAAGCTTTTCAGACAGGAATTAGTTTGCCCTTCCCCCATCCCTCTTAACACTACTCACTCAAGCAAACAGCCACCACTGCACCACTCATTTCAGTATTCTCAATGCATCCTGCTGACTGGAAACTTGCCTGCTATTTATTTCCATTCACTAGCCCAAAGTTCAACACATACCAATAGTGTAAATTTTTTTTTTTTTTTTTTTTTTTTTTTTTTTAAATCTGCCTGACTCACGAGTATAGCCAGAAAACATGGGCTAACTATGACAGACTCATAACTAATACAGACTCATATGTGCAGATCTTAAAGAGATGAAATGAGTGTTCATTGTCAGTTTGCTGATCAATATCTGGAATTACATTCCATTGTAATAGTTTTGAACATCCCTCCTGTAGCAGTCATTTTCCAGATCAATATTCACATCACATCTGGTTAATCTTGATAAATAATTTAACTGTACATACTTTAGAATAACATAATATAGGAATGGATATGTGGGGTTTTTATATGTAAAACATACATAAAAGATGCACAATTTACCCATTACTGGAGACCTCTCATTTAATTTGGCATTGAGCAGCTTTCGGCTGATGAAGACGTAGCCACAAGTACAGGATTTACAAGCCACAGGAATCTGAGAAAAACAGAAAGAGAAAAAGAGATCAGTTTACGCAAGTACACACCGAAATTCATGTAACTTACAATGACTGATTAAATATTTCACAATACTGGAGGAAGAGCACTTCAATATTAGTAATTTACAGAGGGAGAAATATGGTGTGCCTTAATAAAGACAACATTGATGTGTCCTTTGACTGAGGAGAACTGATACCGACTACAGTAAACAGGAAACAATAACCCGATAGTCTTCTGCTAAACTGATGTGCCAAAACACAATACACAAAATACAGTCTAATGAAATGATCTGCAATGACTCGAGTTCTGTTTGTTCAAGGGGAAAATAAACATTGGTAATTCATCGTTTATGTCAAAATCAGTTTGAATATATATTATCTTATCACCTCTTTATCATCTTTAGAAGTGGTTGAAGTCTTCACATAATATCATGTACATTTCTAAACAGTTAATCGCAGAGATTAGCCTTCTTCATGATATTTGACGAGGCGAACACAGACTGCATGAAACCTAGGAAATTTCATTGTTTCGATCCAGTAAGCTGGAAATCATTTTACAGCCTTGTTCGTTTTCATCGCCAAATTAAAACAAAAACTAAATTCAGTGACTAATTATGTTATAATATACATAATATCAATAATATCACTTGAATAAAATCGTGAAAAATGTGAAAACCATATTATACATCACGTAGCAGCGCTGTTTGTAACTCACACACATCTAATGAATAACTTTGCCTCATTAAAGGACACACCATACTAAACATAACAATCCGGCGACTGAAAACTTCAGCAAAAACACAAATATGTATTATTTTTTCTCAAACAACACCTCACCTGTTGGTCACACTCCGGGCATGATTTGGTGGCCATCTTCACTTTCTTCACTTTGTTTGTAGACATATTTATAACGAAGAGTTTCAATAATATCCCTTAACCTCGGTGATCGTACTACAAAACTTCCAGCTGCACTAACGCACAGAAAAGTGCAGCTGATCGGGTTCCCCGGAGCTCAGACACACACTAACCGTCCGATGAACCATCAATCGCATTATACAGCGCATGCGCACTGCAGAGGTTCGATCGGTCCCTGGCTGGCCGCTCACGTGACCCACATCTAGCAATGGAAAGATTAGGCCATTTTTGAATGCACACTCTAAAGTTGAGTACTGTTCGTCACAAAAACAACTTTAGGAGATCGAACGGCAATAATAAATATTCAAGATATGTCCAGATTTTGCCTGCAGTACTCACGGAGCATGCGCACTACAGCGCGACAGTCACATGGGTATAGAAGAACAATAAGTGCTGATGTAGGTGAAATAGATATGCTGCTTGAGGCACTGCCATCACATTTTAATATTATGACTTAATGAAAACAACTGTTCGATGACGATTTATATGCAACTATCATATAAATCTATGAATAATATGGTTAACAGTTTATAATACCCTCACTTAAAACATTTTAATATATGGCACCATGTGATGAATGCAGCTTTTTTGAGAATAACATGTATTATGTATGTTTGCAACTGTAAATATTTGTGTAGAAGTGTGTGAGAGCATTAGATTGTATTTGTAAACTGTATTACTTTGTCCTATTCCAAAAACACTGTCCTGAAATTGTTTAGCATATTCCCTCGTATTGCTTGTTTGAGACACCAACCTTTATAATTTCATAATTGTTGAACAGATTATGTAATTTGTAATTTATTGGATATTTCTGACAAACATCATCTTCAATTCACTTATTATAGTGAAGTTCTTAGCAGATATTTTCATATCAGTCACACTTCTTACAAGTCTTCTGCTTTCTTTTGTGCTCCAGTTAATGTTTTTGTCAACGCCTCTTAACCCCACCCCCACCCACTACTATCTGACAACATGGGATACAATACTATAATTTACAAAATACAATCAAAATACATTCATCCCATCATCAAAATACAATCAGTCATTACTGAAAAAGTGTGCATGAAATAGAGAAGTATAAACAGAAAAATGTTTTTGGAAGTTGGATAAATACGTGAGAGATAATCATAGAGCTTATTTTTATTTTAAAAGCTAATTACTTAATGACACTAATCTTGAGTAACATGAAAAAATGTTTCCTCCCATTCTATGCAAATATATCATTGCAGCATCTGCGGCTTTTACAAGCCTGTCTTGTCGTTTGTGGAAAGCATTTCCTTCATCACTTTTTTAGTCTAGTTTATTATTTCTCCAAATACTTCCCCGATCATACACTGCTTTAAACACAAGAAATTACAACCGAAAGGTAGAATTCCTTCCATGTCATTTAAAAAATGCTAAAGCCTGTCGAGTGCTTATTGAAACAGAAAGGATAATCTTAAAAGAATATTATGTGTGGCTCTGCAGACTTTTTGGTTGTTGTTTTCACTGTGGGAACCTCATGTTCTCTTCATATGCTAAACAAGTCATTGTTCAGCACAGCACTGCTCTTTTAACCTCACACAAGATGACGTAGGCTACTGGTACATAGGGTGTTAATGACGTTTTCGATGCGACTGAAAGAGAATCTTGTTTGGGAACTAACTGGAATGTTTTCTTTTTGTTATGTTAAAACATTTCACTGGCAAGTTTTACCAAATATTTGCCTCTTATAAAATTACTTATAAACAAAAAAAAAAAAAAAAAAGCAACCTGACAAAAATGTTGTGGTACCAGTGAAAGGTAGGTATTGTAAAAAAAAAAAAATGCAAACAAACTAATAAACAAACATTATCTAGGCTGTTATCGAGATTGTACAGCCTTGCTTCCAGCAGATGGCAGCATCTCATTCAGATTACATTAATTGCAGTCTTCAAAAAACATTTTCACTTCTTCAGCATTTGATTGTGGTAAACCATATTGCTTTAGCTTCGGCTCTCACGCTTTCAATGTGATGAAATAGGTACAGAAGACGCAAACAAGAAGATCATTTCGAAATGATCGTGTTTAATGACACTGGTCGCAATATTAGAAACTCAGAGGTCCGTCTTATTCACTTTTTAAAAGGTTTAGCTACCAAATTATGGTCTACCAAAATGTTTGAAAAAATCGTTAAAAGGATAACTGAAAACAGAAATTTTAAAATGACCAGACATGTCACATGTCATCTGAAACGGCACCTTTTAAAGCAACGTTGGTTTCAGACTCCCTTGTGGGTGTGGGTGTGTGTGTGTTTTGCATACTCCTGTGTTCTGATGAAATTTTTGTCTGCTGTGACAGTCAGAAAGTCTCCTCCCCTCATACACACTCACCGGCTGCGCAAAATCATACAGCGCTGGGTATTGTAGTTTTATTTTTGAGCACTAAATGGTGACAGCGGATCAAGCACAGCAGCGTGAGAACTACAACCCCCATTGCGAACAGAACATGAGCGCACTGAATGAGAGCGCATAAAGATTGGCGGGTGGATGATCATAGTGGGCGATCAAGGTGGTTCTCTAGGCGTGATACAGTCAAGTACTTGATAATGCGGATCGGCCTTGTACAGAAGAAACATTTTATGAAGTGATTTCGTTTTTTATTTGTCAATTTTAACCTTTAATTGTCTTAACTGGCGGTTAGAACGACGCTTATAGTATCTTTTACATTTGCGTCCCTTCACGCGCATCCTTGTTTCGAGCTTTTGAAAGGTTCACCTCACTCTCTGCCGACATGTATCGCTTGCAGTTATTGGCAACTCGGTCATTAATCGCCGGAGTTCTCGATCAGTATACTCCCTTAACACTGACATCTCTTACCGGGGTTAGACACAAATCTCAAGGTCCGTCCGTGGAGAAGTACGGTCAGATGCGCTTCAGCACCGCCGAGGCTAAAGTGGCTGCTGGGCGTCTGGACGGAAAGATGCGGGAGAAGACACTGACCATGGACACACTGAACCCCCAGGTGAAGGCTGTGGAGTACGCCGTGAGAGGACCCATCGTCATTAAAGCTGGAGAGATTGAGAGATGCTTGGAGGAGGTGAGAAAATGTTTAAATACCGATTTTACACTTTATGCTCCCAAGTACATATATGTAATATAATATAATACACATAGTCAACATTTGAAGTGGATCAAAAAAGTTATCTAAGTTGTCCTAAGACGTTTTTAGGACGACTTTGATGAAAGGTTTTGATCCACTTCAAATGTTGACGACTGTATGTATAATATATACTTAACTTAACTTAGTTAATCCAATTTTTTTCCCAGTTTGTTGCTTTTGGATAACCTGATAAAACAAAGTACATATCATTTAAAAAAAAAAAAAAAAAGTTAGTGAAAACTTTAATCTTGTACACAATTGTAACCAATGGCAAAATACAGTCAAAATTGCCCTGTTAGACCCAAAAGAAAATTGCAATTAATATTTTAACTTTTTTTTTTTTTTTTTTTTTTAATAAATTTGAGTATATTTTGAGTAATGTTAGAGTTTCTCTTTGGTTACAAATCTTAAGTGATAATTTATTTTTAAGATTACTCAGCCTCATATAAATCATTTATAATATAGCCTTTAATACTATATTATTAAATATGATTGTTGTTTAAATATTGCTTTTAACATTCTTGAATTTATGGAGATTTGACACATAAATCTTTTTTTCAAAGGAATAAACTGGAAACCGCTCTGGGATGCATTTCCCAAAAACAGTGTAAGCCTAAGTAGATTGTAGAACCATTGCCACGAATGGTCTTTGCGATCATCTAAGCTCACAATGCTTTTGAGAAATGCTTTTGGTCACAAAGGTTACTGGTGGGATTAAATGAATTCAACTAATTGAATAACTAAAATAATAAATAAAAAAAATAAAAAAAACTTGCTGTAAGATCACTTCTACACTAGTATTTGAATCAACCTGAATACACCCTTTCAGAGATACTGCTTTTCATACCAAATGTGCTCTGTGGTTGGAAGTAATGTACAAAATGACCCACCCTGCCTTGTAGTTGCTCATTTTGATTTTTTTCCCCCTTTCTTATTGCGTCCACAAGGGTTGCTTTGAATGGAACAATGGATTCAGTCCACTTTCTGACCTTCTTGTAGTGCTGTTATCAAAGCAATGCAACAAAGGTGTCTGATTGCTGTGAAGCTGACCATTCAGCAGTAATGTTAACTAACTATCTTTTTCATGATGTAGAAGTTTGTGTGAGGTTACATGCTCAGCAATGACAGATGAGCTCTTAGGAAGAGAGCTTTATTTATATCCCATGAACAGGTGTCTTCTGGACAAGGGCATGATGTGACCTTCATTGACTGTTTAACTTTTTTTGCCATGCCCTTAGCATGTGACTAGATGGTACAGAATGAGAACTACAGTGACGTAAAATCAATGACACCGAAAGTGACATAGGAAAATTATTATTTATGTCTGTAGAAGGTCATAATATTGAGCCTAACAACATTACAGATTTCTGCAAATGTAGCATAGCCTTTACACCTGCTTTTCGTGAACAAACCTATTTATGCGTGTCCATACAAACATCTGCTTTCACTGCAGTATTGGTAGATGTGATAATTTCCCTACAGCTGTTTGGTGCATGCGAGGGCAGGTCTATTTGGAGTGTGCTTTGCAACATGAATTCTGGGCAAGGCTTATGGCTTTTTAGAAGCATTGTTCATATGAAGGGGACCTTCTTTCTCTCTTATAGGGTGGTACGAAACCCTTCTCTGAGGTCATCAAAGCCAACATCGGTGATGCACATGCCATGGGACAGCAACCAATCACCTTCCTCAGACAGGTAACCACAAATACACAAATGATTCTAGTCTTAAAGAGACAGTCTTCATCTCTAATGAAGTTGTTTTGGCATTAAATTAAGCAACTTATGGCGTGAACTGTTGACTCAGACAAAATATTAAGTGTGCATTGATTCTAAAACTACATCTCTCTACAACTTTGCAACTATTCAGCTCATTTAGTCTTTAAAAACAACATTGGTATCTTAGGGTGCTTTCACACTGTTTGATTGCCTGGTCTGAACGCAAGTTACTCTCCCCTCCCCCTGAGCCTTTAGTTTTGTTTTCAAAGCTATCTGTGGCGAATGTACTGCAAACACTAAAGAATGCGGGAGTCCATTTCTGCTGAAGGCGAGCAGAAATGTGATGTACATTCTCTCTGCTTGTGTCAGTCAGACAACGTGCACAAAGGCACAGTTTTATCAAAGCATACGTCATCAAAAGTGGTTCACTTTTGCAATTTATTATGATTGTGTTCCTATCAGCAGTGAACCATAATAGAGTTCATGAACACCCTTTTTAGGCAGACCTTGGTACTGTACGCAAGTACCAAATGAATCAACCCAGGTGTGCACCAGAAGTGAGAGTCTTAGACCTTTGTAGCATGAACAGGTTTATTCGGGTTAGTGAGGAGTCTGATTGCAGTGGCTTGAAAGAAAAGCAACTTTTGTTGACCACTCGCAGTTTTGGAACACGTTGTACATTCCAGTGGAAGACAGTCTCTTATTATTGGCCTAGTTCAGTCAGTTGATTTAGCCTTTTCATTATGAGCAGAACAAAAGCTTGTGTGATGACCTGGAACTGCAGCTTGTGAAATACATTTTTTTGAGCCAACAGGACACCGCTATTCATGCTAGCATAATAGTCATATGCTGCGTCCAAATTCGCCTACTTATACTATGCCCTAAAAGTGTGTCCTGATGAAAGTACTTTTGAGTATGTAGCAGAATAGTAGGCAAGATTTGAGACTTACTAGTTACGTGCGTCCTGTCACCATTTAAAATTACCCTGTCAATCATTTTGTCACAGTTAAAATCCTCCACATTCAATTTGATTTAACTTAATTTCCTATGGTATCGGAGAGAAATGTTGTAGCATGTTGATCTGCCAGTTGTGTGTCTTTCATGCGGAGAACTCTCCTCATGTGTTTGCATAATGATTAATGACCAAACATATCTTTATAAAAGTACAAAATGCTGTTGCAGGTAAACTATAATGTGGATAACATAAATATATTTTCGTCAGGTTAGATACTGATTATTAATCACTCAAATCCCTTTATCTAAACCTCTCGACTTAACCGTCGGACTCACAGATCTGCCATGTTTGTAGGTTTTTTTTTGTTTGTTTTTTTTTGTTTTTTTCACTTTTTGTTTGTGTTTGTAGTTCTAATCAAATCCTCATCCAATGTGCAATGGGTTGTGGGCAATATTAGCCTTTAGAGTATGCACGGATCTGCACTTCAGATTTTAACCGGAAAAAGTAGACCATCTGGGTATCTTTGTTTGGAATATTCAATTCAACATACTACATTTGACTACGACATTAATTATAATTTCGAATACTATTTAGGATGGATAGTATGTGAATTGGGTCACGGCAATAGTCTCTGGTCAGTGTGGTCATATGATTTTCAAACTAATGTCAACTTTAAAGAAAATGAAGCCAAAGGGAAGCAGCCTCTGACCTGTATGGGTTATTATGGCTTGGGAAACTTTGGGAGGGACTGGACTCCACCAGCCATCTGGCCTGGACTCTGTTATGCTTGAGAACAAAGTTACTGCTTAAAATTCTGATCCCCATTTAGTGTGCATATGAAAGCCACACAAACACATTTTCCTATATACTAATTGAATATGAATAAATGAATAATCAATGAAACAATATGCTTGCAACACAATACATATTGAAATATTGTCAGAATCAGAACGGAAATCCCATCCAATCAACTGCAATCAGTTGTTTTCAGTATTTCATTATCATTGATTGCAAATAGACTCTACGCATCTCTTCTGCATTTAGGCTCAGTGGCCACTGCAACTTCCATGGAAATTGTGAGAATTAAATCTTAAGGAATTGTCCCACAACAAGACAAAGCGATAGATACGATCCACCTTTACGTTAAGGATGTTTAAAGCCTTTGGAACTCATTTAATCATTATGTTTTAATATAATATACTAAAATGTTATGTCTACTATCTTAAAAAAAAAAAAAAAAAAAAAAAATATATATATATATATATATATATATATATATGCGCCATTTTAAACTACTAATAAACTATAATTGGTTGTGATTGACAGTTAGAAATATTGCAGAAAAATGTTTGCTATGGGAGAATACTATATCAGAATCTCGTAGCATTGAGAGTTTAGCAGAAATACGTTGGCAGTAGGTGTACATAGAGACCACTGATCTGTATTTGCTCTTACACCTGAACACAATACATTTAAAAGTGGCAATATAACATCATGCAACTCTTTGACTACAGACAAATAACAGAGTGTTTTATCTGTATTTGTTCTATTGTGCAGGTGGTGGCTCTCTGCACATTTCCTGAGCTGATGGACAGCCCCAGTTTCCCAGAGGATGCAAAATGGAGAGCACGACATATCCTGCAGGGCTGCGGGGGATACAGTCTCGGTGTGTGCATTTGTTCCTCTAAGGTTAAGATCGTGACATTGAATCAAATACTTTTAAAAAAACATGTTTTTAGTTAAAATATAAAACTCTGCCGCTATAAAAGCCGCTTTAAACGATAGGCCTACGTGTTAACTATATCTTAATCTTACGAGTTATTTTTAAAGCCCTTAATATTGTCTCATGTTTAAGCCAACTTGTATTATGCATTTCCTACATAAGCAGCACTCTGTTTTTCAGATGCACTCATATAAAACTACTGTATATCGATATAAACGGGATCGCCTCATTCCGTATCGTATATTAAAAATATACCGGTATATCGTACAAACTCGATATACTGCCCAGCCCTAATTGCAACACTGTTCTATTCAATGTTGTTTTGCAGTAGCAAGTGCTACAGTGCTAACGCATGTGTTTCTGTTGTAGGGTCATATAGTGCAAGCCAGGGTGTAGAGTACATCCGCAAAGACATTGCCACATACATAGAGCAGAGAGATGAAGGAGTTCCTTCAAACTGGGAAAACATTTACCTCACCGCTGGAGCTAGTGATGGCATTATGGTAAGGAATTGTATTACAATTAATCAGAGACTTGACCTACACTTCTTACTTGACATGCATTACTGACAAACCCAAACTTTGTTTTTAAGACTATTCTGCGGTTGCTGGTGTCTGGGAAAGACTCTTCTCGGACTGGTGTAATGATCCCCATCCCTCAGTATCCGCTTTACTCCGCTGCAATCTCAGAGATGGATGCAGTACAGGTCAACTACTACTTGAATGAGGATAACTGCTGGGCCCTGGACATCAATGAACTTTACAGATCCTATCAGGCTGCCAAACAGCACTGCCAGCCCCGAGTCATTTGCATCATTAACCCTGGCAATCCTACAGGTAGGTAAACTGGAAAGCTATTCTTGTGTGCTAGGAAACATAATGCCCTTGTGGTTGTTTGGATCCAATAGCATGTGCCCTGGAAAGAAGAGCATGTCCTTTTTTTACCCCGTGTACTTTTTCCAGTCATGATCCCTCGTGATTGGGGATGATGCTTATGAGATCTAATATTACATGCATATGATTTTAGGCAGTAAGTCTTCTGAAGCTGATCACTTTGTGTGAGGAACAGAAACAAATTTAAGCAGTAATTAGCTGAAACTCACATACGGAATATAGAATCTCTAGAATATAGAGTATTCTGTGTAGAAGATACGTTTTGTGATTTTTGCTCCAGCTTGTGCTATTCTGTCTCTGGAGTGATGATGTGTACTGTGGCATTTCATGTCATGCTAATGCAAAACCAGGTGTTTCGCTCCAATGGAAAACATATTTACATTATCTGATACACACCCTTTTCCCTATATACACTGTGCCATTCACTGTATAGGAAATGGTAAATTAGTGACCAATTTACTGATTTCACACTCAGCTTTAGCACTTCTTTAGACACTGTGATTAGACAAAATCTGATGAGACTCTGCATTAAAATATGCCACTTTAAGATGCTTCATGCTAAGTTTGATGTTGATGCAAATTATATTTAGGTGAACGATCCCTTTAAATTCTGTCATTCCTCTTTCTTCATCTCGCTTTACCCTTTACAGGTCAGGTCCAGAGTAAAAAATGCATTGAAGAAGTCTTGCACTTTGCTTATGAGGAGAATCTCTTTGTTATGTCAGATGAGGTAATCACAATCTGTGCTCTTTTGATGCTGGAATTCAGCTTTGCCATCACAGGAATAAATTACATTTTTAAATGTAATAATATAGAAAAATAGAAATATTTTAATACAATAATAATAACATAAATATAATAATAATATAAATATTTTAAATTGCAATAGTTTCACAATATTACTGTTTTTACTGTGTTTTTGATCAAATAATGTCTTTATGAGTATAAGTGACTTCTTGGTTTGCACATTAGTGTACATTCAAGTGTGAAGCTACTTGAAAGCATGTGTGTCTGTTTTTACATGTTGACTTCCACATAACCATGTGTTCTCCGTGTTGGTGTGTGCTGTTGCTGGCAGGTGTATCAGGAAAATGTGTATGCTCCTGACTGTCAGTTCCACTCCTTCAAGAAGGTGCTATATGAGATGGGTCCTGAGTACTTCAACAATGTGGAGCTCGCCTCCTTCCATTCCACTTCCAAAGGCTACACGGGAGAGTGAGTATCCCTATCCTTGAACCTCTGCAGGGGTCAGCATGTGCCTTAATTCGAGAGGGCCTTCTTAAGATTAGCTTTCACTGACCCTTCACACGCTTTCACATGACATAACTTCAGTATCCTGAAACATATTTAGACATCGTCTGGTTTTGTAATTTGTGTTTTTAAATAGATGCGATGTAGACATATCTACCATCAGTGTCAAGGTACTGGTATTTGTATAAACAGCTTGAACTGGTAGAACAGGCAGTCCAGTGACTTGGTCTGAGGAATTGTTTTATTTAATGTAATATTTGTTGAAACTCATTCTTCTAACTGAGATTGGTTGTTTAAAACCAAGTTAAAAGTTCATGTAAAATGTGGCCTGACTAGAATTAAATGACTTGTTTTTTCTTCCTGACATAACTAGAAATATTTGTTTTGGCAAATGAATGTGGCCATGTCCTTCAATTCAGAGAACTCATGTGACCATGTTCATATCCTTCCACAGGTGTGGCTTCAGGGGTGGATATATGGAGGTG
This sequence comes from Hypophthalmichthys molitrix, assembly GCA_037950675.1. Taxonomy (NCBI): domain Eukaryota; kingdom Metazoa; phylum Chordata; class Actinopteri; order Cypriniformes; family Xenocyprididae; genus Hypophthalmichthys; species Hypophthalmichthys molitrix. Next base: position 19,917,797 of record CM075498.1, read on the forward strand.
ATCAACATGGATCCTGAGGTCAAGGCCCAGCTGGTGAAGCTTTTATCAGTTCGACTGTGCCCCCCCCTGGCTGGCCAGGCTGCAATGGATGTCATCGTCAATCCTCCACAACCACACGAGCCCTCGTTCAGACAGTTCTATCAGGTCAGTCTAGTGTCTGGTGAAGTTAAGCGCATTGTGTGCTGACACTGACAGTAACTTCATTGTTATGTTGTTTTAAGTATGTAAACATGTAAAGTTATGCATCAGTAACCAGTTAGAATTTTTCTAAAGAATCTTTAGGTTTGGTTTTGACTGGGTGTGATGGTGTTTATCTGATCTCTTTCAGGAGAAATCGTCAGTGCTGGGTGCTTTAGCAGAAAAAGCTACGCTAACTGAGCAGATCCTGAATTCAGTTCCAGGAATCAAGTGTAATCCCGTCCAGGGGGCCATGTACGCCTTCCCTCGTATATTTATCCCTCCTAAGGCAGTGGAGGAAGCCAAGGCAAGTGAGCTCTCTGCTGGAGTATTATTGCTTTTGGAATCGTGATCTTAGGTGTCCGCTTGTTTCCATGTCAATCCACATGATTATTATTATTATTATTATTATTTATTCCTAAATAAAAATATTAAACCAAATATGAAATATTACTATTGAAATAACTTTCATTATTAAAAATAAAAAATAGAGTATTTAAGGATAAAAATAACTATAATAATTAGAAAATAATAGTTTTATTTATAGAAAACTGCGGGGTTACCTGTTAACATGCAAGCAGCCTATGACTATAAATAATTAGAAAGGTCTAAGGATTTATTATAAAATATTGTATTAATATGATAAAAATCTGTGACAATAATTTCTTTATTTTTGTCAGGAGGTATGCAAAATCAAAAATGGAGTCCATGTATTTAATATGAAATATTTGCCTCATGCATCCACTGTGGGGGAAAAAAAACAACAACTCCTGAACTTCTGTACACTGGAGAAAAACATATTGATTCTACGTTTCCCGCAAAGTTCTTTAGAGAGTATTATTTATATTAAGTATTATTTTTCCTATTTTTACCCAGAATAGGATGGAGTTAGCATTACTTGGCGCTAAACATATCGGTTTCATACTGGACGCTGGAGGGCGCCCTTTAGCAGATACTCCAAATATTCCTTGCAGAATTTATATAACGCTTGTTGTTCCAGATAATCCCTTGATTTCATAATCGTACTGAGCCAAATTGCGATTTCATTTAATTTCGATTAATCGTGCAGCCCTACTCTACATTGTTCGCATTGTTCAAACTCTGAAAAGGATAAGGGTGTAACTAGTACTACTAGTTCAGCATAGTCTGCCCAGTAATCTTTCTTGAATGGATAACTAAATCCAACTGTATAATATTGTTTAAGAGCTCTATAAATGTTAGCCATGCTTCATGCAGAATGGTAGTATGCTTCAGAAAAGTGTTGTTGTTACAGAATTATGCTTGTTTCCACTTGAGAAGCTACTCTTGTACTCTGTAACTCAACTTGAATTACTTCAGAAAAGTCATAGAGAGGTCTGAGCTGTCAGCTGTCACTGAAGGAGTGTAAGCGTAAAATCTGACTGATTTGGTTCGGCAGGCTCTAGGAATGCAGCCTGACATGCTGTACTGCCTGAAGTTGCTGGAGGAGACGGGGATCTGTGTTGTTCCTGGTAGTGGCTTTGGGCAGAAAGATGGAACTTATCATTTCAGGTAAACTTGCTTTTCAACAGATTCAAACATTTTATGATATCAGGTGATTTTTTTTTTTTTTTTTTTTTAATAAACATGACCCCCCTGGAAGTACACCATTTGAAATATGAAGTTGTTGAAATTTTGAAACCGAAGAACATAAATTGATTTCAAGTTTTCTAAAAAAACATGGTGTTAAAACATTAGTTTCTAGCAAAAAATAAATAAATAAAAAAAGCAAGCATTTTTGAATTTGCTATTATGCCCTTCCATGTATCAGGTATCACTGCAATTTGAATGTAAATCAGTCACCATTCAGATTTTACACTAACATGTCATGTTCTGTTATGTTACTTTAACTTTGGTTTTTAAACCAGAAGAATGAAATCACTCTATTAAAAAAAATCTCTTTCTCCCTAATATTCAAAATAATGTTATGTGATATTGTTTAAAGCATCCTGTGCTTTAATAATTTATATGCCAGTAACACCGTTTACCTATTTGCATTTTTATTTTATTTTTTAATTTTTTAATTTGGTCTGTTTGTCTTTGTTTCAGAATGACAATCTTGCCATCCAGAGAGAAGCTAAAGGTACTTCTTGGCAAAGTGCGAGATTTCCACATCAGTTTCCTGAAAGAGTATTCTGCTGTGGAGTAGCTACAGACATGAGAAGTGTCCAGATTAGGAAAACAAGCTAGCGAGCTCCAGCACTACTTAACACACTAACTACACATTTAAACTGTAAAGGCAGTGTTAAGTAATTTAATGAAGTTTTTAAAAAATTCAGCCTTGTTTACCAATACAAAAATGGTTTTTGGATGAGGTTTGGGGAACTATTAGCTGTTGAGTCAGACATGTAACACTGTTTGAATGTTTTCACAGTCCATTAGAGAAAATAGGATACAGCAACATTATCAATAATTTTTCCCTCTGTTAATATGCTTTTAATTCATCAATTCTGCAGCAGGGTGTGTGGTTAATATACCCTCTGTCATGCATGAGATTGAGATCCAATTACAAATATTATTTATTAACAACTTTCCAAACCAGCAACTCAATTCTGTTGAAATTCTTTTGTAGCGCCTTATTTGAACAACTCAAAACTATTTTGCCTGATGAAAATTGAGCCAGTTCGCTTTGGTTTGGGGGAAGGGGTGGATTGTGACATGATTTAACACTGAAGGTACATTATTCACGTTATGGTTCTGGAAAGTTTACAAGGAGGGACTCTTTTGATGTTTGTGTTGTCCTCATCCTTAGTTGCACTCATTGCCATGCAATGTATTTTTTTTTTTTCTTCTTTTTTTCTTTAACAAAATTACAAGCTTGGTCACAAGTTAAAGCTTCTGTGGAAGATTGTGACTAAGGTGAAAACATGGACTGAAGGGAGCATGTGTGGAGAAAGTGCTGGCTTGTAATTGTTTACTGATGTATTTTATGACCTCTGCAAGTTATTTTAAACTATTAAACAAAATCCTGTACCATGATGCTGATCATCAAATTTCTCTGTCAACTCAGACTTTAATGAGTTCATGAATAACTACATAGCATGCGCGCATGAAATTGCAACATCAGTAGCAAACAGCCAATCGCATGCTTTGAAACCGTGAGACTGCAATTCACTTCTCATGAGAGAGTCAGTGTTATTCACTTCTCTCTTCTGCTAAATATTGAGATTATGAAACGTGAAGAATTTAAACCGTTGTCCTCAAAAGAAGAAACTAAAATAAACTTCTGTTTATATCAGTGCGTGTGAAACAAGTTTGAAATCTTTAATTTGGAGCAAGAGAACCTGGGTGAGTGACTGTTGCATTAGAGATGTCACTGCTTCATATCAGGTTTTGTTCTGCTTAAGAGAACTCAGACTGAAAAGTGGAGCAATCAGCTGTGAGCAAAGTAGCTGTGGAGTGCAAGTTACTATGGTGATGAACACCGGAAAAAGCTAACCCACTTAAATGTTACATTAAACCCACAAACAGTTGGCACAAACTGCTCTAAAACTTGCTTCACAAGCCAGGTGAATCTGCTTCATGGTACAGGCCTCAGGTCATTCAGATAGTTTGTTGTATTATCGAAGATCAGCCATTAGGAGATATTTGTGCCAAAGCGGACTATCTGTTGAAATTCTCCCTCTGACGTCTCATCTATCATATCAAAGCCATTAACACTGAATGAATATTGTTAATGCACTCTTGCATTTCTTTAAACTTATCACTTCATGTCAGGTGCCTTTACTCATGCCTGTAAACTTTTAATGAAATGAGTTTCCCTACATGCATTAAGAGCTTGTAATATTGAATTTTTAAAATGGCTTGTGTATTTTTTGTTTACATATTTTTGGAAATTGGCCCAGCGTTAACATTGTATATAGTATTTTCAACTGAATATTAAAGTTACGGAGACTGTTAATCACTTTGGTCTGTTTGTCTCATTTACCACTGCTTTCAGTTGTCAGTTCTGTCGAGATGGTCCTCACTGAAGAACACGAGATCCAGGGGGATCTAGATCAAACCCCTCCCACTTTACATAACCCTTAACCTACCCGTCTCCGCCCCCTGGATCTCGTGTGTTCTACACTGAGGGGTAACTGGGACTTGGACGATACCGTCATAGTTAACGGTGTAACATTGGGACTTACTGCCCTCTGGTGTTCTTTGCAGCACGTGGACCTGTCAATAGTGAACATATGAAGCAAAACACATTTCAGATATTAGAGTGAGTCTAAGGCAGCTTTGCCATCTTAAACACCTTTCATAGTCGTGTTAGAAGAAATGAACGCCAATAACGTCTCCGCCATTACACTTGAATAGTGAAGTGCTGATAATATTGGGTTGGTAAACACAATATTTTATTGTGCATTTTAATCAATGAACCCCAACGCTAATGAAACACATTAAATTGTATTTTATGTAGCTTGTTTTAGATTACAAATATGATGAATAAACGTAGCCCTCTTGAAAGAAACTTTAGTTTTACAGGGGTCATGAACTGCATTATTTTGTAATGTTCTCTGAGGGCCACTTATAATGCTATCAAGATTTTTATATCAATAACATCCTAATTTAGAAGTGATAAGCTATTTTCTATCCTGTTTTTAACTCTCTCTTTCGAACACTCCCTTTTTATAGGCGTGCTACATTCAAGACTTGGAAGTAAATACCTACTACTATGATTGGGTAACAATTTTGCATATTGAAATAATTTTCAACGACCCGCCATTACACGTATGGAATTTTGAAAAATTCTGATGGTGAATAATATCTCATTCCATAGTTAAAACATTTGGCAGCAATGTGAAACATTTATGCATATTAAATAAACTTTATTTGCCACAACCAAGACGAGCATTATAAGTACCGACTCGGTTACCATAGTTACAAGTAACTAAGGATGCTTTAAGTGTTTCATGTAAACAGAATGAATGAGATGTAAATTATGAATGAATGTACCTTATTAATAGTTCATCCTTTTCAATGTAATGAAAAACCTATACATTGTCATATGCAGTGTCATTTTTAATAAAATGAAACGTGTTGTAATGTCTTACAACTGATTACAAAACAGAAGCAGAAGTAAAGAACAGCAGCTTTCTTACAAGGGTAATGCAAAGCATTTTCCCCCCACAGCTTGGCACTTCAAAATGTCTCGAAATTCTTGTCATTTTGTTCCCGAGACCTGTTTGCGTCTGTCTCGATTTACTAACTACTACATGACGCTCGCGAATCGGTGGGCGGGGCTAAAGGGGCAATAGAGACAGAGCCCAACGCGTCATAATATGAAAACCACGCCCACCGGGTGGGGGCAGTCCAACCGTCTCCATTGACTTTGTATTGTGTGAGGCTGCCTGCTTGTCATTTCTGACTTATAACAAATGACAGAACAATGCCTAAAAGCTGCTATGTTACAAGGTGTACCGCAAACAAGCTAAAAAAAACGCGGAACCAAAAACCCAGAAGTTTTTATAAGCTGTCGATCCAAAAAAACGAGCATTTAAGGACTCAAAAGTGAATACAGGCGCGATATGTTATACTACACTGAGATCTACGCCCACTGGAGGGGAACGTAATCGGTGACAGGAAATATTATAAAACTGACATTTGACTTAAGTTACAAAATGTTTACTGCACACGTAGGCATGAGGCATACTGAGTGTCAGGATCACACAATTTACCCATTCTTCACGTCTTATGGCCTGTATCCACTTTTGTCTGGCTTTTACAGTTCGATAGCTTATAAAAACTTTTTTTTTTAGCTTGTTTGCTGTACACTGTCACATATCAGTGTTTAGACATTGTTCTGTTTTTTGTTTTAAGTCAGAAATGACAATGGAGACGGTTGGATTGTCACACAATTACATTACTGGTTTCGGATTTATTTTTTTCAGTTGTTTTTGATCTTTGTTTCATTAAAAGCCACTTTTGGATTAAGCAGCAGAGTTTTTAAACTTTTACAGGATATTTTTTTTTTTTTTAAAAATAGTACAATGCCAATAAATCCAGGAAAATTTGATTTCTCAATTCTTGACCCCTTTAATGCCTAACTTTGAAGTTCGTGTCAAAACTAAAAAGTAACAAAACTGCAGACACCAGGTAATGAATCAAGCACCAAATGAAGCAAAGAATTTGATTATTTTGAGGAGATACTGAAAGACATTTTATTCAACAAATCAAACTTTTTCACAGAAGATATAAGCCTAAAGGTGCTTTTTCCTCCACTCATTTCATTGTGTATGATGTCTCTTTCTCTTGACAGACGGTTTAATCAGTGAAGGGACCAAAATGTTCAACATGCACCTGGATAGCTGACAACAGGCAACTGATTTTATTTCAACTATTTCAAAACATAAAACACTCAATTGTGACAGCAGCTGATACAAAGCTTAAATGACAATCACTTATTTTATACATGTTATCTCTTGTTTCAATTCTTAAAATATCAAAGAAAGGAAAAGAAAAAAAAAAAAAATTCTACAAATAAAATAAAGTGGTAAAAACTGCGCACAGATACAAACAAACCTAAAAAATGGATTGTGATAGAGTCCCATTGTGGCATTTCTATTTCTTTTTTGTTTGTTTTAGGATCTCTTAACTCCTCTTCTGTTATGTCACTGCTCTCCAACAAAAGTCTCAAGTCCAGGGCCAAAACTGCATTTTATGGTTAGATTTATCTTGAATACTATGACAACGACAAAAAAAAAAAAAAAAAAATGCAAGTTACACACAGTATGTATAATTACCCTTTCCTCTCTGAAGTGGGGTTGCCTCTAGAGGGCCGCAAGGAGAAGAGGAGGGGGCAAGAAAGGGTTACTAGATGCGGGATCATCTGTGCGTTTACTACAAGGGAATCAGGTGGTCAGGAATGGCTGTACATAATTCTCATCATTTAAGGCAGCCCCGAATCAGATTATAAACACACCTGTTTATTGTGCAACTAGAACATTTTTTTAATCCCCACTGTTGGAGCCGGACAAGATATTTGCTGTAGTCGGATTTACTGATGGGCACACTGCACGCCAGGCCCGTGATGTCCTCCTTCTTCATCTGAGCTGTCGTTGTACGCTTCACGGCGGTGACCACCGGAGGAGCTCTGGCTCATGTCGAACTCCTGCAGGTCCACCTCCTCTGCGTCTCCAGAGATGACTGGCGCATCGGCCCGTGTAGGCAGCAAGTCCTCCAACTCCTGCAAAAACGGGAGACATATTAGGAGTAAGAAACCACACAAAGTATATACATTCACTAATTTTCAAAGGTTAGGGTTCAGTAAGATTTAAATGTTTTTGAAAGACTTCTCTTTTTAGCTCACCAGGACTGCCTTTGTGACCAAAAATATTTAAAACAGAACTAACATTTCACAATATTACCGTTTTAAAAATTTTAAAATATAATTTATTCCCATCATGGGCAAAGCTTAATTTTTAGCATCATTCCTCCAGTCTTCAGTGTCACAGGATCCTTCAGAAATCATTCAAAATATGATTTACTGCTCAATTTAAAAAAAAAAAAAAAAAAAAAATCAATGTTGAAAACTATTTTTTGCATTGATACATTCGTTCAGGATTCTTTGAATAGAAAGTCAATTTGCAAAATAATTTTTTTTTTTTTGTATCATAATCATGTCTTTGTCACTATCAACTGAATGCATTTTTGCTCAATTTCTTGCTGACCCCAAACTTTTGAACAGTAAAATATAGTTTTTGGTGCACGTTTTCTTACCGTCAGCTTCTCTGGGCTTAACCAATTGTTGTCTGGGAATTGCACGTCAAACTTGATGAACAGGTCACCCTTCTCGAAGGGGTTACGGTACTGTGGCATACCCTCTCCTCTAACAACTCTGACTGAACCTGCAAAAGGACAATACCGTTTTCAGACAATGTCTCATGTCACTTCAAAACCAGACTCTGCAAAACTTATTTTGAGAGGACTCACCTGGCTCAATGATTTTGCCAGCTGGGTATTTCACCACAATCTGTCTACCATCTAAGTGTTTCAATGTGAAATGGAAACCACAAAGTGCTTCAACAAGGCCGATCTTATGGGTCATGTGCAAGTCGTTGCCCTCTCTTCTGTACGTCTGTTGAAAGAGGTTGAAAAGATTTAGCCATCTGATATGTTCTGTCAGTTTAAACAAATAAAAACAAAGATAATAAAAAATAATGCTTTAGTGATATCTGATTATATTCAAAAATCAGACATGGCTCTTCCTTCACAGTCACAGCATCTGATCCTCCCTCAAATACCTCAAGTGTGTACAGGTCTGAATCTGTAAAGCAGCATGTTCACGACACATTGGTTGTGTTTACATGAACGCTAAAAGTGATCGGGTTGACGTGCACTTGTGTCACAAGCTTCAAATCAGAATTGAGTTTGTCATGCACACACTGCACAAATATACAGAGTTTCCCGCTGTTTGCACATACTATTCTCCTACATTGCTCTTTAAAACAAGGAAAAGCAGACTTAATATTCATTTATTTTGGGTCCGGATTAGGAAACGACGAGCACATAAACCGCTGTGCCGTGCTGCTTATCAGGGGCACCTGCAGGATTTTATTTTATCCACTGTTGGAAAAGGAATAAACCACCCCTTCCAATCAGATCAAAATTTCATTCGGATCGAGCTCAATCGGATTAAGGCGTTTACATGAAGTCTTTTCAGTCCGAGTGAGCCATCAATCTGATTACTAACAGAGTATTTGGTTGCATGTAAATGTAGCCACTGTCACTGCAATCCGCTTGACGTTCCTGCAGCAGCTCAGCAGTTAAGAGGCCGGCAGCACTAAAGCCAGATCATTTGTATGGCTGAACCGCAGTGCTAGAGAATGAGTTCTTTGTGACTTGCTGATTAAACTTGTTAGTGAGCCTTAGGGGTACTTGAGCTCTAACTTCTGAGAGATGTATTCAAAACAGCTGAAAAAAAAATGTTGCTCAGGTGGTTTAATTTGAATAGCATAAACTATTCAAATTAGGAATGCACAACATACCGATACCACATTGCTAATTTACTTGTTCATTCCCCTACTTATACATTTAAGGCCCTGATAAACTGTAAGCGAATTCAAAAAATGAACTGATGACAATTTTGAAAGAATGAGTCTCCAGTGGAGTTCAACAGTTGAATTCATATTATTCAAACAGGAAGCAAAGTGAACATTTTGGTAATAGTTAGGGGTTAAACGAATCGTAGTTGATCCATGATCTGTACAGACTAGGCCCCACGGTTTGGCACACATATGATTCGTGGATTAATGGCAAAGTTTAATCATCATAGACTGAAAGTTTATCTTTGCACACGTTTTGTCTTGCCAATTTACACATTCAAGCCATTTTAAAACCATTCCAGTGCAAGAGGCAAAAAAAAAAAATTAAATAACTCAATTCGGTTCTTGTGCGCGGTTATCTTTTTGTACATGATATCACAGATCATCTTGGTGTGGGGTGTTTGACAGAAACCAGTCTAAAACCAGACGATTACTTTAAATGAGTCTACCCTTAAGATTACATTTATAAACTTGAGCTTCGTCTGAAGAGCAAAGGGGGAGATGTTGCTGCAACTTATAGTAATATTTTTAGCATTACTCAGGTCTGGTTTCAAGTATAAATCTTTTGAAGTGATGGGGCTTTATATAACTATCTAGCATAAATCCTGTTTGACATTTGTACTGGCTGCTGTATACAGGCCACCAGGCCACCATACAGACTGCAGTCAGTACAAACTCTGACAAAAATAAATACTTTGATAAAAAGTCTTAATTGTTGGTGACTTTTATATCTATGTAAATAATGAAAAAGATGCATTGGGATTGGCATTTATACATGTTCTAAACTCTGAGTGGGTCCCAACATGTCTAACTCCATTATTGTCATAACCATACTTTAGATTTAATATTGACACATGGAATCGATGATGACGTTGAAACTCTGCAGCAGATCAATGACATCTCAGATCATTATCTAGTCTCATGTATACTTCATTTAGCGAAGGTTGCAAAACCGACTTGTTACAAAGATGGTAGAACTATCACTTCTACCACTAAAGATTGCTTTATGAACAATCTTCCTGATTCCTTTAAGAGCGTAGAGAACAAGCTTAGAGAACAGTGGTTCCCAAACTTTAAGAGTGGAGTACCCCCTGAGGCATTCACCATCCTTCTGCGTACCCCCCTCTCTTCCACTTTGACTGCACCTTTTTCATTAAAGGATATTTGCACCCTAAGTTGACTTTCCAGTGCATTTTTTCATATTTATAAATACCTTTACAACATTAATAATGTTTTAAATAAAAAAGCTCAATATGCAATGATAAAAAAACGTTAAAAGTGACTCTTAAATACTAAAACCGTCAGTAGGTGGCGGTAAGTCACTGTGTTAATGTGTGAATCAGAGTCATTCATTTATTCCGTAATAAAGGAAGTGGCTGCATTTATGAACAAATCATTGAATCAATGACTTGCATGAATAATTGGTTCAAAGCTGCAGATTCATTCACGGAACACCGCTGTGTTGTAGTTCTGCTGTGGCTTTCGCTAGAACTATTATTTCGTTGCAAAATAGAGCAAATACTGACAATACTGTGATGAACATCACTTAATATTACCCTTTTGTTTGTTGAACTGTTGTGTAAAATCAATGTCACATTTGCAATCGTGTGGATATTTCGATTTGCATTCTTGCTCGTATATTATCATCAACATTAAAAACAAGAGCTAGGTATGTTTTGTATGAAGAGTTTGAATCTTAAACTGATTTCTGTTCCTTCTGTGCCAGGCTATTTGATCTTCATTCTAGTAAGTGCTAAATCTACAGGTACATTGTAGAGAACAGCAGTAATGTAGCACAATTTGCTAAGGCTGCAGGCCCTGCGTGCAACCTATATGTACGCTGTTATTGTGAAAATGGATGCAGTTTTGACTGCAAAAGATGTGGTATTTTGATTGGATGTCATGTATTTACGGCATTGCGCTTGTTAGAAATGCATGCTCGGTTTTAATGTTATTTTAAGGTGGAGCAAAACTTAGCATTTTGTTTGCATACCCCCTCAGTCGCCTCACGTACCCCAGTTTGGGTACCACTGGCTTAGAAGAACTCGGTGCTGCAACAAACTATCAACTCCAGCACAGACATGGTTACTCCTCCTCTACACTTAAAGATTAAGGAAAACAGTCCAAAGCCATAGTACAGAAAGCACACTTGCACCCTCAAGAGAGCAGCCCAGAAAATGGAGCACAGCTGAAAGAAAACAACTAGGAGGTATTTCGCATTGTGTGGCAGGACAGCGTTACTGCCAACAGAAAGCCCTTAAAGATCTGCTTACTTTGACTCCCTTAGAAGAAAACAAAAAAACAACCCTATCCATCCATTTTTTTTTTTTTTTTAACAAAAACTTAAGCTGGCTGTATTTAGCATCCAAACTCTGGAACAGTCTTCCTAGTGTTGTTGTTCAGTTTAAATCTAGATCAAAACATCTCTTTAACCTAACATATACAACACACCATCACATTTCTATAAACTCAAATCCGCTAAAGGACTCTTACACAGAATAAAGCAGGTCAACTGGAACCAGCACACTTCCCATAACAGCCAATGTTCTTGTTACATCGCAAGAAGAATAGCATCTATGCTAATAGATGAGCAGGCTTATTTCATGTAAACAGGATAAGATTGCATCTTTTTAAGTGGAATTGATACTTAAAATCTGTCCCAGCCACTGCTACTTAATTTCAAGAGTACTCTACTTATCCAGGGATAATAATTTAAAATGATAATTTACAAATTAATTTGAAAATATTCTAATGTTGTGTAGTCTATAATACTATTGACACGGCCAGTTTTACTCATTCAAAGTTTCATTTGTGATGGAATAATTACTTTACAACTGTATTGGAGTCTTACACACACGTACAGTTATTCTGAGCTGTGCATTAATCTGAATGGTGATGCTATTATGGGAGTTTCTTTATAAAGGTCTAGAAATTCGTCAAGTTTTTCGTCAAGTGTCTTTTAATTATATGATGTCATTACGTTGCCGTCTTGCAGCCAGCCAAACGCTGCATTGCTGATCGTGGTCGAGTATCGATACATCTGCCCTTTTCAAGGAACACGAGAACGCACAGTAATCTCAGACAACTTAATCCTGATATTTTAATCCAATCCACAATTTCATTTGAAGAACCAAATTAGCCAGAGATCAGTTATCATGATTAAAAGATCTAGTATCTGTCAAATCATCTCGGATGTATTAAGCGAGGTACGAAGAACTGAGCCCTGCACCTAGACGCGACCAAAACACAGACCTGAATGTCAGCAGAGCCCATGTCAACTAGACAATGCCCTGTGAAGACCTCGCTGACACGACAGCCATCGGCACAGATACTCAGCAAAGACCACAAGAACCAGAGAAGTCATTCTGCACAGACCCCAATAGCCAGCTTCATCTCCATACTTGATGATGAATACAATCTTCAAACTGGATAAAATATTTTGAATGATAGCAATCCACAATCTGTTTTTTGACTTGTGATGCAGCCTGTTATTAAACCACACCATGCTCATTTGCTGGCCAGAGGAGAACTGACTGAATCTGGTTTCTCAAGTTTTTCTTCATCCGTTTTGTCACCTGATGGAGTTTGGGTTCTGAGCGCACACAGAGAAGCAGGTTTCAGACTGCGCGAAAACACTGAATTGGGTCCTCTTTCAAATCTCTTTTCGCATCAGACACGAACACAAAACCCTAACCCATGGACAATGAAATTATTTTAATTAAACCATATTGTTGATGAATGTCATGAGAAAAATAAAAGTGGTAGTTTTTGAAAAAGAAACAATTAATTTTACCCTTTTAATAACAGCATTGCTGTTTGAGCTGCATGCGCTGAAGCGCTGAATTAACATCTGTAAACTGAAGCGCTTTGTTAGCGGGTTAATCTATGAGATTAATCAGATTTTTATGACAAAGTTACAACTTATATCTACACAAAAGTGAACTTGAAGTTACGTAGTCAGAATCTATAGGCTATAACTCAATTAACATCTCTTAATTGTAATATTGGAGTTTAAGGATCAATTTTGGGCTCTATTCTAATGGTTTGCATTTAGTCTGTCTATCTGTTAACATTCAAATTTATGCTGATGACAGTTCTCTATGAGCATACTAAAAACAAACAAGCAGTTTAACTGAAGCCTTGGTTCATGTTTCTGACTGGTTAAGTAATCCATATTATCCACATTATAAATGCACTCGTTCCGCATTAGACTCCCATCTATTTTTTTTTTTTTTTCTTCTCTCTCTCAGCACCAAGGTAATTCCTGACCTCTATGAAAAGACACGCAAAAGTATCAGGCGAATTGGCTAAAGCACAGATCCTTGCTCTGATTACAGATAGTTGGACCTCATGGGCAACAGTGAGTTATCTCACTGTGACTGTTCACTACATGTGGGATTGGGAAATGAAACGATCTGTACTCCAAACCCATCCCATGTATGACAGTCATACAAGCACTCATTTGACAGAACAGTTGACAAATGCAGTGAATACGTGGAAGTTGGGGAGGACATACACGTTACTCCCAGTAATCACTGATAACGGAGCCACACAATGAACTTAATTTTAAAATCACTTACTTTTAGTCATCCTGTTGTGTTTATATATGTCCCCTTTACGGTTTCAGCTTTTTCATGTTGTGACTTTTCTGGAAAATGAATGTCACTATTTTCACTTAGTACTATAGTTTTTGTTAATATTTTGAATCCAATTAATTTATATTTTCTGCTTTCATTTTTTGTTAAGTTTTTTAATTTTTTTGTTTTAAACATGTCTGTTTGTATAGATTTTTATTTTAGTATTAACATTTATTTCAAGCAATAAATGTTTTTAATGGTTTTATTTGACTATAACCCTGATGCTAGTAAAATCTTTATATTGAATAATGTGTGTCAAATAATGTTCTTAGTCCTTCCTTCTTGAAGCTACAACGGTTTACTTTGAATCAAATGAAAATAAATATAAATATATGGAAATTAAATTTGGTTTGTGTAACCAAATAAACAGGGGCAATTGATATACACACTGCTTGACTTTGATTACTTTGAAATACAGCAGGACTCTTATTTTGAAATGTCTGTGCTTTGCTTTTGCTGCTCATTCAAGTTCAGATGAGGATAAAAAAAAAAAAAAAAAAAAAAAAAAAAAAAAAAAAAGTTACATTGCTACAACCGTTTACAACACAATAATATAAAGTAAACTTTGTGATAATTGATCAGCATGAGTTCATAAGCAATGGGTTGACAACTGCGCGCTAATTACTGAGTGCGAGCTGCTCTGAAGAACGCGCAACAGCGCCAATTTTTGACTTTAAAAACATGCAGCGCTCACATTTATTTAATGAAATTAATAATCACATTAGGGAGTATCACGATTTGTTTTTCCATCTACAAAATATAGGACGCCTTAAAATGATCGTTTATACTCATTATACTGTTTAAGGTACTGAAGACTTTTAATGACCTTAAAATTTATCTGATGAGCATGAGCGGAGTGGAATAATGAAAGTGATCAGCATGATTGATATTCAAAAGGTAAGCACGCGCTGCATTGTGTGTGTATCTGCAGTCTGTAGAGCCGGCTTCCCCTTTTGAATGACAAATATAGACAAATTTATATGAAGAAATAGGCAGTTGTCTCCTTTACGCAGGAGCAGAACGGTGTGTTCAAATGCAGCTGTTTTGCACCGACGCAAGGCGACAACACAGTCGGCTTTCATCAGCTCTAGTTCTTAGGCGTCTGTTTGGTGTGAGATTTTTCCCTACCTGTTCATATTTCGGTGCTCTAACTCAGTAAAACATTCACACGCAACATCTCATTTAATTACGTCAACACAGCAAATTATGTGATAGGCTACTGTCACGGAACATGCAAATAACATGCAAATTTTACAGTCATAACGTGTGAATTGGTATGGTCGCCAATGGCGACCTCAGCAAAAATATCACTCGCAAATTAATATTTTTAGTCGCAAATGCGACTGTTTTAGACGCAGTCTGGAGCCCTGTGTTGTAAACATCACAGCCAAGAAAGCAGTGTCAATCAACATGGTGTCCCACCTCCTGGGGAGGGTCAGAAGAAATAGTACACGCAATAGTTTTTTTTTTGTCATGATTCGAGCGTTTAGAGAAAAAAAAAAAAAAAAAAAAAAGTGAGACCGTTGTCAGATTTCATTGGTTTTTACAAATATGAAATTTAATCGAAAGCTTGGCAAACAGCTTTGGAGAATTTGATGTTTCCCCATTCAAAGAGATAGGAGCTGCACTTGCCCGAGAGGAGTTTCAAAGATGGCCGCTGAGTGAAATGACTTGTCTTAAAAGGACATTGGCTGACCAAAGTGATACTGCATTTTACATTCTGAATGAAGGCTACTGTACTGGAGTACTGTTAAGTTTAATTAAGATGGTTCATTTATGTTTATTGAAGTACAGGTATGTTTATTTGAAATGGTCCACTTATGTTTACATGCAAGTTTATTTTTAGAACTTAAGAATTCATGTTCCCCAGTTTGTATATGCGAGATGCTAGTGTTTCTTTATATATATATATATATATATATATATATATATATATATATATATATATATATATATATATATATATATATATATATACACATACACATACACATACATACACACTTATATACAATATTATATACATGTATAAAACTGTTTGAATTTCTTGAAAGAAAAATAGGAAATACTTGAAAGCTGAGACTTTGTTTTATATCAAAAGTAACCTAATCTGTCTTGTCTGTTGCTGCATTGTCAGTGTTGACTTTTTTGCTCTGCAATGTATTTTTCACTGCATGAGAACGTGTGGTGTGAGAAATTAACTAAGGGGTTGGGTCTTTGCAAAGGGTCAATTAAATTTGAATATAAATTAAAGATATGGATAAAAGCAAACCAAACTCGTAATCATGTGTAAATAAACAATCTTTGACACTGCCATTATCATCCTTAGTAGAGTTTATGAATGCATGTTGATTTGGTATTATATTGTTTTTGAGGTATGATTGAATCTGTTTTTTTCCCTTTTTTGTATCGTTACTTAATCATGGATGAGTTTCAATTGTCCAGTTTTATTGTAATGATACATTTTAATATCTGTGGACAATTGTGATTGTTTTTTGTGATAACCAGTTATTTTTTATCTCAGGTTGCCACCTTAATCTGACAAGGGGCTATGGATGATAATTAACCTGCTGGACTAACTCTGGCTTACAGTTTGACAGTTCATTAATGAGCACTGTCCCAATCAAATAAACAAAAAAACACAAGTTTCTGAACTTTATGAAAGACCATTGAAATACCTCATGTTCCTTTTCCTGCAGGACGAGGACAATGTCTCCAGGTTCTAATCCAGGTGCCTGGTCAGCTTCGCCGCCGAAGGTGATCTTCTGTCCGTGCTTCATACCTTTATCCACATGCACCTCCAGAATCTTCACTTCTTTAATTACCTTCTTCCCCTCACACTTTTTGCAGCGATCCTTCTCGCTGATCACCTCACCTGGATCATCAAGAAACCATCAGCAAACCTTCCGTATACATGAACATGCTGGCTGACATTCACAACTCTAATACTAATTGTCAGAGTAGATTCAGACTCCAGCCCCTTACCTTCACCATTACAGTCAGTGCACACTGACTGCATCTGTTGGACCATGCCAGGAGCCAGCTGTCTGATCATAATGCGCATACCACGCCCCCTGCAGGCTGTGCACTTCTGGACCGCACCAGACTTCCCGCCTTGACTGAGGAGACAGAAAAATGGTTAAGGGAATGTTTCACACTCTTTAAAAGCCTTTGTGATCAGTACAGCTCAGACTTATTTAAAACCAAGTAATTAGTGAGACTCATAAAATGCAGGATTTTATTAAACTGACTGGGTGTGGTGGGACAAAGAGAAACTGACACGCTCATTACAAAGCTCTTTCTGCCCAATTGCCATGAAAACACCCATGAAGCAAAAAAAAGAAAAAAGAAAAATCTTACTCACCCATTACAAGTGCTACACAGAACATTCTTGCTCAGCTGTAATTTGGTAGTTTTTCCATTGTACACATCTTCAAGAGACACCCTATGAAGAAAAACATGTGAGAAAACTCTTCCAGAATATTACAAGAGCATATTAAAAACTGAGATTGGAAACCCCCCAAAACCTTAAAGACATTCAAAGCTTCTTAAGAATAAGAATCTATACATGTGTTTGGCAACAATGAGGAGGAGGAAAAAGAAAAGAGGTTAATGTGACCGTCGAACAGCATTTTTACACAGATCTCTAAAAAGTGGAACCCTTGTGATTTCACTTACTTAAGGGGGTGGACCATATCTTCCCCTCTCCGCCGCCCTCCGTTCCTGCTCCGACCCTGTCCACCCATAAAGCCAAACAGACCGCCGCCGAAAATATGGGAAAAGATGTCATCCATCCCACCTCCTCCACAGCCACCTTCTCGCAGACCCTGTTCCCCATAACGGTCGTACAAATCTCTCTTCTCTGGGTTAGTTAGTACTTCATATGCAAAGCTAATCTCTTTGAACTGAAAAGAAAAAAAGATGAAATCTTTGAATAAAGGCATTATTACCGCTTTAAATGGATAGTTCACCCAAAAGTTTACCCACCCATCCAAACCCATACGACTTTTGTTCATCTTCGAAACAAGACATTTTAATGAAACCTGAGATATCTGACCATCCACTGTAAGTTCATTCCAACAAAACTTTGATGCTCCAAAAACTTCATAACGACATTGTAAAAGAAATCCATATCTAAGCAGTTTAATGAGGTTTGTTCTCACATGTCAATCAAGCACAGCTGAGTGTCTGTTTACAATATTTTGTGCTTGTATGTATGCATAGATCAACGTTTAGATGTAAATAAAAGTTTAATTTAAATCTGTTCATAATAAGCTGTAATATCTCTTCAGAAGACAGTCAGGTTTCATTAGATATATCTTCATTTGTGTTTAAGAAACAAGATAAGCTACATTAAAATAATAAATTAATAAAAATGTACTTGTGATTTAAAATACTTTAGATTTACTAAAGAGTTACCAATTTATCATTTCAACTGACCACAAATGTGTGTAAAGTTATCACATTCCCTCAACAACATACTCATTTAACAGTGTTTTAACTTTCTACATGTCTTATATTAATGTGCACTATAAGTAAAAGTATTGATAACATTACTACATAATCATTCTTACCTTGTCTCCAGCATTTGGGTTTTTGTCAGGATGATATTCCTTTGCTAATTTCCGATAAGCCTGAAATATATTCATGGTTTCAGAAGGTTAGCTTCACTTCAGAAAGCATCAACAATCCGCATTTAAACAATTCTCGTTACAAAAGGAACATGGGTAAAACGAGTTACACCTGCCTGAATATCCTAGCAAATATCTCTCGAGATTTTAGCGTATGATTTGAGAATGACTCCTAGTTTCAGTTTGTGCGTCACGTTCGGCCTTAAGTTGAACAGCACAAATTGATCGTAAAACTAAACAAACAACAACAACAAAAAAAACTAGTGAGCTTTAACTACAGACGCTTGTCATTGAATAGGTAATTACAATCAGTTTAACGAGTTTATCGGACGGAGACTGTTTTAAGCCGGAGCAGAAATCCCTCTGCGCCGAAAACATAGCATGACTAACGTTAATTGTGATAAACAACGAATAAAAAAATAACCATCGTGCGTGTCAGTTTTCATTTAGTTTGTATGAAATTAACTGTACACGTGACTTCTTTGGCATTATGACACACATGTAAAGGGAAAAGCCCAGAGTCAAGGCCTACACACCGGCCACACGGTGATCTGATGCTAACTGTGTTTTCAGCCGCTGTTACATGACGAGATACATAATGACTGCGTTTAGTGTTCAAGTCCACGGCAAAAATCAAACAGATACACAGGTAAACGGATAGATAAAGAGACAGCAGATGAGCTTGATTAAACTCTACAACAACACTCCATCTCGTCAATTTTGTCCGACGATCTGGTAACTATAGACACTAGGCCAAACTCACGTCGAGCTTTTAGCTCAGTGCTAATCCTCCTCTCTCTCTCTTCCTGATTCAAACACAGAACTTCACACTCTGAAACAACGCGAACGAACACCGAAATTAAAGACGAGACACATAAACCCGTACCTTTTTCAGCTCGTTTTCGGAGGCCGAGGGGGAGACCCCGAGAATGTCGTAAAGTTTGGTATCGGCGACGTTGGACATGGCTGTGCGGAGTGAAGGACTGCCTGCGGGAAGCGGAGAGCTGAAGAGAGACACCGGCCGGAAGCGTCAACTTTAACCTCTCCACACGCGCCTCCTCTCACAGCCCTGGCACATGTCATCATGGTGGAAATATTATAAACATCATTCATATTAACATTCAGAAACTTTATTTTGACGAAGTTTGTTTAAATAATGCAACAAAATCATTTTATAAAATATATCCAGCTAAAACTATTGCGTGTTTATTACACTTCTCCAAAATGCTGTCAAAATATGCTGCTACATGTGTAATTAATTTTGGTGACCCGATTTCTGAAATGTAAATCGGGACATGTATACCGTGGCTTCCATATACTCTTATAATTGATAATAATTATTAATATTGTAGTCCTAATTATTATAATATTTATATATGTATAATTATTGTAGTTATTGTAATCATTGTAAAACGTAATATAATGCAATAAAAATCACACTACCAAAAATAGTAAATAGCCAATGCTAAGTACAAAACAAATTATGACTTGACAAAAACACATTTCATAAAATGAAAATGAAAACATATGATAAACTGTATTTAATATATATATATATATATATATATATATATATATATATATATTTACATTTCTTTATTGTATTTAATAGTTTTTTTTCACAGTATTTTTTGTTGTTGTATGTTTGTGCTTTCAATTAGCATATTATTTTAGAACAAAGTACATTTGCTTTCAGCTCCCTCTGTTGGTACAAATTAATCACTACACGATTGCTCTGGTAACCAGCAGGATGGTCAGGCTATTTTGCAGTGAACTTGTATTGTTTTGATCTTGCTATAAAACGCGGACATTTCGGGGGCAGCAAGACACACACACACACACACACACACACACACACACACACACACACACACAACAAACTCTGGTCACCCTGTAGGCCTAAATATAATGCAGCATCAGAGCAACCAATAGTCTTATAGCCTATATATACTGCACATATTCATGACAGAGTAATTAATATTTAAATGAGCCTATCACTGGTAGATTCATACTCTAATTTATGATAGAATTTTTCATATTTTAAACATGACTTTCATAGCATTAGTTCAGCAAGTCTTTTTAATTTTGTGTTAATGCACGTAGATGTTTTTGTTCAGAAATAAAGAAGGAAAGAAAAAGAAAACAAGAAAAGAAAAACGTCTTCTTCAATATTTAAAATGTATTATATTCTAATAGTTTTTTAAATTCAATTTAAACACTAAAACCATTATGTAACCCAAAACAACCCTTGAAACACCATCTAGTTCACCCTGGTCTAGTGTGAATTTAATGTAGGCTATCTTCTCTCTTCTCCTAACAGCTGCCCTATTACAAAAATACTGGCACATCCATTGAGCTCCATGTACTTGACTTTTCGCAATAGACAGTGGGAGGAAGTAGTCAATTATGCTGAAATGAAAATGACTGTCATGGTGATTATTAAATGAACTGAAGTCATGTATTGGTCCGAGCCATCCATCCCCCTCTACCTCTACACCCTGTCCAACCCACACTCAATACGTTTCCAGCGACGGGACAATCACAGCTAATCAGGACATATTGGATATTTAATATGCATTGCAGTTTATATCAGAATGAAATGTCATTTACCCCAAATCGCCACGTGATGGCAGCAAATGACCGCAGCAGATAAACACCCGAAGTGATTTGGTTTGTGTGCCAATTCCACCAAAATTATCTACCTTTATAGGAGCCACTGCCGTGTTTTGACGGAGATTTGACTGACCAGTGCTGGATCTGGATGTACAAGAACCAGAGTAGACAACTAATAGTTTGTAACCCCATGGAGACGTAACACATAAGCACACACCTCTTTATTCTTGTTTTTTTAAAAATGTTCTTTTTTGTCTATCAATCAATAATGACTTGAATAAAATAAGGGTGCTGAGTGTATTTGGGAGGACAAAGGAACGCAAAAACGTTATCTGTCACTATGGTTACAGGAGTTATTCGAGGCTATCGTGAGTCAGAGGACAGATTTGACCCTTCACTATCTCTGCCCCCCTTGGTTGCTGTTAACTTATAATAAAATAATTAGACAGGATATTATCACATCATATGGAATGAAATGTGGCTGGATTTTTCAGGCTGGAATAAAATGTGAAATAAAGCATTTAAAAAAATAATTGTTTATTTACACAGTGATAAAACGGCAAATCACTTTAAATCAGAATTAAAGTCACCATGAAATCAAAACTGACACTTTTTATTTTTTTATTGGAACTTTGCAGTATTTATTTTAAATGATCTTTATAATACACATCATTATCATCACATCATTATTTTTTTTAATATTTAATCAAAATAACTTTCCCTCCCCCTTTCTCTGATGACGTGTTTACTGGCGTAGGGCGGGACAAGCTGCAATAGCAAACAACTCCAATCCACAAGAAGGCTTTAAAAACAACTGAAATAGTGAAATAATAGTAAAGACTTTTAATCTTTCCTTTGATATGTGGTCTATTCTGATTAGTTATATACCCCAGTCTTGTACCTTTTTTTCTTTCTTTCCATTTTTCTTGTATATTTGTTCTGTATTGTGAATGTTTCCTTCTTTGTTTATATAGTGTTCTCAATAATAATAATAATATTAATAAGATTCAACAATCTAATCAATTCCCGATGAAAAGATTATTGCAACTTCTGTTTCATGCAGACTGTAACGCTGATATCCACAGAAGACGAAGATGATGACAATAATACAAGGTTTATTTAATAAATACTAACAAGAAAGCCAACATGTGAGACAGTGTGTCAAACACAAACAATACCAGACAATGAACATAACGAAGGGAGGAACTTAAATACACAGTGATGATTAACTAAAAGACAAACAGCTGTAATGATACTGTTAGGGGCTGTTTACATGACACAGTTTTCAACTAAAAACTTTTTATGCATTTTAGCCATTCATTTAGATGACAATGGCGTTTTTGGTGCCTGAAAAAGTGCGAGGTTTTGAAAACGGTCTCTGTGTAAACAACAAAAATGCGAATCTGTGAAAACGATGACATTATGCACATGCGTATTACATCTTCAGTCTATAGTGTTTCATCTGCATCTAATGGCCTGCCAGCAGAATACAGCGTTTTAGTCATTTTCACGAATTCGTGTGAATGGGGATCGACAATGGTGTCGTCTGTACACAGAAAACTCAAAGGAAAAACTTCTCAGGTTTAAGCATATTGTTGTCGTGTAAAGCATACCATGTGTCCATGGTGACTGATGAGTGGAACAAAGAGAACTTATGTCATGAATAAAAAAAACAAACAAAGTCCATGAAAACCAACTAACTAAACATAACTGTGACACTGACTTTAATGTGTACCTTGTTTAACTCTCTAATTCTTTCAAATCACATTTTAAAAGTTGCTCTCAACATCTTGCTGTACATTTCCTAAGGATATTTTCCTGCTGTTTGTTTTCACTGCAAATGTAACCGCAACCTACAGTCGATCACAGACATGCCTGTGATATTGCCTAAATATATCTGAAGTTTACTGTCAAATATTCAAAGAGTATGGCTCTAACAATGCCAAGGTCATGGCCTGATAAAATACATGACCAAATGTGAGCTGTTTGAAAGCATATAGTCAGACTGACTTGATTTTGTCAAGTCACTATGAAGCTTCTGCCATGATTCCTCTTTCCTTGGTAAAAGAAACGTCTCTGATTGGTGGATCAGTCTTCAGGAGTATCAGTGATTGAAGGAATAGTTCACCCTAACTTTTACTCACTCACTTTCATGTTGTTCCTAACCAAGCACCATAAAGTATCATAAAATGGTCATTGTGTATTCCTAACCAAACTATGTTCTATATTTCACTATATTCCAAGCCATGTTTTGTGTGCAGAAGTTCAGTCCAGAAGGGTGTGGACCACTGTGAACTGATAAATACAAAGACAAACACATTTTCCCTTTGGAATAAAGTGTCAAGACCAATTCACGATACTATGAATAAAATTAAACCAGGAAGTAGAAAACAAATGGGGACTTTTTTCATTTTCAAAATTCATACTGACTTCAACCTCAGTGACAATCACCTTGGTTGGCCGTGGCCTCGGGGTCTCATGGAGGCCGTGACCTGCACTGCGTCTGTCTTTTTCAAGACGTACGAGGCCTTGAGTGCTCCTGCAGTCTAATTCAACATGACAGATCAGGGAGATGGACACTGGGAGAGGACTAGAGGAAAATAAGTGAACAGTAAACAAAATGACAGGGAAGATGAAAGACATGTTCTTAGTGTGTAGACGCATCCAGTAATGGCAATAATAAAATATCATTACTGGTGATCCTGGACTGACTGAAGGAAAGTAATGTAGACTCTAATGGAAATAAGATGAAATATGCATGCTGGAAGATTAGTGATTTTTGTGGTTCACAAGATGCAAAGTTACTGCTGCAGGTCATACATCAATCAAAGATACGTTAGGTGGTGTAATTTTATTAAAATGTAATTGCACATCTCTCACATCAACATCTTTACAGTTATTCATGTTATGACTAAAATGGAAGCGCAGTATAATTTGATATACAACATATACTGGTTAGAAAATATATTCCTGCTCATTTTTACTTATTTAACAACAAAAAGAATAATTTCTATACAAAAGGTGTAAGCATCATTTACAATTTCCACACTTTATCTGAAGCTTGTAATGGATTGCTTGAACCTCCAAAAATTGTATGTTTATAGGTTAAAGAACATATAACGCATGTGCTGTGGTGTTTAACGACCACTGAGACACAATGATAAGTGCACACGGGGAATTTGCTTAAAACAAAAGCTAAAAAGCAACTCTTAAAAACCAATGGCAAAATGTATAAATCAGGTCAGTGTTTGTGTATGCTGTGGTAATAGTAGCCGTCCTTGTTTATAAGCATGTTCCTCTTAACACCGTGCCTAATGCAAACACTGAATCCTGTGTCTTCCATGTAAACTTTGGTTGTTGTGCTAAGCAGCTATGACCATTCAAACTAACTAAACCAAGGGCGTAGTTTTGGTTTGAACATTGGGGGGTTGAAGTGTGAACCGTTTAGCGGGGTCTCGGCATGCTCCCTCTTGATGTTTATTTATTTGTTTGTTTGCTTATTTATTTATTTTTGCAAAATGGTCTTTTGTGGTATCATCCACACATGCAAAGTTGGTTGATACATAACTGAAATAAAATAATAGCCTAGGTAACCATTACTTGTTTACATAGGATAGGCTATATTATGTATTTTATATAATTTAAGCACCTGGAACCTCTGCAGTTTGACAGAATGTTCTACTTCAAAATGCCATGTGAAGTCAAACTAACTTTATGTAACATTTTCTATTAACCCTTTACGATAAGGTTCATTTGTTAACATTAGTTAATGTATTAACTAACATGAACTAACCTTGAGCAATACATTTGTTACAGTATTTGTTCATCTTTGTTAACGTTAGTTAAGAACAATTTAGCAAAAATTCATTCACATTGTTTGTTCATGTTAGTTCACAGTGCATTAACTAATGTTAACAAATGCAACTCTTGATTTTAATATTGTATTAGTAAATGTTGACATTAACATTAACAAAGATTAATAAATGCTGTAGAAGTGCAGTTCATAATTAGTTCATGTTAACTAATGTAGTTAACTAATGAACCTTATTGTAAAGTTTTCTTATATTGAAATTATTTTCTACTCCTTAACAGTTCACTCGGCTCTTAATGATTTTGTCTCTGTCATCTCTTGGAACATTTAAAGGGCAGTCATCAGTAGAACACATTTCACACATGGCTCTTGATTCTATCTTGTACTTGCCCTTATGAAACATACCATAGTTCTTGTAATTGTTTAACTGTAGCATTTGCTATAATAAGGCTATAATTACAGATGAGATCATTGATGGCTCCTCATTAGGCCAATGTTGACTATTTTTTTTTTTTTTTTAATAATCTATAGAATTTTGGTCCCACTTTATATTAGGTGGCCTTAACTACTATGTACTTGCATCAAAAAATAAGTACAATGTACTTATTGTGTTCATATTGTATTGCAAAACACTTTTGCTGCTATTGAGGTGGATACGGGTAAGGTTAGGGACAGGTTTGGTGGTATGGGTAGACTTAAGGGTGGGTCAAGGTGTTAGGAATGGGTCAACAGTGTAATTATAAATGTAATTACAGAAATTAATTACAGATGTAATTACATGCAGGTATTTTAAAATATAAGTACAATGTAAAAAAATGTATGTACGCAATAAGTGCATTGTATCAAATTATTAATTTAAATGTAAGTACATAGTAGTTAAGGCCACCTAATATAAAGTGGGACCGAATTTATGAAATATGAAATATGAAAAACAGCAGCCTACACATTTAGAAACTATGGCTACAACATGCCACAGTTGTAATATAAATCTATAGTGAAAAATCTATTCCCTTTTTTATTATAAATTTAGTCAAAATTTAACACTATAAATAGGCCTACAATAAAACGTGATAAATTCTAGTAAACGTGTAAGTTGGTGCAAGATTATGTTTTCTCCTCTTTTCATCAATCTTTTTAGTTTATGTGGCTGTTTTAAATCATGTTTGACTTTCTCCATAGCGTTTTAAACTGGTAAATTCAAATGGGTTGCACGTTTTATCATCAGCTTCACGATAGGAACAGCTTGCACAAATCTTATCACACTTTTGGAGCGAGCTGGTGAACGCGCAGAGTATATGGTGATTCACGCGCCACTTATGCACAATTAAATAAACTGTGATTCAGTCATATTGCACTGATAATTATTCTGTTCAACTTAGTGCTTATAAAAGCCCAGAACGTGCGGTGTATATAACTAATTAATAGCCTGACACAAACTATGCCCCTGGACAAGACATTTTGTCTCTTGGTTTGTGTAGCCCTGCCCCTGGCTATAGTTCTGATTAGCTGTGTTTACCATGTCACATGCCAGTTTTGTTTTCAGTGGAAGTCTTATCCTGTCTGGTTTAGGCACGGTGTGAATAATACCTATAACAATAACAATATTAGCATCCACACCAATGGATGATAACATTCTGTTTATTGTAAGCACGTGCTGCAGTTATGTCATGTGCTGCTTTAAATGCTTGAGCTCTTTAAAGTTGAGTGGATTCTGATTGGCAGTCTTTTTATTTTTCATCAGCAAAAAATCGTTCTGAAAGTGATTACAACAATATTATTCCTCTGTGTCATTATCATTAAAGACTTTACTATTCTCATAGAATTAGGATGCTTATTAAAACTTTATCGTTATAATTATCGATATCGTTCCTTGGTGTGAAAGGCTCTTAAGGACACAGCAGGGGAAGATGACTTCAGTTCATAATAATGACAGTCATCTTCATTTGAGTTCATAATTTGAGTTATCCACAGAATCAAATGATGCCAAATGTGAGTTAATGCTGAGCAACAACACAAAACCTACATAATGTTTATCTTTCATTTTAAATTTACATAGAATAAAATAGCCAGCCATGTCTTCTCATCTGTCTGTGTACAGTCCGTTCGCTCAGTGCTTGTCTACATGGCACTGGAGCCCGTGTATTAAAAACAGCAATGCAGGACAAAGTCGGTGGCAGTCAGGGCTCTTGTTCTCCCTCGCCATCTCAGAAGTCCATAGATATGGAACGCTGTCCCGGGTCCACCACGGTGGTGGTGGTATTGCTACTACGAGCATTGCCATGGTTACGGATGGTAATGCTCCCGCAGCCACTTCCGATGCTGCCAGCAGCCCCTCCTACGCTCCCACCCCTCACGTAGATTTCACAGGGGATCTCCTCCATCACGCGGTCCTCGATCACCTGCTCGGCGCAGTCGTGAGTCTGTTTGTATCCGTAGCAGCTCTTCTTGTAGGTGCCGGTGTTGCTGCTATTGAAGGTCTTCATGGGAGGTGGCTTGGAGAAATCGTTGTGGTAGGAGAGCTCCATTGAGCTGAGCGTGGTGCGGCTCTGCTTCATGCTGCCGCCCGAGGAGGGCTGGGCACCACAATGGTGCTCGTGGATGCATCGAGACATGGTGGAGGAGCGCCGCAGCTTATGGTAGCCGTCCAGCTCATCCGACAGCTCAGCCAGGTCTGACGACAGCTCCTTGTCGCGGAGGGAAAACAGCTCATAGTTGGGGGGATCGAAGACTTCTTGGAAGCCGCCTTTGTTGAAGACCGGCGGCCGACGGGCCACTACCTTCTTACGGGGTTGCTTCATTTGCACCAGGATGGAGATGATGAGAAGGACCAGAACCACACCAGCGGAGATGCCGATAACCGTGCCATGCGTCTTTGTGATTTGGTGAAAGAGTCCTGTGGACTTCCTTTCTGAAGTGGAGACACAAAGAGTTTTTAGTTAAACAAACTTTAAACCATAAAGAAACATAAAAGAGTCAAGAGACAAGTCAAAATCTATTTATATAGCACATTTGATGAGCAAGACCTGCAATTTACAAGCAGCAGAAGTTGACTCATTCATTCAGAGTTAGGGTTAGGCTGCCTAAAATGTGTGGACAGAAAAAATGCCACTAAATAAAATACACTACCGTTCAAAAGTTAGGGATTGGTAAGATTTTTAATATTTTTAAAAGAAGTTTCGTCTGCTCACCAAGGCTGCATTTATTTAATTAAAAATACAGTAAAAACAGTAATATTGTGAAATATTATTACAATTTAAAATAACTGTTTTCTGTTTGAATATATTTTATAAAGTAATTTATTCCTGTGATCAAAGCTGAATTTTCAGCATCATTACTCCAGTCTTCAGTGTCACATGATCCTTCAGAAATCATTCTAATATGCTGATCTGCTGCTCAAGAAACATTTATTGTGTACAATTGTACAAAATATTTGTGTACAATATTTTTTTCTTTGATGAATAGAAAGTTCAAAAGAACAGCATTTATTTGAAATATAATCTTTTGTAACATTATAAATGTCTTTACTGTCACTTTTGATCGATTTAAAGGGTTAGTTCACCCAAAAATGAAAATAATATCATTTATTACTCACCCTCACGCCGTTCCACACCCGTAAGACCTTCATTAATCTTCGGAACGCAAATTGAGATATTTTTGTTGAAATCAGATGGCTCCGTGAGGCCTGCATAGGGAGCAATGACATTTCCTCTCTCAAGATCCATAAAGGTACTAAAAACATATTTAAATCAGTTCATGTGAGTACAGTGGTTCAATATCAATATTATAAAGTGACAAGAATATTTTTGGTGCGCCAAAAAACAAAATAACGACTTATATAGTGATGGCCGATTTCAAAACACTGCTTCAGGAAGCTTCGGAGTGTTATGAATCAGTGTGTCGAATCAGCAGTTCGGAGCGCCAAAGTCACATGATTTCAGCAGTTTGACACGCGATCCGAATCATGATTCGATACACTGATTCATAACGGTCCGAAGCTTAATAAAGCAGTGTTCACTAAATAAGTCGTTATTTTGTTTTTTTGGCGCACCAAAAATATTCTTGTCTCTTTATAATTTTAATACTGAACCACTGTACTCACATGAACTGATTTAAATATGTTTTTAGTACATTAATGGATCTTGAGAGAGGAAATGTCATTGCTGGCTATGGAGGCCTCACTGAGCCATCAGATTTTAATAAAAATATCTTAATTTGTGTTCCGAAGATTAACGAAGATCTTACAGGTGTGGAACGGCATGAGGGTGAGTAATAAATGACAGAATTTTCATTTTTGGGTGAACTAACCCTTTAATGCATCCTTGCTGAATAAAAGTATTAACTTTTTTAATTTCTTTTCAAAAAAATAAAAATTCTTACTGACCCCAAACTTTTGAACGGTAGCGTATAATGTTACAAAAGCTTTGTATTTCAGATAAATGCTGTTCTTTTGAACTTTCTATTCATCAAGGAATCCTGAAAAAAAAGTACACAACTGTTTTCAACATTGACAATAATATAAAATGTTTCTTGAGCAGCAGATCAGCATATTAGAATGATTTCTGAAGGATCATGTGACACTGAAGACTGGAGTAATGATGCTGAAAATTCAGCTTTGCAACACAGAAATAAACTACATTTTAAAATATATTCAAAAAGAAAATGTTTATTTTCGACTATAATAACATTTCACAATATTTCTGTTTTACTGTATTTTTGATCAAATAAATCAGCCTTGTTGAGCAGGAGGCATTTTTTCAAAATTACTAAAAATCTTACTGATCCCAAACTTTTAATTCATAGTGTATATATTGAAAAATATTTTTTAATAATAATAAAGTTGCAACATATGATATTTTAATAAAAAAAAACAACAACATTAAATATTGTTACAAAAATACAATGGTTAATTTTATAGAAGAAGGAAAAGAAGGAGATTCGTCCCGTTCCAGGTCGTAGGTGACTGAGGAAACAGAAGCTGGTGTTTATGCAGTAACTCACCTTTGCAGTGGTTCTCATCCCAGGGGTAGACGCAGTTCTGAACGCCATTGCACACTAGTGAGTTGTTGATGCACATGTTGCTGTGACAGAAAAAGGTGCTGCTAGAGCAGGGAGCTGAAAAACAGAACAGATAAAGAAGATTAAATCTCTTAAAAACAAGGCAACAGCAGCTCTTTATTCTCATAGCAGTGCATCAGCGGCCATCTGAAGAAATGTGCTCCTCATGCCTGTGCCACAGGCTGTGTACCGGGTGTTGAGCACAACACTATAAATCTAATATAACAGCCATCACAAAGCCCATCTGGCCAAGTTGCCATGAAGCTCTTTTCTGAACGAACGCTTAGCATGCTAGTCAGAGCGGAGGGTAACAAATAATGGAAAGAGAAGGAGGGGGAGATAAGCTTGTAATTGAAGGTGAGTGCTGATCTCTGGGGATGAATCCTTCAGGCTGTGTCTGCAAACCGTGACACTCATCTCCTCATCGTGTCTCCCACTTCTAGCTGCACAGCCTCATCCCTCGGCCTCCATTTTACACCAAAACCCAACCACTACATTAGCGTCCTCCTTGCAACTGCAGTGCTAGAGCCTGAGAGGGGAGGGAAAAATCTCGTCCAGTTTATATGACTAAGTGCTTCTGACACAGGATTGAAGAGGTTGTAACTTTCATTTCCTGGCAAGTTTCGTGCTCCCACTATAGTGTGTTCATTTCCAAAAGATTTTGACATTTCTTGCCTTCCAACAATGGTCACTGATGACTACCAAAATGTACCTTACAAAATGTATCACGGTTCCACAGAAATATTAAGCAGCACAACTGTTTTCAATATTGATAATATTAAGAAAAACGTTTCTTGAGCAGTAAATCAGCATATTAGAATGATTTCACTGAAGACTGGAGTAATGATGTTGAAAATTCAGCTTTGCCATCACAGGAATGAATTACATTTTAAAATATATTACAAAAAAAAAAACAATTATTTTAAATTGTAATAATATTTCACAATATTACTGTTTTTACTGTGTATTTGTTTTGATCACATAAATGCAGCCTTGGTGAGCATAAGAGACTTCTTTCAAAAACATTTACACTGCCCGGCCAAAAAAAGTTGCTGGAATAATAAAAAGGCAAATTGACAAGAAAAATAACATGCACCTCTTGATGGAAATAACATCAACAACATTTATTTCCATCAAAAGGTGCATCATTTTTTGGTCAAGATCTTGTATTGACAATGCAAGAGTCGAGTACTCTGTAAAGCATACTCCAGCACATCCCAAAGACTTACACTGAGGTTAAGGTCAGTGCCAATTTATGTGTGAAAATGATACATCATGCACCCTCCCAACAATTCTTTCACAATTTTAACCATGGTGAATCTTGACATTGTCATCCTGGAATATGGCCATGATGTGTCTTCCTACATGGTTGTTTAAGAAATGGAAAGCTACACACTCCATCAATTAGGGTTAGAAGAACTGTTGCCAAACATATAACATGCTAGAAACATAATAATTATGATCCAATCATAGACTTAAGTTTTTGCCTATTTAAATCCAAACAGTGACTTTCTTTTTGGCCGGGCAGTGCATTTGTGGCACCTGACCTGGCTCCAAAACTCGAATTAAAGTGTATTCTGATGGTAAAAGGACAAATATATTTTGAAAAGCAGTGGAAAAGAAAAGAAAGTGTTGCTCATTGCCAAGATGGTAGTGAAGGCATTAAATGAACCAACTAATCCAAACACAACTTGGCTGTGTCAATCTATTCACAGTACAAACTTCAAATTCAACAGTACAAACACTGTGATGAATATCATTTGCATTTGCCACTGCTTTTGCGCTGTGAGCAAGATTAATATTCATATGGAGTTGACATTGAATGCTACAATTAATTCCTCTGATTATTCTGGCATTTATTAAAGCATTACAGACTAGAGCAAAAATATCTGTTTGCTCCATGGTAATTTTCCGTTTCAGCATCCAACCCTTAAATAGCCACTGTCCTGAAAAGCAATGAGGGAAAAATGTGATATTTCATCCATACCCAATATCTAATTCATGGAGTAAAGCTTCATTTAATGTTTTCTTTCTTTTCAGCAGCAGCAGATAACTTCCAATTTTCCATCATGACTGACTCATTAGCATGAGAAATGTGCAACACTATAGCTATTTGATTTCCTATGCAAAGGTTGGGCGAGTAATTGGCTTTTTGATATTACTGCTTTCTACAGAGATTACTTTAATTAACTTCACACTTTTAAATGAACAATTTTTAAATGACAAAACAGGTTAGAGTGAGTTCCCATGGATCATAGCATATTTCAGTCTATTATTCAACATCTTTATTCTGACATTTCAAGCAACATTTGTGATAAACTTACATGCTTGAAAAGAGCTTATTTCCATTTCTGCATGATAAATTTATATTGGATTAAAAGGTGGAATGTCCCTGGATATAGACTTTGAAGACTATGAGTGTTGACGGTTAACAATATTTCATCACAGCGCGTGTAACAGTTAAATTGAGATGTACAGCAGCATATTAAGTTTTTATGTTAATGGCATGTAAATCCTAATGAAATTTGGCACATTATAATCTGGGGAACTGTCCTGCTCTCTTTGTTTTTGTGCTGTTTTCATACTGCGGTTAGCAGAAGACTTGCAATCCTGGAAAGGAAGACTCTGCCTAAAGCACATTAAAAAATGAAATATAAATGATGTTTCTACCCAGCCTGCTGGCTTTACCTCCTTTTCTTTTTTTTTTTTTTTTGCTAGCTGACGTGGCACAGACTTATCCAAAGGTCACATCCATCCACACTAACTTTATAGCACCATGAAAGCCACCGATTTAGCCATGAAATATGAATATACTAATAGCGCTCACTATGATTTGTATATTGTTAGATACTCACTTTGTCTATATCTTTCTGTATTAGTTACCAATACTGTACGTCCATCCTGCTGTAATTTTAACGTTAAGAACGTCTATACTCACGATCCACAAATGAGGTGAAGAGCATGCGGAAACGGCTGAGTCTGCTGCTCTCATCGGCCCACATGCGCACGACACCCACGCCAGTATCCAGCATCACGTCATTGGCCACCGTGCTGCAGAACTTTGCTTTCAGGTTCTCAATGGCGCTGCTGCCATCATACACGGCCACAAAGTTCTTCTTGCACTCATTTGAGTGCTCCATCTGGTACTCGAGGAAGCGAAGGTATATCTGCAGGGAAGAAGCAACCTTTAAATGCATCAGCTAGATTCTGCAAAATGCTGACTCAAACAGGACAAGAAAGAATATAGCAATTTGCAAAAACGGAATTTTGAGTAGAATGGAAAATATTGCTGCATTTTACTCTGGCACAGAGTGAACTGATCTGATCTATGGGGACTGATTACCAAGAATAACAAAAAAAGCTCCTGGCTATGTTTTCTTAAAAACGAAGGCATAAAATATTCTCAAAAAAGATGCTCCTCACAACTCTAATGACTTATCTTAATGCTTTGTAATCATTCACTCTTCTGCCAAGTTCTTCAGGGATATTTTTTTAGCCTGCTAAGTGTTCCGGTCTGCTTAGTGCAGGTAAGCGTGTAATCCCAGGGCCATCTTAATGCAGTTTTCCTCCCTCAGTCTTATTCCTAGTACTTGCTGATTCGGCTCTACCGCCATTTCTGCATCATTGGCCTAATACTTGCTGTTACTGCATTGCTAATTTGAGCTCTCCTTGAAAAGTTTTCTCAGCAGAAAAAGGGTCGGGGGGCCTGATGGCCTCCTGCCTCTTGTCAGGTTTAAGGTGCTCATATATCTGCCCGTGGCAGAAGAGCAGGGTCATCTGATTTGATGAACTGTGCAAGTAAAGGAGGAGCCAAGAGGGTCACCTTGGACTGAGGAAGGGCACGAATGGTCCAGATGCAGTCCAACGCGTCTCCATTTTTGATTTTATCCTCTTCTTCCACCTGACTGGAGCGGATGACTCCATCTGAACCACTGATCTCAAACTGGCAATCTGCCGGAGGGAAAGGTTGGAAGCAAGAAAATACAGTGTAGAGAGAAATTAGGAAAAAAGAAAAAACTAAAGTGGTACTAGTAAAAAGAAAGCAAGAGGAAGCATTGACTACAAATTGGAGGCAAATAGAGGGTTTTTGAAGAAAACAGAAATGGAAAGTCTGACAAGAGACACGAGATAGGCAGCAGAGAGAGGAAGGAGTGGAGGATGTCAGTAGCAGATAGCCTGCAGCCTGCCGCAGAGAATAGAAAGCACTTCAGATGGAATTGAAGTGGGGGGTGAAAATATTGAGGGGCTTACCTGGAATTGGATTTAGCAATCCACCGACGTGCAAATGAAAATCTGGGTCTGAAATGATAAGACATATATCGCATTACCCAGATAGCACACACTGTAAATCCCATGCTCCAAACGTGCAATAAAATCCAGTTTAAGAGAGCCGAGGGTGCTGCGGTGCAAAGATCTGCCATTTGATCTAATAGGCGGAATTTAGTGTTTGTCTTATTTGACCTTAAACACACAGAACATCTGAAACTTTTAAAGCTACTGCATCTGAACAGGATCTTGCCCAGAATTTTAATGCCTAAAAATCCATTGAATCAAGAAGAATTGGTATCACTTTACAATATGGTTTCTTTAGTTAACATTAGTTAACTACTTAACAATACTTACAAAACCTTTTATTAATCTTAGTTAATGTTAATTTCAACATTTACTAATACATTATTAAAATCAAAAGTTGTATTTGTTAACATTAGTTAATGCACTGTGAACAAACATGAACAAACAATGAACGACAGTATTTTTATTAACTGACAATAACAAAGATTAACAAATACTGTAACAAATGTATGTTCATTGTTAGTTCATGTTAGTTAATACATTAACTAATGTTAACAAATGAGACCTTATTGTTACTGAAGTATTTGTATTTAAGTATAAGACAGCATAATAAAAGCAAGCTTGCATTAATATTTCCTACAGTGAAAACATATTAACCTAAAATATGAACTTCATGTAATATAATCTCTAAATTAATAGATTTTATTCAAGAAAAAAAAAGAAAAGAAAAAGAAAATCAATGAATCAACCTAAACATTAGATTACACCAACAACAGAAATTTTAAGGGTTAGATCAGGTAGAAATAGCTCCTTATAGCAACAATTGCAGGTTTCCACATTTTTTCTGTGTATAATAGTGGCTATAAATGAAAAAAAAAATAGTTATCCGAAGTTGGCCATTGAAAATTATCACAAGCTTGATTGTTGTGAAATCTAATTTACATGAGGAGGATGATCACATTTATATCTGAAGGTAATTAACCTGCATGGAACGGACTCTAAATCACAAAGTGCCGCATGTACTGAATACAAAATCCTGTTTGTGTATTTATCACTGCGTGTAGAACATACATCAAGTCCGACAGACAAATAAACAATGCTGCAGTGTGAAACAGGCCTAAGAAGTGACGAGCAAGGACTCTTTACAAGGTCCAGAGCATAAAGACTATCTATTTAAATTCAGAATGCATTTATGAATTCAGTTATCAACCTCAAATACAGAAAACGTCTTGCTTTCACTGTCTGGGTTGGTGAATGTGATTTCACCAAGTAGAACATGTTCCTGGATCAACATCCTTGTTGATCTCGGAACAACATTCCAATCAACCAATCAGATTTGAGGGATAAGTTTACAGTTAATGTGAAGTATGCTCACAACAAATCTTAGGGGCTTCTACACCATTCTTATTCACCTATCATTTCCCTCTGATTTAAGGTATACGTTATAAATATGGTTAGGTTTAGGGGTAGGGATAGGGTTAGGACTATATGGGATGTTGTTCCAGGATCAACAAACGATGCTTGATCCAGGAACAAGTCTTACTTGGCAAAATCACATTTCGAATGTCAGGGTTACCTGCTATAAAAGTGTATTTGACACGAAAGCCTAAGCCTTCAAGCTCCTCGTCACTGGTGAATTTGATCCACATGAAGCGGCCCGTGGAGGTGACCACACCGGGACTCTTTGGCCCACAGAAGCGATCAATAAGAGGGGAGAAACCGAAGGGACCATCCCTTATCTCAATGTGGTCGAAGCGGCACTCGAAGGATGGCTCGATATAGTACGTTTTGTCAAAGGCCAGCTGAATTCTCTGCCGAGGGAGAGCTGCAGGAGAGAGAGAGAGTCGAGAATGAAAGAGCAAACATTATATTTAGTTTATAACTGTAGAGTATGTGACACTGTAAGCTGTGCTGGAGGAACCTATTTTTTATTCCCGACAATTAGAAACACAATATTACTACATTATACAATTATAATAATCCACCAATCAAGCACAGCCACACACAGGAAATATTTATCAAAATGAACAACACAGATGTCACATCCACGTTATATCCAGTGCCCACATTATAAACAGACAGTCTACTACAAATGAAGATAAACACTCTTTCATAACCCTGTTGAAAGAATTTGATAGACCATTATATTGCAATGCACATTTCATTTGAATTAATTTTGATTTATTAAGACAAATACAGAAATGTCCACAGTAATCTATTAATCTAATTTATGATGTACAATAAATGCACAAACATGTAGTACAATGAAACAACCACTATCCGCTAACTCAATTTGAATTTAGGTCACCTGCTTGAGGCACAACAACCATAATCATATCAGTCTCTAAAACAAATAACCAATGTCACTGCTGATTTAGGTTTGTTCAGCTGTATTTGCAGCAGCTTGCATTAAAACTACAGACTCTGCAGAATCTACAGTCATTTATCAAGGAAAAAAAAAGCTCCTTTCTGTTCTGCATATAAAGGCATATAAATATGCATAGGATTATTACTATCCATTCAGTTAAATAAGTTACTAGGGTGAATTAAGATAATGTGGGCCATTGGGTAATGTGGAAGCTTAACTAAGCTCTGACTAAACAATGTAAATTTTTTCTACATCAAATCAAGTGGTTGTTAAAATGTTCATACTCTAGTTAATTTTTCTTATTTGTTGGTCTGAAGTGAAAGCAAGATGCATAGGTCAAAAGTGTTGAAAGTTGAAATCCAGCCGATAGTAGCTATATTTATTTATTCTACAAAAACAAAAAACAATGCAATAAATACATTTACACTGATCTCACATAAAAAAAAAAAATTTTCTTCAAAAGACACCGATTTTGAATATATTTACTTCGTCCACAGGGGGCGCTCTTGCACTGCTGGAAATACTGTTACGCCAGTACAAAATTGTGTTATTCACACTTGTTTAGTTATACCGAGATGCACTAGCAGATATGTTGTTAAGATAATATAATTAGTGGTGGATATACCATAATAATAATAAAGAGAAGAGAAGTTCCTAGAGGCAAAATATAACACTCCCATATAAGTAAACATTGTTAACTTGAGGGAGACCTCAATCATGCTGTCATTAACAGTTCCTGTCAAACTGACAACTAACAGCTGACGAATAGCTGGAAAAATGTCTTTCATTTGCTTTTAGGGAGGTTACCTTCTAGGATGTACACACACTCCTTGTTGGGTGGATAGGAGTTAGGATAGTTTGGAGATGTAAACAGCCCTCCATTGATATTCCGGGTCCACTGGCCGCACTGCTCAGCGTTTGACAGAGATTCACCTGCATTCTGCGTCTCTGTGAGAAAACATTAATTAAAAGGGGATATACAGGAAACAGGAACTAAATACAGCTAAGATTAGCATTTTACTAAAGCAGTGTGAAGAGACTGAGTCAGTATTTTGCAGATGGTAACAGTTCACTGTCATCAACATTTGCTTGAATGGTCACTGACCATAAAGTTGGATACTGATTTGACTAAGAATTCTTACATATTTATTTTAAGCTTCCAAAGAAAGATTTTGACAAAAACAAATATTTATCACTAGTCTGATGAAAGGAAGCATTTGTTTTGCAATTTTTAATGAGTTTAAACATTCTACATTTACTGGTCAGTTTATCCACAAACTGCTAAGAAACTAAAAGCAAAATGAGCTGCACAGGAAACCTCTGCAAGCCCAGTGCAAAAATGTGTACAGATAGGACTGTCACAGTTCAGATATGAGAGTGATAATGTGTGAGTCATACCTTTAATTTTCTGCGCCAGGGCAAATCCCTCTTCTATTACAATGAGGAGAACCCAAGCTGGAAACAAGAGTGAGCAAGAGCATGTCAAATGTTAGCAGACAAAAATAGGCATGTGACATCACATATAACCACAATTATGTCCTTCTTCTGACACTATACTCTGGACACCCATATACAAGACTGGGAAATACTGTATCAGTACTGCAAAACAACCATACCAGATATGACTCCTGAAGCATTTTGCTGTTGGGCCAGTAAACTCAGATTCAGACAAATCTTATGTTGGTGAGAAGAACCTTAAAAACTACACCGCAGAATCTATAAATCTTATTTGACTGATCCAGTCTTGTCTCTCTCTGTCTGAAAACGACTGCCCACAGCCAGCAGTGATTCATTGTGCAGGCTGTTTGTGGAGGCAAAGGCCAGGGGCGATGTGGGCACAAAAACATGAGCACATTGATCACTCAAAACTCCTCTATTATTCTCCAAGCCTCGCATCAGGATAGGAATAAATCTAGCAGACTGATCAATCGTTTAAGATCCTTGTCATGTCATAACACATCATGGACTTGACGCTTATCTCTGACATGAGTCCAGATGGTCAAAGAATCCCTGCCTCAAAAATGTATAATTAAGTGACAAAGTATCACGCACAGTCAGATTGTTGATTTAATTATGATGCAATATTAATTTATTTCCTTCTGGATTTTGTGAGCATTAATTATCTACACAGCAGATAATTAATTAACAACTATGTGCTTATAGTTGTTGGTCACTGAATTCAAATTGAGAACGCAGGAAAACCCATCACTTTCAGGCCATTCATTCAGTATAATGAGATAAACCTGAAGACAGCCACAAGGGCATTATGTCAAGAACGGAGTGCCTCAGCTTTCATCCTGCTACACATTTTACAGTCAGTGTACAAATGAAATCAAATGGACCCTTTTCACATTTCCAGGGTCCACATTTCTCATTAGCGAATGTTGTCATATCTGGGTAAACTTCTACTTGTGAATGGGAGAACACATCAAATATATACAAAAAAAGCCATTACAGCATTTCCACAACTTCTTTCAAAAGAAGAAAAAATAAATAAATAAATAAATAAAGAGAGATTATGGCAGTCAGAAGGAAGATGTCAAATTTACAGTCACCTCCACAGCAATCTATTAGAAACACCCTTATAGCACACAGTGTTAACCAGTTTTAGTTTTTGTAATTTAATGGTAATATAACAAGTATAGCATTATAAATGTCAATTTTTTTTAATGAAAATATATTTTGAGAAAAACTTTGTTAGATGTACAATGTTAATAACAACGTCAAAGTCTGTGAAAGGGGTCCATAACTTTCTGATATTCATTTTAAAGGGAGCAGTCTGTTTGAGAGGTTTGTCTTGCGCAATCAGAATCGTCTTTTGGCACCCCAGCATCGTTTGATGATCGTCAGCTAAAGACATTGTAATCAAAACATTTTTTTGTGATATATATGTGATGTGTAAATCTATAATAAATTATAAATCTATAATAAAGTAAAAAAAGCAATGACAGTAGTCTACTTATGTCAATGCACTGTCCGATACTGCGCTAAGGAATTTGTTGCTATGGTAACCAGGTACACACGACATCTGACATCTGAGTGTTTCGAAGGCTGCACACACCGGAGATGGCAACTGTCGACTGCATACGCCATTGAAACTGTCGCATTTCAGAAACGTAACCATTACATAGCAACCATTACATTGTTGGCACAATTCTGGAATTTCTAACTTTGATACGATACCTTGAAAACACCTGGAAAAACATCTGCCATATAGATATTTTTAATATTATCCCAATTGTTTTTGTTTAACCACTGAAAATCTTGTCAATCAATATTTTCATGCTTCAAAAAGTATGACACGTAACAGTAATCCATATGAATTGAGTGGTTTAATCCAAGTCTTCTGAAGGGACACGATCACTTTATATGATGAACAGACTTTATTTGGGCTTTTGATAACATATAACATTGATCAATTACCATTACAATTATCTCACTTAAATGTTGGCTCACTCAGTGTATTTGTGTTTTTACAATGGGGTAATTTTGTTGCAATAGCTCACACACAGCACAAGGAAGCTTGATTTCAAACTTTGAACTTAATTTATATATATAAAACAAGTAAACAATCAGTAATAAAAGGAGAAAAAATTAATTACAAGTAGGCTAGTAGCAAAAATAAATATAATAGAATGAAGATACAAATGAAATAAACAGTTCTTTAAGTTTTTCAGTTAGGTCTAACAGTAGTATTCAGGTTAAAATACTACAGAAATGGAATAAAGTAAACAATCGTCCCCTTGGAATTATAAGGTTCTATCTGCATTCTGAGCAGTTTTGAATTTTGAGCTTCAAAGATTTTGCATTCCATTTGACTGTGTAGGCAGAACCTTTTTGTTTTTTAAATAAGTTCCAAAATGTACACAACTTAAAAAAAAAACATCACATAATGTAAATAAGTTGTCAAAGATAAGAATATGTGAATAACTCAATTTTGACAAAAATGTCAGATAGAACCTTATAATTCCCAGGGAACAAAATGTAAAATAACACTGGATAGTCTTCATTGCAAGAAACAAAAACAAACAAATTTAATACAGATTAATTCTTACAATTAAAGCTACAAAAGTTCAGTCAAGAGCAGGAAATGATTGTCTTTGTCTTTTGTTCTTTGATTAACATTAATGACACAGATGGGAGCAGGTTTATAGACCGCTGTCACTTTAAGAGCAAGCGCACGGATCTAAGGCTATACGTTCAGTTCAGACTGTCAGTCCAAATCCGTTTTTTGTACATATCCGATCGAAATCCGATCAGATTTAGCAAGTGTGAACGGCCAAATATCACATGAAATGTGATTTTAAAAAAATCAGTTTCAAGCTACATTCATATGTGGTCCAAAATCCTATTCAAATTGCATTTCTGGAAATCCATTTCAGTCTGACTGCTCTGATTGGATTTCACGTGGTTTATGTGAATTTCTTACGCCACGTAAAATGTAAATATCAGACGTAAGAAACATGTTGAAAGTGGCTGCAAGGTTGTGTTGTTGCAAAGTGCCAGTCCAGCGCAGCGGCTACACATTTCCATGTGTTAAATAAGACAACATCTGTATTACAATCCACTCCATGTTGCGGTTTTTGTTGTACCAACATGATGTACCACCGCAACATTATTGCCATAGAAACCAATGTAGATATTCCAAAAAACAACACACAGAACGGATCTGAACAGTTGCGATACACAATCATCAAAAATTTTAGATCAGATTCCAATCAGATACACAAATAATCAGATTTGGACTGACAGTATGAACGTAGCCTAATATACAGACATGTTTTCTTTCTCAACTGTTTACGTTCACTAAAGGCATAACCGACTGCGTTAAAGTGAATACTCGCCAAGACAGGCATTTTGACATCATTTTGTGTGTATTTGATTGTTTAAGCGCAATAATCCATGAAAAAGAAGTCAATTTGATACTCGCGACTCGTGAGCTGTTTGAAAGAATGTGTGCGTGCTCTGGGTGTTGCCGCGAAACTTGGGGAAATTAGTAAAATTATGCTGAAATTTGGGCCCTGTAACACCAATACTATTCAAATGGAGCGAACGAGATGAGTGACAGGAGGCGGGTGTGTCATCTTGCTCAGAGAGAGCGATAAAGTGCGGCAGGTATACCGTATCGGTGCATCGATACTGCAGGAAATGAGCATTGGAATCGTTTCAGATATTTCTTCGATATGTATCGATGAAAAATCGATATTTTTGATAACACTTTTGCAAAGTAAGAAAGAAACTACAGTAATTTACGTCACACCAGGAATAACTGTACATTTTATAATGGTTACTGTTCTGAAATGCGTCTCGACGACAAATACGACCTCCGGAGGGCGCAGCCTTCAAAATGAACGAAAACTTTACTAGGCTACTTTTGTGGTTACTGAAACCTTGTTTGAAAACACTGATGAAATATATATTTATTGTAAATAAATATGCACGAGCATTTTTCATCAGTATCGGACGGAACACTTATTATTTATAACTTGATGATAGCCAATATATAGCCAACTGTGCTAGAGGTGCCAAAAGACAATTTCTACTACTTTCTACAGAACTCAATATCATCGTAGATTCATTTGCTAACAATAAATTGCACTTTTGGCGAAGAGAAGTCAAACACGACAGTCTCCGTCTGATAAAACACGCCGCTCACGCTAAAGGCAGAACCGTATGTTTCATAAGAGATCAAGAGATCATGTCAGACAAACACACACATGAATGAATGATGAACGGAAGAGCTCCTTTGGGATTATCTTATGTGATGAATATTAAAAGATCAACAAGGAATATTTTTAATTAGCACACAGCTTATAAACGCAGAAAATGCATAATGAATGTTTTAGAGCTTAAATCGAGTTTTGTCCTCAAAATGAGGATTGCAATAGTCCACATAGGAATCTTATCATAGGATCCGATTTTCTGCATGAAATATCTTGTGTGCTGTCTGGTTTCAAATGAACGCACATCTGGGATGAGCCCCACGGGATGAAGTGGTAAAATGTTATGATAGGCCTATAGCCTATTTGTGTCTATACAAACACCAAAACAGATCTCTCCATGAAGGGGAACTTTATTCTTGCGTCATTATAACTTTATTCTGTCACTAGTCAAACAGATTCAGCTATTTTCCACTAAGCATGTGAACTATTAATGTAATTTTAATTACTGTAGCCTATTCCACAGTTAATTAAAGGTAGGTGACAAGATTTACCCGCCGCATATCACTTAAGACTATAAATACCCCGAACTAATTACTCATACTTATGCTAAGTACTGCATTTCTTAACAGATACTGACTTTATTTATTACTGATTCAGTTTGTAATTTAAACTTTCTCCAAGGCCACATTCAAATAATAATAGCCTAATAAAAAATTATAAAATAAAATAAACAGTTGGATTATTTGACAGACGCATCTCGCTATCAGCAAAAACAGTATACAGTGTTAATGCAGAATCAACAATTATTTGTTTGTAATTCAATTCTAGAGCAGTTGAGAGCAAATTAATTTAGGTTAGTGTGAAATTGGCCATCATCATTTTGCATATTCATATATATCAATTTTGAAGACTTAGACATTTTACATGACACTGTTCATATTGCCTTGTGGTTGCAAAAATGATAGTAGTGAACAACATGTTGCCATTCTGAAGAATTCCTGTATAACTATTTATAATGCTAAAATAATTATAGTGATTTGAATATTTATATTTATTTGTAATGTATAACATGAACGCTGCCATACAAAGCGTTACCTCGTGTGTGTGTGTGTGTGTGTATGTATATATATATATATATATATATATATATATATATATATATATATATATATATAATTTCTCTTTTCTTCAGTGGTCTGACTAATAAGCAAATTGGGAGTTAATGAAAATGGATTTCAATACTTTCCCCAATATACATTTACTTAAAGCTCGTCGAGGGTCATGAAGGCTGGGCAGCAGCTCGTGCTCCAGCTGTGGCACGCGGGAGCTGTCACTTCAGCACTCTCGCGCCGCTTCTGCAAATGCCACGCGCTCACGCAGCGAACTTGCAAGAGATGCTGCAGAAATCGAATGCAACTCGCCTTCTGTTGTGTTACAATACAGCTTTTAAGGTGCAAATTACATTTTTGATGGCTAACAATGACAAAAAACATTTCCTGTCATACAAATGACCAATAGTTTAATGAATACGAAGCAAATAACGCATAGGGGAATTGATTAGCCAGATTTCCTTTGACAGACGCTATATTGCTAATAAACAAAAGCACACCTGTAGGTGGCGACGCGATTTATGTTTAGCCCTGAAAAAACTTGTTAGACACGGCTCTATATTGTGAACGTTGAGCTGCATTTGTTGCAGAAACGGCCGTTTAGTACCAAACCGCGCTGTGTGGACAGACACGGAAAAAATAAACGTTAAACTCACCTCTGTGCATTTCCTCTAGCTGTGAATTACCGCTGCGTCCGCCTTCGTGAGCTCTGTAGGCGAGCTTTATCTCTCCATTTTACCAGACCTACAAATCCCAACTTTTCTTCGATCTCGTTAATCCCATTCCTCAAGCTGTAAAGAAACCACAGTATTCCTTACGAAGAACGCGCACCTCGAGTCTGCCTGACAAGTTGTAAATGAGTTTATAATCCTGTTGAGAAATGTGCTTTGTAAATCCACATGCAGTGTACTGCCATTCAAATACGCGTCGCGGAGACTCCGGGGAGAGAAACGGGTCTGTGAGAGTCTCGGGCTGAACTGAGGTGATTGCACTAAACGAGGCTCATTTGAGCTTCGGGCGCTGCTCGCTTGAATGAGCAGCATGTACGCATGCGCAGTTAATGAGAGTAAGGCGCGGAGAGCGCGGTCAAGTTAAGGTGACGTGATTCGCCACGACCGCAGCATCCTAGAGTATTGATTTATTCTTTATTGAAGAGTTGGGTAATTTACTGTAATGCAGTCTGCTTTTTGACTGAGACGGTTTAGATACACAACGGCCCTCAGTCACGACTTTATTTAAATCATTTGACGACTGTCGTCTCATTACACAAACAGTCCTCCATGAACGTATGAACCAGCCATGTGAATACAAACGCAGTTTTTTTCCCTCTGGGTACAAGACGTGATTAATTCATTGCCGATGAATCATCTGCTAGTATCTTCTGGAG
Organism: Hypophthalmichthys molitrix; assembly: GCA_037950675.1. Lineage (NCBI taxonomy): Eukaryota > Metazoa > Chordata > Actinopteri > Cypriniformes > Xenocyprididae > Hypophthalmichthys > Hypophthalmichthys molitrix. The sequence continues at coordinate 19,962,588 of CM075498.1, forward strand.
ATGTATCAAACAAAAACAAGTTGAGGCGAACACAAAGGTAATAAAGAATTTGGTCATGTTTATTTTCAATACAACATTAAACTGACAAACAGCATTTCAACGCAACCAAAACATATTGAGAGTGATTAATTAATTAAAACAGAGCACAGATGCACAACCTGTTAGGACCAATATGGACTGACCAGAAACAATTAGCAAAAACCATCTGCATGAACTGTATGCTATTTAACATGCAAGTCTAGTATACAGCTGTATTATTGGTGGTTTGACAACTGATTTTGCCTTTAGAAGTGAAACTGCTCAATTAATGTGCATATAGTGCACCATAACACCACCATATAAAGGTAAAAGAGATTAGCATATAAATTAATACATTGATCAGAGCACCTGTCATATATATACAGCTAAAAACAAAACCCTTTACACTAAACATTCTTCAGCAGCACATAATTACAATACAGTGTTTTAAAAAATAGGTATAAGAAATAAATAAAACCACTTAGAAATCAAGGAAAAATACCTAAAGGCATCAGTGACAATGGAAAAACAACCCAGAGTTTAAGTACTGATAACTGTGCCTAACAATCAGAAAGGCGGACACAGTAGGAATTACTAGAATGCAAAATGAAGACAGAACATGCAGAAACAGAGCGACCTGCTTTATGTTGACTATGGACAATTAGGGTCGGGGACTTTCTATAGAATGTTTACATCCAATGGCATGTTAATGAATTGAAACAAACGTTGGGGAATCATTTGGAAGTGGTTGGGACTGAGTGTTGATAGCTAAAGCAATACTTTATTGTAATAGAGTGATGCAGTTTTTAATAACTTAGTTTTGTTGGTTCCATACATCAAAATGCCTAATAAAATTAGTTTACAGAACACACTTTTGTTGATGTAGCGCTTAGATTCAAAGCGTTTATTTTTTTTAAAGGGAATTAAGTGAAGTGAAAACAACTATCACACAGTCACATCCATTCCATACACATAAAGGCAGACAACTAATTAAGTCCTTCAAAAACAGTTCTGTTTCTGCCCACTTGACATTTACCTGTTACTTTAACAATACAAAGAAATGCCAATATGCCAAAACAAAGTACAGAAAATGGCACCAAACACTTCTTCTTAATGTGCAAACATCATTATGCGTTTAGAATCATGTAAACAAACTTGACAGAGACATACCTTTTCTCTTCAGATGTCAACAGATCTACAGAGGCACATCACTGCTCAAACCATTCATATTTTGATAGATTCCTCTGATTTCAGACATTATTAAATGCATAAAAATGCTCCAGTGTGAAAAAAAAAAAAAAAATGAAAATAAATTATTAAATAAACCACTGAAATGAAAGCAGACCCGATCTTCTCAGTGTTTACCCATAATGCTCACATGGCATCAAAATGAAAGCGATGGGCCTCCTGTCTCTTCTCTCGGTCATCTGCTTTCTGTAAGACACAAACATTCAAAGGTTGATACATTCTGTAACTTCACGGTCTTGATAGCAGGCTGGAGAAGCTGGGTCTCGCACGTTAACCTTGCCAGTGAGTTAAACCAAGCACAATACAATGGTGTTTGATACATTGGGAGAGGAAAGGACAGACACAATAAGAGAGAGACAGACAGAGAACTCATTACACACACAATGGCACACTTTACCATGGCGATATACCTCTGTGTGCGATCACAGATAGAGCAACACCAGACACTTGCTGCCCGAGACTGATAATAACACACACTGCCAAACCTGGAGAGCGAGCCTGTGTGTGTGTGTGCTCACTGATTATCCTGTCTCAGTGATGGTAAAAAACGACGTCTATTCTCAGCTTGTATGAGTGACTCACACACAAGGTCCCTCTGTGAGGCACTTGTAAATTGGCTCTCCTGTTCTATAAGGGTCACTTGGGTGTATTTTTAGCTCCAGGTGTGTCGTTTTCCCCCTAGTAACTGCAGAAAGCACATCGGTCATAACCAAAATGGCAAATCAGTTAAAGTAAAAAAAAAAAAGTAATGTGCCAGTCTGCCAGACAGATATAAGGAGGTATTACTTTCTTTTTCAAAAGGACTTTAAATCTCACAGACCGTGCAAAAAGAGCCGGAGGCTTTGAATGAGCACTGTCAAGCCTTACGTTATCTGCTCAGGAGCGTCTAGATGATATCTATTTGCAAGATATACTGCTATAATTTTTTTACATGATATGGTGGTGAGTCACATCAACATCACTATTTGCTGGCTTTCATTGGTGTAATTGAGGGTTGTAACGCAAATGATGATCTGAGATATACACCTGTGAACTCATCCTCATTTCAGGTCCATTTAAGTATGTTCAGTGAGTCATAGGCCAGTCACAGACTCATTGATTACTCTGTCATGAGTGCTCGACTTAATTACATAGTGATAAAAAATAGCCCATGTGCTCCTTCAAGCTCAGGATTACTAAAGAACAAGACTTGCAGTTGTAGCATGTCTGACCATTTTAGTTCTTCCAGAAGCATTGTATATCCCCTTACCTGTCACCCCCCCCCCCCCCAAGTGGGGCATAAATGACATACCCAAAATTAAATGGTTGCTGCACATATGTCTGAATAGACACATAACCAACATATATTTAGAAAGCCAACACTTGAGAGTTTACAGTTCAAGACTCAGAATTACTTAGACTGTTATTAATATGGAGATGTATAAGCTCAAACATAAAAACAAAAATAAAAAATATTAAGGGGGGGGGGTGCAATGCTATTTCATGCATTCTGACTTATTTACACTGTTGAAGAGTTGGATTCTCATGCTAAACATGGCCAATGTTTCAAAACACGAGTTGGACGTATGACAGAGTATTTCTGTGCCAAATGACTACTTCCAGTTTCGGTACAGGTTTCGGGAAGTTTTTTTCTAGTATGGCCCTTTATCACGTAATAAAGGGAGGAATTCCTTGTATAGACACTTTTCCCTGACAAGCGTGCGCACACACATCACCCAGAGCAAGAGCAAGAGCACGCCCATCAACGCGTTTCGTTCGGGATTAGGAAGCCGAGAGATTTTTCAACAATGGCTGTGTCCCAATTCAAGGGCTGCACCCTTTTGAAGGCTGCATACATCATCGAGGCAGTCTCATTTAAGAAAAATAACCGTTAGATTGCAATGTAAGAAAGAAATTACGGTATTTTACACCTCACAATGAATATCAGTCAATTTTATTACGGTTACTTTTCTTAAATATGACATCCTTGATGAAGTATTCAGCCTTCAAATGCGATCTCCGAAGGACGCAGCCTCTGAAATGAGATGCAGCTCCTGTCACCAAAGGAGTGTGTTTTTGGTTGTGAGGGAAAGTTTACCCTTTTCAGCTTCCCAAAGAACCCAGCGTTAAGGGAACAGAGGATGAAGTTTGTTTTTCCGGGGCAGCAACGGAGTTGTGCACGTATGTTTGTTTGTTCCCGGGATTTCGGTGATGAATACTTTGTAAACAAGTCCCAGTTCGGAGCTGGATTTGGAGATCGCGGGTGGTGAGTAAAGCTGCATCAGATGTCTGTGTTTTGTTGGCAATCGGCACGCAAGTGCATATAATGTAAACAACACGAACGCTTTTGTTCCCTTTGTATTTATAATGATGTCGCGGCTAGCAGACATCTCTACACAGAAGCTGCGTGCTCGTGACTCTTTAGCTCCTCCCACAGCACTGATGGCAGGCGCGCCTCCAGGAGCTCGGCTTTTTCTGGAAAGACTCGGTTTAGCGTATCCATCTTTTATAAATATGACAAAACTAAAGACTTTTCGGAGATATGAAGGATGCACTGTTACTCTATATGTACTCAAGATTAACATGAGATTGGCAGAAACTGGGTGATACCCCCCTTTTAAGAATATATTTCTAAATGTACAAAAGTGTGGTCATGCTTCATTTCAAATATGAGGATGTTATTTTCTAAAATTATGCATTTTATGTGAGACCATGTCATGTGAGTTTTTAGAGAAGGCTGATTAGATGCTAATCATTATGTTATTGCACTGTAAAAACATACAGCAGTCTTCTAACTGCTCAATTCATGCTCTATTGTTTTCACTCAATGAACCTTTCACACGTCTGTCATGAATGAGACTTAATCTTTATTATTCTTTTATAGTTATTCTTTTGTTTGTATTCAGCCATTATAGCCTATTCTGGCATTATGGCTTGCCCATCAACACCACATTCATCCCACTTTACATTAATCCACCTATTATCTGAGGTCTTTCTAGCAAACAAACAAAAAAAGCATATTCTTGGGACCTTATGTGAAATATTTTGTCATACTCTGTATGACAAAATATTTTGCAAACATGTCATAATAAATCTATATTTCTCCAAACAGGCACACTAAGAGGCCTGTCAGACGCTGTTCAGTGAAGCTATGTGAACATCATAAACAGTGGTCAAATACTGAAGCTGGAGTCCTTAATCTTTCTAATGATACTCAGTTTGTCCAGATCAAGAAAGTGTGTGATGTTTTAAAGTGCAGTGAATGTTGAACAACAATAATCTGGGGCTGTCGAAGATCCTTGACCATAAAGGGGATATGTAATAGTAATGGTCTTTGTCAGATCAGCCGCCAGCAATTTAATGCAACCTTAACTTGTTTTTCACAGGCACAGTACCAATGGAAAGTTCATTGCTTCCACACACTTTTTTCCACAAGACACTTTTGTATTATGTTGTGTTATTTGTTGTTGCAGAAATGCAACTTGAATTTCTCCGTGACACATTCGGTTTGACGTGCTCTCCAACTTTCCAAGCACACATCAAGGCGCTGACAAGCTAGCACATATACATGTGTTTATATATACATACACAGGTACTGATGGAGCCATAGGCAACATATAGTACAGCATCTATATACTGACAGGCCGACATTCACATGACCCGCACACATACACAGTCTCCTGCGTCAAAGATTAGATGCAGTCATGTTGCCTGTCATGCATTTTCATACAGACCTCAAAATCATATTCTCCTTTTATTATTCAATAGACAGATCAATATTACACCATATATTCAATTAAATTCCAGAGCCTGCTCTGCTGTACTCTTGACAAATACTGGTAATATGGTTTTGTTTTGAATAAGGATATTAAAGTTGGCATGAAATGTGTTTTTTTTTTTTTTATCATAACTGGATCTTCTGGTGAAATGACTTCTCTCTGGTGACACATGCCAGACTTCTCCAATCATTTTGTCTGTACAAACCCGCATAAATTGGATAGATCTAAAAGGTTAGTTCACCCAAAAATGAAATTTCTGTCATTATTTACTCACCCTCATGTCGTTCCATACCCTTAAGTCCTTTGTTCATCTTCAGAACACAAATTAAGATATTTTGGTGAAATCCGAGAGGTTTTTTTTTTTTTTTTATCTCCCATAGAAAGCAATGAAATTACCACATACAAGGTCCAGAGAAGTAGTAAAGACATGGTTAAAATAGTCAACGTGATTACAGTGGTTCAACCTTAATGTTATGAAGCAACGAGAATACTTTTGTGCGCAAAAACAAAACAAAAATAACAAATTTATTCAACAATTTAATCTCTACCCTGTCATTCTCTTACGTTGAAGACACATTGCAGAGCTTTCATGTTCAATGTCAGAACACCGACTCAGAATAAAGTCGATATTTTTGTTTTGTTTTTGCGCACAAAAGTATTCTCGTCTCTTCATAACATTAAGGTTGAACCACTGTAATCACGTTGACTATTTTAACCATGTCTTTACTATTTCTCTGGACCTTGAATGTTGTAATTTTGTTGCTTTCTATGGGAGATAAAAAACCTCTTGGATTTCATCAAAAATATCTTAATTTGTGTTCTGAAGATGAACGAAGGTCTTGTGGGTTTGAAATGACATGAGGGGGAGTAATTAATGTAAGAAATTTCATTTTTGGGTGAACTAACCCTTTAAGTCTCCACTCCACATATATTTTCTTTTTTCAATCACCAGCTTCACTTGGATGTACATCATAATATGGAAAAATAGATCTGTTTGCTGCTTGCTTCTTTAAAATTTTGGGTGATACCAATAAGTCATGTCTCAATGCATAAGCATTGATGCTTATTTCATGTTATGGCCGATAACTGATATTTAATTTAAATTTATGGCTAATATTAAAATGTATGCTATTTATATTAATTTGTCTAAATAATTAAATTAATTGAAAAAAAATAATAATTTAAATTGAATTTAGACATGAAACGTTCATTTAGAGATTTGCTAAAGATCACATTAATTAATAGTATTATTAAAGCATTAGTGTTAATAAAGAATTAAGTTCAAGTGTTTATGGTTTGCTTATGGTTTCCTGTTTCCTTTGTTCTCATTTTCCTGCCACTTGTTTGTCACCATGGTTATTGATATAACGATCAAACCTGTTTGTATTATGTTTATTATCCCTGTGTATTTAAGTCCCTCAGTTTAGTTCATTCATTTATGAGGTATTGTTTGTGCTAAGCACTGTTTCGTAGACTCTCGCCTACGAGTGGATTCTGTACCTGAGTGGATTCTGTTTAATAAATTTATCTTTGATTTTGATTCTGGACCATCTTCATCTTCATTGGACATTAAGATGTTACAGCGGCAAAGTATATAAATATAAAAACAGAGAAAATAAGCATGCACAATTAATACATATGTCTAATATCAACTGATTTTATGACCAAATTATAAGGGGACCACATCTTGGTCTTTTTAAGAAATGAAAAAGACTTGAAAAACTAAAGACAAACCAAACCAAATGCAAAAAATTAAATGACTAAAAACCGTTTTTACTTGCCATCATGTCTTAACAAGTCTCTTTGGGCATTTCTTTAACTGAGGATGTCTACATCCAGGAAGACAAGGTGTGTTCCTGCCCCATGCAGACATGCAAATGATACAGAACACCTGAGTACTTCATTTATCTGTGTCTTTCCTGTGACATTGAGCAGCCTGAAGAGAGAAATCAGAGGCAAAAAGGAAATTCTGCATCTTATCTTCCTCTAATATCACACCCCTCCCACTGGGATGCAAATAGAACGGACCACAGAAATGGAGCGATCTGCTGAGTCCTCTCCAAATGCTATTTTCACAGGCACTACAGGTTGCCCTCTCTTATCTGCTAAAGCCACTTCAATTACAAGCTGTCATGGGGGGCAATGAAGATGGAGGGCAGGGACAAAAGAGATAGAGAGAGAGAGGAACGCTTTGTACATTGGATGTTTTGAGCTGCGTCCGACCAGAACATGCATTTACATGAGGTCACTTGAGTGTGGAAGTCAATCTGTGCAACAGTACTGACATTTCCACTGCCTTACAATGGCATATGCTCATACTTATCCTGAAATTTCATGCACAAACATTTACACAAATGTAGCTTTCAAATCATATCTATGACTAGAAGCAGTTTGTTTGGGGAGTTGTGCTACATTTGGATTGCGAGAAGCTGCAATAAATGGAGAGAGCCGCAGAAAAAGCGAGCGATATTGTGTTACAGTCTGGTAATGTAGCAACATGCGATAATAGACCACCTGCAGCCTACACAGCTCACAGCGTCAGTTGTGCAGAGAAAAACAGGGCTGCGTAGCTTCTCTCAGACAAGCGGAGGAGAAAGGGCCACTTCCTGACCTTTTAATAGCTGAATAAGTGAGTAATGCTAATTGTCACCTGAACATGTGCATCAGGAAAGCTCATGCCCCATCAAGCAGTCATCAAGAAGACAAAGAGCCAAAATACTCCCTCTCTAAACCTTCCTTCAGCCTCTCTCTTCCCTTTTGTCAAATATATAATTGCAGGGCTGAGGAAGAGAGATATGGAGCCAGCATGTTATTTTAATGCAGTGTCAACTCCAATGAAGGTCGTGTATTGGGAAGAGCTTCCCTGAGCAGAGAGCAATTATGGTTTTCAGCGCGCATAATCAGGCACCCACAGCAGATGGCTTTGAGAGCACGCCAAAACCAGAACAGCTCTTCACTCCTTGCACACATGCGCACTCAGAGCACCACCAGAACCACCATAATGCCTTTGAATACATGAACACACACAAGCACTCTTAAAAGAATGAAAAGACAAAAAAGACGTCCAAATAAACGCCTTGGATACACCTGGGTAGTTGAGGGCATGTGAGTAGGGCGAAGTCAAAAAATCTAAATAATGGAAAAAAAATTGATAATTAACTAGGGGTGTAAAGGTACACAAACATGACGGTTCGGTACGTACCTTGGTTTTGAAGTCACGCTTCGATACAGGTTCGAAAGAGCAGGAGGAGAAAACTAAACATAAAATTGCTTCTTTTTTCCCCTCTTCTTTTTTATTTAACATTGGTTTATTGTGTGTCTCTCAATTATATATTATATTATAATTACCATTTTCTTAAGGATAAAAAAATCTATCTCAGCTAATGCAAACTATACACAGGGAGCCCTTTCCTGCACATTACTATTATATTAAAGGTTACAATTAACAACAGAGCCCAAACTATTAAATTAATTTGCTATTTATTTAAAGTTATTATAAAAAAAACATGCAAATTGCACATAAGGTAGGTTTTGCATTAACTTCTAAATTTAATTATAAAATCATTTTTCAATTATTTTTTCTCCTCAAATTCATTTTTGAAATATGATCACTTACACAGTTACTTGTTTTCATGACAAATTTATTTAAACATTAAATAATTAAGAGATTACTAACTGGTAAAGTAAATATAATGAGAATATTAGCTAATATAGTGCACACATTTAGTGAAATGCAACCCTCTAGAGTTAATTTCTCTAGTTAACTAATATGCTGTGGACAGTAAATGACTTGCCTGAGGTAAATGTAATGCTACATGAAATTATATTCTCAAGCTGTTTTACTGATGTCTTTCCATGGTTGAAACACTGGTTGAGACATTATATGTAAACATATCTACGCATAGATCGTCTGTTCTTCTTCTGAGCTTTTTCCTGTTGTGGCGGTTAGCAAACAGCATTGTATGACTGTGCGCACCCCCTTCTGGATTGGAGGGTGAATCGCATGTGACTGACTGTATTCGTCGTATGACTGTATGCACCGAACGTGACGTCCCTACCATGACAGCTTGGATGTACCGTTACACCCCCATAATTAACAGATATTTGATAGCATTTTTATCTTTTATTTACTTACAATTTTTTTTTAACATGCATCCTGTGCCAATGTGAAGTGGGGTATCAGATTATACTTGTATAATGTAGATCTGCAATGTAGATCTGCAGTCAGAGGTGCCATAAAGGGGAGGAAGATTAGGATTATTCAAAGGGCTCTGGTGGGGACCAGGAAGCCCAGAAACACCCCTGTCCACAGTACTCCCCAAACGTCTTGAAACACCCTATAGCTAGATAGCAGCATAAATCCTAATCTGGTTTTCTGGTCTTAGCAGGTCTCTTAGGCTGGTTTTAGAGCATTGGTTCGCAGCCAGGGGACTGGGACCCACTAGGGGCCCTCAGCAAACTTCCAAGGCATCTTCAAGATGACTTAAAATAAGCTAAAACAGCTCCCAATCATGAATTGAGAAATCAAATTTGCCTTGATCTTTTGACACATAAGAAGTTATTGTACTACAAAAATATCCTGTAAGTTTCAGAACTCAAAACTTTCTCAGCTTTTATTGAAACCAAGCTCAGAAAATGACTTGTTTCAGATGTTCTCACATTATTACATCAGTGCGATGAAAGACCGCCTCTGCAGAAGATCACTTGCCTCTTCTACATCATTGCCTCTTTAGCTCCGCCCACCGATTCACACTTGTCATGTAGTAGTAAATATGAGTATAGAGACGCCTATGAGGATTATAAAACGATTTGAAGTTCACAAGTTCCTTGTGATTTATAACAATAAGAAAGCATAGATTAACTTTATTTTTAAGTTCCAGTCAGACCGCTTCAGTAAGACTTTGTTTGTTCTCTTAAGTTTACTGCGGATTCGTTTTTAAACAAGACACAGTTCGACACAGGCTTTTCAGAGAGACTGAAAATAAAAGATGATGCAGTGCCAACTACATTGGATCCGACAGTAATGTCACAAAACACAAGTGTGAGTAAAGGCCAATTCACACCGCACAGACAAACGGCAACAAACACCAACAAACAAGTTGGCCGTTGGATTTAGAATTTTATGAAAAATAACAGTCATGTTTACACTGCCCTAACAGACAGCAACAAACACTGATTGAATATGTTCAGTCAGGTGAAAATAAGCCCCGACCAATGCCAAAAGACGCCGACAGGGGTGACGCACCGATTTCACAAAACATAACAAATGTGTTTGTTGCCGTTTGTCTGTGCAGTGTGAATTGACCTTAACAGTGTTTTTATCATGCGTCACTATTGCTACTGTTACAGTATATATCAAACGATCTTAGTATTTATACTGTAGCGCCTCAGTCAAACTAAATAGTTGAGAGTGATTTGCTGCTCTTTCCTTTGCTTTGGCGTTTATGGTGTTAATGCATTAGATTACAGGATAAAGAAGAAAGCACAGAGAATGCTGTTTTTGTTATTGTTTTGATCAAAGCCATTCGCTGTAATTCTGAATAAAAGATTAAATGAGCGACATCTTCTGTTTTGTCATCAGTAAGACATCACAACACATTTCATTTTATTAAAAACATGACACTGCAAATGACAATGTATACGTTTTTCACTTTATCGAAAAGGATGAACTATGAATAGCCTATAAGAATGACAGTGTGACAAACAATGGTACATTCATTCATAATTCCGTTTACACCTAAAAATTTATCCTTTGTCAATTATAACTGTGGTAACTCCAAGTAATTACTTATTTTACTTTGCAAAACTGTTACCCAATCATAGCAGTGGGCGTTTACTTCCAAGTCTTGAATGTGTCACACCCATCAAAATGAAGTGGTCAAAAGAGAGGGTCAAAACAGGATAGAAAATAGCTTATTACTTCTAAATTAGGATGTTTTTTATGTAAAAATCTTGATACCATTACAAGTGGACCTCAGAGAAGATTATAAAATTTAAAAATGCAGCTCATGATCCCTTTATTTCCCTCTAAAACTTTCAGGAATTCTAAAGTGTAACAATTATTTTAATTGTAATTATAATTATTTAAGTTACTTTCAATCTATACAGTATAGACACTTGAATATTGTTGTGAATGGCCTCAGAGTCAATAGGGCTTTTCACACTTGAAATAGTTAACCCTGGGTCATTCTAAACCCTGGATAAACAGAATCCTCGCAAAAGCTCACAAATATGATTACACGATTGGTTGTCTGTTAGCGTCTAGCTGTAACATTCTAACACTGCATTGTTTCACACTGTACAAGTCTGGCACCGCAATGCAGGGTTAACACTGCAAAAGCGCTGCTAATCCTGCTCCGGAGCAGGGTTTCATTACCCCGGGTAAAAAACGGTGCTAACCCTGCTTCTAAATGACAAGTGTGAAACATTCCTTTACCAGGGGATAAAAGCAGTATTTAAAACGACGATAACCCAGGGTTAAGTGCAGTGTGAAAAGCCCTAATAAGGTTAAAAAAAAAAACACTGTTTTAGAGGGTTTTTGAGACTTTTCTGAAGGTCAATCTGGGAGACCAAGCGGCCAATCAACTAAATCAGCTGAACACCAGCTTGGCCAGGCTGGGAGACCATCCTCCAACTTTTCCAGCAGGGAAACAGAGCTATTCATAAACTGAATGACTAGTTGGATAATTGGTCTTAGGAATAATGGTTTCCCGTCGACCCTAATTGGACATGTTTCTCAGGGAATGTTAAATAAGACATGCAGTGGTCTTTAAAAGTTGGACTTTTTTAAATTTGACATGCTGTCTAAAAAAAAAAAACAGCATGGTATGTGACGCAACAGCCAAAGACACTTGTCTGAATTGAGGGGGTTGAAAAACTCCATGAAAACTGTTTTACAGCTAAAGCACACTGCAGCCTGCAAATTAAACTTTAGATAAGCTCGTCAACCTCGCAAATCAGTTGTTGAAAAACTAGTTGACTAGCCGACTGTTGTGACCAATTCTGAGTGTTTAAAAGGAATGAATTCACACATTCAGAAGTACAAATAGCAAACAAGAAAGCAAACAATCACCTTCCCACACACAAAGACAAAAACCCAGGCTTTCACGTGCACAAAACTCACACATAACACCCTGGAGGACAAAGTGTGTGGGATAATGAGGAACAGATTTGATATGCTGAAAGGACAGAACAAAGCAATTAGCAGCATAGCAGTGTGTGTGGAGCACCCTCAGAGAGAGCCTGAGGGTAGGGCCACACACAGACACACCCATCTGCTCAGATCTTCACACACATGTGCAGACCAAAGACTAAAGGATGAGCCTGTGTGAGGTCACAATTATTCTGCTCAGAAGGAAACACGGATGCTGGAGTGTTTCAAAAAGATCCATAGAAGAAACAGGGAACACAGGAGTGAGTGATGTACAATTGGGCTTAGATCAGTTGAGTGAAAGGATGAAAATAAAAGGCTGAGATGTTTGTTCTCACCTTCTCCTGCCAGTGCAGTATCCCGATGATGACGAGAATGAAGACGCACACACCAATCAGTGCTATCGCTGTCAATAAGACTATATTACTCGGGGTTAGGTAGAGCTTCGCACTCCAGCTGCAAAGATACAGACAAAAAGAGAAAGAGACAACTGAAAACTTTTCAGAGCTTTAAGTTCAGTGAAAACTTTAAACATCATTCTAAAACAAAATGTGAGAAAGCATAAAGACATTATACAGAGCGAAACCTGTGTAGATCATCAAAACAGTGACAAGGAGTTTACAGCACTGAAGAAAACTCTTATTAGCACGGTGTACCTTCATTCGTGAGCTTTAATACGATGATTCAAAGAGCCAGAGAAAGCTAAATTTAATCAGTCCTGACGCACTCTCTGACAAGCTGAAGCATCAGGACATCAAGATGAGCCGCTTTAAATAACAGGCGGAGAGTGAGAGAGAAAGTCGGAACGTTCTCCATTTATTGGAGAATAGAACGAGAGATACTCTGTTTATCATTACGAATTGTTTGAAAGCAAAACGGCAGCCGAAAGAGCCCGAGCGGGGTCCATGGGGAATAGCGGGAAATCAAGTGATCTGCTCAAATATTTATGGTAAAGATTGGAGGACAGCTTCATTAAGATACATTTTAACTGTGCTGGTAAACACATTAAATATTAATGCCTGAGAAAACACATTCTCTCGGTCCTGATTAAGACTAGTGACGGATGCTGTGATGCTGTAAAATCGCTTTTAATTACATTAACAAGTTTATTTCTATTTGCTTGTTGTCTGTGGGTTTGCATTTCGGTAGATGCTGATAATATTAAATGAAGGAACTATTTGTAAAGTGTACATGGATTGTTTGTGGGGAAAAAAATTAATGATTGAACAGCAGGCACTGAGCGAGTGTGTTCATGCATATCAGCTAGCTATAATGCAACAAAGAAAAAGGACTACAAAAAGTTTGATGCATTTTGATAAAATTATTTTTCAAAACGCTTACGCTACGTCCTACGCCTTCCCTTCCCTATTCAGCTTACGGAAAACACATCGCTTCGCTTCAGAAGGCCTTTATTAACTCACTGGAGCCGTGCGGAATATGTTTATGATGGATGGATGTAGATGGAAGCACTTTCTTCAGCTCATACTCGTTTGGTAAAGCTTACTGCCATTATAAAGCTCAGATGTGTCAGGATATTTATTAATATTTCTCTGATTATGTTCATCAGAAAGAAGAAATTCATGTACACCTAGGATGGCTTGAGGGTGAGTAAAGCTTGGGTTAATTTTCATTTGAAAGTGAACTAATCCTTTAACTGAATTTTCATCAATAATAATAATAAAAAAAGAAAACTTGCTTATAGTATTGTTTATCTGACTGTTGAGTACATTTTTCCATAAAAAATGTTAATCTGTTACTTGAGTATATGTGTATGTGTGTGTACCTGCGAGGATCATTCTGTGGGTATGGTATAACGATGAGCTGGGAGTTAGGAATGATAGCGGTCCACTCCTGTTTCCTCACATCCTGCAAAAGAAAGAGAGTAATAGATGGAAGAGAGAGAATGAGCGCATAGAATATTAGTACCATTACCGTTATGGAAATTATATCACATTCAATTTCTGCAGTTGTCCTTTGGCAAACATGCACTAGAGCTGATGTGTCTCTGTGGAAGACAGAGGGGATTTGCAGGAGATTGTGTTATTGTATAATTGGACATTATTGAAGTGGGGGGTCTTAAAGGAAGAGAGAGCATGTTTAACACATCTATCTTTAGCCATCATTAAATACATAATGGCTGATACACTATTCCAACATCTCTCGTCACTATATTTGGCCTACATTTACACTGTTTAACTAAACTTTTGTGAGCTTAGGAGGGAGAGCTGCACTTCAGGAGCCGACATACTCAGTGTGAAGTAAAGCTTCAGTGCTATTAATGTAGTGATCAGGGGTGATGAGTCCAATCAGAGATTTCAGCATCACTTTAAAGTGCAGATGAGTAGGTGGAGGATCCATTTGCAGGCAGGTGATCAAAGCTACACAAAATAAGTTTTAAAAATATCTGTAAAGTTCAACTCGGTTAGCTCAAACTGGCTACAACCCAATCAAATCCTTCATCCGCCAGTGTGATTCCATGTATGATGTTCACTTCAAACGCTCTACGCAGGCCAGTCACACTGTTAATTTGTTCAATATTTACTCTGCTCTCAGAGAGATAAAAATTAATAACTAATATAAAATTATTTAGCATTGACAGAACTAGAAAACTGACATGGCAGCGATGAGCGAGCCAACAAAAAGTTGTGAGTCTTTAAGTAGGAGAAAATGCCATCATTTTTAGTGCAACATGCAGTTAATAAGCCTCCCAACATGAAGCAGCATCAATAGTATATCTATTCCCCCAGCTATTTGCAAAAAAAGTTCATTAGAGGAAGGGAAGTCTCTGGAAGCTTTAATGTATTATGAAGACAGTACCTCTATCAATTACAAAGGTAATTTTCCCTCTTCAACTTGTTTCTCGACAGCAATTAGTAGCAAACGTTAAATCCGTCTTTTTGAGGGAATCCTCTAGGGGTACAGATTTTAATTTCCGACAACACATTTATCATAACTCTACATTACAGTATGTGCGTACATGCGCACAGCTGAGGGAGAGTGTGGGGTCTGAACAAGCTATTTTTAGAGTGTCAGTATGGATGAGGCTTGCAAATGAAAGGAATGGGGTGGTATTCGGTCTCGCTGTAGGGAGTCGAGCCTCTGCCTGCAGCGGAGGTCAACCGTGGGCACCGGCAGAAAGACAAAGATTTGTTACAGTCAAAGACCCTCTACTGCTGCTCTGAGCATTAGAGAGGGAGGGCGGCTCAAGCCCACGCTTTTAAGAGTTACGCTAACCGACAGGCCCTGGCCTTACGATTATGCAACAGAGAGACCTCGATGGAACCTTTTTATAATATAGAACGAAGATATTGCAAATTTAATGATATGAGATGATATAACAATTTAAGAGTGCAACCTTCTAATCTGTTAGAAAAGCATTTAATTGCTTGTGCTGACAGCTCAATGCAAGTTTGATAGCTGTCAGAAAAAGACAACAATTACTTTAAAGGGTTAGTTCACCCAAAAATGAAATTTCTGTCATTAATTACTCACCCTCATGTCATTTCACACCCGTAAGACCTTCGTTCATCTTCGGGAACGCAAATTAAGATATTTTTGATGAAATCCGAGAAGTTGTTTTTTTTTTTTTTTGCTTTTTTATCATTGAGAGCAACGAAATTACCACATTCAATGTCCAGAAAAGTAGTAAAAACATCGTTAAAATAGTCAACGTGACTACAGTGGTTTAACCTTAATGTTATAAAGCGACAAGAACATGGAATGTGGTAATTTCAATGCTTTGAATGAAGGATAAAAAAAAACCTCTTGGATTTCATCAAAAATATCTTAAATTGTGTTCTGAAGATGAACGAAGGTCTTATGAGTGTGGAATGACATGAGAGTGAGCAATTAATGACAGAAATTTCATTTTTGTGTGAACTAACCCTTTAAGCACATTTTGTTTGCGTAATTTCAAGGTGTTCTTGTTAGTGTAATTACACAAGTACTGAGTAATATTAATTAACTGTGTGTACTTTCTATAGGGTTAGATGCTTGTAAATGTGCATAATTTACTGTTATTAGTATGGTAAATACATGTAATGTGTAACAAGGACACTTTTTAATCACATGCTCAACATAATGATCAACATAACGTAATGCTCAACATGACACAATAAAATGCAACTATGATTCTGCATTACGCAGCGTTGAGCAATGTGTTTTTCTAGGATGTACTTTTGATGTGATAACTTCAGTTGTTGAGAGATTAGAGATGTGAAAACGATTGAGAAAACTGAGCATCTTTCCTTTCTCCACACAAGCTCTAAGAGTTCAGAGCCCAAACCGGACCCGTCAACAGGAACTATAGGTATGCCGTATAGAAACATTCATCTGTGTGCAAGAAAAACAACCACATACTGTATGCAGAGCCTTTGTGAGGAAACTCTCTGAAAAACTCTTCCTTCTCTCATTCCCTTCAGCTTTTGTAGGATCTCAAAAAACAGTCTATAGATCATTTTAAAAAAACGTAATGAAATGAATATGCACTTATTCATATATATCAATATTTGCTGAGAAAAGCCCTCAAATGAAGAAAATTCAAAGACATTAGTGTGGCAGATGACTATATCAATCGAAAAGCATCTTAAGAAATGAATATATTGCACTATTTCCAAACGTGCTAGACGGACATCTTTCAGCCTTTTCAGCGTGTTGTTTCTTGTTTTTTCAGTGTCTTGCATCATGAGTGCTGCATTTTGAAGACACCTTGTCAGGTTAAACACAGTTCAACTTTTAAAAAGTATGCCTAGAGACCTCCGTGTTCGAATCGAGACAGAAGGCATGATTAAATGTGCTAAATGTGTTACAAATAATAAGTTGTATTAAATGAATGTATTAAATCGACATCCCTATTAAAAACACAAAATGGCAAACTGCTGTATGTGAGACTCGCTCAAGTGTAAGCTTTGTGTTAATGTGAATGTGTGTATGCATGTGAATGTAGTCATGTGTGAGTGTGTGTTGGTAAATCAAATCTGCAATTCTAATCACTGTTTGATAAAGACCTCTGTTTAGCTCAGTGACAGCAGAGGAAGCCGACATCTTAAATTTAAATGAGCAGCACTGGGGGAATTCTAGAGGAAGTGGAGGGAGGGAGAGATTTCAAATTGCACTTCAGCTAAAACCAGACAGAGACAGAATGAACAGAAGAAAATCATTTGAAAAACCTGGAAAGCATGGAAAGATGTGATGGAAAGATGTTTTATATATATATATATGTGTGTGTGTGTGTGTGTGTCAGACACAATGTTTCCCTTTTCAGACACAGGACAGAAGCAGGTAGAAGTAAATCAGGCCATCTGCATGTTCTTCCTCTCCCGGGGCCGTTCTACCCATGATTCCTCCCTCCTCCCTCCATATGGCGAGTGTCTGTGAGTGTGTGTGATAAGGTATGTCTGTACCTTCCCTCCAGGGGGCCGGGGGATGCCCACAAACAGGTGATCCAGGAAGTTGGCGCTGCGCCCCAGACCAAGCACGGTGTAGGGCAGCTGGAGTGCGAGATGAGCCGACTGGCTGAGCTGCCCCGCTGCAGGAGGGGAGAGAGACAGAGAGAGAGAGAGAGAGAGAAGGACAGGGGTGGAATTGTAGGAGGGAGAGAGTGGGATTGAGGGTGGAGGAGTGAAAGGTAAAAGAGAAAACCGCAGAGTGTGAGGGGGAGGGAAGTGTAAGGTATGAAACAGGACATGATCAGGTGAGGGAGGGAGAGGAGAAGATGAAAGAGGAGAAAACAGAAGAAATAGCTGCCATTAGTGTCAATAAATAAGGGTTATTATAATAAGAGATCTCAGTAAATGAAGGGCTCTTGCTCAGATGCTCCTGAGCTTTTAAATCAACCTCAACAAACTACTGCAGAATCTATGAACTAACATAATATTTTACAGGCTACTCATGCTTTAAAGGGATAGTTCACCCAAAAATTGTCACCATTTGGATAGGTAAAATGCAGATGACAAATTCCGAGTATGGGTTACCACACTTGGCCTTCATATGTCACTTTCACTTTCATTTACCCGCCTTCATGTCATTCCAAACCTGTAGGAATTTCTTTCTTCGGTTGAACATAAAAGAGGATATTTTGACAATGGTCACCAAAACTGTTTGTTTGCCAACAGTGTTCAGAATATCTCCTTTTATGTTCCACAGAGAAAGTCATACAGGTTTGAAACAACATAAGGGTGAGTAAATGATGACAGAATTTTCTTTTTTGGTGATCTATCCCTTTAAAAGGTGCACTAAGAAATTTTATGCTGAGCAATAATATGTGGTCTTTATACTGACATCTGTTGACGTAAATTAAGCATCAGGCAAAAGCAAATGTGTTGCTTGTTAATACCCTATTCATGGGTGTTTTTATCACCTATGAAACACTTATTCTGAACCAGATAGCAGGAGGTTACCAAGATTAACTAAGCACTATTCAGTTGGTCATGTGATAATATGGCAGCCATCCTGAGGCAATGACATCACTATAAAGAATAAAACCACATCTCAAGTCTGTCTTCATCTCATGCTCAAGTTTACTATATATAATATCTATATCTATAAATATAGATAAAATATAGATAATAATAGAAAATCAGATAAACATGATTCATAACCCAAATAATTCAACAGAACGGTTCATTTCGGATTCAGTCTGATCTGTCACTCAAGTTAAAGACTACTTGGACTACTTTTTAGGAGTCTGGCAGATGTTTTCACTACTGCTGTTGTACAGAAAAAAGGAGCTTAAGATATCTTCATGAAAAAAACATCATACAAGTTTGACACAAGTAAAATGAAAGAATATTAACCCTGTCTACATTGACTGGGTTTTCTCTGAAGAGAGAGAAAAAAAAAACAAAAAAAAACAAGGAATATGAAAGCATTGAGCAAATCTGATACAATAACATGAGTGCAGACCTGTCTTGAATCTTACTAAATGTCCCTTTTAAGCACACACTCTAGAGCCCTGCGTGGGGCTGTTTTCTTAATCCCGCTACCCCCAAATTTCTGACCATTACTGCCCGCTCCCACAACGTGTGTTCCACTCCTGCCCGCACCCGAAATGTCTGTATCCACTCCTGCCCGCACACACTATGTTTGTATCAACTCCCGCCTGCACCCGCAAACATTGTTACTGCATGGAGAAATTGTGAAAAAAAATAACCACAAATACAAACATTGAGGCTACGCTAAACATTCAGAATAACAGAGATAAAAAAATTCAGTTTAATTAAACTGACCATAAGATAAAGTAATGATATCACCGAAAAGGCACAATATTTAATTGAATAACGTATAAAATAAATAAATATTACAAAAATTAAATATAAAACAAATTAAATTAAAAATAAAATAAATAATAAAAAAATAACTTCACAGATATCAAAGGTGTTTATATAGCAAATTAACATACAGCAAAAAGAAAATAAATAATACTAAAAAACATTAAATGTACTTAATGAATGAATTAAATAATGAATCACTTGGCCTAGCCTACTCCAGATTGCTATGGAGGAAATGAATGTTACTGATCGACTGCGGTGAACCTCATTTTTTGACTCCTTTCTTGTTACGCGGCAAATATTTTTTGATCGCCCATCCTCACCCGCAGCAAAGGTAAAACCGCCTGCTCCTGCGAGATTTGCGAGTCCTGCAGGATCCCAATCTCAATGCAGTCCTGTAACATAGACCTCTCCATGTGCTTTCTGGGTTTTAAATAGCCCAAACTGTGAAAAGCAAACAACTACAGTATTATCAGCAAATGAGTTTCTAAAATCGAATTTTTTATGATTGTAGACCAGAAGAATGCCTGAACTAAATATAAACTAACTGATGGAGCACTTTACGTGTCCTGCTGAATCAAATACACACAGTCCCCAACTGGGAAAAGGTCAGTCCATTGCTCATGTGTCATGTGTCCAGCTTAGTGATGCCATTAAAGAGAAGAACAATTAGATGTGTATAAGCTGATTTCCCATTATGCATCAGAGAGAAGAGAGAGAAAGACAGAGAACAAGGGTGTCCCTTAACAACTTCTTTTTGGCACATAATAGCGGTACTGGAATACTGGATGCATTCTGAGGATCAATTAGACGGACTGATGGAAAATGTAGAGCGAGTCTCACTGACCAGAAAGAGATCCTCAGTTCAAACAAAACAAAACAAGAATGGTCTTGTGTAGAGACTTACGTAGTCTCTATTAGTGAAGTTGTGTGTGAAAAAAAACCCCATTAAGGATGATATAAAGAAAAAAATATTTTGAATTGGTTTTTATATCATATATTATACTACAGCCAAAGCAAATTATGAAAATATCTTATTATGAAAATATCTGGACAATACTGACTATAAGTAACACTATATTTTCCCCTACCCATTTTTTAGTACAGTTAGATGTATAATATCAAAAGTTTGGAGCTGGTAATATTTTTTTTAAATAAAGGTAACAATTTAGTTAGGGTCCACATTGCACTATTAACTAGCTTATTAGCATGCATATTACTAGGATACTGGCTGTTTATTAGTACTTATTAAGCACATAATAATGCCTTATTCTGCATGACCTTATTCTATATCCCTTAATCCTACCCAAATCCTAACTAATACCTAAACAACTACCTTACTAACTATCAATGAGCAGTAATTAGGAGTTTATTGAGACAAAAGTCATAGTTAATAGTTAGTTAATAGTGAGAATTATTGAACCCTAATCTAAAGTGACCAAAAAAAATCTCTTATGCTCAAAGGCTGCATCAAAAATACAGTAAAAACAACTGTTTTGTTTCATTCTTCAGTGTCACATGATCTTTTAGAAATCATTCTCATATTTCCGCTCAAGAAATTATCAATGTCAAATTTCTTATTATCAATGTTGAAAACAGTTATACTGCTTAATATTTTTATGGAATTTTTTTCCCAAAATGTTTCTATTGATCTTTGATGAATAGAAAATTCAAAAGAACAGCATTTATTTCAAAGAGAAAACCTTTGTAACATTTTAAATGTATTTACTGTCACTTTTGATCAAGTTAATGCGTCCTTGCTGAATAAAAACATTCATTTCTTTCAAAAAGAAAGAAAAAAATCTTACTGACCACAAATTTTTGAAAGAATAGTATAAATATGAAGAGCAACATTTTCAATTAATTTTTTTTTTGAACAGCACATTTCACAATAAACAATTTCAAAGCAGAGTGTTACATTTTTGCATTAAAAAATTAACATGTAAAAATACATTTTGAAAAGTCGTTTTCTGTTGTTTTAAATCTTCCACAGACACCTGGCACATTTGTGGTCCCCTGGACCTCAGTTTGAAAAAACCCGGTGTATAATGTTGGGTCCCACTTTATACCAAAGTCAAAGTCAAAATATTACATGTCTTTATCTTTAACTATTTACTAACATTTAAATTAATCATTTGATACAATGTACTTAATGTGTACATACAGTTTTTACACTCTACTTACATTTTAAAAATCCTTTCATGTAATTACAGCTGTAATTAATTTCTGTAATTACTTTTTACATTGTTGACACTTCTCTTACATCTTAACCCACCCTTAAACCTAACCATTCCTCCAAACCTGTCCCTAACCTTAGCCGTATCCCACCTCAATAGCAGCTAACATGTTTTGCAATACAACATGAGTAAGTACATAGTACCTAACATTTTTTTTTTTTTTTTTTTTTTAAATTTAAGTACATAGTAGTTAAAGACACCTAATATAAAGTTTGACCTTAGGTGGTTTAGTTCAGGGTTTGGTGTAGTGTAGTGCAGACCACACATACATGCACACACACCCACCCACATATGAGCAAAAGCATCCACAAAACTAGGAAGATTGAGATTCAGATAGCCAAGCACAAGCCGAGGTGCAAGACAAGCTAACAGAGCTGTAGCTCGCCTCCTACACGCGCACACCTCCTCACACACTCACTCAACTCCAGTCCACACATATCCTCTCTAACTACAGCTGTACGACCATTTTGGTAGAGGATGTACTCTAATGCATGCAAGGCAAAAATTGAGAGACAGAAAATAGCTTCAATCTGACAAACAACATGCAGGTGGAAAGCACTCAGGAGAGAGAGTGGGAAAAAAGAGAAATGGTTTACAAGTGTATCTGTCTCTAACTTTAAAAAAAAAAAATCAATACATACTTCATAAACAGACAGAAGGCAAAACAACCAGTGTTGGGCACGTTACTTTAAAAAAAATAATATAGTTATAGTTACTAGTTACTTCTCACAAATAGTAAGCAAGTTAGTAACTGAGTTACATCATTATAGAAGTAACTAATTACCAGGGAAAGTAACTATTGCGTTACTTAAAAACAAACAAACAAACAAACAAACAAAAAAAAAACAACAACTTGGATGCCCCAAATATTAAATATAAGTCTAAAAATAATTTATGCTTGATCCGACTCGTGACTCATGATCCGCGGGCCTTATAGTTTCATATTTAAGTTTAAAAAGGCCTATGTTATGTTTTAAATTCATCTATTTGATTATGAAAAGTGAACAGCATGAGTAAGATAGAATACATCATAAGATGTGCAATATATCGGGAGGAGTGGGTCAGACATGATTTTGACCACTTCATTAAGTTTTGTTTTGTAGAAAGCCTTTCTTGAAAGTGAATTTCATTTTGTAAAAATTGTATCTTAATTTTAATCAATTTTCATCAACCTGGATTTAATAAATAAGAAGCAAATATAGCAGACAATATAATAATGACATGGAGGCGCTGGCGCGATCACTTGCACATGAACTGGAGCGTGTCTAAATGAACCGAAACTTGGCGTATAGGCTGCTTGCCTCACAGACATGAGAAATATATAGAAAGCTTGAAATGTCTGAACAACTACCAGTCAACTAGAAAAAACTTATTTCACATATTTTCGATCCAGCATGTCACAAAGGGTATTCTAGTTTGAACTCGTGCTCCGCTCGCAGGCTCTGACAAAGACACACACACACAGAGCATTGTACATTATTATCAGTTTAAAATTATATTTGTGTATGACTAACCTGTACTATTTCTTTACAACAAAACGCTTTGCAGGTCTATCATCTCTAGTCACACACCAATCATCATCAGGTGTCCCACCCCAACACACACACCACAGAAAAAACTTTGCAGGTCCTATGGCTGAGAGAGAGAGCCTATTCGGATGAAAACTGCTTCAGTGAGCTCAATTATAGTAACGCCGCATTTTATTGTCAGTAACGGTAACGGCGTTGTAACAGGGGGAAAATTCATTTGATTACTTGTTACTGGAAAAAGTAACGCCGTTTATTTATAATGCCGTTATTCCCATCACTGAAAACAACCCAGTACATCAGAAGCAAACATAGGCTGAAAGCAGATTTTAGTGTCCACACAAAACACTCTCCCTAAAGCCAACAGCTAAGATCATCTCCCCAAGCAAACCTGTTTGTTAAATGATCTCAGGTCTAGCGTCGCTATAGAAACCATTCTTTGCCCTGTCGATTGGGCGCTTGTGGAGCGATAAAAGGAACAAATGGTGGCGATGCTGCCTGGGCCTGAGGGATTAGAGAGGTTAGAGAGCTGCAGAGCCAAAATGGCGTCTTGATCCAGACACTGATTTGTGTGTAGCGACACGTGTCTGCTCTGAGGGAGATAAGTGGAGTCTTCCAGAGGCACCCAGCAGCATTTCCCATCTTATCACGCTACCGTCACAGAAAACAGCAGAGTGAAAATATGACCACTCAAAGCCAGAATAACATCAAGTGCGGAAAGTGGGGAAGAGAATGAACCTGGAACGACTGAATGACACACAAAGACAAAATGCTCACAAACATTTTTTTTTCTGTAACCAGAACTCACACTGAGCCCAATGTCAAAATTTAGTCAATCTCGCCACAAAGTATGAACACATGAATGATTTTTTTTGAAAAAAAGAGAAAAGAACATATCAATATTTTTACACAATCGCAGCATAATATTTTCGATTTGGCAGGCAGGATTTAAAAAGACGTAAAAAGAAACTTATCATGCAGATATCATGAGAAAAAAATGACCGCGTGAATAGACCTTTACTACATTTCGAGGTCAATTGTATTCTGTACGCACATTATATGTAAATACTGTTCTCCAACAATAACCCTCAAAAACAAAAGCTCAAAGAGACACAAATGAACCATATTCCAAAAAGACCAAACTAGGGATTCACTGATATTTAGGGCTGCCCTCGACTAACGTTTTTTTCTGGTCGACTAGTAGTCTTTTAAGTGTAGTAGTCTCGTAGTAGTCTAGTACTCTTTTTAGTAATTTTAAGCAATTCATTTCTAAAATCGACTAATCTCAATTAATCTTTATCTCGATTAATCTCACGTTTATCAATAAACCATATAAATCATAATAATGAGCCCTTAATGCCTACATAGCCTAATCAGCTCACACATAAAGCTTGCTACATCGCACTGGCAGAAGTAATGATTATGAATGTGTCAGGGAAAAACAGCAAGGAGATTGCTTTAACATTTTAATAATTAATTGATAAACTAGTGTTTTCTGTATTTTTGGCTGCAGTGATGAAGTTGACGATGCTGACTCGTCATCGCCGCACCTATATGCACATTTCATAAGGATTACATAATCTGAGAATATTTTTTTTCCATTTGAATTGGTTTGATTTCTTTATTTTACAAAAGTACAACATTTTGTTGTTATTGTGAGTGCACGCAAATAAAAGTAGACTCTTTACAGATTCAAAAGATGTATTACTCTTATCTGTATGACCAAAAATTATGGAGTATTTTAAGTGGAAGTGATCGCACTGGCGCCTCCATGTTAGCTGTCATACAGTAAGCGTTCTACTATTCAGTTTTCACACTCCTCACAAACACTTGAATATCCCACATTTTTTCTAGGTTAACATTAAAGCGAGCGGCCATGTAAAGTTGCTACTATGTATATGTTTCAGACGAGAAGCCATATCTGATGGCTTGCGTTTGGATGTCCTGCCCGATGTACTGTATTTACCACACAGACCAGCTGTTAACTATCTGTCCGTCACAGACTGCGTGACTTCGACACTTCCTGTGGATATTTTTTTCCTGCGACTAATAAAATTTTGGTCGACGAAGCCTCTTCTCGTTGACTAAAGGTTAGTCGACTATTAGGGGGCAGTAGGGGTGGGAAAAAAAAATCCATGCAACGCGATTCTCTCTTCAATGATTCTGGATCGATTCTGAGAATTTCAGAATCGATTCTGAGCTTATTTTTCGTTGTTCCTCTTTATTATTATTATTTATTAGACTACTTGCTTTTATGTTTTGAAGCTGTTTATAGGAAAGGAAAAATCTTAACATACAATTTTATTAATTATTTTTTTTAAATAATTATTTAAAAAGTATTTATAATTACATAGCCTATGTATTAAATAAATAAAAAAAATAAGGTTACAAAACTAATTAATTAATAAGAAAAAAAGTGGATCAAGAATCGTTTTGGAATCGGAACGTGACTCCCAGAATCAGAATCGGATCGTGAGGTGCCTAAAGATTCCCACCCCTAGGGGGCAGCCCTACTGATATTACAATAACAATAAATAGACACTATTAAAAATTTGATATTATTTTGCCTGAATACATTAAAACAAAACAAAAACCAAAATTAATCATTTAAGATCAAATATGAATTTAGGCATCACAACATTATAATTCAGAGCATGACAAATGGATATTTATTTTGAGACTTGCTAAAGATCACAATTAACAGTTTTAAATGTGTGCAAAATATTAGTGTTTTAAAAGATTAACTTTAAATGAGCATTGAGATATTTCTTTTAATAAATTTCCAGAAGAAGCAATTAAATCCTAAATCCACCTAAACCAACAAACAGAGCCTTTACCACCAAGTTCTAAAACATACTAAGAGATGAGACCTAGAAAGCAGCGCTTACAATTCAAAACATGTTTTGCACAGCTGAATGATTGTCTACATATAAAAAGGTAGAAGGGAGAAAATGGGAAGTCACCACAAAATAATTTACAACCTAGGCTCCAAGTGAAACCTCAGGAAGTACAAATGTACAAGAGTTGCATTCAAAAAATGGAAACCACCAAAACAAGATACAATACATGCAAACTACTTTAATAAAACAATCTAAAATCTGATTGGACAAGCCATGTCACTAAGTCACTGTAAAATAGCCAATACATACATATTGTGTGTGTATTTGTAATGATTACTAATGCTTCGCCAACATATAGTCATGTTCATTGCACCGTTAGAGCTGCTTTGAATCTTCAATCTTGTAAGAGCAAGACAGAAGGAGAGCCAGCAAGAGTGGTAATTATAGAAGAAAGAACTGCATTAGGTCAGATTTGTCTCTCTCTTTATATGTGCACTGAACATAATGAAAAGACTTCAAGCTGTCTTAACGGAAAAAGAAGGCGTTCAGATCAATTACAGAGAAAAAAGGCGCCAACAAAGGTCATTATCACAGTCATTCTCTCTATCGCTGTTCATGGGGAGGAAGCAGATGATACGGTATATGTGATGAGTGTGAATGTGCTCTCCTTGTGATTTTGATGGATTGGAGTGATACACAGAGACAAAGAGGAGGTAACACCAGCAGAGATCCCTTTTTTTGCTCCATCACCATGACAATCCAGATCACGATCATAAAGAATTATACGGTCAGCATAAGAGTGTCTACTCATATTTTAAAGTCCCCCTGTCAAGTCAATTATTTTATCCCTTAAAACTCATCTTTAATCACCAAAATGACATATTTAAAAAAAAAAAAATTCAAGTGAAAAAAATTTCTTCATGCCTTAAAATAGCTTGAATGTAACTCTACAACCTTGCCTCATTTAATAGACACGGATCAATGAATATGCAAATTAGCCACGCCTCCACTCGCTCACACCAGCTCGGAGAGTCTAGTGTTGCTATAGTGACGAGCAATTTGTTGTTTGTGTTGTGGATATTTAAGAAAAAAGCTTGCTTCGCTTCGTATATTCAGTTTAATTTCTGACGCTTAAATTGTGTTTTAAATTATGAATTGGTAAAACGCCTTTGCAAAACGGTCTGAATCCTCTTGCATTTGTTTGGACTGCTCTCTCACTGAATCACCTGAAGCGATTTCTCAGTAAAGCAGACAGTATCGAGAGAACAAGCAGCCGTTTTCCTCTGTAAACATGCGCTAAATGGATGTTTGTCTTTTTGGATATTTAAAAAAAACATTCAGTGCCCGTGCCTTCTCCGTACATGAGATAAATGCACATCTTTGTATGAGCGCAGATTTCCATCGTATTTACTTGAACTCATCAGGTAATATCTATGGTTTGATCCATTCCAGAGGCGGCCAAAATCAGAATTTATAATGGACTGAATAGC
Organism: Hypophthalmichthys molitrix; assembly: GCA_037950675.1. NCBI lineage: Eukaryota > Metazoa > Chordata > Actinopteri > Cypriniformes > Xenocyprididae > Hypophthalmichthys > Hypophthalmichthys molitrix. The sequence goes on from CM075498.1 coordinate 19,990,123, forward strand.
TCTCTCAGAACTTGACGTGCGATTCCACACTGACTGACATATGCACATGAATCACGGTCACGCGCACACGCTCAGAGCAATATTGTTTTAGCTATGTTTTATAGTATTAAAATATTTCGAAGGACAAAAACATGAACTTTATTGGCTTTACTTCAAATCAGCTGTCACTTTACTTTGGCGCGAGCCCCTATGCGCTCGCACACTTGGCACAGTCCTTGTGACGGTTCTGTCATTAATTAATATGAATTAATATAATTAGCCTTTTGCTTGACTATGTTATCAAACAGCTAATAATGTGTTGCTAATGTTACACACACCGTTCCCGTTCTTCATCTCAGACAGAGTCAGACAGCTGCCTTCTAACAATCAGTATTCTTACAAATGCTTTGAACAACTCAGAACATCAGTGGAGAAAGGCATATTCATAATAACATCATAATAGACTCGCTATATTGATAAATCTACACAATTTTTCATATCAACAGAAAATATACCGGGATAACCTGGCTTCTCTGGAGACTTTCCTGCTTCAGAGCAGTCATAGTTAATGATATGCTAAAGCCTGCCGGCACGTTGTTGTGATTGGTTACAAGGTAGTCTGTGACGTCACAAACACCAACGATTTCAAACCACAGGTTTTAGCCTGTCTTTGGTTTACTGCAGTTTCAAACATAAAATACTCAGCTGACTTATGAATTTGCACATGGTTTGTCTTAAAGCATATTAAAAACACTACATAGACACATAAACAACATTAAAAACTTTAAGGCTGCATGATAAAAAACAGAGTGCTTTCTGATTACAGGAGACATGGAATAAGACACAGGAAAGAGGGGATAATCCTGTTGGCTTGTGAGTGGGTGGGGGTCTATATTTGCTCTGGGAGATTCAGAGAGGGACAAAAGTTGTGATCAATACTAATCGTACTTCTCACTCCAGCTGCGGGCTAAACTACACTTCACCGCATATATCTGAGAGTGTGAATGAGGATGAATAGAGAGAGGAAGATGGTCAATGGACTCCAGAGACATTAGACTTGTAACATGTATTACAAAATGTGTGAGAGACAGAGAAAATAATGTCAGCCATTTTGGAAATCAGAGGCAAACATAAATCTGTGCCTGCAGAATTTCAAAGAATATATTCTACAGAATTGTGTAACACATTATACACAAAGTTCTTGACATATTCATGTCTCTGCATGTTCACTTAAATATTACAAGTAATATTAATGCCGCAAGCAGCGATGAAAGGTCCCTCGCACACGTGCCACCGCCACCCGGCGGCTTTAGGAAAAAAGAGCATGGTGGGCAATTTGCATTTAAGTATATAAATACAGGAGGACAGCATCAGTCATTTGTGTTTGCCACACTTCCTGCTACCAGCTGGTGGTGATATGAGTATAACAAAATTTTGGCGTGTAGATGTCTTCAGGCCAGGGCACTTATCAAATGTGAAGTTTGAGGCAGATTGGACACTGTATGCTTGAGTTACAACAACTTCTTGTTTCATGGCATTAATTGCATACATTAGCACTTAGCCAAGTGTTGCATGATTTAACATGTTTCTAGCATGTTTGGTACTTCATGGCATATTTAAATGTGTTTCAGGGAGTGAATTACAGTGTAAAGCATGCCATTTCCTGTTGCCAACAGGTGGTGCTATGACTAACTGAATATTGGCATATAGATATCTTTAGGCCAGGACTCTTACAAACGTGAAGTTTGGGGCCGATTGGGGCCCATGCCGTTCCAAACTTTCGTTCATCTTCGGGATGCAAATGAAGATCTTTTTGATTAAATCTTTCTGTCCCTAGACAGCTACGCAATTGAGAAACTGACGCTTCAAAAAATACATTAAATACATTAGTTAACATGGTAACACTTCATTTTAGGGTCTTTTAACTAGTTGCTTATTAGCATGCATATTACTAGAATATTAGCTGTTTATTAGTAATTAATAAGCACATATTAATGCCGTATTCTGCATGACCTTATTCTACATTCCTAATCCTAACCAATACCTAAACTTAACAACTACCTTACTAACTATTAATAAGCAGTAAATTAGAAGTTTATAGAGGGAAAAGTCGTTGTTAATAGTGAATACATGTTCCCTATACTATAGTGTGACCGTTAACATGAACAGTGAAAAAATACTTCTGAAGCATTTATTAATATTAGTTAAATGTTATTAACTAATTTCAAAATTTCAACATTTACTACTACATTATTAAAATAAAAGTTGTATCTGTTAAAATGATTTAATGGACCTGAGCTGACATGAACTAACAATGAACAGCTGTATTCTTATTAACCAATATTAACAAAGAATAATAAATACTGTAACAAACGAATTGTTCATTGATGGTTAATTTTAGTTAATGGATTAACTAACATCAACTAATTGTCAAGTGTTACCATTTTATTATTTATTTAGCATGAATATTAATGTGTAAAATGAGCTGAAAAAAATTCATTCCAACAGAGAAAGCAGATACAGTAATCAGATACTTGCTAAATGCAACATTCATTGTAATGGGTTTGTGAGGTTTAAATGAATTCACAATGGCAATTAAAACTAAAATTTAAATTAGACTGAGTTAAATGACATTTTGAAACACTGGTTTCAGTGCCATTTTAAACTTTTAGAGCCCACTGTATTCAGCCTAAAATGACAGCTAATGACAGCTGAGAGAGTAGAAATCTTAGCTCTGTTTAACACATTTGACCAATTTAAATTCATTCTGCAGAACTCTACAGACATTCTCCAAAATCAATGAAGAAAATGCTAAGAAGTCAGCAGAATCCATCTGCCTGAATACGAGTGTGTAGGACATGCAAGTGTGTGTCTGTGTGTGTCCTTCACTGTGAGGATTCAGAGAGGCTGTTCATTATACACCACATTCATTTGGCTAATTAATGAGAACAGTCTTGAGCGCCATATTGATCTGCATCTTCTCCTGCATCAGTCTCTCCTTTCCCACCTCTTGTGTCTGCCTCCATACTTCACCTTTTTCTGCTCTTATTTTCTCTGTTTATTTACAGCTCTCACTCATTAGCTTAGTACTGCAAGGGTCAGTCCAATTATACAAGCATGAACCCCTGAAGTACTTTATCATCCTCAGATATGACTTGAGAGGATGACCCCCACCCCACCCCCTATACACGCACATTTACCTACAGGCTATACAAATATGCATTCCCACTCACACAAAACAATGATAATAAAAAATTACAGTAATAAATTATACTCAAAGCTAAATTTAATACACATACAATATATTTAGTGTGAAATAGTTTTTGTATTAAAATATTTGCATTTGTGATTGTACACATGTATTTTTAATTGGTAGACTAATGAAGTCTTCATAGGTTATTTGAGTCACAGTTCTAATCAACTCGTAATTGGTCTAAAGAATATTTCTTGCTGGAAGAGATATTAGCTTAGAAGCTGTAGGTTGCTCCTAAATTAAGCAAATTGAGAAAACACAGAGTAATTTGATTGGGTTAGTGACTGGGTTCTGTTCAGATAATTTAATAGCAAGATAACTCGTGGGGAGATCAAGCTGATTTAAAAAGTTATTTTAAATGTTCCAGTTAAACTAACTGCAGAGATGGCTTTTTCCTTGTTATTTTAAACTGTTATCAGGACAATATATAAGCAGTGCTGCCTTCACGGCATCTGTGGTTACTTTAGTTACTTACTTTGTCCTAAGTTACTTTGTCCTCAAATAGAGAGAGAGAGAGAGAGCGCAGTGCAGACATTCCGCCGTCCCCATGTCCTAAGCTCGAGTCTATCTGTGCAATAAGTCTTGCTGAGCTGTGTTTCATTACTGGCCAATGAGAGCCTGAGGGAATAAGGGCCCTAATACAACCTGGCCTGTTCTCCACTCCCCGTACAACATACACCCCATTACTGTCCTTCAGCTGACCCCAGACACCCTGCCACAATCTCTCCAATTACAGCAGGACATTGATCACAGAACTGTAGTTAGAAGTTCAGCAGCAGAGCAAGGAGGGACGATGGGCCGCAGTATCACTAAGCTCTACTTACACTTTCTGTGCTGAAATGGTGATTGCTTTTATTTATCTGTTCCCCTGTGTTTTCTGTGGGAGTGCCATCAATTTCGTGTCACTCCTCAACTCTTCACACAGTAAACTGTGTGCGGAGGATAGACAGATAGACAGAATGATAGATACAACAATTGATAGAGCCATAAATAGATAGACAGAAATATAGATGGCTCTACAGATGGATAAACATACAGACAGACTGAGAGAACAATAAATAGAACTAAAGAATGATAGATAGATCGATCGATTGATCGATCGATCGATCGATAGTAATAGGTTCGCTTTTCAAGCGTCAGTTGAATATGTGACTGCATACGAATCCTGCATGTGACGCAGGATAAATGGACGGCGCTGTGCGAGAAGATGATGTCATTTTTAGTTGGAATAATCAAAACATTTGTCCCTGTGACGAGGATAAGAGGACATTAGAGTGTGAGAAGACAAATAAATGATGGTTTGTCAGAATATAAGTCAGTAAGTCAGTCTTTTTCTGGATCTTCTCGTTTGTGTTTCATGGAGGGTTTAACCTTGGAACTTTAAAATTTTCACACATTTGTTTAGTCCTGAGCAAAAGTTTACTCTGTTCTCAACGCTTCATGCAGTAACATTGATGTTTCACGTTATAGGCAAAGGATACCATACATTATTCTTACAACCTGCTTTGGAAATGGTTTTGGTCATTTTTAAAAAAAAAATTGGGACGTTTCAGGCTGAATCATCTGATGCAGATCCAGTGTTAATGTAAGTGTTGTGATTAATTTCACAAGTAACATCATCAGGTTTATGGCAAAGAATTCAATGACTGAATGATTTTCTGAAGTGTAAGAGGACACATGACCTTACTGTGATCATATGCTTAGCTGTCATGGTTTTTACAAAATTGCTATGGTGTCAGTTCTGTGATCTTTAAAAGTTAAATCTTTTGCTGTAGTGTGTCAGTAGGAAATATCAGTTCACATTTCCAAACATTCCTTTTGCCATTAATTGCAATAATCCAGTGATATTTTTGTATGCACAAAGAGTCTGACAACAGCCGGTATGCTCCACACAGAGATCTGATCTCACCATCATCGAGTCCATCTGGGATTACATGAAGAAATAGAAAAACTGTGGCACATACTTGAAGAAACCTACCAAAAGGAATGTTTGGAAATGTGAACTGATATTTCCTACTGACACACTACAGCAAAAGATATAAAGAACTGGCTTAAGACCATTTTTTTTTGTTTGTTTTTTTTTTTTTAAAAAAGGCAAGTTGACATCAACCCTGAACACGGCTCAAAAATTAAGAAAGGGAAAGTGACCTCCAGCAATATGCAAAAAGTAGATATAAAGGAGGATAGATAGATAGACAGATAGATAGATAGAATGACAGACACAGACAGAATGACAGATAGAGCGACAGACAGACAAACAGAGACAGAAAGACCACACAAACAGACAGACAGAACAACACAAAATTACAGAACGACAAACAGACAGACAGACAAAAGGACAGACAAAACTAAATACAGAAAGCACAATAGATAGATAGACAGACAGACAGAACAGACGAACGGAGTGATAGACAGACAAACAAACATCCAGACATACAGAATGACAGACAGATAGATAAATAGACCTGCAGACAAACATACAGACAGACAATACTAAATACAGAACGCACAACAGATAGATAGACAGACAGACTCTATTTGACTTCATTACATGATGATTTGACTCTTCTGGCAAATTCCTGATAGACAAACAGCCCTGAAACACATTAGCCCCCGACCTCAACATCAAAACAAGCCTGGCACACAGCAGGTGAAGCCAGAGATTAATTCTGAATTTCATACTCAGACTATTAAGAAGCAAAAGCAACCAAACATCTCTGCTCATTTGTATTCTGCTTCAGCAGGTGTACAAAAAATTCAAATCAAGAACATTATTACTGTGACATTTACATTATAGACCAGTATGTCGGGAATATACAATTTAGTCCTGAGACAGTTTTTTTTTCTCAATACACAACATTGAAAATCAACATTATAAAAGCTCTATCTGCTTAAAGAGATGTCTTTTATCCCTCATGAATCTCTCCTCACAGTAAAGAGGAAACAACAAAGATAAAGAGGGCAATGAGAGAGAGTGGAGATATTTAAGATAACAGAAATTCTTGTGGTGTTCTGGCTAGTGAAGGATTACTCAATAAAAGAGGAAAGAAGGGCTTTAATTTCATTGGACAGAACACAAAGGCAAGTTCAGAAACTCTGGTCCAGCCCTTAAAAGCAGAACATAATTCCATTTTTTAAAAAAAGATATCAGTTTCGTCTACAAGCGTGGAGCACCAAAGTTCTCTAAAATCCATTATTTCCAGATATCTGGAAATAATTTTTGTCTTTTTAGCCATTTAGTCATTTATCTTTGAAATAGCTCTGTCACATCCAGCTTTCTGTTTTGCTGAGGATCTTCAGCACAGTCTATACACACACAAACAAACACACACACAAACACACCGCGGGACCGCACAGAAGATGCACACTTGCACGTGGCCCAGTGGAAGCAAACACACATAACATAAGAGAAACATTCATTGTGTTTATGTAATGCCTCCACTGAGAGCTCAAGGTCAGTGATGTATTTCAAAAGAGACTTCAGAAAAACAGTCATTGACACCAAAGTGATGTGAGTTCTATCTATGCTGTGAGGAATTTAGGCTGCGTTTACACTGGCACAAAAATCCGATCTTTTGCTCACATCTGACACAGATCGGAATTAGTTGCACACGTGTAAACACAAAAATCCACACAAGATCCGATTTTTTCGCATCTAATCTGAGCCACTTCCAAATGTGGTTTTAAATCAGATACATATCTGATTCTGGACATGCAACCTATGTCTAAACACGCATATCTGATTCCCATTGGAATTCCAAGCCACCACAAGGTGAGGGCGACACGTTTGCTCACTAAAAGGTAGCTTTAATGTTGTATTATGATGCAGACGTGCCTGTATGCACTCGCACTAAAAATTTGCAGCTTTATTATCGAGGTGGGAACTTTATATGTCTAACGTTATCTATTTTTCTAGAAAGAAATTGCTCACACACACATACATTCAGCAGCTGAATTTCAACCTTTGCCCGGTTAATTTAAAAGAGACCGCCGTGTGTGTGTTTTTCTTATAAGCCAAAAGCTTCACTGCAGCTACTCTCTCTCTCTCTCTCCCTCTCCCTATTAAAAAAAAATGGAATTCTAAAACTGATAACTCTAGATAAAATATCAAACACAAATTACCTTTATTTTCCGGTCTATATCCGTTCAGTCAAAATTTGCGCTGCAATACATCCATAACACTGACAGCTGTAAACGGCTATCCATTCTGACAGGTAATCATGGCCATTCGACATGAAATATATAAATAATTTTAATAGCACGGCCATTCAAAACCCGAGAGTCTACTATGTGCATGTAAAACTATCAATGACAATCATTTTGGGGCAGGAAGTAATGTAAACACAGGTATCAGATACCAGTTGTGTCTAAAGTGAATGTAAACACACTGGCCAAAAAATCGGATATGGTCAAAAGATCGGATCTGTGCATTAAGACTTGTGGTGTAAATGCAGCCATAATCTTATTTGCTCTTAGAAAGGTGAAATGAGGTCATTCGTTGCCCCGTCTGTGATTTTGAACTTGGTCAATCAGATATCCTTGAGAGCCAAAACAACATATGAGGCACTCATATATAAAATACTAATCAATCAAGAAGCAAGACAACTCAACCGTCATACTGATGTGTGCTTTGTGGCAGAATCTCAAGTTTTGCTCTAGTCTAGTTTACTTTGATGTTTGGTTCAATTTTCTTGTATACAATGGACTTATAACAACAAAAATTGGTATATCATCGATAAAACGATGTGACAATGGATAGAAACAAATCAAAGACATAATGTCTTAATGTCTTGTCATAATGCTGTAATTGAACTACATGACAAAAACTTGGCTCTGAATATAACAATTTATTTAATGTAAATATATTTAAAAACATTTTTACTTCCTAAAAGGTAGCTATTTAATAATGAATAATATAAAACACCATGTATATATGTGTATACATACGCATTATGCACACATACTTTCTTACAAACAAATGTAATATATTAAAAAAGGACAGTTTTCCAAAGCAAAAATATGCGCCCTTCACACAATGTACCATGCCAGAACAGATTTTTGAAATCAATACCAGAATAAAGCATGGCCAAGAAAAAGCTTTTTATTGGTTTATTCAAAATCATCCTAGTCTAGTTTAGTCTGATCCTTCAAAAGATATTGAACTAGTTAAGATGGATGACTGCAGTGTGTTGAGGTTGACTTATCTTACCTCACTAAAGCAGGATGTGCTGGGCAAAGAGATGTGTGTGATGCCTTTCCCATCTAGTGTTAATCTTTTCTGAGCTGTGTACTCACCAGACGCGTTCTTTAGATAACCGTTCGAGTCCACCGATGTGTACATGACATACGGGCCAGGCTGATTCACACCGAAGGGCTGTGGGATGGATAGAAGTGATTAACAATAAATACAAAACACATACAAACAGTTTGCAAATTGAATTATAACCATAAAACTAATTTTTAAAAAGCAAATATCAACTCATAAAACTCAAATATCATCTCTAAAAGTGCAGTAACATTAGAAAAATTCTATAAAATTGTGCAGGCAAAACCAGTTCATTGTCTGCTGTCAATAGTGTAACAATGTATGAAGCATTAGGGGTGTAACGATACACTCATGTCACGATTAAATACGATTCACAATACTGAACTCACAAAACAATATTATCGTGATACTTTAAGCCAAAATAATGATGAGGGTTATATTATTATTTTTACTTCTAAGACAAGTTAACAAAAAAACTTGGGGGTTGGACTTGAATAAGCTTGGACTTTGTCCAGCATGCACAAGGCAATGGTGACACCAGAATAAAAATATTCATGATTCTGAACCTGAAAATACAAAATTATGTTAGACGCATATACTTGCACTCTGTCATCGACGACATATAAATAATGCACGCCCTTTTTTACTCATAAAATCTGTCATTTGGCATAATCATGACCCACATATATTCCTCCACTGCATGATTATACATTATATTCAACATTAAATATAGTAGTTTAATGTAGTACTGTTACTGAAACTCTGTAAACTTTAATTTTTTCTAATGCAGTACACTTACGCTTTCAACACAGCCATTCGTTGTATCTCTTTTACACAGACAAGCCGGGTGCACAGACTCTCCCTACGCTCACTATGTCCTTCCTCTCTTTCAATCAATGCACTTACATGATCATCATACTACCAAAACTAAAAACGTGATATGGCGAGTAAAATTATGCTTTCACTTTGATGAGTGCCGCTTTAAATACTGTTTGTGCATTCACTTTGAGGAGTGCTGCTGCTTCAGCGTGTATGTGTTTCAGATGATCAATAACTGTTTTAATCGCAAAGCGTGTCAAAATGCCTATTCCAAAAATTAAAACCCTCTCTTTATTTACTCACCTCATGTCATTTTCATGTGTCACACACACGCATACATTTAAACGTCCGTGTTTACTACAGTATGTGAGTTGTAAATCTGTTCAGAAGGCTTGGATTTGGATTAGACCACTCAATTATTTTGTACAATGCCTTTATGACCTTTTTTGGATCTTTTAAGTTTTAGTGGAATTGACTTTATAGCAGTGGTGAGCGGTGACTTTTTTAACCAGGTGTGCTGGGTGGTGCGTCATGTAAAAAATGTGGCTGATGCAGTTACGTTGAATGGGTTTATACCTAATAAACTTTCTCTCTAGACCAGGGGTGTCAAACATACGACCCGCAAAGCTGTTCAATCTGGGGTGATTTGAACTATACTAAAAAAAAAAAAATAATAGAGATGCACTAGTCCACTGGCCATAAATCCAAACGGTTTTATTTTTATTTTGGTCAATCTTTATTCCAGGCTTGCAAACAAACTGCTTTGTAATAATTTACCAAAATTTAATTTTTGGAAATATTTATGAAGTCTGTAAACAGGATGTTAACACAGATACATGCTGAATACGAACACAAAGGCTGCGTTTACACTGGCACAAAAAAATCACTGGCACAAATGTTGCACACCTGTGAACACAAAAATCCACACGAGATCCGATTTTTTCGCATCCGATCTGAGCCACTTCCAAATGTGGTTTTAAATCAGATACATATCTGATCTCTGGACATGCGACCTACGTCTAAACACGCATATCCGATTCCCATTGGAATTCCAAGCCACCACAAGGTAGGCTAGCCTACCCAGTGAAGCTTTTGGTTTATTAAAATAAAAAAAAATAAAAAACACACACCCACGGCAGTCTCTTTTAAATTAACTGGGCAGAGGTTGAAATTCAGCTGCTGAATGTGTGTGTGTGTGTGTATGTGTGCGTGTATGTGTGCGTGTGTGTGTGTGCGAGCGTGCGTGCGCGCACAATTTCTTTCAAGGAAAAAATAGATAGACATAAAAACTTTCCACCTCAATAATACAGCTGCGAATTTTAGTGCGAGTGCATACAGACACGTCTGCTTCATAATACAACATTAAAGCCCTGGATACACTGCAGGATTTTAGCAATCATATAAGATCATTACTTTATCACACTTTGTGACATGGATCTATTAAACTTGGGTACGACATGCATGTAGACTGTACGATGATCACCTGTTGACTCGTAGGCTATGATGCAGGTTTCTACAGAAGAATAAAACGTCATCAGCATGCGCTACTGGTAAACAAAACACTATGTTGAATCATACTTTGGCAGTTGTAGTTTTTATGTGTGCTGAAAATCAAAAGGAAGCAGTGATTTCATGTATATGGCTAGGAACTATATTTCAGCATAATAATCAAGGAACTTTGCTGCCATACCATGGGTGCAGCAGGCGCAATGATATTACGCTTGCACAGGGAGCATGCCTTGCAACCATGGAGACATTTGTGAGAGGCGCTGAGTAATATCATTGATTATTACGCCGGAATGAGAGTATAGTTCCTAGCCATATCGGCCTAGAAAATCGCAACTTTTCATTTTCCGTCGGTCTTGGTACACGATGTAACTACAGAAGAGTCAAGTTTTGATCATTTTTTTGAGCGAGATGATATTGGTCTCATCAGATTCAATGAACTATGCTAAGCTATGCTAAAAGTGGTACCGCCAGACCCGGAGATCGGCTGAATGGATTTGAAAATGGTAAAACTCAACTGTTTAACTCTAGGGGAGTTGGAAAATGAGCCTATTTTCAAAAAAAAGTGAAGTGTTCCTTTAACAAACGCACAGATATCGGTTAACATCCTCTGATAGTTACAGTAGGACTGTCTTAAACAATTTATAAGTTTTCATACAAAAATTAGGCTAATTTCCCTATGGAGAAAATGAAATACTATGAAAATAGTGTAAGTTATGATTTTTCCCCATTTGGTTTAGTCTAGTCAGTTTTGTATCAAATAAAATGTGATCTGGCAGCAGGTCATTTTTCCTCTTGGGCGAGCGATCCGCTCACAGCTTATCCTGCCTATGAAAACTCCCATAGGCCAGCAAACCAATGAGAATGCGGGGCAATGATGACGTTCCATAACAAAAGCTGCTGTAGATCAGCCTACCCGGAAGTCTCCGTAACTGGCAGAATTGGCAAATAAATAAATTAAGGACAGTTACATACGCATTTTTTCCAATCATGTAGGCTTTATGGTACAAATCAAACAAGGGATTTAATAGTAATTTATAATGTTAATATTAACTGCCGAGTCCACAAATGGCTTGGGTATGCAGAGCAGCTTATATGGACCGCACGCCACTGCTTTATAGTCAATTGACTATGGAATTGAGGGACAGAAATCAATCAGATTTCATAAAAAATATCTTCATTTGTATTTGGAAGATGAACAGAAATCTTAAGGGTTTAAAACAACATGAGGGTGAGTAAATTTTTTTTAGTGAATTATAATTTATAGATACAGTCAGCTGAGTCTTGGATAAAACTAACTCTATATCATTTACATCAGCGATACATATCGTCACATTTTAATAAAGCAATATCTCAATATATTGATGTAACGTAACGGCTATGAAGCATGTATCACTTTTCAAACTAAGCAGCTTTCAACGTGGTAGATCCACCTGACCATTACAAAATCTGCTTAGGGAAATCTTTCGCCCTCATGCAAAATTCCCAATTGCGTGGTTTCCTATTGAAATGACTGGATTTTGCCTATGAAAATTCACAGACCACTGGTAAATGTGACGGCATCTTAACTCTATGCAAACACAAGATTTTAAGACCATGCAACAGCTTGAAGTGAAGTGATTCATACAAATATAAGATTATATCAATAAGATCTTCCTTGGAAAGGCTCACTGTAGTGTAGTGAAATTGTAAATATACCTTGTTTCCTGCAGACCACTAAAGGTCTGCAGGAAACATTAGAGCTATTCTGATGATATTGATGATAATTAGGATGACCCTGACTGCTTGTTTGCAAGTGTGTGTTTTTTCAGTTTTGAAAGATCACCACAGGTTACACAGGCCCAGCTCCATCCTCCTACAAATACTGAGACACATGAGAGATGTTTATCAACAGCCAGCTGTAACGCGTGGCCAGCACTGGCTCAGCGCCGGGGAGATGGGGTAGACCTGGTCCATGCCAGCTTCTCAATTATGGATACTTTTCTCTGTGCAGACAATAACCCTGGGAACTGCAAATGAACAGCATGCCAGGAACAAGTGGGCATACATTTTTAAACAGATGTATTTGTGAGGCACGATTATGGGTGGGGAGGGGTGAAATGATTCCCTAGTTGTAAATTATGTTCCACTGTAGCTGATGAATCCAGCCAATGGACAACGTTGACAGAAAATGAGACAATCCTGGAGCAGAAGCTCTCTGTCACCCAGTGCCAAACTGACATAAATGAGGGAGAGAATGACCTGGCAGCATCAGAAACAGATAAAAAACATTCAGTCAAACACAACAGTGAGGGCAAAGTACACGCCCAGAGAATCTGACGTCAATGAGACCTGAAGTCCTTCTTTGGACCTGAAAACCTACTCTATTGCCAACATCCAAGTTCAAGTTTATTATGCCACAGGGAAATTTGGCCTGCAAATTATGAAAACCATTTATTCTCACTGTGTACACTACTGTTCAAAAGTTTTTTTTTTTGGAAGGATGTCTCTTATGCTCACCAGGGCTGTGTTTTAAAATGTAATTTATTCTGGTGATGCAAAGCTGAATTTTCAGTACCAATTACTCCGGTCTTTAGTGTCACATGATCCTTCAGAAATCATTCTAATATGCTGACTGAAATGATGAACATTCCTCATTATTATAATGTTGAAAGCAGTTGTTCTGCTTAAAGGGATAGTTCACCCAAAAATGAAAATTCTGTCCTCATTTACTCACCCTCAAGTTGCTCCAAACATGTATTAATTTCTTTCTTCTGAACACAAAAGAAGACATTTAGAAGAATATGGGAAACAAAACAGTTGATGGGCCCCCCATTGATTGCCAGAGTATGGGGGAAAAATACTATGGCAGTCAATGGGGCCCATCAACTGTTTGGTTACCCATATTCTTCTAAATATCTTCTTTTGTGTTCAGCAGAAGAAAGAAGTTAATACAGATTTGGAACAACTTGAGTAAATGATGATCATTTTCATTTTTGGGTGAACTATCCCTTTAATATTTTTGTAGAAACTGTGATACATTTTTTTTCTCTCCAGGATTTTTGTTTTGATCTGCAGATTCTGTGCTCTTTTGGAAGATGCCTAATATTGCCCCCTACCATATAACAGTGAAAAAACGGAAAGACGGAAAATTCTGTCAATGGCCGGAAAGCGTTGTCTCATAAATTACGGAAAATTCTGTAAATGGCGGGAAAATAGTTAATAAAAGGATCTTCTGAAAAACTTCATGACATCAAACTTTTGAACTGTAGTGTATCTCACAATGTGACTGTATATCTTGCATTTGCAATATTTTCTCGTAATTGCAAATTTATTCTACTTTTATATTTAAACCTCAAAAAAAGCAAAAAATCTCCATGAACTCTTCAGACTGGCTGAAGCATAGTAAACAGCTGGAGAGCCTTGGGCTGTAACAACCATACAAGGACAGGTGGATAACCCATGATCTCGCTGATGAAACAACCAGACAGCAAAAGACAAAAGTTGAGACTGAGCAAGCCAGAAAACACAGAGAAACAATGTAAACGAGGGAAGATAAAGCATCAGAGGAAACAAAGTGATGCCTAAGACAGCAAAGAGTCGAGAGGCAGCTAAAAGGAGACAAATGAATACGTCACAAGAACTGGATGGGGAATAACAAACATCTCAGTGAGTGATTGCAACTGTGGGCCGAATAATTCAAAAAGATTTTAAACCAAGAACCCCTAAGGCATTTTTTTTGCAAGCAACATACAAAAATATTTCATTGTATTTTCTCACCATTATTTCTATGTATCATTTTGAATGGGATTAAATAATTGTCATACAATACTGTCATGCATTTGTTTCACTAAAGAGTCATTAAAAGCATTTTCAGAAGAATCGAACTCAAGACTCATCAGATTGGCTCATGGTTATCAACTATTGCAATATACTAGTTACAGTGAAGGATATTAGTTGGTTCTATGGACTGCTGTGGCAGGGCCCCTCTCTTACTGCAACAGTGGAGAAAGGTTTGCTACATTTCGATTGGATCAAATGACCAATACCATCAGATAAGGATGCTAGGACAACTGACAGACATCTCAATCACAGGAAGGACAGGACTTCTCATTGGTCCACAGGCAGTTTCTGCCCGGGACCCAATTTGAGACTAATCCTTAAGATTAAAGCCAACCGCCATACAAATTCTTTAGGACTGTTTGGATGCAAGAGCAGGCTGGGGCTGCTCATGTTTTTTTTCACCTTATTACCTCACTTTTATTTTCTCATCCTAATTTTACAAGTTGCGAGTTACAAAACACACGCACAGCACTGACTGACTGAATGACGGCCGGGTGTTCTCAGATCGACTCGGTATTACACACAATGTTAAACAGACCCGGGACCCGAAGTAATAGATTGGGACCCAACCCGGAACCGACTGACCGTTTAAAATATAGACCCGAATCCATACGGGTCCCAGGTCCTCTGTGTAGACCTCTAAATCACAGCACTGGGATGGAGAAGCACCAAATTGCAATCTCCTCCTCAGAGTAAAGGGATAAATGTATCCTTTCAACAGACACTCCTTGTTCTGAGCCTCAATGAGGGGGACCCCCCCACCGGAACGTGATTTCGCCCCTGCCCCCGCGGAGGTCTGTGCATGCCACCGGTCTACATGTTTCAGATTGTTAAGGACCTTATTCATCTACTTCATGGCTTCATCTGCGTGATTTTAGCATCCCACAGAGTTTTGTGCTCAAGGCTGTTGAAACGGATTCCAGCTCCTTTCCCCACTGCAATGTCAACCAGTGGAAGACGTCACCGTCATCTAACTGCTCACTCGACCAAGTGGGACATAAATATCACTTTACCAAACCTCTTTTCAGAGACCTTGGCATTGCTGTATATTATCAGTATTTGATATTCTAATTTACATTAGAGGTAATATAACTGATGCTAGTTAATAACAAATCATTTTCATTTATTTGATGCATAATAAGGTTCTTCACCTTATTAGTTACAACAATTGATCTTTCTATAAGATAACGTAACTCAGTCATAGCAATACACAATTCAATCACTTGAACTTTATCCATCTTATGCACTACATTCCTTTATCATTCATGGTATTCATTTAGTAGTTGTGGCCTAATGGTTGGAAAGTCAGACTTGTAACCAAAAGGTTGCAGGTTCGAGTCTCAGTACCGGCAGGAAATATAGGAGGGGGGAGTGAATGAACAGTCTCTTCCACTCTCATTACACACAGCTGAGGTGCTCTTGAGTAAGGCACCTTTCCCCAAATCACTCCCCGGGAGCCGCAGCAAAAACGGCTGCCCACTGCTCCGAGTGTGAGTTCATGCTGTGTGTGTTTAATATGATCTATTCACTTCGATCCAAAGAATTATGTTCTTGTTCATGCTTATTTCATACAGAGCCTTTGATTCATAACCTGGTGCGTTTTCTCTCTCTGTTCGGGTTCACATTACCAGCTCAATTATTTGCTAACAATAAGATCTAAAACATGCATTTGGAAAATAGATGAACAGTGCTGACTGTAACCTACAGTATTTGATTTACACTGGCTGTATCCAGGCAGGTGTGTTTAGTATGCAACACTTCAAAAATAGGACAAATGCAAAAATGCTATGACCCAGAACATATGAATTGATCTGAACTATACGCTTCTACAACTAATGTCCCTGTTTCAGCATCTGAATATTAATTTAGTGTGGGACTGTATAACATGTATGTCAGAGGTACAGTCGGAGCGAGACAGGAGTGCGGCCCATCTTAAAGAGCTCTTATTTAATCATAGAGCCCTCTGCTATCCACTGGCCTCAGGGCAAACTGTCTGCACTCGGCATATCACCGAGTTAGAGAACACATGAGATGTCATCTGTGTGTCTGTGTGTGTTTGTGCAAGTCTAAAGTAGAGGATGAACGGCTGGGCAGAATATGTATTGTCTCTTCGTTATGAAGGATGACAGTTAACGAACAGAGGTCTCTGTGTGTGTATGTGTGTCGCTCATGTATTAACAGAGTAATGAATTGCTTTGGGACCCTGCCAAGTGCTTCTCCGAAACACACACACCTCAGAGTAACATCTTTTCCTGTCTAATAAACTCTATAGCTGTGTCTGAAATTGCTCTGTATTCTATAAACTGTGTTCAATGTACGGTGTCAGCCATTCTGTTGTTCGAATTAAGAGCAATTTATTTCTCTATATGCTCACTCTTTTATACCCATAGTGCACTCTGATGTACAGCGTACAACTGATAAACACGCCAATGCTTATTTCTATTCACTCCTTACCCACTATCTGCATTGTGTGGCATTCAGTATATATTGGGAACAATGATTGAGTGAAAAAGTAAGTGATTTCAGATGCAGCTAAAACAGATCTTATAAAATCTACAGATAATGGAGAAAAGTGAAGAACAGAGAAAAACACAATAGATGGCAGGAGAGGATGAAGGTTGGATTGATAGAAGAGAGAAGGCCAGAAAGATGAATTTGTGAATATGAAAAAGAAATAAGGTATAGACATGCTCACAGACAAATGGAGAGATTGTAGAAGAGAGAGAGAAAGAGAGAGAGAGAGACAGATAACAGGGGTGTTAAGTTATGTGATAACATATATACAATATAGCCATGTATATGTTTTTTTTCTTTTTTTTTCGGTTATTTATTCATTTTTTTTTTTTTTTATCTATACCTGTATAACTTGTTACATGTTTATTGCTTTGGCAATACTGTGCCATCCCACAGTCATGCCAATAACGCTCAATTGAATTGAACTGAAAATTGAACTGAATTGAGTAAGAACTCGTCAGAATGAGGGCAGCTTTGTAACACACTTGTACCTGACCTCAACAGCTGGTCAACAACGTCATGAGGAGCAAAAATAACATGACAGAACTTCCAGACAATCAAAATCAAGAGATACTAACATGCAATGGTCAACTTCTTAACATTGATTATTTGCCCAATATTTGGCACTTTTTAATTGTCACATCAGACAAAGTTTTCCTGTTTGGCAGATTAATGCCTGAAGAGATTATTTTATTTTGACAGTGTTGAACACTTGCTATATTGCAAATTATATCAACATGCCCATTTTGGCGAGTATCCTAGCAAACATAGTCGGTTATGTCTTAAGTGAACGTATAACAGCCGAGAAAGAACGCATGTGTAACAGTATATGTACTGGATCGTGCATTATGTCTTAAAGGGAAAGGAGCCTAATATTGTATAATATTCTAATATGTCTGTGTCTTTAATGTTAATCAAACAAAGAAATCACTCACTGCTCTTGACTGAATAGCTTTTGTAACTTCAATAATGATCTTAATTTATACAGTGAAGATAATATGCAGTGTTATTTTAAAAAAATATTTTTTTATTTTATTTTATTTATTTTCTGTACTTGAAAACTAGGGGTGTAACGGTACACAAAACTCACGGTTCAGTACGTACCACGGTTTTGAAGTCACGGTTCGGTACGGATTCGGTACAGCAGGTGGGGAGAAAACTAAACATAAAAATGCTTCTTTTTTTTTATTAAACAGTAGTTTACTGAACAAATTATGTCTCTGTCTTTAAATATATTAAATTAAATTATAACTAAATTTCTTAAGGATAAAAAAAAATATCTCTGCTAATGCTAAACTATGTTGGGAGCCCTTACTTGAACATTAGGATACTATAATATTAAAGGTTAACAACTAAGCCCAAACTATTAGCCTAAATTCAAACGCTATTTTTAGATATAATAATCAACCCTCAAATAACAAATTGTATGCAAACCTGTACGCTGCACATAAGGCAGTTTTTGCATTAGCTTCAAAATCTAATTATAAAATTAAGTTTCACTCATATTCGTTGTTGAAATATAATCATTTATACACAGTGGCTGTCATTTTCACGACATATTTATTTAAACATACATTAAATAATCAAGACATCACTAACAGGTTAAGTAAAATATATAGGCTAATACAGTGCATATATCAAGTGAAAGAGTTCATTTCTCTGGGGAACTAACAAGCTGTGGACACTGAATGGCTTTTCTGAGGTAAATGCTACGTGACATTTTGTTTACAAGCTGTTTTATTGTGATGTCTTTCCGCCGTTGAAACACTGAGTGACACGAGATATGACCATTTCGGTATGTTGTACTGTATCTTTCAAAATACCTTCAGGCGTTCATTCATGTTTATTCTGTAAGTAGTAACGTTATTAAAGAGGAAGAGATGATCATGTTCACTCGCGCTCCGTGCTGCCGGTTGAACTGAGGCACCTATACAGAGATCTGTCACGCCACATTAAAGAGCGCCAAAATGGCATTTTCTGTTTGAATTTCGTGGACAGAATTTGAAGGATGACACATTGTTTCTTATCGAAAGTAACAAAACGGACAGCTTATTGCAATTATTGGTGGTTAATGGTGGTTAGGCTACAACACTGTATTCGTTGTGTACTGCTTTAGTCTTATCCATCTGTCCTTAATGTTGCAGTGTAATGCATTCGGTACACACGTGCACCGTACCGAAACGGTTCGGTACGAATACGTGTACCGTTACACCCCTACTGAAAACTACTGTTAGATACCTGATATACCTGCTGTTGCTTGAAGTTTGATTATTTGTTCTTATTTTCTTTAATTTTATTTGGCAGTTGTCCTATTTTCCCTGAACATTGCACATATTGAACCGTACCGAAACCATGACCGTGAGTAATTTGAACCGTTGCACCCCCATAATATACACATAAAGGACATCGGCCGATATATCGATATCGGACTTTTTTTTACTCCCTAATATCGGTATCGGCCTCCAAAAACCCATATTGGACGGGCTCTAATCATTACTCCTGTCTTCAGTGTCACATGATCCTTCAGAAATCATTCTAATATGCTGATTAGGTGCTCAAAAAACTTTTTTTATTATTATCAATGTTGAAAACAATTCTCAGGAGTATGTTTGTGTTTGGGTTTTACTTTCATTGTGTTCCCTGTTCCAGTTTGCCTGAGTTCTGTTTGCTAGTTAGTTTCCATAGTTATTCATTAGCTTCACACATTAGTTCTGTTGATTACTCTGTGTGTATTTAAGACAGCAGTTTCCTCAGTATATAGTTTGTGTCATCAATATTTTATGTGGTTGTTATTTATGTATTTCTCCCCGTGTTCTACTGAGTGTTTGTTCAGAGTTATTATCAAAGACTTCGGTTCTGTTCTTTGTCATTGCGTGATCATTACTGCAACCTGTTTGTGACAACAGTTGTGCTGCTTAATATTTTTGAGGAAACCATGATACATATTTTTTTTCAGGATCTGATTAAGAGAAAGTTCAAAAGAATAGCATTTATTTGAAATAGAAATCTTTTGTAACAAACTTTTGAAAAGTAATTTCTTAAAGAAAAACAACAACCACCCAAAACAAACAAACAAACAAAAAAAACCCACACTGACCCCAAATTTTGAATGGTAAAGTATATACGAAATAGCCACTTTGCTCTAAGATATTGGTAAACTACTAACTACCATATATGTCTACGATTTTGCCAACTTTTATCACAATTTCTGTTTTGATTTGAAGGAAAAATAACAGAGCTAAGAGTCTTACAGTGTTATAGGTTGGTGAAAGCAAATTTAACTAAGACAAATAATGAAAACTTATTTAACAGGCAAAATACATGCAAGAGGCAAGGAATGTGGAGAACATTGTGATTGAATTTGCTTGATCTCTTCTGAAATCTGTAGGAACAGATTGCATGTGGGCCTGGTGTACTAAACATGCCATTGCCACTTGAGTTGAGAGTCTTGCATGAGAGGGACAAAAAAGATCAGAACTCACCTTAACATTCTCTGGACAGTCATTGGAGCACAGGCCACTGAGCACTGCAGAGAGAAAAAGATAAAGACAGAGAAAGAAAATCATAACTTTGTCCCACATATCTGGCCCTCAGATAAGACAAGTTGATAGCAGTGTCCATATCAAATCAACTTCACAACACTCTGCTAAACACAGGCAGCAGTACATTCACCTCCGCTCATATCACACAATTTAACAGCAACTCTGGTGCCGTAATCAT
This sequence comes from Hypophthalmichthys molitrix, assembly GCA_037950675.1. Classification (NCBI taxonomy): domain Eukaryota; kingdom Metazoa; phylum Chordata; class Actinopteri; order Cypriniformes; family Xenocyprididae; genus Hypophthalmichthys; species Hypophthalmichthys molitrix. Next base: position 20,011,002 of record CM075498.1, read on the forward strand.
CTTCAGCCAGGAATTATGCCTAGAGAAAATGAATTGGGCAAAATGTGCACTAAATTCCCACTAATGGTGTGAAATAAGAGCCAGACTTTCAGCTTCTCTTGAGGCCAAAATTGACTGTGCGTTAGAGAACAGCACATATGAAAGGGAAAGTAAAAAATCATTAATTGCTCATTAGTGGCACACAAAGAACCATCTGTGTTCTTGTGCATCTGTCTTTATCTAAAAGCAGCATTAGATTTTTAAACTGGCAGTGACAGGCAGCACTATTTAAAAACAGCGAATTAGAAAGTTCATGATGGAAGAACACCAACCTAAATTATATATATATATATATATATATAAAAAAGTGGCTTTGAAAGTCTGTCATGGAAAAACAAATGATGAAAATGTTTCAATCACAACTCGTACTTTGGAAATTTCCAGATTTTCATGTATGGCCTGACAGGCAAATGTTCTGCATGAGTTATTAGGATTGTGAAATCAAATATGTGGCTTTGGTTTTCAAAATGAATGTACTGAGGGGTGAAAGAGGGGTGTGACATGAAGCCTGAAATAATTTCTCATTCATGCCTGGACTAACAGTTTTTTGTGCTTGAAAGAAAAGAACACAGAGATAAAGTGCATCTTTTCTAGTCCTCCATGAATGAGTGAACTTGCTACAGGACAGTATGACTGATACCCCTCCGTAATGTGTGACTGATAACATTTTACCACAGCACAGCTGCTAATAGGTAAGGAATTTGGGCAACAGGATTTTGAAGGTCTATTTCAGAAACTTTACTGTGAAAAATATTTGTTTCATAAAAAAAAAAAAAAAAAAAAAAAAAAAGAAAGAAAAAGATTGGAACACAAAATACTGTGTTATTTACAGGTTAATCACATTTAAAAATGACATGTTCACTGTAACAACTGAAATGTTTTTCTTTCAGTTTTTTATGTTCTGCAAAACAATATACTGTAGCTCAGTTTTTGTTCACTGAATGATTCTGAATCTTTGATTCTTATTAAATAAACATAAATACATATATAAATGGCAAATATTATATTATATAGATAATTATATAGATGTTCTTCCAGTGCCAGAAAGATTAATTTTTCATAGAAATGCGAAATGCTATCTTTCAATTTTTAAAATAACTCTTTTATGCTTTCCAAGGCTGCATTTACTTGATCACAAATACAGTAAAAGCAAGTAAACTATGAAATATATATATATATTTTTTTAACAATTTTCAAACAACTATTTTCTACTTTAATATAGTTCAAAATGTAATCTATTCCTGCGATGACAAAGCTAAATTTTCAGTCTTCAGTGTCACATGATCCATCAGAAATCATTCTCAAAAAACATCTCTTATTTTCATCAATGTTGAAAACATGAGTTTTTTTTTTAGGATTCTTTGATGAATGGAAATTGTGTAACCGCAAAAATGTGTAACCGCAAAATGAATATAAATCTGAACTTCAATTCAATTGCAATATGCAATATATATGCTTGCTGAAAAGATACTCAGCTACTCTACTGGGAGCCAGTATAACACACTCTCACATTTATTTTTTCATTTTAGGAAGAGTTTACATATATGGTTTTAACAACCAGATGCATTTACACTTGTCCAGTTTCGTTTGGAATGTGTCTTAAACCACCACCTAGTGAAGTGGTCTGAGTGATCAGATTTAAATCCCTCTCGAAAGCATTTCATAGGGCATTTACACCTGTTTTTTTCACGATCGGATTGCTATCTGATCAGAGAAAACAAATAAAGTGACCAGGTGTAAACAGAACCTAAAAGTCACTTTTGATCAATTTAATGCATTCACCCAAAAATGAAAATTCTGTCATTAATTACTCACCCGTATGTTGTTCCACACCCGTAAGACCTTCGTTCATCTTCAGAACACAAATTAAGATTTATTTTTAATGAAATCCGAGAGGTATATGACTCGTCCATAGACAGCAATTTAACCACCACTTTTTTCAAGGTCCAGAAAGGTACTAAAGACATCGTTAAAACAGTGGACGTGACTGCAGTGGTTCAACCTGAATGTTATTAAGCGACAAGAATAATTTTTATGCTCAAAAACAAAACAAAACAAAACAAAAACAACGACTTTATTCAACAATCTCTTCTCTTCCCTGTCGTTATCCTTACACAGGTGACGCAGTAAGCACAGTGAAGGCTTCCGTGTGACGCAGACGCAGGAGACGGGCAATAATGAGTTGGCGTTCTGATGTAGAACCTGGAAGTGCTGGACATAAACAATGTATGAGAATGACACAGAAGAGAAGATATTGTTGAATAAAGTTGTTATTTTTGTTTGTTTTTGCACACAAAAAGTATTCTCGTCACTTCATAAAATTAAGGTTGAACCACTACAGTCACGTCGACGGTTTTAACGATGTCTTTAGTATTTTTCTGGACCATGAAAGTGTTGATTATATTGCTGTCTATGGACGAGACACATACCTCTCAGATTTAATCAAAAATATCTTAATGTGTGTTCCGAATATGAACGAAGGTCTTACGGGTGTGGAACGACATGAGGGTGAGTAATTAATGACAGAATTTTCATTTTTGGGTGAACTAACCCTTTAACAACTCAAGTGTCTATCAATCACAAGAGCGACACATATTTTTTTTTGTGTTGAAATCCACGGCAGTGCCAAGTTTGTCCTCCGAGGCATCTTCAGCATCAAAACACAAGTGACACATGCTGTGGATAGGGGCATGCACAAGGGGGTGGCCTGGTGGCAAGAGCCACTACCCCTCAACCCTCATCGGCTGATGTGCCCTTCTCCACAACAAACCAACCCCCGTTGCCGAATGTGATTCAGCCAAGCCATCTTCATCATCGATCTGCCCTATTTTCTTTAGTTCGGGCCACTGGCCCTCAGAATTTCTGTGCACAGCCCTGCTGTGGAGGATTCCATGGATATGCTGCAAAGGTTCACCAATCACAGCTGTGGGCGTTTATTTGCTTTTCTGAAAGAGGCAACACTCCTCGAAACAATGTTTTTTGACAGAGCGTGAAAATGAGGGTGGAAAATTATTATTATAGTTATTAGTTATTTATGAATATATATATTTTTTTGTGGAAAAAAAAAAAAAAACCTTTGCTAACTTCATAACCTCTAAATAAAAATCCAGCCCAGGTTCATTTGAAAATCGTACCTGTGTCAACATTTTTGCAAAACGCAAAATATGTTACGTTGTGCACGTTTCATGACACAAAGTGAAATGTCCAGCGAGTGGCATGTTTCTTTTCGCTAAAAGCATGTTTCGTTTTTTTCCTGAATAGCTGAACATGAATATGTTCTGCAAAATGTTGACAAAGGTACGTTTTTCCAATGAGCCTGTGCTCTAACTGACCCCAAACCTTTAAACAGTGCTGTACCTTAAGGGGGGCCTGCAGAAACTAAGCAGCTGCCATCGAGATGAACGGGAATGCTATCGGATACCTTTCTCCAGGTATTATGGACCTCCTTGTGGCAGACATCCTGGTGGCCTGAAGCTGTCAGATACATTTTAAATCTTTCAGGCTAGTGTTTGCAAATGCATGGCTAATATTGAACACCAGTTTGAACATACAAACTGACATGGCTGCACACGCATGCAAACGGATAAGGAAACATGCACACATAGTGGAAATGTCTATATCAATGACAAGTTACCAGCAGGGCTTGTGCAGTGAGCTGAAGCATGATATGCACGGTCATGACACGCTCCCACTGTGTATGTGTGTGTGTGTGTGTGTGTGTGTGTGTGTGTGTGTGTGTGTGTGAGGCTGTGCAGTGCCCACGTAAGAGTACAGCATAAAGCCATTAAAAAACAGAAGGTTTAGCACTGAATACATCTAAACGTTTATGATGTGCTTAATCCCAATGAAATGCCATTTTGTGAACTCATTGCATGAATAATGCTCTTGTTTACTGCCAGGGCTTAGTCTGAGCCTTCATATAAAGATAAGACTTGACATTCGTCTCTGTTCCTCCTGCAGGCTCCATTTGGAGATCCTGGAAACCTCTCTAATACAAAGAAATAAAAATAATCATACAGCGACAGCACTGTCATCAGACATCTATGATGAACTGAGCAGAAATACTGAACGGTTAAGTGGACATTCGGAAAAAACAAAACAAAAAAACAATTCAATAAAAAACTTGTGATGGTTCATTCATCATGATGGCATCTTGATAAATTTATAAGGTTACGTGAACAATTTCCCAGACTGAACGTCCTATCCCAGGGCGTTTGAATTGATTCTGTTTAAACAGCTTCAACTGTATTTTTGCTTGTGATGACAAAAAGAACGGATCCAAATTGTCTTGCAGTTTGCTGTTCCCAGGACATCAGGGGATTCCGCAGAGTGAATCTGCCGGGAGTTTGCAGCAACAATGGAATAGCTGTGATGTGATGGCTGTGAAATTGGACATGAGGCCTGCTGTTCTGTTCCGCACTGGTAAACCAGATGCCTCCGACACTCTAAGTGACTGTGTCTCATGTCATTCATAACAGCTGCCCCACACAGACGCTCACACATCATTACACCATCAGAGGTGATGGTGCACTACTTCAAAAAGCTGGAACAATACCCGTCACTCTTAATCTATTCCATGAAAGTGGTGACCAGGTGGTTTCAAAGTTGCGAGATAACAGCCTGGAGTCGTGAGATTACATCCATTACCGTACCCTAACCCAGCAGCAACGAACACGGCTTTATGATTGGCTCTCAGTCTTGGCTGAGGTCAGGCAGTGATTACAGTAACAAGCAGCACTCTCAGTCCCTCATCACCTAATCATTCTGCCTCAAAAAAAAACAAAAAAAAAAACAACATCTCCGCACATTTAAAGCTGCACTACTATACTAGTAAAATATGCAGAAACAACTATACAAGTAAACCATCATATCACCAAAAAGTGTGAATAATGTGGCTCTGTTTGGGCTGTTTGAGCAGCCAGACACAGCAACATTGGCTAACCTATGGCATGAGTTATTGAGTTAAATAATGGCATGAGATCAGGGCACAAGACTGCAACTAAATTGTCTCATTTTGCAACCTTTTTTTCTGCCAGTGCGACTAAATTTTGTTAGAGGTCGCACTGATGCGACCACCACATTGCACAGCTGATAAGAGCTGCCATTTTTGTTTCATATGAGAACCATCAAACGGCAAATGAAATGAAACAGCACAACTCTTTTGAGCTGTGCACCGTGGACTATTTATCAGCACTGAGCAACAGTGTTGGGGAAAGTTACTTTTAAAAGTAATCCATTACAATAGACGCTTTTCACATTTCTGGGTTTCACAGAAGCGGAAGTCGCCATAGTTGGGTAAAATTCTATAGCGGTGAATGAGAGAATACATTAAATATATTTTTTGTGTTTCCATTTGCTCAAATAGCAAAAGAAAAACTCCACAACAGTGTTTTCACAACTTTCAAAAAGAGGAAAAAAATAGAGAGCGACTGATAACGGCAGTCAGAAGAGAGAAAGATGTCATTTTTACTGTCACTCCCATAGCCGCTGTATTAGAAACACCCTCACAGCAGCCTTAACTAGTTTTTTGTAATTTAATGCAAAGGTTATATAATGCTAAGTATAGTGTTATAAATGTACATACGTTTAAAAAAAAAAAAAAAGGAAAATATAAAAAACTTTGCAGGATTTACGATATTGATGACCGTTAAAACGCGTCATCACAGTCTGTGAAAAGGGTCCATATTGCGTTACTCCCTAAAAAAAAGTAACTTATTGTGTTACTTAGTTACTTTTTATGGAAAGTAATGCATTACATTACTTTTGTGTTACTTTTTCTCACCTGGACATGCTTGTTTGTTTTTTAATAACAACAATATTTTTGGCAAATGTAAAGGCCCTTTCACACCAAAAGTGAAATGAATAAGCCTCAGGTTGAAAGAAATGCAAATTCACAGCTGTATAGTAGAGGGTGCAGTCAAACAAACCAAAAAAAAAAAAAAAACATTGGTTAATTAAGTGAGATTAAGTACATAAAGTGTAATTTAATATATTTAATTATTGCAGGTTTGCGTAATATTCTGAGATTGCATTTCACGGTTTTTATTCATTTTGAGTAATACTGAATCTGTTTTTTTTGCAAGTGAGATGCATGCTCACATTTATTCTAAAACAATGTCTGTGCACTTACGATTTCTCTCAACATAGGGACAAGAGAGCTGTCAGTCAATAAATAGGAAAACAAAATAACTTGCATTACTTGTTTGAAAAAGTAACTCAGATATTTTGTTGTAAATTTAAAAGTAATGCTTTATTTTACTAGTTACTTTGAAAAAGGAATCTGATTATGTAACTCAAGCTACTTGTAATGCATTACCCCCAAACACTGCTGAGCAATAATAGACAACGCAGTGCGAGCTCAGCACGTGAGTACTGCTTACTACACAGTACACACCGCTGGGAGATCCAGTGAGAAAGCGTTTGAATTTGCCGCAAAATTAATAACATCGCTGCGAGATTTAGTGGGAAGCATTCTAACTAGATAAATCAGATCAAATAATATCAGATAAAATTGTGCTGATGTGGAAACCAGGAGAAACACTGTGCCATGAACAAGTTACGGCTCCCCAGTCCACAAATCACCATGGATTTAATGTAGTAACGCTTACTGAAACTATGGTATAGTGCCAGAAATACTTGAATGCTTTTACATTATTAATTTCAGGGTTCAAGCAAACTTTTGAGAGTGAAATTAAAGCACTTTTCAAGGACTTTTTAAAGTGCTTCACACTTTTTTTACTAAATAGTATCCAATTTTAATGTTATTTTTAATGTGATGATTTGTAATATTGTAGAATATTTACATTTTTCCCTAGAAAAATATTTTTGCATGTTACTGTTAACAACTTAATTTTATCTGCATCTCAATTCAAGCTCAGTTCTTAACTGTTAAATTTCCAGTGAATAAAGATTTATTATTATTAGTAACTGCACTTATCAATGCAAAACAATAGTAATATGATTAAATTACCTTTAAAAAAAACAACAACAAAAAAAACAAAAAAACACAGCACCACCTTCTGTTGAACTTAGTGACACTAGCGCCACTGCTCTCAAATGTTAGTCTGGAGCCCTGCATGAGATGGATAGATGGATGGATGGATGGATGGATAGAGAGACACACAAACAGAATTGCATAATGACAGATAGTCTGGTGAAAAAAAGAACTACAGGACTGAACAGAACAAAAACAGCAAATCATTCATAAAATTCAATCTGAATGAGTGACAGAAAAAGGCCTCCCTTTATAAGTTCCCATGAAGTGTTGTAGTTCCCATGTGGGAGGGGGGCTTGGTTTACAGAGTGACAGATTGCAGAGGCGAGGAAGGAGTGCGCACTGGACTGAACAAAGCACGCAGATGTTCCTCATTGCAGCTCATCTGCATTCTAATAAATGAACAGGAATGCAATCAGCTGCCATAGTTCTCCCACTCTGCCTATAGCCAACACACACTTACTCATCCACACACACCACGAACACACACTCCAACCACCGTCTGTGTGTGTTTAGAGCATACAATCACAGAAAATTACAGCACCTGGCCTCTCCCCTCCTCTTGTACTCCACTGCTACCCACTGACTGCTCGTTCGGACTTCTTTTTGTGTCTATTGATCTGTAGCTCAGAAAAGAGGTATAAATACATACCTATAAATATTTCTATATATCCTAATTATTGTTAATATGTAATTCATTATTTCCAGGAGCTCATTGCTTCTACCTTCAATTAAACTGCTAACAGTGATTGTAAATTATTGCCTAAATTACATTGTCCAATGTATGTGGTTTCAGAAATGTACATGTAATCGTGCAGTTAGCTAACAGTCACCTCCTATACCAGATTCTCTAAATTGTAATGTTGACATGCATTCTCTCTAAAGCTGCTTTGAAACGATATGTATTGTAAAAAGCGCTATACAAATAAATGTGAATTGAATTGAATTATAAATTTGTGTGTATGAGCATTTATGACATAAAATAAAGGAGCAAGTGGGTGTTTTACACATGGCAAAAGATAAAAAGGCTGCAGATACTGGGATATAAATGTAGAATGGGCGAAAAAAAAATAAGGCTTCAACATATCACACGTCTATGATAAGGATCAAATTATTTTCATGTTCTGCTTCAGATTTATGTGAAAACACACATGGCCTTGAGGACTTGGCAGCATCGAATGTAAATAAATTGTTTATTTACTCCACGGAGGATGAAATAACTGAGGGCTTCCCTGGCAATATGTAAACCACTGGGTACTGACATAGCTTACATACCCACAATCCCTCTAGAGGACAACAACGAGGCAAGTTGATATAATGCAGTGGTGTACGTCACCTGCATAGCCTCAAAGGACGGTGGTGGGTGAGGTGGGTCTCAGGAGCTTTCATATCTTTCATCAGTACTGGGGCACAGGCCCCCCATTCAAAAAATTTCCCCAATATTTTGATACTCTTTTTGTTACTGTTATAAATACAAAATGTTTTACCTGCAGTACAGAGTCGATCACAAACTCCACATGCAATAAAGAACTGCTTCATCTTTGACAAACTAACAGACATGAAAGTATTACAATAGATTGTAGGTAAATATTCACCTCCTCCAGCACTGAGTAAACTGTCCCATTTAATTAAACTGAATTGTGTACAATTTTAGAGGTTTCTGCAAACCTGTTATAGTGATTTATTTGCGAATCTGGCATTTAGATCCGATTCTAAACAGCTGATTGAAAAATCACATGACATTAAATAATTATCAGATTAAAATGATTATCAGGTTGGTATACACTAATTTCCACTATCAGTCACAGTTCTGCAATATTTTACAGGGGCACAGCGGTATTTTACTAAGGCTCATGCCCCAGTAAAAAGGATCTAGCAATGCCCCTTTTTAATACAAAGAACATCTACATTTTGGGCTGGAGAATGGCAGTTACTAGCACATCTTTCAGTTTGATGAGTCATTTGTAGCCAACTGTCTGAAGAAAAACGCATCTCAGAGCAATTTAGTGCACATGAACATATGGCGGTTTTTTTAGTGATTCATGTGAAATTCAAACTCTAACATAGTGCTTTAAATACAGCACAATTTCTACTGCTTGAACATGGTTGCTTAATGTATTTAAGCATCTGTGGACTGTCTCAGAAGTGCTGAGGATATAAAAAGCTAATATATTTAGCAGGGATGGGCCTTCATTTACAGTTATGCCTTAATCAGATTGCAAATTACCTCCCAAAACACACTGTTAACCGTTCTTTAACCTCAATATTAAAAATTAAACATCTTTAATAGAGGTTAAAACAGAAACAAGTTGTTTCTGTGGTTTTAAAATCTTTTTTTGCCAGTATCTCACTAATATTTGCACCAATGTTCAAATATAATTGTACTTGTATTACTTTGTGCAAAAACACATTCAATTGATCAAAAGTGACAGTAAAGACTTATATTGTTACAAAGAGACTTATTTTTTTAATTAAATGCTGTTTTTGATCTTTTTTTATTCATTCATTTCATTATTCATTTTTATTCAAACAATGCTAAAAAAATTCCACCATTTCCACAAAAATATTAAGCACCACTGTTTTCAATATTGATCATAATAAGAAATGTTTCTTGAGCAGCAAATCATCATATTAGAATGATTTCTGAAGGATCATGTGACACTGAAGACTGGAGTAATGATGCTGATAATTGAGCTTTGCCATCACAGGAATAAATTACATTTTAAAACACATTAAATATAAAACAGTTATTTTAAATTGTATTAATATTATTTCACAAAATTACTGTTTTCACTGTTTTCATTGTTGATCAAATAAATGTAGCCTTGTTGAGCACGAGAGACTTCTCTCAAAAACATTTGAACAATCTTACCAAACCCAAACTTTTGAATGGTAGTGTAGCTTCCATTTTACAGCAACAGACAGTCAAAAAGACGCAAACCACATCTGTGTGGAATGGAGTAGATTAGACAGGCTGATGGTAGAGGAGTGCAAGTGCAGGAAGTCATGAGTCTGCCATTATTCACAGGGAAACTATATAAACTACAGACTCATAAAAGCAGCTTTATTATGAAGGAGAGTCTATTTGTATAAAACATAACATTTATATTGTATATAAACATAAATTCCACCTCTCACTCACACACACAAGTGGCTATTTGATTTGAAAGGGGCACAAGCATCTTGGGAGCACTTAGTCACTTAGTCACTGCAGTAAACTACCCAGAGTGCCTCTCTCTTCAGAGCCAGACATTCTAGCTTACAGCAGTCTCATTAAACAGCACATCTACAGGAACGAGAGAAACAGAGCGCGCTAATAAGCTGGAGGAGGGGAAACTTAAAGACTCTGGGTCAGTCTCATCCCTTTTTTAATCTGACATTGATAGAATGATCCTCACATGCTGTTACACTGAGGAAGCTAATCTGTGCACTTGAGCTAGAGGAGATCTCTCCTTCCTGCTTAATTAAAATGCAAGCAGGCAGGATTAAATGGCATCATGGCTGCTTTCTAGTGGACACATTTGGCACTGGAAATGTCAGCTCTCCAAATGTCAGCACCCGGAAGCTCTACCGCTGCTACGGTAGCCAGGCTGGATAAACGGCACATCTCATACTCACCAATCACTTTTACGAAATATGCGTCGGCTTCATAGTTGTTCTTCAAAGCGTGGATGATGAGGTCTTCCTTTTCCACCTTGCTGAGCACAATCATATCTAATATTCCCTGCAAATGAGAAATCAGAAACAATGTATCGAGCCCATTGAATCTCTCCCGTCTGATGAACACTCGTATCCTTAATGGACTCCAGCAAGTTATTACACTTCTTATCAGCCCCTCTCTGCAGTCTATCGGTCTCGCTCTTAAGAACATGGTTGCACAGGGGCTCCTGTACAGATAGCATCATAATACTTTGTTAATGATGACTAGCTCGAATGCTAACAAAATGAGACATGCGCGTGCTGTTTGTTTAATGAGCCTTTAGCTCCATTAGTTATGCAAGCATGAGGGAATTCAAGGTAATTGGCTATACTGTGATTACGATGGGGCGAAGGTTGCAATACAGATGGAGAGAAGGATCGAGAGAGGAAAGAGTGAATCACAGAGGAAGAGACGATGACGAAATTAGACGTGCACATATATGTATGAATACAGACCCTCATACAGGCAACAATACAACATTTCTTCAGGAGACAAACATGAGAAAGGCAGAAAAAAGGCATGAAAAATGTCACAATGCAAAAAATCTTAATGGTCAATTTTCTATATGCAAAATAATCTTTGATTCTTTTGATTTGGGGTGAAATTAGGGCTGAACAATTAATCAACAAAAGGAACTACCAGTGACGTAAATGTATGCTGATTGTTCGAATGTACGCAAACACCAGCACCCACCATTTTTAAAAAGCTGTGTACACAGCCTATATATTTACTCCACAAACTAACTCTACAAACAGAAAAACAAAAAAAACAAAACAAAAAAAAACAGTCATAGATGAATATCTCAATTATGTAGAACTGCTTAGCTAGCGACATTGGGCATCAACCACATGGCAAAAGCTAATACTTTTTCGTGTACTGTCTACTTTCTTTGTATAACAGTTCTATCTAATAACGTATTAGACAGGACTGTTAAACAGATCGTAAAATAATGAAGTCAGAGAATGGTGCGAAAGCCCCAATTATTATTCTATCATGCATGGGTTTACTTTTTTATTTCAAGAAGAAACCAAACCAATGTACAGTTGACATCTGAAGCTTAATGCTATAGAAAAGCAATAAAAAAAAAATATATTTTTTATATAAAAATATGGCATGCAGTTGCTTCAAATAAAGCTATTCAAAACAGCATTCAATGTAAATTGTGATAACAGTAATTAATAAATTGCATTTACAATTTCAAAGGAATAAACGACAATTAGGATTTTTGTCAGAATTGTGCAGCCCTAGGTGAAATGTGACCTGAACATTTCTGTGAGAGGCAATAGCCAGACACATTCATGTGTGTGTCTTGTGTAGAACAGTCCATTTCAATAACTCTGATCAAATGACACTTAGAATCAATAATCTATAACAGGCCTTGAGCACCAGTGAGATGCACAAAGCTCAAGGGAGGCGAGATAGAGCTGCCCTCAGGGAAGCTCTACTTGGACTACTAAGAGCAGAAAATGAGAGGTGAAGACCCCAAACCATGAACACAACCTTAATACTTAACACAACCTTAATAAATAGAAATAGTGCAGAGAATGACCAAAAAAACAAAAACAAAAACAAAACAAAAGGCAAGCCTTTTCATAGCCAATCTGAAGTCTATAGTAGATTTTTTTTTTTTTTCAAATTATACGTGTTTGGGTCATGCGTGTAGAACTAGCATTGCTAGATGTGTGCTTATCAGTGTTATCTTGTAATTTTCACTAGTTATTTTTTAATAATTTTAATTAGTGTTAATTTATTTATAATTTATTCCAGTTTAATTTATTTATGATTTAGTCCATTTATTAATTTTTATACTTCAACTCAAATTTATTTTACAACAGTTTGTTGCCATGCAGCATTTCTTTAATTTTTTATGATTAAAGGGTTAGTTCACCCCAAAAACGAAACTAATGTCATTTATTACTCACCCTCATGCCGTTCCACACCCGTAAGACCTTCGTTAATCTTTGGAACACAAATTAAGATATTTTTGTTGAAATCCGATGGCTCAGTGTGGCCTGCATAGCCAGCAATGACATTTCCTCTGTCAAGATCCATTAATGTACTAAAAACATATTTAAATCAGTTCATGTGAGTACAGTGGTTCAATATTAATATTATAAAGCGATGAGAATATTTTTGGTGCGCCAAAAAAACAAAATAACGACTTATTTAGTGATGTTCGATTTCAAAACACTGCTTCAGGAAGCTTCAGAGTGTTATGAATCAGCGTGTCGAATCATGATTCGGATTGCATGTCAAACCGTCAAACTGCTGAAATCACGTGACTGTGGTGCTCCGAGCTGATTCGACACGCTGATTCATAACTCTCCAAAGCTTCCTGAAGCAGTGTTTTGAAATCGGCCATCACTATATAAGTCGTTATTTTGGGGCACCAAAAATATTCTCGTTGCTTTATAAAATTAATATTGAATCACTGTACTCACATGAACTGATTTAAATATGTTTTTAGTACCTTTATGGATCTTGAGAGAGGAAATGTCATTGCTCCCTATGCAGGCCTCACGGAGCCATTGGATTTCAACAAAAATATCTTAATTTGCGTTCCGAAGATTAACGAGGGTCTTACGGGTGTGGAACGGCCTGAGGGCGAGTAATAAATGACAGAATTTTCATTTTTGGATGAACTAACCCTTTAAGTTTTTCACATCAGACATGGTTCAAACAGGTCTTTAGACTACAGAGACTGCGACACTATTGGATGACAGGGTGTTAAGCATCAGAGACTGGGGTTTGTGATGTAGAGTGTGTAGTTCTCTGCTCTCAATGTCATAAGAGGAGAGAGCCTGTGCCACACCACTGAGGCAACATTACAGTCAGAGTAAATCAGATAATGACTAAATCTCGGTATAATGCGGGTCACAGAGACATCAACGAGATGAAGAAAGAGTGATCGGGGACAGAGAAAGGGAGGGAGATTAAAGCAGCGGCATGGTTTTAATTAAAACGCCAAAAGCAAGGGGAAAAGGCCAACACTTACGTCCTCATAGATGTCAAAAAAAGTGGCCACAACAGCCCTGGGGATGGCACTGAGATCTGACTGTTCCCAGTGCACACGGAACATGCGGCCCACATCCCGACAGCTCGCGTTATTACACGGCACGTTCTCCAGCAGGAATGCCTGCTGCTGCGTGCTATGGAGAGACAGAGAAAGAGAGAAATCACTGTTAATGTGAGTAGATCTGAGGAACACAATGCTAAAAAGTATGCAAAGACGCCATGTCATGTTGAATTTAACCCTTGCTAATTAAGTTTGCAAGCATATAGCAAATCACTGAACTCTGACCAATTAAAGAGCATGTCTGAGCACTGAACACTACTTCAATTACAATATTATCTGCACACATGCACACCGTGGAGTACAGTAGAGAAGCACAAGGCTTGATGAATAAGTGAGACTGGAAAATAAGGCTGAAACTTGTGCACTGAACTTTTCATCCCTAAATAAAAAGGCAATTAAGCAAAACCTATTCCGCCCCATAATTCAGTGCTTAGTGTGGGGGAGGTGGATCTGGGAGACAGCAGTGAATTATGAAATGAGATGCTTTTCTGCATTGCTCAACAACCAATCTGCCAAGCCTCAGCTTTTTTCAAGACCCTTTTTTTCTTACCTTTATTTCACTTCCATTTTTCCCTGTAGTCCGATATTTACCATGTGACACTTCTCAGAGCTACACTAATTTCAACCTGGGCATGCGTGAGGCTAAAAATAGAAACCATATAAAAGTTTTCTCTATCTTCTTTCTGCTGTTTCACCTTGGTTTCAGGAGAAGGAAATGCAGATGGGAAGTGCACAAAGCATACATTGGAAGTGTGTTAACTGCTGCCAAATTACCACATCCTCTAGTTAAGCTACATAAAAAGATTGAGCTACATAAACAATGTTCCAGCTTTGAAACAAGTTTAGGTGTACCAACTGCAGCACTGCTGATTACCACATAAAGCAATCCACTTGTCACTCAATATATAACAAACAAACAAAACTGCATTTAAAGTAATATTTATATAAATATATACTATTCAAAAAATTTGAGGTTGGTACATTTTTTTAATACACAGACAAAAACAGTAATATTGTGAAACATTATTATAATTTAACATAAAATTTGTTTCTATTTTTATATATATTTAAAAATTTCATTTATTCCTGATGTCAAAACTGAATTTTCAGCATCTTTACTCCAGTCTTCAGTGTCACATGATCATTCAGAAATCATTCTAATATGTTGATTTGTTGCTCAAGAAACATTTATCATCAATTTGAAAACAGTTTAATATTTTTGTGGAAACCGTGATACTTTTTTTCAGGATTCTTCGATGAATAGAAAGATCAAAAACAGCATTTATTTGAAATAGAAATCTATTGTAACAATATAAATGAAATTTCTTTACTGTGACTTTATCAATTTAATGCATTCTTGCAGAATAAACATATTAACTAATTATCTAATTATAATAATAAAAAAAAACGTAATGACCCCAATCTTTTGAAAGGTATCTTTGCATCTCTCACTCTCTATACTGTAATGTGTACAGAGTTAGCTATATTTGTGTACACTTGCAGTACAAGAAATTAGGCCTCACAGACACAAAATAGCACAGCTGAGGTAAGAAAACTAGGTGTAAAACAGAAACACTGTGTGTTCAGTACAGTAATTTTATCCATCTTAACCCAAATGATGACAAATCAGACTCAGTTGATCTAATGGAACCCACTAAAACCACTACTCTGCTCAATACACACCCACAGATGGGCCTCAAAATGTTCTCCAATGGCAAACAATGTGATTAATGATTTATATTCAAGTTGGACCATGAAATCGAATTTTCCAGTTTAGTTGTTCAGGATGGTCTGGCAGGCAGTGAGACTTCCTGTGTGAAATGTCTTGGTCAGTTTGGAGCTTGGTCCACTAATCTGTGCATTTCACAGCCAAAGCCTCTATGCACCTTTGCTGGCCGCCCATCAGCACAGGCTGATTCGGGGGGGCTTTGCCAAAGTCAGCCAGCCAAGCAGACAGACTCTGTCCCCTCACAGGATTAACTGACACCACACTCACTGCAGCGCCGAGAACAGTTGCTTTACCGGAGCCTTCGCAGGTTTAACCGACTGTAAAACTGTCCTGACTGCCAATTGCATTTGGACAGCAGCTCTCGTCAAAGCATACAGACAGTACCAGAATTTGTGTGTGTGAACCAGAATGGTATTTTAGGTGTGTGCATGTTAGCATTTAAAGTACGTGCCATTATGAGTGTGTGTCTGGTCACTGGGCATGCAGGCCCCACTTCCTGTCCTTTCGCTCCCTCAGTGGAGCACAGTCGTGACCGGTGGCTCACTGTGCCAACCGCACACCCATGAGCACACACAAGCTCCTCGCTTAATTGGGAGCTTTGGACCCAACGCCATGGCAAACCCAGCAGGGAAGAGCAGGCCAGAGGCAAGCCCACAGGCTGACCTCTCCCTCCACCTCTGTCAACCTCCCTCTGTTTTTTCTCTCTTTCTACAGATAAAGAGGGATTTGTCTGTGCTGTTTTCTGACCACTGTGCAGGCTTGGCATCAAAATGTGAATTTTTTAAGACATCCGTTATCCAGAGGACAAACAGGGTGCGAGAGAGTGAAAGAAAGACATGTTGAGAGGGACGGTAGGCGGCAGGTTTGGAGATTCTCTGAGGGGTAAGATGACAGAAGCAGAGAGATCTCGTCCCCCCAGGCATCTCTTCAATACTGGTCCACCCACTATTCCTGAGGCTTCTCTGTTGCTCGCTCTGTTGCCGTATGTGTTGGTCTGCTTCTTTTTCAATTTGCTCTCAAGGGCAAAAACAAAGCAGTCTGAAGGGTGGATGGCATTTCAATCATTCTCTACCTCTGCTCTCTCTCTCTCTCTCTCTCTAGAAACAGTATGCTTCTGAATAAGGATATTGTACATAGGAAGCTAAAAAAAGTAATTTGTTACTTCAACCAGGTAGAAAACAGGACACAGAATTACAATTAAAATTAGAATCTAAGGAAATAGAATTAAAATGAATTTAATTATTATTTAATTTAACTATAAAAGTGAATTTTGATTTGACAAAAGTTTGTTTGAAAGTTTTGAGGATGTAAAACTTTACAATGCCTTTAAATTGAGATACAAAATGATAGATAGGCAGACGGAGTGACAGATCCATAGACTGAACAATAGAACGACAGATAGATAGAACGATGCCCGGATGGACCTATGCTTGCTACAAGCTCTCCATGGACTGAGAGTTCATGCAGACTGCATGAACGAACAGAAACATCATTACTAGAGAACGGGAAGTAAGATCAGTTTAGCTAAGAGTGTCATTTCATGCAGAGAGCAACATAACCAGAAAGAATGTCTTTCCCAATTTTTGATGTAGATTTTTTGAGACCTTTCAAATTAATCCCTCCTTTTTAAAGAGAAGAAAATAAATCTTTGCTTAAATGTTTGACAGGCCTTTAAACTTTAATCGTGGCTGCATTTCCAGATGCCATTCAAAGTCTTAAAAGAAAATGGGAATACAGTCCACCACGATGGATCTGATGCTGTCAGGAGTGAGAAATACTGACACTTATTGACATTTATCTTCTATCTTCGCAAAATGAAGACGTCTTTTTACTCTTAGTGGAACTGCCGCTAATCCTGACTGACAACGAGACAAGTATTTCAAAACACATGCTCATGAGATGGACGGCCATTGCCTAGCAACAGAGCCCCGTGCAGCTGCAGTAGCTATAGATTTGAGCTTGAGCCCGAGCTCAACCAAGGCAAATAATTCAATGTACGAATAATTCAACATTGAGTTATACAGTAAATAATGAGGCCAGTGTCTATGTGAGAAAAAGAAAAAAAAATCAGGTCTCATGTATTGCAGGAGCTGCACTTGGTATGAACAATAAGCAGTCTTACCACAGTAAAAACACACCCATTTACTTCAAACTGCAGAGCATTATAGCAAATGCAATCACTTGTGTGTGTCCAGATCTTCCCCCATGCTCCTCATGGGAGCCTTTTGTCCCAGCCCTCATAAAACTCAAGCACTTCTATTAAGAGGTAATCCTGACATCATAAAGAAGTGTGCAACTGATGGTGTTCAATTATACATGCATTATCTCAGCATAATGGATCTCTGTCATCTCACTCCTCTCGTCTCACATAGCTTTCAACGCTCCTGGAGACCCATGGCTGATCGCTCCATCCTTTTCTCTTTCTTTGGCCCCCTCTAAACATTGTACAGGTATACTTTACCCCAGCAGGTGGTTCTAGGAGGTAATACTGCTCGCTGAGCTGTGCAGGAGTTTCCTGTGGCTTAAGACATTTGTTTTTCAGGGAATAATGGCTGGTTCTGGGGACTGTTCTTCTGTTCATTTCTCACCTTATATAGGTGGGTTGAAATCAGCTGGCCTGTTCAAATAGTATGCCTTCTTCTGTAACAACATTAAGTGCTTCTTTGTATGGCATTATAGCTATGCAATTAAAAGCCATAGTTCCACACACTCCCCAATTAAAGGGAAATTCAGATTTTCTAATCAGATTCAGTTAAATTTAGAAGGTGAATTGAAGGGATAGTTTACCCCAAAATGAGAAAAGTTACTAGCCTTCATGTTGCTCCAAACCTGTATGACTTTAATTTTATGTACAAAAAACACTGAGACAAAATGATTCTTCAATGGCATCACAGCAAAAATTCCCTTTTGGAACCTTTATTTCTAGATAAATCCCAGTGTTAAAGGGATAGTTCACCCAAAAATAATCATTTCCCCATGATTTACTCACCCTCAAGCCATCCAAGACTTTCTTCTTTCACACAAATACAATCAGAGTTATATAATGTCCTGGGGTTCTTCCAAGCTTTATAATGGCAGTGAACAGAGGATGAGATTTTAAAGCCCAAAAAAGTGCAACCATCCATCATAAAAGATATCCACATGGCTCCGGGGGGTTAATAAAGGCCTTCTGAAGCAAGCGATGCGTTTGTGTAAGAAAAACATCCATATTTAAAACTTTAAAACTAAAATAACTAGCTTCTGGCAGATGACTGTACGCATACTACGCGAGTTGACTTGTAACCCCTGATGTGATGTATGACACAGGACATAGTATCGTAAGCCTAGACGCCTCTCGTGGTTCAAAAAAAAAAATAGGGCTGTGCAACAAACTCAAGCTCCTCTTCTCTTATATCAAAAATCCTCCAACATTTCATCTCATTTTAGACTTCTAAATCGTGACAACTGTCTGTCAGAAACTAGTTATTTTAGTTTATAAAGTTTTAAATATGGATATTTTTCTTACACAAACGCATCGCTTTACTTCAGAAGGCCTTTATTAACCCCCCAGAGTTGTGTGGAGTACTTTTGTTATGAATGGTTTCACTTTTTTGGGCTTCAAAATCTATCCTATATTCACTGCCATTATAAAACTTGGTAGAGCCAGGATATTTTTAAATATATCTCTGATTGTGTTTGTCGCAAAGAAAAAAGTCATATATCATGGGGTAATTTTCGTTTTTGGGTGAACTAACCCATTAATGGATTTTATTGCTGATTTCACATATTACCAAAACATATTTTTTTTTCACTGTTAAAGTTGATAGAAGCTGTTCCTGCATGACTGCTGCCAGGTGAACTAACTTGCTTCGAAAGGACTAAGACCATGGCACCGACATGGAAAGTGACTTATGTGGAGGAGGAATCTTTAAAATAAAAGTCAAACATGGTAACATTTAGGGTGGATTCAGCGGTTATAAAACTGACCACTTAAAGAAGCGAAACATTCACTTCTGTGCCTGTGCAAGTCTAGTGCAGAAGAGAGACAGAGGTGAGGAATTGGAGAGAGGCACACTGAAGCAGAGAGGTGATTAGAGCAGTTCAGAAACAGAGATAAAAAGAGTGAGCGAGAGCGTAAAAAGTCTCTCAGGAGCTTTTCTAAACCAGAACACACCTGCCGGCCAACAAGATGGGCATCCACCTGCTGCCTGACTACAGATCAGCTCATACCTCTATACTCCACCTGTGCGTGAGAGAGCTGGAGTCCACAATACATCTCATTATGGATCTCCACTATATCTGAACCACCATGAAAAGATCCTTGATAAAGATCTCAGAAAGATGTCGGAAAAAAAGTGATCCAGCACTTCATAATTGTAACCTCTGGATCAAGTCCACTCTAATCACCAGATAAGTGTTCTCGGCAGCTCATGTGATAGGTAGAGGAGAGCGACGAGAGGTGGGAGAGAGAGAGAGAGAGAGAGAGAGAGCAAAGGCCGAGCTACTGTCTCGTTCGCGCTGGAGTCGGAGCAGCATCACGTACATGACAAATGGATTTTCAGTGCGGCCCCTCCTGCTGTTTAGCTGTGCTTTCCTCTGCTGATTCTATTTGAATTGACAAATGAAAATAAATTTGATTTTCAATGGCATCCTTTGCATTAAAATCCATTAGGTCTGCAGGACTTAACGGAGTGGCCTCATTGGTGGGACACGGCCAATTACTATTTTAAAAAATCCATAAATTAAGACTGAAATGAGTCAGTTTTACGTACTTGTGGAAAAGAGAGCAATCCCTTACGCCCATCTAAATATCCCTGCCGTAGATCAACATATTCCTCTTCCCTGACAAGCTCTGGTGGGCATCCTGAGGCTGTTGATGCAGAACGTTAATTAATTTTCAGCGTAAATTTGCTGGAATGGGGAGGAGGTGGGACCATTAGCCCACGGCTTAACGGAGGTCCTATTGTGTGGGTCGTTTGAATGGCGGGAAAACGACTTTGATCAACAAAGCAAAGTGACAGGAGAGAAAGAAAGAGCTGGTGAAATATCGAGAGAGAGGAGGAATGCGAAGGAACTGGGAAACACCCTGTTAATGGCCCTCTTGTGTGCTGAGGAGGGGCTGCTGGCTGTTGATGTAGGAGTTTGGCGCATTCGACGGGATGAGGTGAGGAACAGGAGTAGCCTTCAGCAAACTCAATCAAGTACGACCGCAGCCAGAGACTTCAGAACACAGCAATGGGTTTATTTTCCCTTCTTCTATCTCAACACATGGACAGAGTCACTGACAAGTATAGGGACATATATACAAAAACACACTGCGCTAACATATTTGTTTCTGTGTAGAAATAAAATTGTTTTTGATTTAATGCACAAACAAACTTCTCTTGTCTGCCCTTATCTTTTCACCATAATCATTCTTTATTCTCATGAGCTGTTGTTTAATGTGTGTGTCTCTCTCTCCCTCTCAGACATGAAGGAAAGTTGATTTAATTACAGCTAGTAGCATTTCATTTCCGGAGGATGGTTAACTGTGTGCCAGGAGCAGAGTGCAGCTCTATGTTGCGATCTGTACCGTTTAAAAAGACTGATTGAGAGACTAATAAAACATGAATACAATGAATAAATAATGAATGAAATGAAAAACAGAACCATTTTAACATTTATTCCTCTCATAACTTGAAGAAATACACATTATTTTTTAATAAAGTCAACAAAAAAGTGATGAGACTGTGACGAAGTGTAACAAGACTGCATTCAACAGACATTTTTTTAAACAATGTGGTCACAGGTTAGACTAACTAATTTCTTGCCATCTTGTTTTGACCTTAAGTGTTTCCTACAGCTAAGATGGACTTTAGTTTTGATCTGTCTATTGTATTATAGAATGTTTAACAGATCAGCTGTTCATGTACATTCAAATATGAATAAATACACTACCAGTACCAATGTTTGGGGTCGGTAAGATTTTTAAATATTTTTTGAAAGAAGTCTCTTATGCTTACCAAGGCAACAGTTAGTAGAACAACAATACAGCAAAAACCGTAATGCTGTAACATAATATTACCATTTAAAATAACTTTTCTTTTTTGATAAATTTTGATGGCGAAGCTGAATTTTCAGGATCATTACTCCAGTCTTCAGTATCACAAAAGCTTTCTATTTCAGATAAATGCTGTTCTTTTGAACGTTCTTTTCAGCAAAGAATCCTGAAAAATTTGTACACAATTGTACACACCGTTTTCAACATTGATAATAATAAATGTATCTTGAGCAGCAAATCAGCATATTGGAATGATTTCTGAAGGATCATGTGACACCGAATATTGGAGTAATAATATTGAAAATTCAGCTTTGCCATCACAGGAATAAATTGCATTTTAAAATATATTTACATTTACATTTATGCATTTGGCAGATGCTTTTATCCAAAGCGACTTACATTGCATTATACTATACATTTGTATCTGAGTATGTGCAAACCCTGGGATTGAACCCATGACCTTGGGATTGCTAGTGCCATGCTCTAACCACTGAGCTACAGGAAAGCTGTAGCTATATATTATATATTAGCATATATAGCTATATATAGCTATATATTATATATTATACATATATAGCTGTAGCTATATATGTATATATTAAAGTAGAAAACAGTTAATTTAAATTGTAAAAATATTTCACAATATTACTGTTATTGCTGTATTTTGGATCAGATAAATGCAGCTTTGGTGAGCAGAAGAAACTTCTTTTAAAACAAAAAAATCTTACAAATCTAAAACTTTTGAATGGTAGAGTATATACATAAACTCCTCACACAAAATGGGAATCACTTGAGCTGAAGCTGAATGTGACCATTAGATGAGGAAAGATCCTGAGATGCTGGACGCATTCCAGAGAACAACATTGTGCCCAGATGTTTTATCAGGCTAAACGACGTCCTCGCATTACATATGAAAATGAGGAGCGATGGAGCAGTTTCACTGCTGTCTACATAATCTTACCCTCAGCTCTGAGGTCAGAGGTCATTCTCTTGCTTTTGAGGCATCCACAGTGGTTAATCTCTGCATCAGTGCAGAATGCTTGAGTGGAAAATGATTACACAACTTCTTAACACAGCTGCATCAGAGGGACATGATCACACTGCCACTAATGATGAGATCTGAAGCAAAGCGAAAAGCTTTGGGTTCATGGAAAAGCTAAAGGATTCTGATCAATGTGTTCTTACAACAGAACGTCCAATCTAATGAGGCTGAGATGCTGTGATTGTGTATTATTTACATGGCCAGAAGTGAACAAAAAAATCAATGCGAGGAGAGTCGTAAGAAGATGAACAAAGCGAGTGCTCTTCTCAGCCCTCTTAAAGCGAATTCATTTGTGAGTCAGAGGGCTGATGACCAAGCTCTTCTGCCGCTCTTCATTTCATCTGAAGCCAAATGAGCACCTGGGCAAGACACCAGAGCAGAGGAGAGCGGAATGGGAAAGGAAGTGACTGTGTTGGAGATGGGCTAGCTATTTGACATGTAATCTGCTGATAAAGAGAAGATTGAAAAGCTGGCTTAGCTGTTCTCAACAATCCTCACTCTCACTCTCTCTCTCTCTCTCTCAATCAGACCAAGGGCGAATTCAACAGTCAAACAGCAGTAAGGGAAAACAAAGCTGGAGAAGGACACAGAAGCAGCAGAGTAGGTGGAAGAAAATGACAGAAAAGAGAATGCACACTTTGTTCTCTTGTAACTGCTCTAGTTGTGCCTAGACACAATGTTAAACACCTATAGTGAACATGTGTAAATTGTGTGAGAACGTGCCAACAAAATCAGGTCTGTCTGTGTAGCAAGTCCAGGTCTGTCCTTTAAGGCAAGATATTTTTGCAATGCTCCCAGCCAACTATTTTCTGTGTAGCCCATACATACACATACAGCTCTTATAAACTTGAATGGGGAAACACAGATTATGTCAAGATTATGAGTCAATAAGCAATTTAAGATGTAAAAGTTTTGGTACTTTGATACCGAGTCCAGGACACATGACTGACAGGCAGCTGTCACTTAATGTTAAATGCAGTTTGTGGTCAAAATGCTTGTCTTGGCAAGATTTGAATGAAATACCTGCATACAGGTGGGAGAAAATCTCATGGCAAATACTTAGATCTGAGCAGTTTTGTTGTGTAAATGCAGCGTAACAGACCTGCCATTGTCTATCATGCCATTATTAATGAAACAGCAATAAGAAAGAAAGAAATACTCACTTGACTTGATAACTAGCAGCTTCAATAAGCTTCTACAGTTAGATACTAAAAAACTTCAAAACACTCTTTGTTCTGTGGCTTTTTTTTGTTCTTTATTACTGACTGTGTCTTTTTTGAGTAATAAAACATTTTTTTTTCCTGAACTGAGAAATATTTGCACTCATATTCAACTTTTCAGTTGAAAAAAAAAAAAAGAGTTATAAGTACTGTATTCAATAGCAAATCATTTTGCTGTGGTATATAAAGATATTGAGAATCATGAAATTGCATCAGTGTTGTAACTGACTACTGAAATTCATGCTTAGACAAACAAACTAAACCAACAAAAAACTGTATTTTTTAGGTTGGTAGTTAATCTTTGTTTGCTTGAACAAAATCAAAATCTTTTAAAAAGGTGATCAGCTCATTTAGCTGAAACACAAGACTTCCATTCAAACATCTGCCATATTGAGGGGTACAATTTCAATAAATGGTCTGTCTCCCTCTACATACACTGTCTCTGGTGTGTATCTAGTTTAAAAGTGAAGAAAGAGAGAGATCGGTGTGGAATAAAGCTATAAAGCACTTTTCAAATCTCTCAAAATGTTGACGTTGCTTCAGCTGAAAAAGACACTGTACTTCACTTTTCCTTGTCCACAGTCACTTTCTCAGAAAGTGACACACACAGTGACATACACTAACACAAAATGATCTCTATATATACACAGTGAAGGATAAAATGTGTGTGTCAGAGATACAGAAGACAGTCACTGAGAGAGACTTACAGAAACATATAGTGACTTAATCTGATCTAGAGCCCCTTCACATCAGTGTCAGCATGTGGGCTGGACTCAAATAGTCAGTGTAGGACCGAGGCCTGATATCCCCTTAAATATTACCACTCCAACAGTAAGTCAGTGATACATCTACAGGTGCATCTCAATAAATTAGAATGTCATGGAAAAGTTCATTTATTTCAGTAATTCAACTCAAATTGTGGAACTCGAGTATTAAATAAATTCAATGCACACAGACTGAAGTACTTTAAGTCTATGGTTCTTTTAATTGTAATGATTTTGGCTCAAAATGTCAGGCTTCTGAAAAGTATGTTCATTTCTATGCACTCAATACTTGGTTAGGCATTGTTGGGTCTGGCATCTCTCATCTTCCTCTTGACAATACCCCATAGATTTTCTATGGGATTCAGGTCAGGCTAGTTTGTTGGCCAATCAAGTACAGTAACACCATGGTCATTGAACCAATTTTTGGTACCTTTGGCAGTGTGGGCAGGTGGCAAATCCTGCTGGAAAATGAAATCAGCATCTCCATAAAGCTTGTCAGCAGAAGGAAGCATGAAGTGCTCTAAAATGTCCTGGTAGATGGCTGCGTTGACTGTGGACTTCAGAAAACACAGTGGACCAACACCAGCAGATGACATGGCAGCCCAAATCATCACTGACTGTGGAAACTTCACCATGGACTTTAAGCAACATGGTTTCTGTGCCTCTTCACTCTTCCTCCAGACTCTGGGACCTTGATTTCCAAATGAAATGCAAAATTTACTTTCATCTGAAAAGAGGACTTTGGATCACTGAGCAACAGTCCAGTTCCTTTTCTCTTTAGCCCAGGTAAGACGCTTCTGACGTTGTCTTTGGTTCAGACGTGGCTTGGTACGTGGAATGTGACAGTTGTAGCCCATTTCCTGAAGACGTCTGTGTGCGGTGGCTCTTGATGCACTGACTCCAGCTTCAGTCCACTTCTTTTGAAGCTCTCCTAAGTTCTTAAATCGGCTTCGCCTGACAATCTTCTCAAGCCTGCGGTCATTCCTTTCACTTGTACACCTTTTCCTACCACACTTTTTCCTTCCAGTCAACTTCCATGAATATGCTTTGGCTCAGCACTATGCGAACAGTGTGGCTTACCCTCATTGTAGAGGGTCTTGATGATCGTCTTCTGGACAACTGTCAAGTCAGCAGACTTCCCCATGACTGCTGTTGGGATTACTGACCTAAACCCAGTATTTATACCCTGAGAATGGTAATTTAATAGAACTTGAAATTAAATATTCTAATAATCTGAGATACTGATTTTTTGATTTTGATGAGCAGCAAGCTGTAATCATCAAAATGAAAAGAAAAAAGTCTGGAAATATTTTACTTTATGTCTAATAAATCTAGAATATATTTAAGTTTTACTTTTTTAATTAAATTACAGAAAAAAAAAAAAAAAAAACTTTTTCATGATATTCTAATTTATTGAGATGCACCTGTACACAGAACAGAAGGAGGAATACTAAAAGTAAAAATACTGCTATATCCTCTGCTTCAAGACTAGGAGGCAGATGTGAATGATGTGATGAGACCCTCAGTACTTAAAATTATTGTCTCCTACGATAGTTTTACATGCATCCAAGGTCAAAAAACACTTTAATTTTCTCGTTATATACATTACAGCATCATCTCTTTCCTCAGTGTCTGAAACGGTCCTTTCTGAGAACCTACTATGCTCCGATTAGTCACATGGACAAGCGTGTTGTGATTGGTCTACCGTTTACGGTGCGTGTCAGATATTACCATATCTGAATTTGAGCTCTGGATGATTCCTTAGCTTGCATACACAGTGAGATGAACAGTAACAATGGCGTTGGTTTTACCGTGTCAATTTGAGGCCGAGTCCTCATCCTTTAGAAGTGCATGCATTGTGGATTTGCTTTTGCAGCGCAGAAAACAGCATCTTCTTGACATGTCAACAACACAAATCAAACTCTTCCAGGCCTCACAAAAAAGTATAGTGTATTGACAATAGTCGTCAATTATCATCAGCTTATGTTGAGGTAGATTCATCTCACTGTCATCTCTGAGAGAACGCGACGTTAATGCGGCAACAGATGCCAAAAGCTCTGTCAATTTTTGCTTTCATTTTCAGAGAAAAACGGACCATGGTTTGAGATTCCATCACCAACAAAACTCTTGTGCAAAGTTTGCATGTGTGATATCCACAGGCTCGCCTTTTAGGTGAAATATTTCTATGCGACAAGACATTTTTCTTCATCATCAACACTATTTTTATCATTCTCATTATCATTCTCCACGATTATAAAACAAATTAAATAATTAAATAAATTACTAAATAAGTCAAATAATGGTCAAATAAGTAAACTAACGTAACCACTGGGATACTATCGCCAATCTCACAGGCTGACGATAGGATCATTTGACTATGGAGCATATCGCTCAACACTAAAACCTATGTAGTTTTGTGTAGGAAGATTGGAATTATTGACAACTCAATAGGCCTTTTTCACAAGAATCGGAAATCACGTGACGCGGGGTAAAGTTAGTTCCGCTATGGGTCTACGGCTATTAGATTGATATGCTCTTTTGTCAAATATCACCTTTTCTGTTTTGTCTGTTTTCCAAGTTGCTGTTGTATAATCTACAAAGAAATTATTTTCTACTTGTTTGTAGCTTATACGGCCACTCAGACCGTTGCTTGATTTTACCGGCAGGTGGATTTATATTACCAGCTGTCATACAGTATAGGCTACGCAGCTCATTCAGCAATTCCCCCGATCACATCACGTACAACGAACATTATTTATATAATTTATTCATAAAAAAAAAATTAACTCCCAATATATACTTCAATGGGGGATATAAAGTAGTGAGATACATAATATTGTCGTGAGTTTAATACGTTTTAAAAAATATATAGCATGCATTAATCTCATATTGCATTACATCCCACATTCAAGCATATGTTATAACTAATCCTGATCGATTAAAATGATTAAACTAAGACATAATTAATTTCCAACACCACACTGTACACAACTATCAGTCTTTGCATTAATGTTGCAACAGCACAATAATGCTGTGCATAATACACACTTTAAGATGATGACGACAGTAAAATATGAGTGAGAGATGACTGAAGTTTTTTTATATATCCAGAAATATCCAGGGTCTGGGAGCTGCCAGCTGATCATTTCCCCAACACGTCGTGAAAAACACTCTATACATCCCAATGTGCATACTATCCACCCTAAATAGTACTGAATATTACTTATGTCACATAGACTACTATTTAGGATGGATAGTATGCACGTTGAGATGCAGGCACTGTCTTTACAGCACATGGAGCGCGATAATGCACAGCCGCGCCAAACAGACACTATCTATCACTGTAACCGGAAAAACTTTTACCCGGTGTGGATCATTCCGGATGCCAAAAACCCGGAAGTGTGAAATAGGCCTATTCAGACAGTTCAGAAATGGTTCTTACTTTTGAGAGACAAAAACTCTATTGTGTACTTTGATCTTTGAAACTTTGCAGACCTTTCATATTCACAAAAAGCTGTATAACACTACATGTAATATATGAATAATAATAATAATAATAATGGGGCACTTTGAATCAAAATTGACTCCATTTACTTTCTCAAAGTTTATGCTCTTAATGTGCATGATTCATCAGTTCTTCTGCCTTCTTTTCACAAACTATTAAATTCCTGATGGACAAAATAATAATAAAAAAAGTTCTCTTTTTACTATCCCGTTTTTACTCAGAAATACATCACAATACTGAAGCAAAAAAGAATTTTAAATGGGCAGTTCACCCAGAAATAAAAATTCTGTCATCATTTACTCACCTTTGTGTCATTCAAAACCTTTATACTTTTTTTTTTTTTCTGTGGAAAAATGTTTTGGTTTTTTGAAAGTCAGTATGGTCCAATGTTGCTCTTGGACCCCACTGACTTTAACTTTACAGACACAAACCAGTTCAAAAATTTATCACAAAATCTTCTTTTGTGTTCCACAGAAGAAAGTTAGTTTGAAATGACATGAGGGTGAGTAAATGACAGAATTTTCATTTTCGGGTAAACTATCCCTTAAAGACCACACTGTGGTGAATAAGGCATAAAATGGCACTGGTGGTTCTGCAAGGCTTTGCAAAAAAGAAAACACATAGGATACTGTACAACCACACAAACAAACTGGTCTTGAAAAAAAAAACAGCAACTTTCAAAACTGACAGTTTAGAGTAGAAAAAAGAAAAATGTTTAAGATTAATACGGCTTTCCACCCAGGCTCTTGGTTGTGATTTAAAATCTACATTTTCAGACTAAATTGCAAACATTCAGATTGGAAGGAGAGGGCTGTCACGTTAGTTTCAGTTCTCATGGACTTTCAGTTTGGTTTTCATCTGTCACATGTTCCTTTGTTTGTGTTCCCACCTGTCTTCCGTCTACATGGTCACCGTCATCATGAGTTCACCTTTGTCAGCTGTTCATCATTAAGCACCTCATCATCTGCACTACTTAAGTTCCTGCCTGTCTGTTGTTCTTTGTCTGGTCTCATAGCTTTCATGTGTGTGTACCCTGATACCTGTTCTGATTCCTGTTTGGATTGTTAAACTGTATTTGAACGTGATTCGTCTTCATCCTCATCTTCCTGAGCACGCACCGTTACAAGGGCACAACAGAAGCTAAAAATAGCATCTACACTTAAACCTCATCTGCCAATTACACCCCTTTATCTTATATTGCCTAGAGAGCATATGACAGAGAGAGACTAAAAATGACAGGAGCCCAACGAGAAAGTGGAGAGAGGCTGATGTAGTCTGACGATGAAGAGGATGGAGAGATAAAGAACAATGAAGAGTCAATAAGATGATACGAATGGAACGCAAACACGTTTTAATCCACGGTTAAGAAACATTTAGATAAGTAAAATTCTTTACACTCTCACCATATCTGCAGATGACTATTTATGGCTCATTTAAAAGAAGTGTGAAGCTCTCATTTCAAATTTAAAAGGTTTTGACTATGGTTGGGTTAACTCTCTCACCCACCCACTCGTTCAAAAAAAACACACACACACACACACACACACACACACACACACACACACACTCCAACTCCAACACAGTCTATCACCTCAGAAACCATGACAACCTTTGCTGACAAAATGGAGCTGTTTGAAAGCTTTTGGGGGGAACAAGAAAAGAAACTGGCACAACATTACTCACATATAAATCAGTCACTCATTTCTAAACAGAAATACACTCATGCGTGTGGTGGATATAATCATGCATACTGCCCCCTTCAGACACCCATTAGGCCCATATATTCAACCCAGCCAAGAACATACAAAAACCTGTATTTGTCAACGAAATGCTGTCTTTTTATTTTACCTTATTTTATTTTAGAGATATTGATTTGGTCCCTGCTCAACATTCAAATATACATTCTATCTCTAAAAAAGTGAGAATAAAATATGTTTTATTTGTTTTGAATAGCAAAAAGCAGAGGGTGTAAGTCTCTTAAAGGCCACCACACACACTGTTTAGTCCTCTAAATTACCGGTCCATGTGTGTGCAGAACACGACTCGCTCCCGAAATAGAATTCTGCATAGAATTAAAATGCGGTTGTCACTACAACTGTGTACAGAACTGGATTAAGCACTAAAAGGTGAACTGACAAACAAATTTAGCTGCAGTGTGTATGTGGCCAAAGTGATTCCAACAAGAGTGTGAAAAAAGAAACAGGAAAGAGGAAAAGAAAAAACTGAATGAAACTGAATAATGTCCTTAATGATGTAATGGCAGAAGGTGAGGTAAACCACATCAAGATCAAAGATTCAGAGAAAGATGCTGCGGTCTTAAATGAGAAGGTTCATGGGAGTGTTTAGAGTGATCCAAGCACAGATTGATGTGAGCTAAGTAAGTGGCCAGCTGTGAGTAGTTTTAACATCCAGCTCCTGGCTGATGAGAATCAAATCACTCTCCTTGGCATCTGAGCCATTAGAGGCGTTGGTAATGACAATAGGCCGATTTGAACAAACTCTGGTGTATCTCTGAGGTCTCTGGATGCATGTTGCCTGATTACTGTTGAAGTGCTGATGATGAGACTGGCTGTGGGGTGATTAGAGGAGACTATAGCAAGCACTAAAGACTTATGACACGAGGGGAAGGTTAAGCCTCGGCTGACTTAAAGATTAGGTCGACCTAATGTATTAAGCATGAAGACTAAAGACTAAAAATAAGTAGATCATAAAAAACAAAAGTGTTTTCTGGGATTCTTTGTGTGGCTAAACCACCTCATATGATTCTCTGAGTAAGGACACAAATCTCCTGCCCTTCAGGATGACGTGAAGTTGTCTTTGTTTTCTAAAAGCATCTCTCATAGTCACCTGGAGGCCAGTGACAGAGCCTCTGGTATCTTATCTCAATCAGAGAGCTGTTAATCCATCCATGCCCTTCCTGCTGTTCTCTCAGGCCTGCCTGTCCTCACTCAGGTCAGGCCAGATGGTGACAAGTACCAGCTCTTTCTTTTGTTGACACTCAGCAAGCCTTTACCCTGCCATTTATTTATTGTTAACATAATAGTGAATCAAGTGAGATGTATAATGAAAAATGCTATTTTAAATATTTTTTAAAGGTTTGATGCATGATAGACATACTGCAACACCATGTAAATTATTACCCCAGTCCATCCAGACCATTTACAGAAAGCTGCAAAAAATTAGTAATTCAAAAATTTTCATGGTTGTGATGGCAAATTTATATGAATCAGAATGCAACATGGTCAGAAAGAGGGTGGAATATGATCATGTAAAACTAAACTGCTTTTTGGACAAGAAACCTTGACTAATACTATAAATGGAGAGGGAAAAATTAAAATGCCCCAAAAAGAGTAGAGAATTGCCCAAATTCTTGCTTTATCAGGATCATCCAAGAAACCCACCAACTGAAAGTTCAAATTCTTTCAAGGAGAAAAAAAGAGATGAAAAAAGAGCGGCAGTGCTTTGAAAACCAGGTACTGTAGCAGTATCTAAAAGATCCTATTTGGATAAAAGGAAAAATAATAAAGGTTGAGTTTAAGCCTTCGTTCATTTCTTAGGAAGTTAAAATCTTGTACGAGTGGAAAAATGTAATAAGCACTTTTGGTTTAGGAATGCAATTTAAAAGTTTCATGGTGGTGAGAGTTTTTACTTTTAAAACACAAAACCTAGTTCCTTTCTTTACTATTCAATATTGATAAAAATGAATTTACTTGCTGTAAATGAGACCGACTCAGTGATTTACATTTTAACACAGAAGTCATTGCTGTCCAGAGGCGGGTCATAACTATGTACAAGTACTCTGACAGATTTCCTTAAAGGGTTAGTTCACCCAAAAATGAAATTTCTGTCATTAAGTACTCACCCTCACGTCATGTTGTTTGTCTTGCAATGTCGTTGCTTCCTATGTGTGGATCAGATACCCTCGGATTTCATCAAAAATATCTTAATTTGTGTTCTGAAGACAAACGAAGGTCTTACGGGTTTGGGACGACATGAGGGTGAGTACTTAATGACAGAAATTTCATTTTTGGGTGAACTAACCCTTTAAGTAACTTTCAGCAAAGCTTCTGTGGAGTGAAGCAGGGCAGGGCCAAGAGCCATGGGAGCAGAGCGAGGGATTTGGCTCTGTGGAATGAGTTCTCTTGGGTGTGGTGTATCTATCTCAAGATGAAAATCTAGTGTCTGCTGGAAAAAATGTTTGTGATTTATAACAGAGATATGATTTTTTAGTTTTCCATCCAAAACCCAGGATATGTATAGACTGCATCACACCTCTCCTTGTGTTGTGTCACAACAACGGTGACTGTTTGCATAATGATACAATTAACAATTTCATAATGACTCTATTCATATACTTATTTTCACCATGCCACTACCATAATCACCAGTGCTTGCTCTGAACTTTAATCAGATCTTATCCAACCAGTACTCATTATATGAATAGTAATTTCACTGGAAGACCTTTTACTCAAACAATCATGTGTATCATTAATTTTGCTCCTACTTGAGTAATTATTGATATAAATAAACAACATTACTTGTACTTGATGCTGACTCACCTGCCGCTACTGGTGTTACGGAGGATGATGAGGGCATCGGGAAAGCCATCTAAGTTATAGTCTCCTAAGTGCAGGGTGATGGGAATTTGCAGTTCTTCCGAAGTGGAACTGCCTTGAAGGGGCACAAAGCCCCACACAGAATCCTTCCATCTAAAGTCCGTCAGCACTGGAACCCACTGAAGATGCAAAGAAAGACTGTTCAGTTACATGAGCTTATATGCATTAGATCACTGGCTAATGTAAAAGGTGCTGCAGGCAAAAAAACAAAAAACAAAACATCATTCAAAACATCCATACGTTCTCATAACTTTCAACTTTCTGAGAAAAGCATATTAACAGCAAACCTAAATGCACCTTTCATTGATTTAAATATAGATTAAGGTATTTTCCTGAAATAAACATTAAAAGAAATTGCACATAAACATGAAAAGCAATGCAGTTCTAAGTTAATTATATTCACACCACAGTGTAATGTGGCCCTTGACTTGAATCACTGTATGATGTATTACACAGAAAGTACAAAATTTAATTTGTTTAAAATTGTAAGAGTTATGTTTAGTTTTGTTGGCTGTGGCTTGCGAAAGTAAAAAAATAAAATAAAAAAAATAAAGTAAAAATTACTATAAGAGTAAAAGAGTAGCTAATTTAAAAGTACTCATGAGTAGTGAGTACTGAGTTACGGATTCTACCCCCTTATAATAAACACTGTACACAGCAATCTAAAAATGCAGAAAACAGTGTACATAATGTAATTTGCATTATCTTTTGTTGTTTGTCAGAAAGAATGAAGAATGTCTATCATCCAACTGTTTCAATTTTGACTGCCAACTTTTTAAAATACATCAAAACAACACGGAAAGACTATTACAGAAATGAAAAGATGGAAAAGTTATTTTCAGTACACTCATCACCATTTCAATCATAATATGAATTAAAAAATAGATTTAAAATCTGTTGTAAGGCCTTAATAAACAAAGCAAGCTATTGTTGCACATAAAATATCAATGTTGCAAAGAATACAAACACCTTTAGAAAAATCATATGAGAGTTCAACATCACACACTAGAGAGGGGTTAAAAAGGGAGAGATTAAAAAGAGCCAATCTCTCCCCAAAACGTTGCCAGTAGCATTTTGTGATAAAGAAATGAGAATCACTAATATTATCAAACAGTTTACCTCACCTAATGCAGTGAAATGGGCTAAGATAGTGAGATACCACAAAATACAATGTAATTCCATTCCATTGAATGTTACAATTTAAACGTACAATAAATGCACATTGTTCTAAAAGGGGGGCATCATTCCCTACGTGTTACACAACTACATTTACTCAAATTGTTTTGATGATAATATAATCTGTAAGAAACCATTTTTACATTAAATATGGAAGTATTTACGGTGAAATGTTTTCAAACGAAAAAAACAAAAAACAACAACAACAAAACTACACAAATGCACTCTTTGCGGGGCCGCGGCGATCTCAGCGAATAAGCTGCTCTATCGGCAGCATCCACAACTGACTGGAACAAAAAATGTTGAACTTGAAAAATGTTTTTGCACAAATGCACTTGCTAAATTAAGGCAGACTATGAAATGGATCAAACAAAAACATTGTTTATTAACAAGCTGTAGTTTTATCACATCACGCACTGGCAGAGATGCAGTATAACGCCATGGGTCATCAATAAGATCCATACTTAATTTGGCACTCCAATTTGTTAAGCCATGATAAGCTGTGTTTCACATTAAGCATTTGTAAAATGTCCCCAACACACTTTCACATTCTAAATTTATCAAGTGTCAACGAGCTGCCGACTGCTGCTGGACGCGCATCTCTCTATATGCTGAAGGAAATAAATGGGAGTGGGAATTCCCCACATTATGAACAAGGCACTTTCGAGAGTTATTAACATTGTACGCAATACCCGCAACCTCGCACTAAATTTCAGGCCCCAGACAGGATTGCCTATAGTTCATTTAGTAAGCAGAAATCTGAAATTTACCTCAATATGATTCTTTAGCTTAGATGAAGCTGATATCTCAATTGAATTGAAACTTGAAGGATGTGCTTCCACAACAACCATGATTAACAGCAGTTGGCGATTCAATGCCACGAGACTGATTACTCTTTCCCTATCCAATCACGTTTATGGATAAAAATAAAATTAAAACAAGCATGTAATGACCACAAACTTAAAATGTACTCAAGTAAAAGTACACAATTTTTAAACTGCTTAAAGTACAATTTCTGATAAAAACTACTTAATTACAGTAACTCGAGTATTTAACTTTTATTTTTAATTATTTTAATTTACAAGGATAACAATGAAAACAAAACAAACAACAACAACAATATTAACAGAGAGGGAGGAAAGAAAATATACATGTATGCACAGCAAATGTATGCTACACAGCTGTATACTTATAAATACATATCAGTGCTTATTTTTAAATATCAATGAACATATACATACACGCCCATATACATATAATTACATATACAGACATAGCATAGCTACTATGCCTTTAATATAAACAAAGAGATTCTAGGTATTTTATATCCAAACACTTCAGACATAACTACCTGCACATCATCCCAAAAAGACTGAATTTTCTCACAACTCCAAAAGATGTGTGTATGATCCACTTCTAACTGTCCACACCATCTCCAGCAAGTCTGCTGCCTGGAGACTTGTTTGCTTTTGATCTTAGGTGTTATGAAGAAGCGGATAAGGCACTTCCAGCAAAACTCTCTCCATATTTGTGAACTGGTAGTAGTTTGGTGTATCAACCACGTCGTACCAATCCTTTTCTGGGATTTCAATCTTTAATTCTTTATCCCATTTC
This sequence comes from Hypophthalmichthys molitrix, assembly GCA_037950675.1. Taxonomy (NCBI): domain Eukaryota; kingdom Metazoa; phylum Chordata; class Actinopteri; order Cypriniformes; family Xenocyprididae; genus Hypophthalmichthys; species Hypophthalmichthys molitrix. The sequence goes on from CM075498.1 coordinate 20,046,496, forward strand.
AATTTTATATATAATGTGGAGGAGGGACTGCAACTTATCAACACCTTATACAGAGAAGAAATTATTCTGGGTAGTGCATGGTTATAGGCATCAATCAGCATTTTAGTAAGGGAATGGATGTCATTTACTCTAATTTTTCTCTTTTTTTGTTGTAGTAATCCCTTAACTGGAAATATCTAAATAAGTCCTGATTTCTTAGTCCGAAGTTATCCTTTAAATCCTGGAAGCTTCTAATTTGTCTCCATTGAGAGGAAAAGCCTCTGCTGAATGGAGGGCACCCTTCTAGATATGAGATGCAGCCTGCTATGGGTTATTGCACTCATACTAGATGTATTATATTTTCTTCAATGTCCATGTCTCCCGTAAGTCAAACTTCACCGGGCTCGTCCGCTGAAAATCCTCCAGCCGTTTCCGTGCCCTTCTGCTTGCCTCTGCTCTCCGCCGACCCGCTCCCATGCTGAATTTTTCCTTGCCTCGAGTCGTTCCAGTAAAGTTGTGGGGCCAGCTGCATCTTCGGAATCCACCACTTTATATTCTCTGTAGCGCAGATCTTTCTCCACTTCTTTTGCTTCGTTGTACGTTGTTATTCCGTTATCCCAGTGAACCCTCATCTTAGTGAATGGGGTTTGAAAGCAAATTCCCACTTCTTTCAGGATTTTCTTGGTTTTAACATACGACTTGCATTGCTGCACCACAGCCGAAGTATAATCGTGATCGAAGAAAATCCTCCGCTCTCCGAGTGTGATTATTTTCTTCTCCCAGGCTCTTTTCAGGACTTTCTCCTTTGTATTATATTGTAAGAAATTTACCACGATGGCCCTCGGGGGTTGATCTGCTTTGGGCTTCGGTGCCAAAGCTCTGTGAGCCCGCTGAATTTGACAATCAGTTTCAATGTTGAGTTCTCTCCGGATAAGTTCTTCAACAAACTGACTAACAGACCCCTTCTCTGTTTCCTCTGGCACTCCGAAAATCCGTAGGTTGTTCCTTCTGGATCGCGACTCGAGGCCAGTCAGCTTTTCCAAACTTTTTGTGTTCTTGTATAAAATCATGTAGTAGAACATCAGTCTCGGAGCTCCAGCACTCCATTTCTTCAACACGCGTCAAAGTGGCCTCGACTTTTGCATTTTGTTCCATTATTTTTTGTGATGTTAACGCAATTTTCTGATTGATGTCCTCTTTAAACTCCTCTAGCTCACGTTTCATCTGAGTTTTAATCTCATCTTTAAATGTCCCGAGCTCTGCTTTCAGCTCGTTGCAATATTCCCGTATCTGCTCACTTATACTGTTTAAACCCGTGTGCAGAGAATTAGTAGTTTCTCAGTCGCCATCTTCTATTTTTTCTTGCATGCTGTCCATTTCTGTTCATTTGGAGCCTTTATCTTGCTTTTCTGGGTTTCTTTTAGCTTTAGATTTGGTCCCTCTACTCATCTCTCAACACACGGAAATTTTCAATAAGTAAATATCAAGTTTAGCAGAGTTTTAAAACTGACTTATGGGAGCTCGAAGTTTAACTTGCCATTGTGCTTCGCTGCCCAACTAGAAGTCAACGTGAGTATTTTTAATTCGTTACTTCACACCCCATGTCCTCTCACTCTCTGGATTTGGTCATTTGCATGTGTGTGGGGGTTGCACAAGCACATGCTACAGGCCTTACTCGCTCATGAATGTAAAATAGAGAGCCAGGTGCATCTCTGCATGTTTGCATCCATGGAGACAGAGGCAGAGAGAGCAGGGAGAGAGAGATTGCTAGAGATATAGGGACGGGGATATGGAGAGTGGTAAAGACAGAAAGCAAGAGAAAGAAGGCAAAGTGTTCTGTAATGGTTGCTAATAAGGTTTTCTCCTGATCCTTGGCACACAACCAGAATTAGCAATGCTGAAAAACAGGCAAGAGAGGTCGGATTTGTGTATTTTGTATTTGTATACAAATATCTCTAAAGCTAATGTTGCTATTATCTCAAAAACAAGAACAAACTGATGTTAGTCTCCTCTATCCTGAAAAGGAAAGTAGAAGTCTAGCTCATGAGTCATGGTGTGCACTGTAGGCCTAGCTGCCTCATTATAAGCAAATGTGAGAGTCCTGCAATGTTTGTTTATATTGCAGCACCATTTCTCACTAAGCGTTTGACAGGGTATCTAGGACTATTCCTGCTGAACTGTGGTTTAAAAATATTTGATATGCCATTCATATTGTTAAAAATATAACAATAACAATATTTATAAACAGTTGAAAAACAATAGCCAAATTTCAAACAATTAACAATATACAGTCAATCCAAAAATTATTCAGACATTTTTTATATTTTTTATATATTTTGACTAGTGGGTGCAGGACACTATAGTTCATTTATGTAAGTGAGGATAGCAAAATAAAGTAAACTGTGACGTATTATACCCAAAAATTCTTCATACAGTATCAATTTTACTCATACCAGTAAAATTGATATAAATTTAGAACCAAAAATTATTCAGACACTTTGACCTGACCATGTTTTGCTTAAGTGTTATCTGACATAATTAAGATTATTTTTTTGACACATTTTAACTTGACCTTTTATTACTACTTTTTTTTTTTTTTTTTTTTTAACTATAATGAATGAACTGTATTAATGAATGAATTGTTCAAGGTGTCTGAATAAATTTTGGTTTGACTGTAACCTTCAAACCATCAGAAATCTAACTCCCCTTCAAAAAATTAAAGACTTCAAAATAACTAACTTTAAAACTGCTAGAGATTTTAGCATTAACTGTCAAACAGTTAGAAAAATAGCAACAACTAACATTCAAATATTATAGACATAATAACTAATCCCTAAATATTATAGACATAACCAAATTTTAAACAGTTAGTAAAGTAAAAATAACTAATCTTCTAGATAAGGCGAGAGTGGGCAAGAATACCACTTGCAAAACTGCAACAATTATTATCCTCAATTCCCAAATGATTAAAAAGTCTAACTAAAAGGAAAGGTGAAATGTCCCAACTTTTCTGGAATTGGGGTCTTACATAACAAATCTAATCTTTAAACCGCTAGAGAGTAGAAATATAGCAATACGTTTCTTTCTTTCTTTCTTTCTTTCCTTCACTCACTCAGTTAAGGAACGTTTAATGGTGTCTCAAGCTCCTGGAATGTTTCCCTCCCATAGGACTGCTGAGCCAGACTTCAACCTCCACCACAGCTCCTAAGTAAGCATTTCTGACTGATGGGCTGGTAAAATAGGTTATGAGATGTTATGACAGCTTATGGGCACACTTACTGATGGCTCATTATAACTAAGTGGAAATACAGACATGGTTTTAAATTGAACATGCTCGGCAAACCATTTCTAAACTAGGGTCATTATGGTAGAGCACCACAATACCAATTCAAATAAAACAAATGGCCTTTATGAAAGACATTGAGTGGGTGTACATGCTGGTACATGTTCGGACACTATAAAGTGCATGCACACATTCGGTTCTGTTCTTTGTGTGAGAGCTATCCCAGAGTCCTTCAATCTCATTCTACTATTATAAGCCCGGAAACACGGAAACAAAACTCTCTCTCTCTTAAGAAGCCACTCACACAGAATGGCCTTAACTCCCAGCTGAATTCCTCTGAATGGAAGACTCTTTTCATTCCACATAGTAATGATTATGCAAACAGTTACTGCCCTTGTGGCCATCTACAATCGGCTCCCATCACTCCGTGTCTGCTTGTGTAAATTGACTTATATCAGTGCTGACTGCCAGTTAATGCTAAGCCTTATTGATTTATTAGGGAGGGTAGATGGAAATCACAAGGCTGTGGGCTGACATTGTGGTGAACACACAACAGGTCTACTCAAGACCCCCTAGCTGATATCTACAGTCAAACTGATGCATGGTTGAGATCATTACTATTCTAAAGATGGCTGTTTTCAAACCTCATACAACTCAAGGCCTGTTCAGACTTGGGATGGGCTGAATGAAAATGAAAATGAAAATTCAGTCTCTGACAGTAGGTGGCGCTTATAGAAAAGCAGAAATATGCAGGTTACCCCAGTACACAAAGTGCTGCACAACTTTCCATTTCAGATTTTATTTATTCACTATGACGTTTATCAAATAACACCAAATATAAGAGTACAGATAAAAGAGAGCTGCTTTCGTTTGTAAAATCATCGGTTCGTAAGCGCCAAGTAACCAAGTAACAGCAGTGGCTCAGTGCAAATCTTATTGGTTGGTCAGGTTTAATTGCAGTTTGATGGAAAAGAGATACCAACACCTCTCTGCAAAAAATTCTGTTGCACTGATGGCATGCAAATGTTTGTAGGCCTGAACAGACGCATTAACAGCCATTCATTCAAAATATTAATAGCACTGAATTTTCACAGCGAACATTCGTCTTGGTGTGAAAAAGACCGAGAGATGATTGAGCCAGTAAAGCTATAAAGCATAAGATGGTGAGACATGTCCTGCTTTCAGATGAAAGAGAGCTGCTTGCATGTGCCAAACTTGGCATATACTGTAGATGATAAGCCTGAATATAAGCAGGTTTGATCTACATTGAAAACATCCTTCCAAAGTTTAAAAATAACCTGAACCAGCTGCCATGGAGAATAGGTGTTGGTGGTTTTAGCTGCTGGCCAGTGAAGACTGTTGGCGGCAAACCAGCCTGGCATTGTCGACCTGTACCATTTCGCAAAGAGCATAGCACACATCATTATGCTAGATGTGGTGGCATCCCTTGACTGTAATGTTGACAGAAGAATGGAGGAGGCCGACAGGGTCACACAGAGAGGGATGTAAACAGCACCATGCCGAATTCACGCAGGAATAAGCCTGAATGTGACTGGCAAAATGTCCTGCTTATCAGCAGCTTTTAGAGAAATGCGAACAGGTTTAAGTCAATAATTCAAGGCTAGTAAACAGATTATATTTTAAGCCGCCATTCAACGTGAGAGTATTTCCCCACCATCTGGACTCTCTGACAGGTCAGGGAGGGTTTGGGCAACTCCTCTGGCAGTGCCTAGAGAGCCTGCGTATGCCGCTCATTGTTTAAAAGGATGTGAAAGCTCATCCGAGAATCAGTCAGGCCTTTCTAACACAGACTCTGCACATTTATCATCCTGCTCGTGGTAAACGTCTACCTGACAGTTCAATGAGGCAGACCAGGTGAACATGTGCTGTGACTCATACAAAAAGATGCTATAGCACGTCCAAGACTATGACTGGCATCCCAGAGTGTGATGGATGAGAGGAGCGATTAGAAAGCCTGAAAATGAAAAGAATGAGTGGAACGGGTAATTTGAAGGTGTATGTGCGAATGAAAAGAATGAGTGGAACAGGTAATTTGAAGTTGTATGTGCGATGGGACGGGGCCTGTTGCTGATCAGGAGATCAGAGAGGAAAGAGGTAACTCTCTGCTAGAATGAGCCTCCCATCTACTGATTAACCCAATCAACCCGAACCGGAGCACACGCACACACATACACACCTTAAGTCCAATCAAACAGAAATGAGATGGAAGGTAATCAGTGTCATCCAGGATAATGAGACACTCTGTAATTAACCAACTACCACAGAAAACACAGCAATTTCTCATTTGGCTTCCTGCTTTAAGATGTTTATTGGCTGAACACAGCTGGGAAAAACCTGCATGAATGCAGAACGGCATGAGCATCTAGATGCTAAGGATGATGGGGTACCTCAGCACCAGCGATTACTTTAGCTTTATAGGTTTTTATTCTGCTTATTCATGACACACATGACAGTTTGTCATGTTATGAGCCACTTATATCATTTGAGGTGTCTCATTTGTGTAAAAGACGGCTTGAGCACAGCAAACACCATGCGACTGAACAGCCGATATGTCAGAAAATTAGGCTATATCATTGTTGCCAAAGAGACAGAGAGAGGAAGAGAGAGGGAATGATCTCTTTAATGCAGAAAGCCATGATAGCCTTTCCTTAGCAAAAGTAATGGGACATCTTAGATAGAGGAGACGCTGTGCACAGAATACAAATGGCCCATTTTCTTCTATCCCTCATATCAGTCGGAGAGACGAGACATCATCACATTCGCACCGCCAAGACTCCATCCCTGTGGCTTTGTTTACTAAAGCGCAAAAAGTCCCTGTTTTAGCCGAGCTACGCTTTCCACCACTCCCACATCCCAGCTGCGACGCTTCATTAGGCCAAGAAATTAAAATCAGAGCTCGCCGGCGGGAAGACACCAGACGAGGTGCCATTACATCAATAGGTGCCACTGACAGATGATATGAAAGTGCGACGTCTAATGAACTGCCATCTTTATGATACTCCAGGAGAAAAAAAAATAAAAAATAAAGAAAGCTTCATTGCTTGTCGCATTACAGGGAATTGCCATTCCACTCTGCGTGAGAAACAGAATCTACAACAGACGGCTTCTTCATTAGCCTCCCTAGAGGAGAGAAGCACAATTTGTAATGAAATGTGGTACAAGAATCAGGAGACAGGCATGTCAGATCAGAGGTGTTGATGGCAGGAAAGGTGGGGAAGGGTACAGGGCGGGCTGTTAATACAGCATGCAGTGTTTACGTCTGAAGAGAAAAGACTAGACACGGCACCTGCAAGAGTGTCCAGAACTGAAGGTCACCTGCAGGCAGTGATTAATTTGTAAATTATGAGGGCTGCAACAAGGGCTAGTGGTGGATCTGGCAGGTTTGGGGGATGGGAGTTGTGAAATATGCATGGAAAAGTGTGTTTAGCATCCAAGAAACCGATGTGACAAAAATACATTGCTTGCAGTGGACAAAGCTTTGCTGCTGATTTTGGTTAGAGGGATCTAGCTTGTACCAATGTTGGCTTGCAGTTGTGTGACATCTTGTCACAGCATTACTATAGCGATGATCAGTTTCCTAATAATAAGCATTAAGGTAATTTGCATGAAGGTGTAATAAAATTATTTTAATCATATTTATATTAAACTACCATCCAAACGTTTTAATTTTTTTTTAAATAAATGAATACCTTTATTCGGCAAGAATGCATTAAACTGATCAAAAGTAACAGTAAAGACTTTTACAATGTTACAAGTGATTTCTATTTCAAATAAATGCTGTTCTTTTGAACTCTATTCATCAAAGAATTCTTTTTAAAAAAAATTGGTGCTTTGGTGAGCATAAGAGACTTCTTACAAAAATATATAACGACACACCAAATCTACCCCAAACCTTTGAATGGTAGTGTATGTTAAATTAATAGTTTATCTAAAATTAAACATTTTGTCATCATTTACTCACTCTCATGTCATTCCAAACCAGTCTTTTTTCTGTGGCACATGAAATAATAGATTTTAAAAAAATCATTTGTACGGACAGAACTATCCATACAAAAAAAAAAAAAAAAAAAAACACTGACCCCATTGTGTTTCACAGAAGAAAGTAAGTCATACAGGTTTGGAACGACATGCCGGTGAGTAAATTATAACATAATTTTTATTTGTTGGTAAACCATTCCTGTAACATTTTATTTATTAGAAATATTGATTAAATTGCCTATATTTATTTTTCAATAAGCCCCTTTTGACACACTTTTAAAAGTATTAAGCCATATGCTTACAAATAAAAAAGAAAGTTCTGTTGTCTCTGTAAATGATTATTGTAACAAACTGGCAACAATTATCAGTATTACAGTACCAAGAGATATATGCAATATTCAGTTCAACTGCTCCAGCACTGCTCCAGTGAGAAATCATTAGTATTGATAATGTTTTCACTCTTTATACAACATACTTTAGGTTAAGTAAATCACAAATAACTGAGCATTTGAGAGAAGACATCTCAATGCCATTACTGCAGGAAACACTGTTATTCAGTGACAGAGAATTACCATAATTACTCCTGACAAGAGTATACTATTTTCAGAGGCATGTTTAGACATGAGATGTGGGTGGTGAACCATATGGTTTGTTTATTATGGGAACCATTTGACCCATAACCTGTACAGGTCATAGCATAAATGTCTTTCAGAGGTGTTTGAGGTTTGGTAATCTAAAATAGGTGCTGCATCCAACTGAAGTGGCGCCAAATCTGCTTGTCGAAAAGACCACTTCACTGACAAAATAAGGACAAAATGAATGACAAAACTTGTCCCTTGACAGACTAGCAGTTGTGCATGTTAAAGCACAGAACATTAGCTGGTGATAGAGCCCCTTAAGGGAAAGAGCTAATGAGTCGGCCTGCACAGTGCCCTCAGAGCAAATCTCAGTAGATTTCTTTAGAATTATTTTGGATGACATTAAACAGAAATGATACAACTAGCATTTCAAAAAAAAAAAAAAAAAAAAAAAAAAAAAAAGTGATAGATTAAAATCCAGATCTACAAGACATTGCAGGGCATGTATCTTGCAGTTGCATCATGTAGCACCTGGATGCAGTTGTGACGAAGAACCATAAACTACAGATGTACCTAATTAAACTCTGTAGCACAAACTTGCAATGCCCCAGCAAGTACTAAGAACACCTTAGCAATTGCCCAGCAAATACCAAGCAAAAGCCAAACAACCATAAAATAATGTCTAGTAACCACCCAGAACACCATAGCAACCACCTAAAACACCTTAGCAACTGCCTAGTAGCCACACAGAACACCCAGCAACCACCCAGAACACCTTAGCAACTGCATAGCAATTCCCTAGCTACAGTACCACCCAGAACAGCCTAGCAACCACAGAGCAACAAGACTAGGGTTATGTATCGTTTGAATTTTAACCATAGCAATTTCCGATTCTACTTATCGATTCTGATTCTTATCAATTCTGATTCTTATCAATTCTGATTGTTACTGATTTCCAGTTTTGATTCCAATTTAGATATCATTCAAACATATTTATTCTGTCTTTTTGCAAAACATTCTTTTGCAGCTGACTACCATGAACAAAAATCAGCAGCCTAAGTAAAGAACACTTACAAGGAACTTTTGCATATGGTTTTAATAAAAATACCACAGCAAAAACAACTAGACTAACTAATATATATTTCAAACATTATTAAAGCTGCAGTCCGTAAGATTAGCCTCTTTGTTGCCATCTCTGTTCAATACCAGCAATTGCAGTTATTTGCGGAATTATCATCTTTACGTGGGTTGTGCATCGGCACGGCTCCTCAGCGCGGATGAAACTAATGTTTGCTGTCAGTCACTGCATCACAGATGCTACGTCTTGGAAGTATGACCAAAATAAGAATTTTCACCAGAAAATGTTACTTACTTGTTCAGATGACATGTCTGCCACTTTTGTTCTGACCAACTGAGAAAAAAAGCATTACAATAAATCGTGCTGCCAATGGTGATTAAATCTAACGATTGTTTAGCTCAGATCACATCAAGCCGTGCAAATTATTATTACTGTTATACTTTGTTCTCAAATTGTTAATGTTAACAACATCAGCATTGCGTGACTGTGTATTTAGTGTGTATTAGTGTTACCTGCAGATTTCAATTTCAGTAGCCTTTCTGTAGGCAAAGTCTTTTGCTTTTGACTATGAGTGAATCTCCAGTTGTCACTGATGATTGTCATTTGGACCTTTCTGGATTACAATTCGCCATCAAAATGATAAATTTAATTATTGCAACTGCTGTGAGAAAAGGCTATAAATGATCCGCCATCCTCACGTGATTTAGCCTACTAGCTGGGACTCGTTCTTTATGTAAACAGACATGACGTAATGATGCACAGACGAACGGCTGCATGCCTGCGGAAATCCACCAGTACCACCCGAATTATAAAACATTATTACGAGCTTACCATTGTGAATCGGGCTAAGGTAAGGGGATAGTTTTGAACGCTGGCTGGTTATGTACTTGCTCAAAAATCGATTTTGGATATTTTTTAACCAAAAAAAGTTACGGACTGCAGCTTTAAAGACAAGTAAACAGTAAAACAAGAAAAAAATAAACAAATTAGCAAAAGCGCAAATAAATAAAACAAAGTTCCGGTACATAATGTGATATCAAATATAATCAAATGTAAAATAACCCTGCATAGTTTTCTTTTTATAAATAAAATAAAGATTAATCCTTATTAAAGTTACAAAAATGATTCGGTCAAGATCAGTGTGTGATTTTCAGTGTGTCTTTTGTTTTTTGATTTAACATTAATGACACCGATGTCAGCATGTAGAGTAGGCAGCTGTCACTTTAAGACCAAATGCACAGATCCGATAGATGGACAAACATCCAATTTCTTACTGAACTGTTATGTTCACTTAAGAAGAAACTGACTGCGTTTACGAGGACATTTTGACAATTTTGTGTGCATTTGACCGTTTAAGTGCAAGAAGACATGAAAAAGAACTCAATTCAGGATTTGAGCACAATATGAGAGGCGAGTTTTTGTGCTTGGGTTTTTGTGTTTTGGATGTCTGCACTGCACAGCTGAAGACATGTCAGTCGTTCGCGAGTCAACTCATTATCCACTAATGCGGCCATGCCCACAGAGTGTGCGCGCTATTCAGAAGCAAATTCTGAGGCGATACATGGAACAGAGAGTGCATCAAGAAAAATGCATCAAGCTTAGTCAGATTCATGTACATCTTTTTGAGATGCGGTGAGGAATAATTCTGGAAGAATTTACCTCAGAGGAAGAGCACTTTCAATTTAATTTCTATCCAGGATCAACTTGATCAACCTGATGATTGCGAATGGTTAGTTTTATTCTTAAGTTCTTTATTCTAATCGCGATATAGCGTCTGTGAATATTAAACGGCAAAAAGACCATTTAAATATGAATTCTGCATGTTCTGTATGTCTGTGTATGAATGGCGCAGACGCCTGTTTCGTTTACTACACATACATATTGGCTATACACATATTGGCTATTCCTAAATTATATTGCTATACTGAGATGAGTGAAATCGACTAAAATACATAATAAATATTGAAATAAAATGTGTTAGCAACGTATTAAACTGCACATTAACATTTAGACTCTATAATATAACAAATATAATACATAAAATGTCAAAGAGGTAATATGAATGTTTAGACAATTTCTTTGGCCTGTTTTGAACAGATTGTGAAGTTTTTACTGTCAAATAGTCTAGTGCCATATCAATGAAACGTTTGTTCACAATGAATAATGAAAATTCAGCTTTGCATCACAGAAATACATTATATTTTAAAGTATATTCAAATATAAAACCATTATTTTAAATGGTAATAATATTTCACAGTATTGCTGTTTTCTTCTCTATTTTTGAACAAATAAACACATGCTTGATGAGCATGAGACTTCTTTCAAAAACATTAAAAATAGTAATGTGTGTCCAATCTTTTGACCAGTACTGTAATTTAAAATATTATTGACCTATACAAAATGTTCTTCATATGATGTGCAATAATACACGCATGCATGAGATCACAAAAATCATGTTTTCTGTTAAGAGTGGACATTATATTAATACAATAGTTGATATGATCCTGTTATCAGCATGCTCACAGAGTTTTTTTTCGTTTATCTCACAGATATGAGAATCATAGTGAGCAGATATTAGCCCACACTGGACTGCATGAATATGATACGGAGATCACTGACTGGACGCAGGAGAGTGTTTTTTTTTCTTCTGTCTTTTTTTTTTCTTTTCTCCAATGCAGAAACACCAAATGCCAGGTATGTGATGTTCAAATATATCTCTGAACAGGATTTATTTCCAGGTAAAACTGTGTACTCAAAATGTGTCATTGACTCTCATTTATATAGTTAACTATATTTTAAATAAACTAAAATGTTATGTTTCTTTTGTCATTGTATTCTTTCTTAGTTCACTCAGTCACATTCCTCACTGAATGGTTCATTATGCGGCTCATTAGGGGCAGGGTCTTAATCTCCTTAGGTGTGAATTTCAGCATTATTCATGAAGATTCACACCTCCTTGCATACGGGCTTCCAAACCAAAAAGTGTCTTAGAAATTTAAAATCAAAACATTCTTTTATGTGTCCAAATAAGCAGAATGATTTTTACATCACTTTGAAGCAAAAACTCTAGACTAAAATATACAGTTCCCAAAAGTCTTGTGAAAAAATATTTAGTATGTGTTTTGAGGCCTTATTTCAGTGACTTTTTTTTTTTTTTTTTTCAAAAACCATGCATATACGTTCTCTCAAAAATACAAACATGTACATGTTGCTCACATATTATTGTAGCCTAGTTTGTGCTGAATACAGTGTAATGAGACTTTTGTCATCAATATGTTTATAAGCAACTGACAAAAACACAAATATCAGGGCATGTCAAAACTTCTCCAGGGCCCCAAATTAGCCTCAGACCCCAGAGGGTTAAAACATTGTGAATGACAAGCATCCAATTATGCTGAAGTCTCTTCTGGGAGGTTCTGCTCATCAGATAAAACTTCTATTTTGGCTAATTTCTGATAAAGCTTTCAGCTGCCAATAAAAGCGCAGCCCTCTCAGCTCCCATTAACACAATTTACCATATTCCCCCTTAATCAGTTTAGATAATGCCAAGAACTATTCAAATTCTGTGTGGGTTGACTAACAACTCATGAGTGGCAGCACACAAGCTGAACAGGTGGTGCTATGACACAAGGGGAGTGGGACAGCATGAGTACTGACAGAAATACCAGCTGCCTGAACGAGAGAGAAAATGGAAGGCCTCAGCGCCCTGTATGGGGTAAGCAGATAATGGCCAATCTAACCTCCTCAGAGTGTGGCGATGGCTCAGCACAGGAGATGTCTTTACACAGATGTCTGAAAATGTAGCTTTTCCCACAGGACACTTCCTTCTGATCATTTAGAGATGTCATGATAAATGGAAACAGTCAGATACAAAGCCACATCTGCACTTAGACTGATCAATACCGTTAAACAAACTGCTCAGAGCCTAATGCTTTAGGTGATTTCAGACTTATGAGATACATAGACAATGAGACAAGCAAATACCCAGACAGAGACACACACACAGGGCCAGCAATACTCGTGTGTGAGAGCCGTGATAGTGAGTTTGAATATTATTTATACTCCTCTAAGAAAAAAGTACAAAATAAATGATCTGATACACTCAGCTGATGCTGCCAAGCTGGAAACAAAGTTGCTATTACAGAGTACATGAAAATGAAATGAATAAGTGTGAGACGCCCCGGGCTGAGAGAGAGAGTAGTTCAGCCTATGAAGGCATCCATCCCTCACTCCTTTCCCTGTTCACTCCCTCAAGGCTCTGTTGAAATTCAATACACATGTATACAGACGCTCACTTCCACCACCTCAGACAATCTATTGCCTTGCTCTCCATCACTTCCTCCCCATCTCTCTTTCTTTCTCGCACCATGTTTTATGGATGCTGCTTTGCTGCATTGCAGCTTAAGGGATAGTTTAATTCTGTGGTGATACCTGGATTGTAAACGTGGTCTTCTAGAACCCGTCTACAATCCTGTCTACAATCCTGTCTACAATCCAGGCACCCATTTAAGGTGAAAAACAGACAGATGTACAGGACATGCAAAAATCGGGAAATAGAAGTCTCATTGTCAAAGACTACGTTCAGACTGTCAACGCAAATCTGATTTTTGTGCATATCCGATTGAAATTCAAACAGATTCAGCAAGTGTGAATGGCAAAAAAAAAAAAAAAAATCACATAAAATTTTTTTTTTTACAAATCCATTTCGAGCTACTTTCATATGTGGTTTGAAATCCTATTCAAATCACATTTCTGGAGATCCGTTTTAGTCGGACTGCTTTGATCAGATTTCGCGTTTATGTGAATTTCTCACAACACATAAAATGTAAACGTCAGACGTTGTTATACGAAACATGCTGAAAGTCACTGCAGAAGCAAGGTTGTGTTGTTGCAAAGTGCTGGATGAGCGGAATAACAATATAAAAGAGACATGTTTTGAAACCGGCGGAGATGACAGTGTGGAATAAAGCCACGAATACCAGCTTCCGTTTCTGCCGTTGCCTTATCATAACGCAGTAGTTCAGCGTGCGGCGGCTACACAATGTCATGTTGTAAATAAGAGAACATCTGTATTGCAAACCCCTCCATACTGCAGCTGTTGTTGTTTTTGTGTAATTGTTGTTGTACACCTACCAACTCAACGTCATTGCCATAGAAACCAATGCAGATATCCAGGAAAATGAAAGAGAGGCATGAATACACAAATCGGATCTAACCAGTTGCAATACAAAATGTGGACGTCAATAAATTTAGATCATTTTGGATTTGGACTGACAGTGTGAACATAGCCAAAATGTTCAATACAATAGACAATTTGTACTATAGCTTCACTTTTGAAGACAAAATTACTGAAAAATGTCTCAAATGCTAGAAGCTAAACCTGAAAAACATGCTAATAGAACATTTTAACAGGGAAAAATGGGGTCACAGAGAGAAAGAGAGAGAGAGAAAAAAAAAAAAAAAACGATGAAAATACTATTTTAGGGTAAAGATTAGACTTAGTTTATGGTATATACACTGCAAAAAATGCTTTTCTTACTTAGGTTTTTTGTCTTGTTTCCAGTCCAAATATCTAAAATTTCTTAAATCAAGAAGAATTTTCTAGACAAGTAAAAATTATTGTCTTGTCTTCAGAAAAAAAATTAGGTGAGTAGTTAAAAACATTAAGTAGGAAAAGTATTTTTTGCAGTGTATAATTAGTTTAAATGCCCCTCCACATGAAATCATTACTGAACCATCCTACCTAAGCAACTGTTGCCATCCATAATTTTAAATGGATCTGTGTGTTTGTATAGCTTAAAAATTCAAAATTCAAAAATTCAAAAAATATTTATTTAAAAAGCAGCATATAAAACTGCTTTGAAATGTTACAATTTCTTCCAATCCACATACTAAGAATTATTTTATGAGAGTATTTTACTAAAATTCTCTAATTACTTTTACTGAAATCTGTTAATTCACTGTTAATTCCAATGAAACACACTATGATGCTTGTCCGAGTTAGCAACAGTAACTAAGAGGATAAAGCATAGCAAAAGATCAAATTTAAATAGGCATGAAACAGAAACAGTAATCATCTTTTCTTCCATGTTGTGATGTATATCAGAGTAAAATGTACGGCAGGACTTCATTTTGTCCATCAGGAATTGACTGGATTGCTGTCGTTTACTAATTGCTGTGGTTTCCATTCAAGCAAATAGCAATATTTTGAAAATTGTTTACATTATTCAAGGAAATCAACCAATGACCTGGATTAATTATTGTGGACCTGTCATTAAACAAGACAGGAAAAATATTTTAATTTTAAAATTCAAAAATGTACACATAAACACTCTTTTATTATAAACAACAGAAGTGACTGGGATATGCGTGTTAAATATGTGCGTGTGTGTGTCTGTGTGTGTGTGAGGGTGACAACAATCGCTGTCCCTAATCACTCTAATGAGTGTGATGCTACATGTGTTTACACTGTCAATATTAAGCAGATGAGCTGGGAAGGAAAACAGAGAAAATGAGTTTATTTAGCAGACTGTGTGTGTGTATGTGTGAGTGAGAGAGAGAGAGCAAGAGAGAGAGCAAGAGAGAGAGAGAAAGAGAGAGAGCAAGAGAGAGAGAGAAAGAGAGAGAGCAAGAGAGAGGGAGAGAGAGAGAGAGAGAGAGTGTATTTGTGTGATTAGCAGACATCCACCCATCCACACAAACATGCTTTAAAACAGAGAAATCCCTGGGCCAATTAAATCATAGACCGCCGCTCTTTGACTATAACGCAAGCGTGTCTTTTGTTATTCTCTATCTTTTGTCAAGTGTTTGTTTTCTTTTTATCTTGTCTTTTCAATACACCATGTGTGCTGCTATGTCTATATCAGTCTTGTTCACTATTTGGCAGCGTTGAATAAGTGCTTTCAAACCAATGCAGCTTGTTGTTTTCTGAACTCTAAAAAGAATGTAAAGGGAGAGAACTTAGAAGAAAGAAAGGAAGACCAGTAATGGATAGAGAGAAAGTGATGGACAGATGGTAAAATAGTGAAAGAGTCAAACTTTTCTTTCCTTTCAGTGTGTCTGATGGTGAAGACTAGCGCCTGTGGCAGGCGGACAAAAGCTGACACGTGTTCCCCGCCCTTTACATTCTTGCCCTCTCCTCTACTCCGTCCATCTTTGTTCCCTTTCTCTCTGGTCTCAAGGCCTGTGACAGGCGGACTGTCTGTGTGTGTGTATGAGGACAGAGAGATAACCACTGCCTTCCACTGTGAGCCTGACATTCAGAGCACAAGCTGCCAGCCCACAGCAGGCCTTTACACAAAGAGCTCTAAATAACTATATGCCACTATTATTATAGGCTCCTTTTATAATCTATTATCTTCATTTGAATATTCATGCGGTGAATAATGCGGTGTAATATATGCGGTGAATAATATATGCTCTGCATAACAGAATATTTCCTAATTGTCCCTTATGGGATCTATTGATTGTAAAGAATGATCAATCCATCAATCAATATCTGACAATCCCTCCAGATATTCATCTGATAATCCACCCCTTCATTTTTAAATTTCTGACAATCCATATATACAAAATTTAGGGTTGGTTAAAATGATACATTTAGTCCTGGTTTGCTTAGTGTTCACACTGTCATTTTTATTTTACGATGGAACTTACTGAACATATAAAACAATGCTGTGTGCTAGGCTAAATGTGCTCGTTGTATGTGCGTACACAGGACCTCAAATTAACACTCGGCAATCAACAAATGAGAGTAAAAATCTGCGTTGGCTAGTATATGAAATGGTGCTAATCGCCAGTTGGCCGGTAACATTTTTATGAAATCTTACAATACAATGTTGTGAGAATATGAATGTGAACAAACGAGAACAATGCTCAGGACAGTTGACAGGCCAGTGCTTCATCGTCATGAAAGTTTATACCTTGCCAATTTACATATTCAAGCGCAAGATGAAGTGAAAGGGAACTCAATTCATTACTTGTGCACTGAATTTAAAATCTCGGCGAGTATACTAGTAAACATAGTGGGTTATGTCTTAAGTGTAAACAGTTGAGAAAGAAAATGCATGTGTACAGAATGTATCAGTATATTTGATCTGTGCATTCTGTCTTAAAGTGACAGCAGCCTAATATAGGCTACCTGTTGCTGTCAGCGTTTTTAATGTTAAAAAAACACTCATTGCTCTTGACTGAACTTTTGTAAATATTAATAATTTATACAGTGAAGACTATGCAGTGTTGTTTTACATTTAATTAGCCTAAATTATTCAATTTTTGTAGGCTACCTGAAAACATAAAAAGAACTTTTTATTTCATTTCTATCATTGTTCTATTGTATTTATTTGTGCTATTGCTTGTAATTTGATTATTTATTTTTATTTTATTACTGATTGTTTGCTTGTCTTTAACAACCTTTTAAATTTATATTAGTTATATTATATTAGTTAGGCTGGTAGTTTTAGCTGTGACATCAAAATTTAAATAGAAAATTGTGAATTTTCACTGGAATCTAAAATTTTGGTGTCATAACTGCCTGTTTTTGCAAAAACAGTTTCATAGCTGGAAAAAATGTTTATGGTCGGTAAATCTTCTTAAGTCACCGGCCATTAGCAGGTGTGGCAAAAAGTCAGTTTTAGACCCTGAACGTACATATGATGGTATTTTCACCAGCTGAGAATTCATGAAGAGCTAGGAGTCAAAACAGAGCTAGGAATTCCTCTGTTACACACACAAAGATCTGCTACAAGAAGAAACGATTCCAAAGTCTGTACTGAACTGTAATAGGCAACATCGTGACTATGATGAGAAAACAATGTATGCTTGAACATTCTGTCAATTTTAGGGTCCCATCTTGTGACATCAAGTCCTGTTTTTGAATCGTTTAGATATCTTTGGTCCATGTTGCATTCATATTTCAGTGGAACCGCACCGGAGTTCGTTTAGACGTGCACATTATGGTCTGCTGGTTTGGTGCACATCAAAGTTCGGATGGCAGAGTTCACAGTCACACTTATTCGCACTAGAGTTTGTTGAATTTTGAAAGCTGAATTTTCAGCAGCCATTACTCCAGTCTTCGGTGTCACATGATCCTTCAGAAATCGTTCTAATATGAAGATTTGGTGCCGAAAAAACATTTCTTATTATTAATGTTGAAAACAGTTGTGCAGCTTAATATTGTTGTGAAATCTGACATTTTTTTTCAGGATTCTTTGAGGACCATAAACAAGTCAAAATAACAGCATTTATTTAAAATAGAAATCTTTTATTTTATTTAAAAAAAAAAAAAAAAAAAAAAAATACTGAATGGTACTGTACCCAAATGAATCTGTATCTAATTAAATCAAGAGCTTGCAAATTGGGAAATCTGTATCAATGCCCAGTCCAACCATTCATCCATCTCTCAAATCCATCCATTGGTTTTAAAATTGATAGTGACAATGTTTAAAACAGTGTTGCTGTCACTGACCTCATAGCTCTGAAACCTCACTGACTCTGCAGATTACATGCAAACAGATGAAATGGTGGAGCGAAGGAGTGTGAGTAATAATGTAAGGCTTGTGTACCTCTGTCCCTCCAGACTTGGCCAGGTAAATTGCACTTTTGCCACATGAATCATCCATACAGACTGGCAAGAGGTGGTCTTGGGTGCCGTCACCGTCTGAGGAAAAACACAAAGAGAGAGTGAGAAGGGAAGATGTAAAATGAAGTCTATGATCCACTAATGCATCTTTTAATTTGGTTCGTAATGCTCCTGAATCCAGCATATGGAGATAACATCATGTGATCTTGAGCATGTGTAATGAAGTGTGCAGCAGCCTGGTGCGTAACAGTTTGTCCTGGTGTCAAAATTCTGTCCCCTAGTTTTTATTCCTTCATGTTTACCAGACGCATGCTTGACACAAAGCAACTACTATTAATACGGAATATTAATAAATCAGGAGAGGAATAAAATAAATCAAGAAAATAAAAAAAGAAATTCAAGAAAAAAAAAAAGAGAGATCTGGAGGGAAAGCAGCAGTGAGAAACAAAATAGGAGATCTGCATTGACATTCATAGCATCTACCACACAACAAATAGCCACGTAGATCAGACTGGCAGCCTGCAGAGAGACAGAGAATTACACACAAGCACACACACACAAACGCAAACACACACACACACACAGTTTATTTTTCTATCATGGTGGGGACTTTCCACTTTCAGATTCCTGCAGTGCAAACTGTAAAGCTTGATGCTCACAATGTCAAGGTCGTGGGTTTGATAAAATATAAAGGCAGCTTACTCAGATATAACATAGGTTATTAGGGTTAGGGTTGCTGCAATATACCGGTATTGACAAGTTTGAAAAATGAAACATTGATATCATGTTATTACATTTGATAATATTGTAAATAATCCAGCACCAGTCACACTCCAACATAGTAGGTGGTGGTATTGTAACACTGGTTGCCACCTGTCATAAAAGGGAAAAAAGACCACAACGACGTGTGTAGGTAGTTACTACTGCTGCACAAAATCATTTCAGAGGAGACGAGAGTTAAAAAAGAGACACTTTTTCTTCACCTGAAAAAAGTTAGCTCATCAGTGTGTAGTTTTATAGATTCCTTAAAAAAAGATGGCATGTTAGACACCCCAGTCTGCAGGAAGTGCCTATCAACAGTAAGCACAAAAGTGGGAAATACCAGCAACCTGTTCGCCTTTGTCATCCTGCAGATTTCGCCATGGTAGAGAGAGTAAAAGATGGAATACACGACTTTTAAAATCTGAACAGATTTTAAAACACTAGGAGAATTATACACTTTCCGACTTTGTAAATGGTTACTATTTACTTTGTAAATAGTTTCGGTCATTTAGCACCATCCACTAAATGACCGAAAATCACACATTACCAGACTTTCCTGTCATTATGAACACAACATACTCATACAGAAACACATGCCTTGTTGCTAGGACAACAAGGCATGTGTTTCTGAGGCTGTGACCACCATATACTACACGATTTTCTGTGAAATCTGTCAGCTCAAATCTGCAGACTGGCTCTGAATTTAGGCAATTAGCGTCAACTTGTCCAGTAAATCGGGGAAAAAATCTGGCCAAAAGTCATGTAGTGTATTCCAGCACTAAAGCTGCATTTAGTTTGCTAGCCCTGAAACAGAAAATGCTCCATTAAGGTCTTACTTATGTTGTTAAAGCTCAGTTATCATAGCGCTGGACTTGGCTCTCATGGCATTTTTTTTCTTTCAGAATTTTTTTTTTTTTTTTTTTAAACAGAGAATACTGCCTTACAAATCCTAGTGAATAAGTTGAAGGTGACAGTGTCAAGAACACAAATTATTTTTGAATAGATGTACTGTATGTTGCAAGAAAAGAGAGATGAACTCTATGGCTGTCAAAAGAATAAAAATTATAATATATCTGGACAGTCTTTAGAAAACTGAATAAAACATGAACAATTGGTAAATTAGTAAATGTGTTATTTTTATTTTATTTACAGAAATTGAATAAAGTAATCAAATATAAAATAACACTGCATATTATCTTCACTGTATAAATTAAATTAAGATTAATCATTATTGAAGTTACAAAAGCTATTCAGTCAAGAGCAGAGGGTGATTTCTTTGTCATATGTTGTTTGATTTAACATTAAAAACAGGCAGCAAGAATATTTTTTTTCCCTTTACATACAGTACATATACTGTTACACATGCATCGTTTTTCTCAACTAAGACATAACCGACTATGTTTGCTAGGATACTCGCCAAGACGGGCATGTTGACATATTTTTTGTATGAATTTGTCCGCTTAAGCGCAATATTTGAAAGAGAACTCAGTATTTGTGTGCTGTCTGAAGTAAGCGTGTGCGTGCTTTGGATGAGCGCACACACAAATCTTCTTGTAGCGCGTGCAAGTTCTCTTTTACGTCTTGCTCTTGAATGTTTAAATTAGCAAGGCTTAAATGAGTTTAGTTTAAACAGATAGCAACGTAGGCTGTTCAGGTCTCACCTGCACCCGCGCGCTATCAACACCCGGGTGATGACGGCGTAAATGACTGGACATTAGAGCATACGGCACTCGCATTGAACAGTTTACAAAGAGTGACTGTTTTGTCCACGCTTTTTGATTATCATTGTTCTAACGTTTTGGGAAGTCAGAATGCGCATCCATCGACTGAAACATACATTATCTGAACTCTGTCTGTTTTCCACGTTGCTATTTTAAACAAACAATATTAGCCTATAGATGAGTCGTCATTCGAGATGGACCACGGAGCAAGTGCGTGCCGAACCGTAAGTGGAGAACGGTACGGTTCGATTTTTTTACCGAGAACGTTGCGCCCCTATTACTTGGTATGTTAAATAAGACAATTTCCTTTTTGCTGGTCTCCACTGTGTAGCTGATTTCAAGGGACGTTTGTTCTATAAAGCACATATACTGTACCTTTATCACCAGCATTCAGAGTAAGGCGGCCTTCCACTCGAGATAGAGAATTGATGCTGGCTTTTGTTTTCTGTATCTTTAAGAACTTTCTCTCTCAGTACATCAACAGGAGGACATACTGAATATGACAGTGTGTGTGTCTGTGTGAGAATCAAAGCATGTGTATGCGTACTGTAGAGGACTACTCTGAGCCAGTTGCTTATTGCTGCTAATGACTCCTGCACACATCTAGAAACACACAACAAATGTCCTCCACGACACACACACACACATGACTGGGCATTAAATGCCACATCACATTGACTTCAAGCAAGGAAAAAAAAAAAAAGGTAAAAGAAGACATCTCTGCCATTCGCTACCTTTTTGACGCCGCTCTAGTATTAAATATCATTCAGCTAATGAATAATGCATTTGGCTGTCACATGTAAAAAAAAAAGAAAAGAACAACTACCATCCTGATAGAGCAGATGGAGAATTTTGTCTAACATATGTTGTGCATTCATAATGACACATCCATGTCAAGACTGACTACATTCTGACAGTGCACACCCATGAATTATAATATTTTTGCACTGTACCAGTGTTGGAGGGTGTGACTCTCGCAGTTCTTGCAGCCTGATCTGGATTTTGCACTTTATTAGATTTTGCACTTTATTAAATTTAGAAATATCTTTTTTAAATCAGGAACAAGATAGACAGGTATGGAAACATGTTACAGGCCAGACTTGAACCTGTATCACCAGTATGAGCATCAGAGCACTCAACTACCACTGCACTACAGCTCAAATAAGAATTTATTAATTTGATCAAGACAAATCGCCAAAAAATAATTTATTTGAAACTTTAATATTACTTTTGATAAATTTAATTAATCCTTGCTGAATGAAACTATTAATAATAATAAAAAAAGTACTGACCCCAAACAACAGAAAAAACAAATGTAATTTCTACATGAAAAAGTTAATTCAGGCAAGAATTTAAAAAAAAAAAAAAAAAAAAAAACGAAGTAAATTCTATATTAGTACTCAATTCAAGCTTGTAGAAATTAAAGCATAAATATCAACATTATAACATTAAGAAAAACTACTCAACTTTCACTGGTGTTCCCATTATGCACTGGGTCTTTAATAATTAATGAGGTTGATTTTTCGCTGTTTTCCAGCTGTATTTATACTGTTTTATCATTGCTTTTGTTGTTACGTTTAGTAACTTGCAATTTTGTGACATTTTTTCTACTCAAAATGACACATTCATACCCAAAAACGATCCATCGAATGTTAACGTCGTTGTGTATTGTGTACCAAGTATTGAGGTCTCTGTGTTCAGAAATTCTATAATAAAATCAATTCAGATTCAAACAGCAACAGCGGAGCTAGACTATGGGCCTCAGAGCTAACATCACTGCTTGGCAGGCTTGACTCGTGGCATGATGAAATATCTGCTCTGAGATCAGTGCTGTACCATCTGAGGTGAGAGGAAGCAATAGCCCGACCTGCTTGCTACCAAACAAGATTGCACTTTACTTCATTTTTTGAGCGGATTATTCTACACCTGATTTAAACTAGACCGCCAGCATCTTGCAGTGACTGCTGTAACTGTTTTGCTGGAGTGTTTGGAGCAGAGAGGGATGGCTGGAGAATACTAACAGAGAGAGAGAGATTGCTAGAGGAGAGGAGCTAAGAGAAGAAGGTCACTGGGGTGTATCTTTGATCTGCCACTTAGGTGCGGGATGGAGAAGAGAACCATGCCATAACTGACAGGCAGGAGTGTGATCAGAATAACACCCATTTCAAATCAAACAAGCAGACCCTCCCTTTTCTCCCTTCCTCGCTCACTTTCTCCATCTTCCCACCTTCCTCCCACCTCCTCTCATTTCTCGGCACAAAGTATACCTTTCACCGCATACCACATTCCTTTCATTTCGTTCATTCAAAATGAGTCTTTGAAGCATCTCATAGTCACAATTTCTCTCAGCATTTCTCTGTAGGTCATATTAATGTGTATCTCTGCTTGCAGGTGCCGCAAACCCAAAGTGTTTTTTTTTTTCCTTTTTTAATTAAGTGCAGATTCAAACGTTAGCGGTGAAAAAGGGAGAACAAAAGATTAAATCAAGGTTGCGGCTTTGATGATCAGTACAATTACACCATTTAAACAAGCCCACGTCCCTGAGGGCCAATCCGTTTGGCTGTTTATAGAAAGCGACAAGCTGCAGGACCTGTGCTTTCAGTGCCCACTCAAGCCAGCCGAAGGTATAATGTCAGGATGTGTCCTTGGCTTCAGAAGAAGCCATTCACTTCCCATTACCACCCACTTAATGAGAGCAGCATCGCTATGATTCACCTGTACTGTGTGTGTGTGAGGGGGTGAGAATGCAGCTAAAGCCGGTGTGTATCTGTCTTTACCCCCAGCGCACATCAGCTGCCGCGCTCTGTCCTGTCAAAGACAATCACCATCAGGGAGCTGCAGCCTGTTCCTCACACCAAATCATCTCATAATGACTGTACAGGCTCCTACACTCACACACTACTGTAGCTAATTGGTGCAGACAGTTTGACGCCTGCGTGTGTGTACTAGACGGTGGTGAAATGCGCATGTGGTAACAGAAGTTAAAAGCTTTGGAGGGAACCAAAAAACAGGAGAGGAAGATGGAAAAGGACAAAGCGGAGAAAGATGTTGATCATCGGGGTTCGGCAGAGATCTTCACAGTCCTGTCTCCAGAACATGCGCCTGACACTAATCCAATAAAGCCTTTTACCATGTGAGCCACATTATTGACTCGGGCACGACCGCACATACATGTAGACTAGGGCTCGTCTCACATGCACATCTCTTTCCATCCCCAACATCATTTATCATCCTAAATCACAGTCTACAGCTCATTCTTTCTCCCTCTCTCTCTCTCTCTCTATATATATATATCCTTCTACTCCCCCAGCCTCTTGCTTTGCATCCCTTACGTCACTGTGACATAATTTCTGTGAAGCAGTTAAGGTCATAAGATGATTCCTCTCAAAGGTTTTAGATGTCATAATCATAGGGCAGCTTATAAAGAGCACGTATGTTCCAAGCTCCTGTTTACCAGAACACAGTCCAACATAGATTTCACCTACACATGACACCAAACAGTGAGGTTATATTTAAGGGTTTCATTTACAATGGGGAGCGCATTAAAAACTGTTGTCAAATACCCACAAAATCAAAAAAGGTCTTCAGACAGTCCTCTGCCAAAATAAAAGCTTGGTGTAAATGGATGCATGGAATTGAAGAAATTATGACAAAAATGTAATATATTTAATATTTAAAATAATGTTCCATGTAAATAATTATCATTAAATGTATTTATTATTATTAAATAATATTTAAACTTTATTTTTACATAAATAAAAAAAGAGTAGAAAATAAACAAGAATCTAGAAAAATAAAAATAGAAAACAAGGTAATAAAACGCAGCATTCTTTTGTATTTAATTGAAACAAAGTGATTTTGTGACATTAATTTAGGCATCTGTGAGATTTATTAGATGCCTGCCAATGTCATTACTGTCATTGTATATACAGGCTTGTATTTTTTAAAATTAAGAAGGTTGTTTTGATTTCTCAGGCAAACTATTCAAAAGGCAGCCCATGATTCAGTATGTAAACAAATGCAAAACAGAAGGCCATCAATATCAATGGGGGATTTTCCAACATAAAAAGTTTACAAAAAACAAAATGCATAGTACACCTAAGGGTGAAGCAGTTTGTGCCTTAATTCCAGAAAAAGAATAATAAAAAAAAAAAAGAGAAGAAGATGAAATAATAGGAATTCAATAGCTGCCTTGAAAATATGGCAATATTTTAGATTTACAGCTGGAGTCTTTTATGCTAACCAGGGTTATTTCAGTATCAATGAGATACTATTATATTTTTAATAATATTTTAAAGTATATTAAAATTAATTAATAATAATAATTTACAAACAAGTTTTTATATTTATATGATCTGTTTTCATTTCAATTTTGTTTAAAGTTTTAGTGATTTTGTTTTTATTAGTTTTTTATAAATTCTACGGTATATAGTTTTTAGTTAGTTGATTAGCTAAAATGAAAATGAGAAATTTTACCTTGGCAACTAACTAAAACTAAAACTTATTTTATTTAATTTTATTTCAGTTTACAGTCATTTTATTTCAAATAATGAAAAATATTTTTATTATGGTTTTAGTGAAATTAAAAAAAAAAAAAAAAAAAAAAGCGCTGATGCAAACAGTCCTCAAAAAGTGTCATAATATGACTGATTGGGAGTTTAATGAAAACCTCCATCCTGCTTAAAACTATCATCCTTTGAAGCTCTTTGCTGTAAAATCACCATAACAGCTTGAAGTGACATTTTCCAAAATGACAAAAGAAAGAGTTCAGAGAAAACAGATTAAAGCATGCAGAGAAGAGATCTTGTTTGGTCAGATAAGTTAGCTTTGAATATAAAGGCCAAGCTCCTGAGACGCAGCTCAGTTGAACACTTTCAATCTTTTAGGTCATTTCACTTTGCTTATTAATCATTTATGCTATGTGAGATTTCACTGCTGGTGTCATCCCCGCTATCAGTGGGATGCTTTTGGAAAGGGGAAATTTGTATTGTTAATATTTAATAGGATCCCACAGGAGCTAATATTCAATTTGGCACCATATGTGAGCATTGAATTTGTGTGTTGTGTATGTATTCCCATTAGAGATGTACTGGGTCATTCCATGTCAAATCAAACAAATTTTGGAAACTTCCCCAGCTCAAATTTTTGATTTTGTTAATATTTTCTCTGAAGAAAGCCAAACATATATGATAATGAAATCCAAAATATTAAATGTCATGGATGTATATTTACTGAGTAATTCACTATTTTGTAGAGGGGGGTCAAAATGACAATTTTCACTTGAGATTTGGAGCCAAATTACAGGGGGGTAAAAATGACTTTAGAAAGATGGCAGCACCATTATTTTATTTTTACACAGAGATTGGTAGGACTATTAGTAAAATCTGTTGACTTTAGCAATCTTTGTTGCATTATATGCCAACAATGAAAGTTATTGTGTTGTTTGCTGCAAGTTTGCAAGCCTGTAATTTAAGAAGTATTAAAGATATCTTAATATCCTTTCAGTTTTTAACAAACATTTCTTTTGGTATCTTCATTTTAAAGGCTCTATATGGTTAAATCCCAGAGAAATGGATATCTTAATGCAGCTCCATGAGTAAATTGTTAAAATGTACACATTTTCAGTGGTCAAAAACCAAGTGGATCACTTTTTTGCTGATGCTTCTTTTCTTTTAAAGGAATATCTGAACAACAAAATAACTTTGAAACGAAAAAGAAAAGTATCTCGTTTTGTTTTCTATCAACACAATTGCATAGTGCCATAAATACTGGTTTTCCAAACTTTGTTTGACTCAAAAAATATTAAAGCTATCTCAACATGATTTTAGATGCTGGTTATTAACAAACTTTTCTTTTGAAATATTCATTTTCAAGGCACTATATGCTTCAATCCCATAGATATGGGGATCTCAATGCGGCTTCATGTTCGATTTGTTGAATTTTAAACCAAATGTGGTTCACCTTTCACATAGCTGATACTTATTGCATTTAAAGGGGAATGTCTGAAAAATGAAACTAGAAATGTATCTTGTTTCCCTCTATCAAAACAACTGCATACAACACCCTCTCTGAGTGCTAAAAATACACTGAAATGGTCAAGTTGAGGCACATTAACTGGCTCTCAAAAGTGTATTTATAAGAATCTATATTTGAATTAGTTTCAGTGATATTTGGAAGAAAGGACTTGGTTCATTTTAATAGCTTCTGAAGCTAGCAAGAGTTCAAATATGCAGTATTGTGACTAAATGTTACCACATTGACATCCCAATATGTCTGGGATTGAACCATATAGGGGCCTAAACTTGAAGATTCCAAAATAAAAGTTTCATAAGATCAAGAATCTAAAATGCTATTAAAGCTGCAATATGTAGTTTTTCCATCCATTAGAGGTCACCTATTCAAAACAAATAACGTTACTTGATGACGCCAAATTTGAGCACGGAATCTTGGGACATGTGGTCTTCACCTCACAGCCGGTGGAAAAGAATTGGGATAGGCCTCGGGCAGAAATCATGTTCATGGATGAGATTATTAACGTTACTGTAGTATGAATCAGAACAGGGCCGAGTGTTGTAGGAGCTGAACGATAGTTAATGAGAGACGAACGCGACACGCCTCGCGAGCAGTGGAGCTCTTATTATGCCACAGTGAACAAAATATATAACACTGGCCTAGTGGTTTTTGGACATTTTACAGCAAAAAATTTTACATATTGCAGCTTTAAGATATCTTTAACACGTCTTAAGTTACACACATGTAAACTTAATAAAAATATTTTTTTTGGGCACTCAGAGAGGGGACTGTTGTATGCAACTGTTTTCTAAGTTAGACGATAAATTTCTAGTTAGGGCCCGAGCACCGATGGTGCGAGGACCCTATTCTAATTGCTCGGTCTATTATTATTCTTCTCTGAAATGAATCGCATTTTTGAGGGTCTAATCATGCTCGAAGACTTATGAAACTTTGTATATGCGTCAGAAGTGGAGAAAATTTACGTCTGATATTGGTTTTAGAATTGGGTGTTGCAAAATGTACAAACCTACAAAATTCCAATTAAGTGCCCTTTGTGCTGTTTCATGCACAAGTATGAAATTCGGTATACACATGTAACAGCCTAATACCTACAAAAAAAGTCCCTGGGAGCAAAATCTGAAAACCCAACAGGAAGTGAGATATTTTGAATTTTCTCTGCAAAATTTTTGCAGTTATTGCCATTTCCAGACGTTGTACTTTAACAAATTCCTCCTAGAGATTTTATCAGATAAACATCATATTTTGTCAGTCTAATCTAAAGGCCTTGACAAAGTTAAATTGCGAAGATCTTGAGTTTTCGCTGAAGGGCGTGTGACAGCCTGACTAAATTTGATGTTTCGCCATGAAACAGGAAGTTGTTGTAACTCAGGCATACAATGTCCGATCTGCCCCAAACTTCACATGTTTTATTTAGAGTCGTGGTCTGAAGACATCTACATGCCAATATTCAGTTACAGTCATAGCACCACCTGCAGGCAACAGGAAATGTCATGTTTTACACTGTGATTAACTTCTCATTGAGATTTAACCAGAACAACATCATATTTGGTCAGTCTAATCTTAAGGCCTAAGCGATGTTAAATTGCAACGATCTTGAGTTTTCGTTGAACGGAGTGTCCATGGCGGCAAGTCGGATGTTTCGCCATGAAACAGGAAGCTGAATACCAACGTCACATGCCAATGTCACAACGAATGAACCTACTTTCAGATTCTGAACTGAATCAGTATTGAGCATATTAATCACAAATTACCCTAGAAATCACAGTCAGTTTTTTGTTGTATCAGAGTGAATGCATGTAATGCCACTTCTAATCACAACACACAGAGGCCGCATACAGTGATCTGCTACTACTCACCGAAGTCTACAAATGCAGATTGACCCACTTGCACTGTATTATCCGGTGCTTTTCCAGGCAGGGTTCTGGTGAAGTTCCCGTCCTAATGAACAGAAAGATTTAACAGGATTAAAACACACACTTTCATTTCCTTTAAAAAGTACATTTCCTTTCATGCATAGCTTACAACTGTAGGGAAAAAAAACCCTTGTCCTTGAGCAACTGTAAAAATTGCCTCTAATTTCTAAAGTGTCGGCAGAGCTGTCAGAACAAAGCTAATAATTTAGTGCATCTGAAAAGCACAGCCGCTGTGGGCATGACGGAGAGGAAGCCCAGACTGACATGGGTGGAGGAGGGTTGCTTGGAGTTTGTACCACCTGATGGACATTACAAGACAATGCAGCAAGACTAAACAATGTGTGGTCTAACAATACGATCAGCTGAATTTAAAGGGAAGCTTTCCATCTGACTGACAGGCCATGAGGCAGTGGGGCAAAGAGATCAGGAAGTAACTGACAGCAGACGTGCAGTGTAGATGTGGACTGAAGGTGATTGACTGGTAGGCAGCAGGGGTCACAGAATGATGGCTAATTGGAGTGCAGAGAGGTCAGAGGGCAGGGTAAGGCTACTGTGCACATTGATTAGCCCCTGTAAGCCAAACCACAGCATGGCACCGGTGATCAAAGCGTGTCTGGGAAACCCACTAAGACAGGAGCTTCAGAAAAGCCTGGGAGACTACATGCTGAACAGAGGCCTCTGAAAAAAAAAAATCCAATACAGTGCACTGACTGTCCACCACAATAACGTGAAGTAGACAGCAGAGAGACACATACGTTTCACAAGGACCAGATCAAAGCCACATTACTACTGAATGACAAGTCATTCATTACATCAGATGATCACTACAGGTCTTACAGGGTACAAACTGAGAAGAGAGTTGAAAGAGCATGTCAGAATGAATGAAAATCGAAACAGAAGGACGTCCTCTGATCAAAACTGCATTGCTTCATGTTGCTTAAGTTAATGTGCTTTTACAATGCATATAAATGCAAATCATCAAATTATAAAGAATACATAAATGCTTGCCAGATCCAGGAGAGAGTGAGAGAGAAACATATCATGTATCATACTGTACAAGTTTTAAAACATTTAAATAGACAAATCAAGTAGTAAAAATGTGTATGACGGCAACGCAGATATTTGATTTTGTGATCATGCTATACTCATTTCATTCATAGAGTTTACACTCATTTGAGTATCATATCTTACAAGGTTTAAAATATTTAACGAGACATCAAATAGTAGCAATTGTGCATGATGCAGTATTTTAGTTGATATTACTCCTGGCAGGCTCTGATTTCTAAGATACGTGCAGAGATAGCAACATGGCTATTAGATTGTGCTGCGCTCATTTCATTATAGACTTTACACTCATTGCCTTCACACAACGATTATAGTGTAGTGATTTTAGAGGTCTATGTAAAATATCATGCTATGCTACCCCCTGGCCCACCTGTTTTCCATTAAAAACAAATTGTGACTGTGTCTGCTGAATATTTTTCCAATTATTTGGTAGAATTCGTTATTCATCTTGTTGCCAATGCTGCCCTGCAAATTTTATTTATAAAACTGCTTCACTACTGAATCACTACATTATTTTTCTCAGCAACGTAATTAAACTTCACTATTAGAGAGACATATAGAAGTGAGATGCTGCACAGTTATATCTGTTTTTTTTTAGTTTGGCCGTTCACATTTTCCTTTAAATTTGTCCAGTATCAGATTTGAGTGTGAATTGGTTACGGTCCTGAACTGACCCGCATGCGCAAAAGAACGATAACAAAGACAGCACACAGAACACTGTCATACGGAAGTAAACACAGAGGTTACTGAAGTCAGCACTTTCCCGTTCATTTATAAGGTTATGCACCACGGAAGCCAGTGAATCTGTGTGCAGCCGATAAGGAGGATGTAGACGAGGATGAGGAGAAAGAAAGCAATGATGAAAACAGCTCACCGTCCCTCCACTGACTAACTTTGCTGCTGTCTTCCATATTCAAAGAACTACCAGTATGTAAAATCTTTGGAGTGACATTAGTGTAGAATTGTGACAAATGTCGATCTAGAGTGACGTAAAATCTCTGATATAACTGTTCAGACTGAGGTCGCATTGCAAAATATCAGACCTGTATTTGATTTAGGACCACATATGGAAATATGTGGAAAAAAAGAAATGAAAAGAAAAAAAAAATCGGATATGGGCCTCTTTTTTCTGCACTGTGAACTATGTAACTTTTTTTTTTGTTTAAAATTAACAAAATTTTAGTCAAATACATCATCAATTCTTCCAAACAAAACATCTTTTTGTCTTACACTAGCATTTACATGAACACATTTTGTTTCAATCGGAATTAATTAATTCCAATTGATGAATCCGAACGTAGTGTTTACATGAACGCCAAATACGGTGATTGGGTTAATGTGCACGTTTATGTCACAAGCTTCAAATTGGAATTGATGATTGTGATTACAAATATACAGAGTTTCCAGCTGTTTGTGCATACTATTCTCCTAAATTGCTTCTGTTCTTTGTTTTAAAAAGCAGACTTGATATCTATTTCGCGTCCTAATTAGGAGACAATGAGCACATGAAGCTTTGCGCCCTGATGCTTATATTAATCAAGCAGTAAAAAAGCCCAAAACAAGGCGTCTGTGGACAAAAGTCTGAAACAAGGCCTGCTGTGATGTTGTCCTGCTCTACTTCATAGACAATAAGTGGAAGGAAGTTTTTAGAATGAAATTTTAATCAGATTTGGCTAATACATTCTGATTGACGTGGTTACACACTTTTTTATTTCCGACTGTGCAAGTAGTCCGATTATAATTGGATTATTAGGGTCCATGTAAACGCAGTTACTGATTCACTATGGTAAGCCTATTACAAGTGTTTATATTTTAGACCTAGCAGGATGTTTTTTTGGGGGGAAATTGCGTACATACGCCACTTGCCCGTGTCTCGTCACGCCCGTAAATAGAGAAAATTTGCTCTGGCTACTTTGAAATGCACCATGCGTGTATGGTGTGGGAGTGGCATAGGTTAGTTGTCACAACCAGCGAGAAAGGTTGACATGGAGGATGCTAAATCTCGAACCTCTGGGCAATCACCCGTTTAAAAAAAAAAAAAAAAAAAAGAAAGTTGAAGAGAGGAGAGTCTACTGGCAAAAATAGAACGTGACAGAGCTCCTAATAAAACGAGAATCATTGCCTTGGCTTTTCGGAGATTGCAAGAACTGAGGGATTTGAAATGTTGTAAAAGCGACACAGAGATTCTGTTTCTTATTACTCAACAGGTGAGTAAGGTATTTTATTGAACAGATAAACTGCCATGTGTAGCTCTCTAACAGAGTTCATAGTAAAGCATTATCTATTGTGAAGAGTCATTTCATTATGGTGGTCGTAGCGCTGTGCTGGAATTTATTTTCAATAAATAGAAACATGTCTATTAATGAGTAAAGCTATAGTAACATCTTCAGCTGTCAGCTTGAGATCCTTTCCATCTAAACTGGTTATATATCTTAAGCCTAGTAGTGAATGTTTTATGAGCAGCAGGATAATCTTCATCTGCACAGTCACAAACGCCGAAGCACAACCAAAACAATGAGTGTGTATCAATCAACTTCTTAGCTTTCTAGGTCGTGAATCATGAATTGGACCCCGGCTCACAACACATTGGGACACTGATGACTATTTCTGGCGACATGACAACATCCTCATTTTATAACATCACTACTGGTATTTATGAACAACAGCAGAACTAATATCTTTATTAAATAAATTTTTAATGTTATTTAAAGTACATTACGATAAATACTTTGCCTTTTACATATACATGCAACATTTCAGCTGTAAATAAATGATAAATGTTAGCTAGATTATGTTCATTATCTGCCTAGTGTAGTGATGTATGTTTATGCTGACATAATTAAATAATGGTTTGTATTTTAAAAAACATCTATCGCATATCATTATGTGTAGTGAGTTGGCTCACGTGATTTAGTAATTTACATATGTAAAAAAAACTTTTAATTACTATTTTTCTAAAACAATATTAATCAGATGAAACTCAGTTTAGAGATGAAGCATGTTATTACATTGCACATAATTACAAAAACTACAGCACTGCACTGGTTAACTGTGCACATTAAGATCATCAATGTGTATTAAGCGAGCAAGTGTTTTTTTCCCAACACCACACGAGAACACTACCCCCCCGCCCCCTTCCACCACCACCAACCTGTAACTGACCATAAATCGCTTCATTACCTCCAGTACCATCTGAGGCTCAGTCAGAACAAAACACATCTAATCACTTCAGCTTGGCCAGATGCAGTATTTCTGTCAGCTTTTAAAGTCTTTCAAAACCAAGATGGCAGGGTGGTAAATGGTCTCATTAAATATGATGACACATACTGTTTTAGAACTCAATTTGAGAGGGAAATAGGGGAAAAATATAAACACTTTCTGTGAATATTGCTTCTAATATTATCTTTAAATAATGAAACTCTAGGTTTTTTAAAGTCACCACCACAATCCGACAATCCAATCAATTCCAATGGACCAAATCTAAGTCCCGCCCTACTTTTTTTCTTGTTCGAGAAGCTGTTTCACTCAGATATACAGTACTTCACTATACCAACTTCCATTTCAAACCGACTTTAAAGAAACAAACTAAGCCATGTGAAATATTGAGGTCAGTGGTACCACATTCATGTAGTCTTATAATACATAAAATATTCAATTGTGCTTATAAAATATTTAAAAATGTAAGTTCATAGAAAGATAGATAAATTTGGCACCGCAATGTACTGTGTGTTATTTGTCTTTTTGTAGTGGTTGTCCCACTTGATAAACTGAGCTGGTTATGTAGCAGCTCTTGGCCTGAGGGATTTGTTCATAATTCTAGTAAAGAGCAAAACTCAAGTGCCTCCTTCCTTCTGTGTGGACAGTGTTTATCTATCTCCATTGAAAACTCCCTTGAGCCTTCGCTCTGAAACAACAGGCACGCATCTGGCGGTATAATATCGATTGGTGTATGATTGCGGGAGGCAGTAATGTGATTGTGGCTTATGTAAAGATAATGGTGACTTGACTTGCTCACCCTAATCTTCTGCAAGTAGAATGAGGCCGTGTTGAGTCACAGGGTCTGTCTCATTGGATTGATTGAACACTGATGTTAATAGGAAGGGGCTGTAACACTGGCATGTTGGCCTCAGGGGGTTGTGAGTAAATGTGTGTGTATTACTGAAAAATTACTAGATCGAAACAATGCTCTTAAAAGGGGAGTGTCATTAGAGACATTTATTGACGTTTCACAATCAAAAGATTTAGAAGAAATAATATCAGATATTAAATTTCCATTTCTAAGAACTTACTGAAATATTGGTGCTATTTTTGCTCTGGCTCATTAAATATACAGCAGGTCTACTTAAAGGGGCAGTACACGCAAAAATGAAAATTCAGTCATTTACTCATCCTCATGTCATTCAAAACCTGCATGACTTACAAAGATATTTTGGCAAATGTTTGTGTTTGTTGTGCATTCAATGAAAGTTAAAGCAGTCAAAAACTCTTCTTTTGTGTCCAATAGAAAAAAAAAAAGTCAATTTCGGAATGACGTGAGATTGAATAAATGATGACAGAACTTAAATTATTAAGTGAACTATAATTTTAAATGTGATAGAAGGAATTTTAGCTGTTCAGCTGACTTAGACCACCTCCATCCCATCATCCATCACCAAATCTAAAAAACTCATCCTCCAAAGACACATCCACTAACCCGATATCAGCGATGTCAGATCATGAACAAATATTTTGTATATTTTTATTCATGTTTCAGCTGGTCTGGGCCTGAACTTAGATTATCTTATAGACAGGAAATGTTTTGCGGTCATTCTGATCTTACCAGCGACAGGCAGTTAAAAAACAGCCAGGCAGCACTATTGGAACTGTAAAAGCTATAAATGATGATGTGCCATAACATTCTCTGAGGGTTGTTGGAGTGAGGCGTTTTACTAACACTTACTAAATGCTGAACCTCACAGTTTGATGATCATTAACAAACAGAATGCATTCTGTTATAATAGGTGCTATGCATTTCATGAGATTTATGGAGTGAATAGCTTTAATGAATAGTTTTTCAAAAGAAAAAAAAAAAGCTCTTGCTGCTGTGCCATGTTAAATCTCAGGCTGTTTAACAAGTAGAGCAGGGAGAGGAAACTTCAGAGTAAATGAGTAAATAGAAATGGACAGAATACATGACCCTCCCTCTGGTCTCACTAAATACATGTTTTTTTTTTGGTAAATATATTACATGCAGAACACACAGGGATATAGTAGGATTGCAAGGTAACAGTCATGATTATCAGTTTAACCGTTTCGCTCAAAAATAGTTTTGAGAAGTTTCCATCAAAAGCTAAAACAGTGAAGTTTCTAATATTAATAAAAAACACTATGTATTGTTGCATAGAGTTTGCATAAGTGAATTTATTCAGCAAACACAATCATAAACAATAAAGTCAAGATTCATGTCTAGATTTATTAGAGTTTGTCACTGAGAAAGTTTTTTTTTTTTTTTTTTTTTTTTTTCACTGAGAATATTCAGTCATTGAAAATAGCACAAGTGGGCTTGTGAAGGAACACAGACTGGCTGTATTCTTTAATTCAATGTAAATGAGATCAGTAAACTAACATGTTTGTCTGTGTTTTCAGAATTTTTTTTTTTTTTTTTTTCCTCCATGCATGGAAAATGTGGATCGCCCTGTGATCATTTTGAGAAATCTCTTTCATTTTTTAATATGTGTGTCTGTATGACATCAGATTCCTCTGTCATCAAAAGATATCTCATACAAGAGGAACTAAAGCTATTCTGGGCCTTGACAGGAGTACAATATTATGTATACATCCAGTGGTCTGAAGCCCTGAATCACCCCTGACATTATAAACATATAAGTACAGTATATGCATACAATATGTATGTATACAGTACATACACTACCGGTCAAAAGTTTGGAATCGGTAAGATTTTTAATGTTTTTAAAAGAAGTTTCGTCTGCTCACCAAGACTGCATTTATTTAATTAAAAATACAGTAAAAACAGTAATATTGTGAAATATTATTACAATTTAAAATAACTTTAAAATAAGTTTTCTGTTTGAATATATTTTATAAAGTAATTTATTCCTGTGATCAAAGCTGAATTTTCAGCATCATTACTCCAGTCTTCAGTGTCACATGATCCTTCAGAAATCATTCTAATATGCTGATCTGCTGCTCAAGAAACATTTATTGTGTACAATTGTATAAAATATTTGTGTACAATTTTTTTTTTTCAGAATTCTTTGATGAATAGAAAGTTCAAAAGAACAGCATTTATTTGAAATATAATCTTTTGTAACATTATAAATGTCTTTACTGTCACTTTTGATCGATTTAATGCATCCTTGCTGAATAAAAGTATTAATTTCTTTAATTTCTTTTCAAAAAAATAAAAATAAAAATTCTTACTGACCCCAAACTTTTGAACGGTAGTGTATAATGTTACAAAAGCTTTGTATTTCAGATAAATGCTGTTCTTTTGAACTTTCTATTAGAAAAAATAACTGTTTTCAACATTGATAATAATCATAAATGTTTCTTGAGCAGCAAATCAGCATATTAGAATGATTTCTGAAGGATCATGTGACACTGAAGACTGGAGTAATGATGCTGAAAATTCAGCTTTGATCACAGGAATAAATTACTTTATAAAATATATTCAAACAGAAAACAGTTATTTTAAATTGTAATAATATTTCACAATATTACTGTTTTTACTGTATTTTTAATTAAATAAATGCAGCCTTGGTGAGCAGACGAAACTTCTTTTAAAACATTAAAAATTTTACTGTGTCCAAACTTTTGACTGGTAGTGTATATACATGTATATATATATATACACATATTGTACATATGTAAGCACATAAAGATGGATTGAGACTCTGGATTGTAAACACAGGCTGCAGGTGGATTGTGTGGCTCTTGTGTGACTGACACAACGCGTGTTAAAGTGGCGCAGTGCACCGATTGAGTTTTGGTATGGGGGCCATGATTGGGATCGCGAGCAATTGTTGTGCGGGCAACGATGAGCGCGTGTGGACGTATAAATAAGGGCAGCCATAATTACACGGTCATGTTGTTTTCACCAAATGGCAGGCTAACTCTGAGTCAACTTGAGTCAAGGAAAAAAAAAATCACTAAGCTAAAAAATCAGAGGGCAAATATTTTCTGGCTTGTTTGTTTGGTCGGGCGGCTCCGTCTAGCTGCTAAAATGACTGATGGTGACTTGTATTACAGTAATGACTTTGCATGCAGTCTACAGCTGAAGCTTTTCAATTTAAACAAACACTGGAGCTGCTGTGTGTGCCTGTGTGTATAATCAGGGTTGGGAATAAGTGTTTAAGTAGAGCGAGAGGAAAGTAATTAAAACAGAGTGTGCTACAGGAAGCAGAGGGCACTGGCCTGTGACCAAAGACTGTTAACTCAAAAAACTCACAGTAAATAGTGGCAGGATTACTGCGGTTTTACTGGGAGACATTTCCCTATAAGGTGTGTGTGTATGTGTGTGTGTGTGTGCAAGTACGATTCTGAAAGGTGGTGTGTGTGAAAGAGTCAGTAATCAAAGACTAGACACCAATCAGCTGTGTTTTTCATTCAGATCCATTAAGCCTCTTTCAGAAATATGAACTAGGCAGAGTCTAAAATGGCTGCTGCCTCAGATGTGATTAGCAATTGCCCATCGCTCCCCCTCTTTAATCATCCACCCACTTATCTCCTCCTTTTCTTTATTTCCACCCTGCCTGTCTGTCTTCAGAGCACATCATTTTATCCATCCCTGCACTTCTGTCACCAGCCCTTCGCTCTCAGAATGAAATGATGAGGCGCCCCGCGGGAGGAGGAGAGGCGATCTAACCTGACTCCCTCCCTCTGTATCTCTGAAGCACCATCAGCAGCGGAGTGCCACGGACTCATACAATGCTGGAAAAGAGTAGAGGGCAGGGGAAAATGCTTCTGAAAAGCTGCAGTGCTTCAAGAAGATGCATGCTGACCTTTTACAGTCGGCTTGGGTCAATGCGGCAAATTGCAATTCTGTCTCTCTCTCTTGCTCACATTGTTCAACTATTTATCATCTGCTATTTCTGTAGTTTACCACCTGCTCAGAGATGCTCCGTTATAAAACTGTGTCCACTTCTTTCACCTTTGATTTTCTAGTTTTTCTCTACTTTAAGTCTTTCCATCCATTTTGCTGCCTGTCATCACACTTTTTTCTTTTTTGGACCTCTGACTCTGTGTTCCTCAGGCTCTCACACATTAAAGTATTAGTTCACTTTCAAATGAAAATTAGTCCAAGCTTTACTCACTCTCAAGACATCCTAGGTGTATATGACTTTCTTCTTTCTGATGAACACAATCGGAGAAGTATTAATAAATATCCTGACGCATCCAAGCTTTATAATGCAGTGAACGGAACTAACGAGTATGAGCTGAAGAAAGTGCTTCCATCCACATTCATCCATCAAAAACATATTCCACACGGCTCTGGGGGGTTCATAAAGGCCCTCTGAAGTGAAGTGATGTGTTTGTGTTAAAAAAAAAAAAAATCCATATTTAACAAGTTATGAAGTAAAATATCTAGCTTCCGCCAGAACGCCTTCCGTATTTAACTTACAATGACATTTATAATGTTACAAAATATTTCTATTTCAAATAAATGCTCTTCTTTTGAACTTTCTATTCATCAAAAAAAAAAATTATTATAATGAGAAAAGTTTCTTAAGCACCAAATCAACATAGAATGATTTCTGAAGAGTCATGTGACACTGAAGTAATGATGCTAAAAATTCAGATACTGAAAATTCAGTTTTGCCAACACAGAAATAAATGAAATTTTAAAATATATTCAAATAGATAACAGTTATTTTAAAGCTGCAGTCCAGAACTTTTTTTGATTAAAAATTGATTAAAAATCAATTTGAGCAAGTACATAACCAGCCAGTGTTCAAAACTATCTCCTTACCTTAGCCCGATTTACAACATTAAGCTTGTAATAATGTTTTATAGTAAGAGCGACCTGATGGATTTCCGTGGGAAATTCGAGGATGCAGCAGTTCTTCTTTGCGTTATTACGTCACGTCTGTAAACAGAAAGAAGGAGTCCAGGCAAAGACTATAGAATAACACAAGACGCGTCACTTGTATTGTTTTGAATGGGAGAAAATGCAACGCGCAATATGGCGGAATAAGTCCCGCCTTCTAAATAAGAGCCAATCGCTGTTTGGTAAAGTCATCGCATCACTGCAGCGGCCGTTAGAAGATCTGGTTTCTATAGAAACAGTCAGACGTGTGCCTCCGAAATTAGGCACAAGAGACGCGCATTTAGGACTGCGCATGCGCATTAGGTTGATCCAGCCTGAAAAACACAGTTTTTTTTGTCATGATTCGAGCGTTTAGAAACAAAATTTATGAGACAGTTGTTGTCAGATTTCATTGGTGATTTCTAATATGAAATTTAATCGAAAGCTTGGCAAACACCTTTAGAGAATTTGATGTTTCCCCATTCAAAGAGATAGGAGCTGCACTTGGATGCCCGAGAGGCGTTTCAAAGATGGCCGCCGAGTGAAATGACTTGTCTTAAAGGGACTCTGGTCCAGACTAGTCGGCTTTATCATGTGAGGATGCTTGTTGTAGTGGATCGTTTATAGTCTGTTCTCACAGCAGCAGAAATAATTAAACATATCATTTTGATGGCGGATTGTAATCCAGAAAGGTTCAAATGACAATCATCAGTGACAACTGGAGATTCACCCGTAGTCAAAATCAAAAGGCTTCGGACTGTGGAGTGGCTACAGAAATTGAAATCTACAGGTAACGCTAATACACACTAAATACACATAGTCACGCAATGCTGATGTTGTTAACATTAACATTTTCAGAACAAAGTATAACCGTAATAATAATTTGCACGTTTGGCGTGATCCGAGCTAAGCGATCGTTAGATTTAATCATTATTGGCAGCACGATTTATCGTAGGCCTAATGCTTTTTTCCTCACTTGGTCAGAACAAAAGCGGCAGAAATGTTACTTACTTGTTCAGCTGATATTTTCCAGTGAAAATTCTTATATTGGTCATACTCTCAAGATTTAGAATCTGTGATTCTGAAGTACAGTATCCACACCGGTGTAGTGATTGACAGCAAACATTAGATTCATCCGCTGAGGAGTCGTGCAGAAGCACAACGCACGTAACGATAACAATTCTGCATATGACTGCAATTGCAGGTTTCAAACAGAGATGGTGACAAAGAGGAAAAATGCCAGACTGCAGCTTTAATTATAATTATATTTTTCAATAAGTAAAAATACACTACCAGTCAAAAGTTTGGAATCGGTAAGAGTTTTAATGTTTTTAAAATAAGTTTCGTCTGCTCACCAAGGCTGCATTTATTTAATTAAAAATACAGTAAAAACAGTAATATTGTGAAATATTATTACAATTTAAAATAACTGTTTTCGGTTTGAATATATTTTATAAAGTAATTTATTCCTGTGATCAAAGCTGAATTTTCAGCATCATTACTCCAGTCTTCAGTGTCACATGATCCTTCAGAAATCATTCTAATATGCTGATCTGCTGCTCAAGAAACATTTATTGTGTACAATTATACAAAATATTTGTGTACAATATTTTTTTTTCAGGATTCTTTGATGAATAGCAAAGAACAGCATTTATTTGATATATAATCTTGTGTAACTTTATAAATGTCTTTACTGTCACTTTTGATCGAGTTAATGCATCCTTGCTGAATAAAAGTATTAATTTCTTTAATTTCTTTTCAAAAAAATAAAAATTCTTACTGACCCCAAACTTTTGAACGGTAGTGTATAATGTTACAAAAGCTTTGTATTTCAGATAAATGCTGTTCTTTTGAACTTTCTATTAGAAAAAAGAACTGTTTTCAACATTGACAATAATCATAAATGTTTCTTAAGCAGCAAATCAGCATATTAGAATGATTTCTGAAGGATCATGTGACACTGAAGACTGGAGTAATGATGCTGAAAATTCAGCTTTGATCACAGGAATAAATTACTTTAGTAGTGTAAGTAAATTAAGTTTTGTGGCAAAAAAATAAAAAAAATAAAAAAATAATTCAAAATACTCTTAATTACCATATAATTCAAGTCCCATTTGAAAACATTTGTGTTAAATAGTGTCCATCTGATAAAGATTAACAGAACATTAACAGAAGATTAACAGATTAACAGATATTTTAACTCATTTCCCTGCAAAAACAGACAACAAGTGCAAACTGCTCATTTCTTTGTGGCCGTTACCTGATATGCATAACTCTTTAGTGAATCTTTGCAAAAACAACACTGACAGCTCAGGCAAATAAATGACTGCAAGTGGTGGGAATTCCCTCCTCAATGTTAATACACTAGTGTTAAAGATTTAAGAATAGGAAGTAATGCTTTAATCTACCTTATTGATCCAGGTCTCAAATGTATTTGATTCAGTGGTGAGGAACAAATCTGTGAAAAGAGACAAAGCGAGAGAGAGATAATTAGTTACTTCACAAAATGTCCAGACTTCCTTGCTTTTCGAGTGTGATTCTGATTTAAGTGTGTTTGTGATGCATTGAGTGTGAGAGCCATCATGAGCATTTGGAAGTATAGATCCCTGTGACAGAAAGAGAAATGGACCAGCGCCATCTTGCTGGCAGCAGTGGCTCCTTGTTCAGTCCTGCCATACAGTATTGCACAGTAAGAGAATTTACCAGAACTTGATCGAACAAATAGGGAAGTGAAGAAGAATGAATCAGCAAGCAGATTATCACAACAAAACATTGAATGGAAGGATACTGACAAAAGCACAGTTGAACCAAGGAGATCGAATACACACGTGAAACCGTAACACGTGAGCTCAGTGTATTGACATATTAAACACAAGCCTGTTTGTGAAACTGAACCTGAGCTCAATATAAGCCGGGTGCCACCTCCAGTTTGAGACTTCAGAATGCAGACAATTTCAGATGTTCAAAACATCGATGTTGTTCCCTACATCACCATTATGACTTGTGTGATTTCATCTCCTGTGTCCTTCTCTCAATAACCACAGAACACACCA
This sequence comes from Hypophthalmichthys molitrix, assembly GCA_037950675.1. NCBI lineage: Eukaryota > Metazoa > Chordata > Actinopteri > Cypriniformes > Xenocyprididae > Hypophthalmichthys > Hypophthalmichthys molitrix. The sequence goes on from CM075498.1 coordinate 20,088,565, forward strand.
TATGTATTATCAAGCATGATTCTCCTGACAGAGTCCGATATGGAGTTATTACACTGATTGGTGCAGACGAGTGGTGTAATTTTGTCTTGCTGTCAATGTTCTTCTTTCCTTTTGTGTGATGATGGCTTCATTTTAGAGGCCTGGGTGTTGTTATGGAGATGGAGCAAGAAGCATGTAACAGCCGGATGTTATTTTTGTGAGACTTACACTGCTTTCAAACACAAAGTCAACGCTTCAATGCTTCAGGTGTGTGAGGGTGAGAAAAAATGCAAAAAGAAGAGAAACAAAGAGACCTATTATGTCCATAAAGAGTGAAATAATAGTAAAGAAGTGCAACACTATCACAGTCAATAAGATTACATTTGATGTTTAATGGATTAATGTGGACATGACAGATCACAGAAATGTGATCTGTCATGTCCACATTAATCCATTAAACATCAAATGTAATCTTATTGACTGTGATAGTGTTGCACTTCTTTACTATTATTTCACTCTTCACTCCATTAGAGTTCAAAAAAGTAATTTCCCACAAAGGAAAAAACTCTCAATAAAGAATTCTAATGCATGAACAAAGAAGCATCACAAGATTATACTACCGTTTGATTTGAAGCAAAAAAAAGTTTTAGGTCCACCCTTATGAATGACACCAGTGCACACTGGTTAGCCTATCAAAGACTGTATATATACCAAGAAGTTTCATTCATATTTCTATGAATTGGAAAAATTGCATAACGCAATTGGTTAAGCTCCGGTTCCCATAGAAACAGTCAATGTCCTAGATGTGCGCTTGGGCTTGCACATGTGCATTGGCTTTACCGAACTTCAATACACTTTTTATGCTATAAAAAATATTGTTGCTAATATGAAATATGTTATTTAACATGATTAATATTAAAAGTTGACCACAGAGAAAAGTAAAATGCTACAAAGGACCACAATATGACCCCTTAAAGGGTAAGTTCACCCAAAAATGAAAATTCAGTCATTAATTATTCACCCTCATGTCGTTCCACACCTTCGTTCATCTTCGGAACACAAATTAAGATTTTTTTTGATGAAATCCGATGGCTCAGTGAGGCCTGCGATTTTCAAAACACTGCCATGAAGCTTCAAAGCTTAACAAATCTTTTGTTTCGAATCAGTGGTTCGGAGCACCAAAATCACATGATTTCAGTAAACAAGGCTTCGTTACGTCATAAGCGTTTCGAAATTTCAATGGTTTACCACTGGGGGGCGTGACTTTGGCAGTTTGATACGCGCTCTGAACTGCTGATTCGAAACAAAAGATTCATTTAGCTTTGAAGCTTCATGAAGCAGTGTTTTGAAACCACTAGATATTGTTGAATAAAGTCGTTATTTGTTTTTTTGGTGCACAAAAAGTACTCTCATCGCTTCATAACATTAAAGTTGAACCACTGTAGACACATGAACTGTTTTATATATGTTTTTAGTAGCTTTCTGGGCATTGAAAAGGGGAGTGTTCTTGCTGGCAATGCAGGCCTCACTGAGCCATCAGATTTTATCAAAAATATCTTAATTTCTGTTCCAAAGCTGAGTGAAGGTTTTACAGGTGTGGAACGACATGAGGGTGCACTGACCGTTTAAGAGGCATTGCGAGGCATTGTTAAGCGGCACAATGAAAAGTCTGTCATTTTTTACTCTTATGTCATTCAAAACCTGCATATCTTTCATTCTTTTGCAGTACAGAAAATATTTTTTTGTTTTTGTTTTGTTTTTTCATAAAAATGAAAGTCAATGTCACCAAAACCATTTGGTTACCAACACTCTTCAAAAAATCTTGTGTTCTGCAGAAGAAATTCATACAGCTTTGGAACAATGTTAGGGTGAGTACATCATGAAAGTATTTTAATTTTTGGGTGAACTATCCTTGGGAGAGGCTGCGGGTGAGTTTTAAAACCAGCGTCATGAGTTGGGCCGGGACAGATGTTTGAAGTGATTAGGGAATCAGTGCTAGTGCTGACCTTTGAGAAGAAATAAAGAGCAGTTACTGAACTCAAGAGCTTGTGCCCTGGCTGTAAACCTTTATCCTCTGCCTCTCATTTTGTCCTTTTCCTTGTCCTCTCGAAAAAAAAAAAGAAAAGAAAATCTTTTCCTCTGCCTATCTCACTTCTCCAGGTCTCACACATTCCATCTCTTATCCCTCCAGTCCACCTAGCTCTCTCTCTCTCTCTTTCTTGGTGAAGTGGTGTTCTCTGTGGGAGTGGAGTGCTCGCTGGCAGTGGCTGATGAGGTGCGGAATAAACAGCTTCATTAATCAGACTTAGAGTAGTGCCACTGGTATAGTCGGCTGATTACACTCAGGTCTGGGGCCTCACACCCCCAGACAAACACACCTACACACACACACACACTTTTCTTCGTACATTGTCATACACCTTTAGAGAGACGTGAGTTTCTAAGATTTTCTGCTGATGTGTAAAAATAGCAGCTTTCATTTTAAGTGTCTACTACAAAAGATGGAGCTTCTAACACATTCAGCAGTTTGACAAGTGAAATGCTAACACAACCCTGAACATTTTTTCCTCTTTCCAAATCACAATTTTTACAATCTAGTGCAAAAACAAGCAGCAAATCTTGCTTTGGATGAGTTTTGCTTAATTTAGGTAAAATGTGTTATTATCAGTCATTGTAACATTTCTTTTTTAATTGCTGATGGCACTCGCACAAATCAATTTAATGTAATAAATAATTTTGGTAACAGTCTAGTATGGGGAACAATTCTCACTTTTAACTAGTTGCTTATTAGCTTGCATATTGGCTGTTTATAGTACTTATAAAGCAGATATTAATGCCTTATTCTACATGACCATATTCTACATCCCTAAATCCTACCCAATACCACAACTTAAACACTACAACAACTACCTTACTAACTATTAATAAGCAGTAAATTAAGAGTTTATTGAGGCAAAAGTGTTACCATAATTTTAGTTAGAATGAATTGTCTCTAACTAACTAAACAGTATGCAGTGGGTGAACTTAAAAGATGTGTATGCTAATAAGTAAAGGAAAAAATATTTTTTAAAGCAATTTAAGGAATAACAACAAATAGCACCTTTATATATTAATAATAATATATAATATATTAATAATGATAGTGCTAGATATATTGAATGTGTGCACTACAAAGGCTGAGACAAACAATCTCAATAAACCTTTCAGAAACTACGTCACTTTCACTGAAGCTTTTAAAACGTCAAATCAAGCTTTTAAAGGTTTTTCCAGTTCTTTTTTTCCCTTTCGTTTCTTTCTTTTTTTTGTAATAAATCAAACACGTGTTTGTTTCTCAAGGCCAGTTTCAACCAATTTAAATTGGTGGCCTCATGTGGCATGGCCATAGACCCCTGCTCAGCGTTCACCGTCTGATATATGTTTTTTTCAAGAACTGCAAGAGCTGTCTAAATCAGACATCTTCAATCTGACTGATTGGCTGTTATACTGGTCCACCTGGAAACAAAGTTTTGTTTACAAGGCAGCAAGCTGCTACAATGGACACTTCCAGGTGCAACTACTTGCTGGATATGACATAGTTTGAAAGGTTTGTAACATCAAATCTTTGAAAGATATCCAAGAGTTTTGCTTGAGGCAGTCTGAGTAGTAAGTAAACAAGATATTCTCAAGCACAAAATATTCAGCTTTATGAGTTATGATCGTGGAATAATTGTTACTATGTATTTGTGGACTAATTTGTTTAGACTAAATTAAATCAAATTAAATTAAAGTAAACATCCATTGCAAGTTTTAAAGAATTAATTTAGCTTAGCTCCTTGAAAAAGCAGCAATGAAGATGCAGTCACGGATGGGTAGGAAAGCTCTGGAAACCACAGGGAGCACTCTGGTCATTTGAAAGAAACGCTCGATTAGTTGCTGAACATGTGTGTTGTGCTTACATGCCTCCATCGCTGAAACCAATCTGCACAGAATCAGCAGAATCAACCATCCTTTCAGACACAAACGTCCGGTTTAATTGGTTAATCAGAAGTGCTGGAGAACATAACAGGGAGTGTCAGAAAGTAATGTGACTCTCAGACAATTAATCAAATTAATTTGATTATACATGTTGCAGTAATGTACTAAAATATGCCTTGATTAGCACTCTGATTCATTTCATGCTCTTGTTTCCTTCACTAACAGCATGCTCTCTGTTGCTATGCAATTTCACTTTCCCAGCTTGCTATGAGAACATGTATGGCATATACACTAATCTTCACACATTATATGTGAAGTGTTAATAAAAAATTACACACCACAGACTGATTTTCAGAGGACATTCACATGAATAAATAAAAATAACATGTCACTAAAGTTAAAAGACATTTAATGACTCATCAAAGTTGAAATAGAATATATGCCAAAACAAGCTGTGATGTTTAATTTGTTTGAATGCCAATGAAAAAAAGCCACTTTTGAGCATGAAACACTACTGCCACAAAAATCACTTTGCATAAAGAAACATCGTTATTGTTCAGGCTATATAAAGCTTGTCTTACAAGCTACAAAACAATGTGGTACTAAAATCGCTGTGCCTCGCTTTTCCGGCACACACAAAGCCATTGTCGTGTCGCCGGAAGGGAAAATAAGGCAGATCTCATTTATCTTCCACCATCACATGTGGAACAACATGGCAAGTGGATTAATGACAATAGCACCCCTAAAAGTGATTACGTAAGATTTCATAAAATATACCAAAAAAAAAAAAAAAAAGGGAAAAAGAAAAAGCAGTACAATTACATCAGGACATGCTGTTTTTAACACAATCTAGCTAACGTGCATTGTGAATGTGTAATACTTTGAGTCACAGCGGGGCTTGTGCATTTGGAGGGAGAAATTTTTTGGAGGGGGAAGAGTTTTCAATTATATCTAATGACAGAATTTAAACGAGCACACAGTAAGAAGCACAGCAGTGGCCCGCACTCTTTCAGCTGAGAAATGTTGGAGAATCACTCTACTTTCTAACTGCCTTTCCTGAGGCATTATGGATAACAGCAGAAACACATGCAGAGACGGGCTCTCCGGGAAGAAAAGACAGGCGAGGAGAGATGCAAGAGCATCTGTCTCTGAACCACCTTCAACTGCTGCTGCCATCCTTTCTAGCACACTCTTATTCAGAGCAAAGGGAAGGAAGAAGAGAGAGCAAAGCGAAAGTGTTCAGCGGCAGACGTGTGACAACAAGAGGAGAGTGAAAAGAAAGGAGGAAATGAGCGAGAAAGAGAGATCAATAAAATCTACTCAGTTCCTCTGAGACCGTGTTCGCTCAACATTATATTGTTTTGTAAGTTATGAAACTGATAAGCACACCAAAAAACAAATCCAGCACCATAACATGCAGAGAGAACTTACACTGGAGTGAGGTCACAAACAACTGCCAAATGCATTTATTTTTTTATTAGGACAGATGCAATCAAGCAGTTTTCTACCATGATATTGTGTAATGCAGAGGCTTTAATAATGCTCTACATTTACATTTGTTACTTCCAGGAAAATTATTCAGAGACATGATGAATTGTGAAGGAGGAGAGTTTTAAGGATGGTTTCCTGTAAAAAGTAAATAAAAAAAAAAAAAAAAAAAAAAATACTCCTTTTAGCAAATACTTGATATTTATTTCTAATAAGTAAAATATAATATAACAAACACCATTAGGAATCAGAAATCTTTTGTAAGATTATAAATGTCTTATCTGTCACTTTTGTCTTTTGGGTCTTTTCTGAATAGAAGTTTTAATTTCTTTAATTTCTTTCAATTTTTTAACAGAAGTGTATTTTTTTTTTTTTCATATATTCAAATATACAATTAACTACAATATTTTACATTTATTTTTTTATTTTTTTTACTATATATTACTTTTTGCTTTAAATAATCTACTACCATTGCTGTTTGGTTGAAATTACTTAGTAAAAAAAAATCTTTAAATAATCATTTCCTAACCCTCAAGTTTTTCCAAACCTGTATGCATTTCTTTTTTTCTGCTGAACACAAAAGAAGATATTTTGAATTATGTTGGTAACCAAACAGTTGATGGACCCCACTGAACTATCCCTTTAAAGGGGTCATATAATGTCACTTTTACAAGATGTAAAATAAGTCTCTGATGTCCCCAGAGGGTGTATGTAAAGTTTTAGCTCAAAATACCCCACAGGTCATTTTTTATAGCATATCAAATTTGTCACTTTTTGAGGGTGAGCAAGAACACTCAGTTTATGTCTGTGTCCCTTTAAATGCAAATGAGCTGCTGCTCCTAAGCAGAGGGCAGAGTTTCAAGAGCTCGTGTTAGCACATAGTACTGTTAGCACCTCCGATTACCTCACGCAGACTTACTGAAAATGTCAGAAACTGTTCAGCCTTTTATGTTCAAACTGGAATCGGACAATGATGGAGAGACTCAAGAAGAAGTGACAACATGTAGATTGCAACAGGACGTTTCTGAATGGTTAGTTGATGAATTTATGTAGCTGATGTGGAATATCTTAAAGTCATTCATTAGCATATTCTGTCATGATAATCTATAAATTGCTCATGTGGGAACTGTTATAAGTTCCTACAGAGCCAAAGAATATATGCTGCATAAAGATAGAACAGGTATAGTTTAGTTTATTTAAAGTTATAACTTATGTTGAAATTTTTGAGCTATCCACTGTGATCACTGTTTGTACACATTAAATTCTAAATTTAATTCCAAATACAGAAATGACAAACTTTTACCAGTGCATGTGGCCAGTTACGCAGTATGATAAAAATATAATACACAAGTATTAATATTTAGAACATTAAATTCACTTCATTCTAAGCAGTAGAGGAAATCTTGCATATTTTTACTGTTTTGTATTCATTGTCAATAATGACTTCTGCACTTGAGGTGGCTGGATTACAACATACTCCACAACAAAATTTACTTTCTTTTACAACAACTGAATTACATTCCCTTTTCAGCAGATGGATCCCCCTCTCCACTAACAGACTCTTACACACACAGACCTAACAGACCTTTCACTCTCTCACACATACACGGACATGTCCTTTAAAGACATCCTCACACTTCCACACATTCATTCGAGCTTTCTCTCCCACTAAGATTGTTCCATTACCGTGGAAGATTCCTAGTCAGGGGCCAAATGCTATAGCTGGAAGATAACATGTAATATCCTCCAACAGCATGATTCTCTAACAGAGAGTGAAACACAACGTAATGGACTTCCATTGCTGTCTTACTGCTTTTCTCAGTGGTCATCTCTTACATATTCACAATGCTATTAGGGATATGTGTTTCTGTCATCTACAATTAATTCTAAAAAGCATAATTCCACTCTTTCCTGGCTTTTTACATGACAAAGTATGAATATTTTAATTAAAGTGTGAATGCATGTGACTTCTAGCAGCTTCTAGATCACATTTGCATACACCTTTCACAATCAGTTAACACATGGATTTCCTGTCAAACTCAATGCTGAAGAGAGGAAGTCATGATGGATTTAGTCACAGAGATCATCGGACCGTCTGTCTGTCAAACATGCAGGGCTATGATGTGGGTGCAGTATTTCAGCATGAGAGCAAAACCCGAATCCCAAATACCGTTCTACTTCACAGATACGAGGCGGTGGTTTCCATGCCAACAGAGATAAGCGCATACAGTACCTTCCACCCCAAAACTAACATATAGATAACCAGAATGTTGACAGCAGGGCTGTGATGATTTGGTGTTATTCTATAACTGCTTTCTACCTGCTGTGCAATCAGACAATAAGCCAAAGCATCTAATATAGCGACTCCCAAATCAGGGGTCACCAGGTTACAGGGATCACTTGAAATTTAATTTTGCTTTGTTAAACCAATTAAAAAACACAATGAAAAGGATTAACATAAAATTGACAAAATATTTATTTTACATTTAATTACTTAAAGAAAGAAAACAGTTTGCTCTGGGTTTGGATATTTATGTAAAGGAAATGCATTTATGATATATGCATATATTTATAGTTTCAGCAGAAGATCTCTTTATTCGTCTTCCTCACAACCCTCTTTTCTATTTTTGTCACATTAAAAGTCTAAGCTAATCAAACTAACGATATCAAACTAAATAGTTTTAATAACATGCAAACATGCAGTTAATGTGCTTGTAAGAAAGCTAAAGAGTGTGTTTTTATATACATAAAAGTCATATACACATGTACACATAAATCTATTTCTTTGAATGTCAGAGCAGTGCTGACAGTCACCTTGAGAGATAGAAAGAGATCTTTATACACTATATGAAATAGCATAAGTGCTTCTGTTCAAAAGCACAATAAAAACACACCTTTACTCCACATCCTTTTGTAGGATGGAAGGACAGCATGGCAATGTTGGGAATAGCACACTACTATTACTATTGCTGCACTATATAGTATTGCTGTTTACAGTGTGCAAATAGCCTATTGATGCAGATTCTACAGAGAACACCCAAATAACCTACTGCATTTGCCAAAATGTGCAAACTAAATGATTTTATTTACAAACCCCATTTTCAGAAAAGTTGGGACATTTTGTAAAATGCAATAAAATCCACAATTTCTGATTTGTCAATTCTCTTTCCAATGTTTTCACTGAACAACATAATTGTATTTTGTAAATATAAACAAATTTTGATTTTGATGGCTGCAACACACTCCAAAAAGAGCTTCTCAGCCTTTGCAAGCAAAGATGGGTCATGGCTCACTACTTTGTGCCAAATTTCATGAGAGAATTGTCAAACAATTCAAAAATCACTTTTCTCAATGCAAGATTGCAAAGAATTTATGTCTTTCACCATGTACCATACGTAATATTGTGGAAAAAATTTAGGGAATCCAGAGAAATCTCAGTCTGTGTACGGCCAGGCAGAAAACTTCTGTTCAATGTGCGTGACCTTCGAGCCCTCAGACAGCATGAGAACATGGAAAGAAAAAAAATACTACGGAAGTCAATGGGGTCCATCAGCTGTTTGGTTACCGACATTCTTCAAAATATTATCTTTTGTGCTCAGCAGAAAGAAATTCATACAGGTTTAGAACAACTTGAGGGTGAGGAAATGACAGAATTTTTGTTTTTAGGTGAACTATCCCTTTATCTATGGAACAAGCAAGATTCAATTAGTTAAAATGTATGAGACTGGTTTACACATAATCAATTGGATTCATTGATGATAATTTCAGAATTCCAGAATTTCACTGGAAGGGTTAAAATGACGGTTATTTTCGTCAGCTACGACTCATTCTTGCATTCTGTCCGCTTTAAATCAGACAGAGATAAAGTGCGGTATGGTTACATTTATTTGATTAAATTATTTGTTTGAATGAATTAGCCTATAGAGAGAGAGCGAGAGAGTGAGAGAGTGAGAGATGTGCATATGAATTACCTGCAGCTGTGCAGAATCTCTCAACAATGAAGCTGAGTTGAATTACCTCAAAAACTTGGAACTACCTGTGAATTAAATGCTTTTAATGCACATCTTCCAGCCATTCAGAATCAAGTATTCAGACAGACTTTGGTATAAAATCTATTAAGTCATGTTAAAACCAATATGGATGGAAACTTTAAATGCAATTAAAATACATAAAAATATTTAGACCTAATATTTAAGCTTTGAGTGCACTGCTTTACTTATTTTTAACATAGGTAGTATACAGTAAGCTATTTAAAAAGTTATGTATACAGTAGGCACGCCATTCCAAACATAGCCCATGTTCAATATTGAGGCCAAAGAAGCGGGTTTTCATGAGACAAAAGCACATTGGCTCTAAATGACAAAGGAGGGGAGGCAAAGGTGCTGATTGGTATTTAATTACGACACATTCACAACTTCAGATCTCTCGTTAGTTCCAAACAATGCTGACATGCTGCACACCAAATTATCTCCATTATCATCTGCTCGCCTGCCGTGAGCAACTTCCTCCGCCTCTGAGGCACCATGCCGTCAGAGCGAGTGAAACCATTGCTTTCTCTCTCTGTGTCTTAGAACACGCTAAAAGATGTAAGAACGAGACGTCTGAGCACATTCTGGGATGGAAGTTTTGACTTCTGAAAGATACAGGATGTTTTCACAGTACATTGTTCTCTTTCATAGCAAAAGATCAATGGAAAAAGAGATACCTTATGAAATTACCCTTTTAAATTTAGCTGCAGCTGCAACATCAAACATTCTACAAATCAAATCATGCCACCAATGCTAGCACCAAGCTAACAAAACCTCCAGCCTGCATCAGAAGGCCCATCTCATATGTGTTTTGGCTGATGCCGGCGGGGCTGTTTCTAGATCTTTCTCCTGAGGTTCAAAAGGTGGAACGCTGCTTATTTGTACAGCTGTTACTTCGCCAACCAGCCATGACTCCATCTCTCATGCCCTTGAGGGAGTCAACGAGCTAGCTAAGCTAGGCTGTCCTAAAGGGCTGAAATGCTGTCGATGAGATCAGACGATCACGACTTAAGGATGACAGGTGAATGAGACTTTGATAAAGAGGCTATAACAGAATGGTGTGTTTTGAGAGTGACAAGATTGTAAAGTGAGCTGGAAGAACAAAGCTAAAGGAACAAAATGTGTCCATTTTGGATTGTCCTCTCAATAGAAAAGCTCTCAGAGGTTCTGCTGTCTTTAACCTGTCTTCCCCAGCTGAGCTGAAGACAGCCTTTGACATTATCAGAAACAAAGTCATGTAACTCATCACTGAAACAGATACCCTGGCCAAATGACATTCAGATGGCAGAGGTAAAGCACTTCTGACTCTGCAAATGATAACTCGAGCCAGGACACCAAAACAGGCCTGCGCTATGGTAATCTACTGACAGAGGCAGTTTGGTAAATCTGTAATTGCATTCCTGTGAAGACTTCATCCTGAATTCTGAAGTCACGCTGACAAAGTCACTCCATCTTTCTGGTGGAAGGCCACAGGCTATATCCTCTGAGATTAGCACAGTGTGGTCCCACTATGATCAGTGAGGTGCACCATTCACTTCAAACAGGCCATGAGGCGGAAACAGAGAAATAAAAGAGACAGAGAGCATGAGAGAAAGCTGCCTCTTTCTCAAGGTCAGTCCTTCATCAGAGTCGTCTCTGCACGATTCCACAGCCATGAGCATCACACTCTCTTCCTACCATTATAAACACATACACACAAAAAAAAAAAACCTTAGCCCAGAAAAACAAAAAAAAATTGGGATATTTCATGCATCCTGAATCGGAATTCATTTGCCGACTCGAGATGCACTTCAGAAGACATAAACTCTCTGTATGGAAAATATATAATGAAACTCAGCGAGTTACTGAAAAGATAACAGAGATTCAAAAGGTTTTTCATGTAACCACCCAGTTTCAGCTTGTTAACAGACTCGTATGCGTCACCTACATTTTGTAGATCTATGGACGGTTCCCTGGCTGAGGATTTCTTCACAGTCTGTTGAGAGAATTGACTACATTAAATGAATATTGAATGGAATTAATCTCAGAGGAAACAAACTTCATCGAGCTGACAGAGGAAATGTATAGGGAAAAACTTTTGGTGGGTCTGAGGGTTGAAGCAGGGCACTGAATCCAGGGCAAGGGAAGAAATGAAGTCTATAAATAGATGCTGCATAAGCCAATATCTAAGCCAACAAATCCGCCGTGTTTCTCTAACCCTGTTTTTTTTTCTTTTCTCCAAAGTACTTCATTCATGAGCATGGCACCGCTGGCATAAAATGGAGAGATGCTATTCTGAGGGGTTATAATCTTGTAAAACCATTACGAGAACAACATAGGTGGAGTGGAGGGGATTATGCCAACACCACATATTCCTTATTCCATTTCGCTCACATTATGCTGGCAGAAAGAGAAATGGGAAAAGCAGCCTAACTTATTGCACTAACAAGCTTAGATTCTCAGGCCACTGACAGCATTTTGTATAAGCATTTGTCAGTTTTTGTTGGAATACATAATATAACAGTCACGTGATGAGCAAATTTGTGGGATGCAGAGGAATGTTCACAAAATGTCACATTTTAATATTTCATAAATCTAAATAGTGTGTTATGTCATTGCGGAAAGCTCCCTGTTTGAATATGGAGAGGAAGATTAAAGGCAAATAATGATATAAATGTTAAAGTTGCTCAGACTATAGCACCCAGTACAGCTGGCATTCATTTTTTTTTTTTTTTAGCTAGACTGCAATTACGCCTTCACTCCAGTGTGACTTACAATGCCATTTACATTCTCACATAACTAAAGCATATCTGGCATTTATCGAATTTTAAAAACATTCATAAAGTGTTTCCCATTTAATACATAAATCAGATATTGTTGATTAATTTAGGGGAATACATTGCATGAGCACAGTGTTTTTCACAGTACAAGAGCAAAATAGTCAAATAATTGACAGACATGATTAATTGCAGTGGTGTAACCTCATTACACACTGCATATAGCAGAGTGAGGATAACAACAATTTGCATTTATATCTTCATTATATTTGGTCAAAATCTCAGACCACCTTGAAATGTGTTTTCAGTGATGTGGTCACGCTGTGTCTTGAGATCTATTTAGATGTTAAATGGAAAATTCACCCAAAAAATGAAAAATCTGTCATTGTTTCCTCACCCTCAAGTTGTTCCAAACCTGTTTGAATTTATTTCTTCTGCTGAACACAGAAGATATTTTGAAGAATGTGGGTAACCAAACACTCAACGGACCCCACTGATTTCCAAAGTATGAAAAATGAAAATTCTGTCATCATTTACTCAACCTCAAGTTGTTCCAAACCTCTATGAACTGTTTGGTTACCGACATTCTTCAAAAATATTCTCTTTTGTGTTCAGCACTCATGCGTTCAGACAACGATTTATTCATGGTGGAAGAGCGAGTGATCCTACAAACCCGGAAATGCGCTTTTCACATCATAAGTTCAAATCAGGTTCAACATGTTTTCAAATATCCTTTTTGATAATAAGAACATTTATGTGCTATGGTTGAAATTGTTATCCGTCTTGAATTTTATCTCTTTAAATGATGGATGTCATTTTAAAAATGAGGAAATTAAGGTGACACAACCTCTTTTTTATGGAGGGTAAAAAGGTATTGCAAAGGTATTGTTTTTTTTTTCTCTTCAGAATGCCCATTTTATCTTTGAACTTGAGGGTGAACTATCCCTACACATCACACATTTGGAATGGTATACCTATCATCAGGTACAACAGTATGTATGTGTGCCATTGTGAAATCTCTCTTTCCCTTAAGTTTCTGAATATAAGCATACATGCCTTGTCTGCAACAACAAACCAGCATAATGCAAGTAATCATAATAGTTTTAAACAAGCACCCAGAGCACAAACAAAATGCCAAAAAAAAAAAAAAAAAAGCATGTGGGTGGATAGAACTGGCCCTGGGGTGGCTGACAGTGAAAGAGAAGAGCGAAGACGGAGATAGTGGGAGAAGGAGAATCATGCAGGTTACTGAGTCTTCTGGGACGTTGATCCATTTAAACAGACTCTTTCATTCGCTACAGCCACTAATTGAGTGAAGCGCAAATAAAGTCACTGTCCTTTTAAAAATGCCTGATTAATAAACACTGAACTTAATCAGGTTTGGTGGCTCAATCTTATTTGTTATTGTTAAGCATGTCTACTCTTCAGGAACAGATTAACATTGGACATCAACTTCAGCTCAGTATCAAAAACAAATCTGCTCCCTCCACTTTTATTTATCATGTAAATGCTACAATTTAGCTCTTTGATATACTGCCAACTGTCTGGAAGGCACTGTATATCAGTTCTGTTCCTCCGAGCATGTTTACTGCTTATAAAACCGGGAGGCAGTGAGAAGACATACATATTGAAAAATAATGAGATCTCTACCCACATTGTTTCAAGCTATTTGTCAGTAAAGCTCTGCCAGGTCTGTACAAGGAGGAACACCCAGTCATTGTGTTATCCACCTGCTATGTTCTGCAGATCTAGCAGACGTCTCTGGGGTGCCATACAATGAGCCTCACAGAAATTACGCCAAATCTTGATGGGTCCAAATATATCCCTGTTAGAGAGTGGCATCTTCCTGCATGGTCTGCAAAATCCAGCTACTTTATTAGATGATTCTCTTTTTGCAAGAACATAAATGAAAAGGCATTAAAGTCCCATAGGAAAAACAATAAAAGCACTGAGAGGGACAGCACACGATCACAGCCATTTGGCCTAATGTCACCTAAATGTTCAGCTGGAAGACTGCCGCAGATAATGATCTGATGAACTTCCCACTTCAGCAGTCCCCTAATGTGGAAAATCTGTTTCCTTTACATTGCACGACAATTAACTCGTCGTTCACTCTCAGAGAGATTTCAGGTCTAATTGGCTGCAGTTTGGAGCATTGCAATACAAGGTTGCCTAGCAACCAGTCAGAAAGCAGAATTGGAGTCTTTTGTGCATATTTGCGCATAATGACATTTATAATTATTTGGCAATTACTCCCTGTTTTTAACGAGGCTGCACATTCTGAATCCGGGGGTTATCGAGGACATTATAAAGATGTGAAAATGTGATCCAGATGCCAGTGGCTTCTCTATGTTGATGGAGAGATACATAAATCAGAAGAAGAAAAAAGTAATGAAAATTCGCTGGAAGGACTTACTGAATTTAGGGGGCTTCACATGCATTTTGCTGCAATTCTCTTCATCATTCCTTTGGCTACACATTAGCCTTACCTGAGCCATCAGAGCAGCTCAAGCATGGCAGCATTAGTCTATAAGGGACACGTTTAACTGGACTTAGTCATTCACCTTTGTCTGAAGTAATTGCTGGTTGTTCCTCTTAATAAACCACTAGGGCCAGATATCAGATGCATGATATCAATGCAGAGTCTATAGATTTCCAAATGAGAGGGAGATTTCACATTGAGGCAGAAGGTGAAGGCTGGACATCCCACTTTAAAAGGAGTCACGATTATAAAAAGTCATGGATTTTTTATAATTTTAATATGATCCTTGAGGTTCACTTATAATGTTATAATGCACAAAAAAACTAAAACAAATATATACACTACCAGTCAAAAGTTTGGACACGGTAAGATTTTAATGTTTTTAAAAGAAGTTTCGTCTGCTCACCAAGGCTGCATTTATTTAATTAAAAATACAGTAAAAACAGTAATATTGTGAAATAGTATTACAATTTAAAATAACTGTTTTCTGTTTGAATATATTTTATAAAGTAATTTATTCCTGGATTCCTGGATTATTATTGATTCCTAGAAATCATTCTAATATGATGATTTGATGCTCAAGAAACATTTTTTGTGTACAATTGTACAAAATATTTGTGTACAATTTTTTTTTCCAGAATTCTTTGATGAATAGAAAGTTCAAAAGAACAGCATTTATTTGAAATATAATCTTTTGTAACATTATAAATTAATTATTAATTTTTTAAGAAATGAATAAAGTATTAATTTCTTTAATTTCTTTAAAAAAAAAAAAATAATAATAATAAAAATTCTTACTGACCCCAAACTTTGAATGGTAGTGTATAATGTTACAAAAGCTTTGTATTTCAGATAAATGCTGTTCTTTTGAACTTTCTATTCATCAAGGAATCCTGAAAAAAAAAAAAAGTACACAACTGCTTTCAACATTGATAATAATCATAAATGTTTCTTGAGCAGCAAATCATCATATTAGAATGATTTCTGAAGGATCATGTGACACTGAAGACTGGAGTAATGATGCTGAAAATTCAGCTTTGCCATCACAGGAATAAATTACTTTATAAAATATATTTAAACAGAAAACAGTTATTTAAGTTATTTTAAATTGTAATAATATTTCACAATATTACTGTTTTTACTGTATTTTTAATTAAATAAATGCAGCCTTGGTGAGCAGACGAAACTTCTTTTAAAAACATTAAAAATCTTACTGTGTCCAAACTTTTGACTGGTAGTGTATGTGGAAAAACCATTAAAATAAACCATCCACTTATTTCAGACTCTGAGATTCTTCTGAAGTCTGTACAGAGACGCAAACGAGCTGTTTAAACTGGAGGCGTCAAAGCGAATGTTCTTTCACTCTTCCATTTGTCCTGTTGTTGACAGACTCAAGTGCGTGAAGCATGTCAGAAACTGAAGGCACATCTGTATACTGTATCCAGTGTAGACAGCGTCAGTGATTATAATCAGTTCTATTTGCTTTTGATGAGACACGACGCTCACATCCAGTGTAGGCAAATGTCAGCCATTAAGCGACTGAATGCCAGTGGGCGGGGCCTATGGTGCGATGATGTATAATTATCTGTCGATGCCTTGCTCTGGAGGCAGTCAAATGTATTTGTGATGTCACAGGTCACTCAATATCAGAACGAGCTGTTTTTGGAGCTTGATTAAAGTCCCCGTGAACTGGAAGTTGCAAACAACTTCTCTCCAGTGTTGTGACGTTTTTCCAAGTGAAACAGAATATTGAATAGAGGGCAGGGTTTGACTTTAGCACTCCTCTCCATCTCTCGCTCACAGCAGATTAGCGGTTGGAGGGGAGTGGTTTTTCGCATTTTCAACCCAAGCCGTCAAACTGACGTCATCAGAGAATAAATGCCAATCCAGACCAGAAGTATCTTTTCAGATTTTGATTAAAGATTACCACGACAAACTATTTTTTTCTGTGTATTAACTTGCTCGGATAAATTGTTCACCACAAGACTAGTAATATGCACTAACAAAGTAAATAGGGTAAATTTTGATTTCATGACGACTTTAAATAAATGCTTTGTTTATAACATGGAGGAAATTTTAAGCTATGAAACTCACATGATGTTTTAATAGTACAAAGACCTCTTATATGTCAAGGCAAATTTGATTTCTCATGTCACGTCCTCTTTAAAGTTTAAAGGAGGCCTTGACAAGTAAATGGATGCAATTTCACAACTTCTAGCTGATGCAGCAATGCAGTGGATGTTACATTTTCATATTAGCGACTGGAATCTGAGCTGTGATCTGGAAGTGACCCTCACCTGTTCAGTCACAGAAAGCAATTCAAGTCTTGACTGAAAAGGTCACACAAGCAACAGTGAGTAGTGAAAGATCAGGATGGTAGTATACACCGATCAGGTATAACAAATTTACACTGTTATACAAGCTGTACACACCTACTACTTTACATTGTAGCAAAGTGTAATTTCTTCAGTGTTGTCACATGAAAAGATATAATAAAATATTTACAAAAATGTGAGGGGTGTACTGACTTCTGTGAGATACTTTATATGCCATATTAGGCAGCAAGTGAACATTTTCTCCTCAAAGTTGATGGGTTAGAAGCAGGAAAAATGAGCAGGTGTAAGGATTTGAGCGAGTTTGACAAGGGCCAAATTGTGATGGCTAGACAACTAGGTCAGAGCATCTCCAAAACTGCAGCTCTTGTGGGGTGTTCCTGGTCTGCAGTGGTCAGTATCTATCAAAAGTGGTCCAAAGAAGGAACAGTGGTGAACTTGCAACAGGGTCATGGGCGGCCAAGGATCATTGATGCACGTGGGGAGCGAAGGCTGGCCCGTGTGGTCCGATCCAACAGACTCACAAACTCAAGGAGTTAATGTTGGTTCTGATAGAAAGGTGTCAGAATATACAGTCCATCGCAGTTTGTTGTATATGGGGCTGCATAGCCACAGACCAGTCAGGGTGCCCATGCTGACCCCTGTCCACTGCAGAAAGCGGCAACAGTGGGCACGTGAGCATCAGAACTGGACCATGGAGCAATGGAAGAAGGTGGCCAGGTTTGACGAATCATGTTTTCTTTTAAATCAAGTGGATGGCCGGGTGCGTGTGCGTCGCTTACCTGGGAAACACATGGCACCAGGATGCACTATGGGAAGAAGGCAAGCCGGCGGAAGCAGTGTGATGCTTTGGGTAATGTTCTGCTGGGAAACCTTGGGTCCTGCCATCCATGTGTTACTTTGACACAAACCACCTACCTAAGCATTGTTGCAGACCACGTACACCCTTTCATGGAAACACTATTCCCTGGTGGGAGTACATCACCTTTCAGCAGGACAATGCGCCCTGCCACAAAGCAAAAATGCTTCAGGAATGGTTTGAGGTGTTGACTTGGCCTCCAAATTCCCCAGATCTCTATCTAATTGAACATCTGTGGGATGTGCTGAACAAACAAGTCTGATCCATGGAGGCGTCACCTCACAACTTACAGGACTCAAAGGATCTGCTGATAACATCTTGGTGCCAGATACCACAGCACACCTTCAAGGGTCTACTGGAGTCCATGCCTCAACGGGTCAGGGCTGTTTTGGCAGCAAAAGGGGGACCAACACAATATTAGGAAGGTGGCCATAATGTTATGCCTGATCGGTGTATATGTTCAGTCATTTTGACATCAAAGGAGGTCTTTCAACTAAGTGCTCATGTTCATGATATTCTGACCTGAATAACGCAGACAACATGCTTCCACATGACAACCTTTTTGACAAAAGGAAGCAAAAAAAAAAAAAAAAAAAAAAAAAATCAAGGAACAGGCTGGCTGTCTAGATCAGATAGTTTTGCTTCTGGATCCAGATCAAGCATGTTGCAATAAACAATTTAAGTAAACAAAAATGTCCTTAAAATTAAATACTGATTAATGTAATATTACCATGAAACGCATAGGCAAAGTAATTAGCAATTACTGAACATGAAAGATGATGATGAAAATTTTAATATTACATTATAATGTAAATTAAGATGAATATAAACATGAATTTGGTTCACTTCAACCAACTGACTTAAATTTGAGAAGCAACACTGCAGAGTTTCATTGGACACAGTTTTTGTCAATAAAACTACCATTTGAAAGTAAATGTATTTATTTTTTAAAGAAATTAATAATTTTATTCAGCAAGTAAATTGATCTTAGTGAAATTAAATACAATGTTACAAAATTGTTTTCTCTTTTGAACTTTCTATTTATCAAAGCATCCTAAAAAAAACGTATCATGGTTTCCACATTTAAAAAATAAATAAAAATTAAGGAGCACAACGGTTTTCAACATTGATAATAATAAGAAATGTCTTCCTGAATAATCATGTGACACTGAAGACTGGAATAATGGCTGCAGAAAATTCAGCTTTGCCATCACAGGAATAAATTACATTTTAAAATATATTCAAATAGAAAAATAAATTCACCCTCTATGAGCTTAAGAGACTTCTTTAAAAACATCTTTCTAAGATCCCAAACTTTTGAATGCTAGTATATAAAGGAACATTTATTCATTTAATTTAAAAGCTGATAAAAACCATTTAATTCGCCACCCTAACTATGCACAATTATATGCTTATTTGCATTAAGAATTGTTTTTTCCCCCCTGCCACCCCAAAGTTATCATTAAATTGTGAATGAACTCACCATCTAGATCTAGATTACATTCTGATGAATGGAAAAAGAACAAATCATCTCTAATGGAAACCTCAAGACAAGCCAGAAGTCAGTGGCTTAGCCCTCAGTTCCAGCTGATCTCTCTTCCTGAGAGCCTCCACTCTCCCCCACTGAGGCCTTTTCCTTACACCAACACTTGCCATAGCAGACAGCAATAATTGTAGAGTAAGTGGTGGATGATTTTTGATGTGGGTGTTCTCTTTTTTCCCTCTTGGGCTGTTGTTAATCTGCTGTGATTTTCTCAAAGCTGTTGAGGTCCATAGAGGCTTTCTTGGTCCTGTCTGCCAATCAGATGACAGTTCGTGTGGCAGCAGAACAGCCTCCAGATGGTTTGGGGGTGGCAGTGATGCCAGGCTTCCGTCGAGAGGGTGGGAGATAAGTGCTATAGTGGCTTAGGGGCTTTGTTTTAGTATGGATAAATTGTGCTTGTCCTTATTGGCTAGTAAATTACTTTTTGACCTCTTTACCCTTTCCGGGATGAGATGCTAAATTCCCTTTTGGTCAGTGTGACAGACACATGACCACTCTGAGCCTCAACTACACTAATGGACAGCAAGATTTTCACAGGATTCTACAAGAGGCCATTCAAATCATTTTTCAGCCTTAAGAAGCACATAGTGCAGCAGGATTATTATAGTCAATTTTTTGTGACTGACAGGCAAGCTTAACAGGAAAGTCTTATCCCTTGGAAATGGCTTTGATTTAATAAATAGCTTGAGAGATCATTTGATTTAAATGGGTTCAGAAGAAAAACTGACTTCAGGATAGTCAGAAGCACCTTGCAATAAAGAGAATGCTGAAATGCACTGCTCTGCTGGCTTCACAAGTCATGATGATTCTGAGCCACTATACAGATAGTACAGCCTTTCACCATGCAGGACAAATAACGGCAATATATAGGTGAGAAAACAACTGTACTAGTAACATTTTGCATTCTGCAGGTGATATTTCTGAACTTGACATTAGTAATATTTGAATTACCATGATGGAAGGAATCATAAAATAATGTACGAATTGCTCCTTTCTATGTAAACTTGACTTACATATATTTTAAAAGGTGCAAAAATATATTTGTTTAAAATACATTACAGTTTAAAAGCTTGAGTTCAGTTTTTAATGTTTTTGAAATGGATCTCACATACTCATTAAGTCTGCATTTGAGCAAAATACAGTAAAACAGTTTTACAATTTAATTTTTTTAATTTCTATTTTAATGTATTTTTCAAATTTATTCCTTTGATAGCAAAGCTGAATATTCAGTTATTACTCCATTCTTCACTGTCACATGATCCTTCAGAAATCATTCTTAGTAATTTCTTATTGAATATTTTAATATTTTTTCTATTAACTTTTCTATTTTTGAATCTATTTATATTATGTTTTCTATTTTAACATTTTCATATATTTTAAAATGTTTTTACTGTCGTTTTGATCAACTTAATGCATCCTTGATGAATAAAAGTATTAATTTTATGCTCACATTTAAACGAATTAAGAATTTCACAGCATGCTCAAGTTAAAACACACAAAACAACATAAATACAGAGAGAGTTGCAGTACTTCACACACACTCCCCACTAGACGTGCTATAAAAATGGGCTAGTATTTCCCAGATGAAAAACAACACTCAGGAAGCATCCCGTCTTGATGTCAGGATTACAAGGGAAGAGAAAAAGCCTGACAAACACATTCTGCAGAATGAAGAATAAATGTAAAACTAAGCTGTTCAGTGGCGTAGAAAATGTGAATATCTGTTGGTCACAGTCACATTGAATATTGATCAAATCTAGGCCTACATTTGCATGAATATGTGGGGCTGTTTGATGGGGCTGATACCAAAATTTTAGATACCAGTACAATTTCACAATTCTCAATTCCAATTTTAAGATCATAGCAAAAACCAGGCTAAGTTCTGAACCCGCAAAATGTAGAGACAAAGACTTTCAGACTTCCCCCCTTCAATGGCTAAGAACATGCGGGTTTCAGTTATATCTGTCAGGTAATGGAGATATTATGTGCATGGTTTTTAAAAAAAAGCTGGTAAGAGTGCACTGGAATGGTGCACTATTAAAAAAGTAACTTAAATCAACAATACTTTGGTTAGATTTACTATTAGAACACATGGCAATGGACAAAATAGCTGCTATAGGAAGAAAAAGCACTAGATCCTATTTGGAAATGTGGTCTCCTTTTATTAGCTTTTTTGGAGTAGAGTAAATTTTCTGATAATTTACTCACCCCCATGTTATTGAAGATGTTTATGTCTTTCTTTTTTCAGTCAAAAAGAAATTATGGTTTTTGAGGAAAACAATCCAGGATTTTTCTCCATATAGTGGACTTTAACGGTTACCAACGGATTGAAGGTCCAAACTGCAGTTTCAATGCAGCTTCAAAGGGCTCTACACAACCCCAGTCGAGGAATAAGGTTCTTATCTAGTGAAAAGTCATTTTCAAAAAAAAAAATAAATTAAAAATTATATATGTATTAACTACAAATGCTCATCTTGCACTAGCTCTGCGATGCGCCACACATTACGTAATCACGTTGGAAAGGTCACGCGTGATGTAGGTGGAAGTACCAATCCAGTGTCTACAAAGCGAACATGCAAGGACTAAGTCAAACGCCCTTTACAAATAAAAAAATTTTGAAGTTGGAGGAGAAAAAGAGATGATGTTAACCACGGTACTTACGCCTATACGTCATGCATGACCTTTTCAATGTGATTACTTGTGTGGCACGTCGCAGAGCTAGTGCAAGATGAGCATTTGTGGTTAAAAAGTATATAATTTTTTTTTTTTTTTAGAAAATGTCAGATCATTTTGCTAGATAAGACCCTGATTCCTCGGCTGGGATCGTGTAGAGCCCTTTGAAGCTGCACTGAAACTGCAATTTGGACCTTCAACCCGTTGAACCCTGTTGAACTCCGCTACATGGAAAAACAATCCTGGAATGTTTTCCTCAAAAACCATAATTTCTTTTCGACTGAAGCAAGAAAGGCATAAAATCTTGGATGACATGGGGGTGAGTAAATTATCAGAAAATTTTAATTCTGAAGTGAAATAATCCTATAAATAAATGTAATCTTACTGCACTACTATTTATCTGTGTCTGATTTAAAGTGGATAATCCAGAGCTAGCTTTGCATCTGGTGGTTCTAAGCCTCCATGCCAAGCATTAAAATCATTTTATGCTAAGCTAGTCGTGGTTTATCTTTTACTGATACCATGGTCTGTCTGAATGCTTGATTCTGTTTGGCTGGAAGGTGTGCATTAAAACCGTTTAATGTAGGGATTTTCAAACCTGTCCTGGAGGACCCTCAGCCCTGCACATTTTGTATGTCTCCTTCATCTAACACGCCTGATTCAACTTATGAGCTCAACTGATCCAGAATGCTGCAGCAAGACTGGTCTTTAACGAACCGAAGAGAGCGCATGTCACACCTCTCTTCATCAGTTTGCATTGGCTGCCAATAGCTGCTCGCATCCAATTCAAGGCTCTAATGTTGGCTCTGCACCACTATACCTAAACTCACTACTTCAGACTTATGCGCCCTCCAGAAGTTTGCGTTCTGCAAGTGAACGCCGCTTTGTGGTGCCATCCCAAAGGGGCACAAAATCACTCTCACGGACCTTCTCCGGGTCTGTTCCTGGCTGGTGGAATGACCTACCATGCTCTATCCGAGCAGCTGAGTCTTTAGCCATTTTCAAAAAACTGCTAAAGACATATCTTTTTACGTCAACACTTGACTCAGTAATATTAGCACTTTTTATTTTACTTTTCTTTTTTTCGATTTCTATTCTTTCTCCTTTTATTTATAAAAAAAAAAAAAACCCTTGCTATGCGCACTTTACTGATGAAACTGTGACTTGACAAGGCACTTACATACTGTTGTGCTCATGTTGATTTGATTGCTTCTAATACTCTCATTTGTAAGTAGCTTTGAAGAAAAGCGTCTGCTAAATGTAAAATGTAAATGTAAGTAGAGACTGCAAGACTTGAAGTGGGTGTGTCAAACAAAGGAGACTTACAAAATGTGCAGGGCTGGGGGTCCTCCAGGACAGGTTTGAAAACCCCTTGTTTAATGCACAGGTAGTTCCAGTCAGTTTAAAGACCGCTCTATATTAATGCACTGCTTTCAATGAAGCACACATAACCATTAGATAAATTAAATGTAAAATCTGTTGTTCAACAAAAGCAGTTTCAGAAACACATATTTCCTAATAAGCCTGAGTGTCTGATGTGTTAATAATCAAAGAAGAATTCCTAGCATTCCTGATCCATAAATTAAGCAGCAATCTGGGCGGTTCCTCTGCAAATGGGCTTTAGCATGGCATCTTCAGCAATGCTAACTGAAAACTACAGAATAGAGAAGTAGCAATACTAATCAACCCACAGAGCAGCAGAACCATGCAAAATTTTCTCTGACACTTCAAAAGACCACAGTAGCATTACTCACCGGCAGTGAAGTCCTTGTTAAGGTCAATGAAAGCGTTGGAATGAGGGATGCGCATTTTGACATCAGATCCGAGAGCCTTCTCATATTTTTGTTCTCTGATAAACAATAAAACAGCATGTTTTGTACACTGTACATTTATTTTTGTGACACAGGCAGAAAAAAAAAATATATTGCACCAATTTGCACATTTGAGAAAGAATCTTACCTGTTCCTGAGATAGCAAACCTCTGATGAACCACCAGCATATCCAAAAATGTCTGGAATCATGTCCCCATTAAAGCTGTATGTGTAAAATAGTAAGTGGCATCAGACCTCTGCAAAAGCAGCAGCTTTACAAGTGAAGCTTGTATTTGTACACTGAGAGGATGAGGACTACAAAGCTTGAAAGGTACATGACTGTGTTTAAAGTGATTACAATACTCATCAGTGATTTACAGTGTTGAAAACAAAGATTATATATAGGGCTGTGTTGAAAATATCAATTTCTTGATTTTAATTGATTCTCATTTTGATGAGCTGATATCGATTCCTAAATCCCAAGAATCAATATTTTAGTCTATGCTGTTGATGCATGAACAAAACTTAACTAAACATTATTTGTAGCGCACCTGTCGTACAATAAAATCGCAATAAGTCTCAGATTTCAAATTCTGCCAATTTCATTACGAATTTCAAACAATAAATAGCATTTTGGCAATTTTAAATGTGGCATGACAGGTCGCAGTAGAACTTCGACCTGTAAAGCTGAAGAAATTTCTACTAGCACCTAAACATGAATGAACACCAGAAAGTATGTTGAAAGATACAGTACAACTTACTGAAATGTAATCGCTCAATCAGTGTTTCAACCGTGGAAAGAAGTTAATAATACAGCTTGTATACCATGTCACGTAACGCTACATCAAAAAAAGCTATTCAATGACTATAACTCAAAAGTTAGCTAGAAAAATTAACACTAGAGAGGAGCATTTTTGCTAAATATATGCACTATATTGCATATTCATTATTTTTTTTAACCTGTTCTTCAATATTTAATGTTTGAATAAATCCCTCATAAAAAACAAGTTTTATGACAGCCACAGTTTAAATGTTTAGGCTATATTTCAAAAAACAAATTGGAGTAGAAACATAATTATATCATTTACCTGAGAAAAGAATATCACATGTACTGTACCTCATATGTATCAAAAAGAATTGATGTTGAATAAATATATATTAGGTGGTGGGACTGTTCAGATTTCTCACGGCTCGGTTTGTATCACGGTTTTAGGGTCACAGTTTCGGTACAGTTCTGTATGTGGTATGTTCAGTAAAAAAATAGGACAATTATCAAATAAAGATAAAGAAAATAAAAACAAATAATCTAACTACAAGAAACAGCACAAATAAATACATGAGAGCTAAGATACAAATAAAATAAACAATGCTTTACAGGTTTTTCAGGTATCTAACAGCTTTCTGGAATTGAATAAAGTAACCAAATATAAAATTACACTGCATATAAACTTCTTTGAATAGTTTAATAAAGATGAAACATTATTGAAGTTACAAAAGCTATGAAGTGATTTCTTCGTCTTTTGTCGTTTGATTAACATTAAAACAGAGAGCAGGAATATTAGACTGCTGCTCCTTTAAGACATAATTCAAAGATCCAGTACACTGATACTGATACACATGCTTTCACATGTCTCGTTTTTCTCCTAAGACATAACCTACTATGTTTGTTAGGATACTCGCTAAGATGGGTATGTAATTTGACCGTTTAGGTGCAAGACTTGAAAGCGAATTTGCGCGCTGTGACGCGGCTCTGAGTCTACATAAATCTCCTCACAGCACACGTGAGTTCTCTTTCGCGTCTTACGGATGAATGTTTAAACTGGCAAGGTTTAAATGAGTTTAGTTTAAACACAGATAGCAAACGTGAGATGTTCAGGTCTCACCTGCGCTCGTGTCGCGCGCTATCAACACCTGGGTGATGACGGCGTAAATGACTGCTCACAGAGCTTGCACGTTGTTTTCAACAAACCATATTATAGATGCGTCGTCAGATTTGGGATGAACCGCGCCATGGGTGGAGAACCGAACGGTTCGATTTTTTACAGCGAACCGTCCCACCCCTAATATATATATACACACACACACACACACACACACACACACACACTACCAGTCAAAAGTTTGGACACACCCTCTCATTTAATGTTTTTTTCTTTATTTTCATGACTATTTACATTGAAGATTCTCACTGAAGACATAAAAACTATGAATGAACACATGGAATTGTGTAGTAAACAAAAAAGTGTGAAATAACTGAAAACATGTTTTATATTTTAGATTCTTCAAAAGAGCCACCCTTTGCTTTGATTACTGCTTTGCACACTCTTGGCATTCTCTCGATGAGCTTCATGAGGTAGTCACCTGAAATGGTTTTCCAACAGTCTTGAAGGAGTTCCCAGAGATGCTGAGCACTTGTTGGCCCTTTTGCCTTCACTCTGCGGTCCATCTCATCCCAAACCATCTCGATTGGGTTTAGGTCAGGTGACTGTGGAGGCCATCTGGCGCAGCACTCCATCACTCTCCTTCTTGGTCAAATAGCCCTTACAAATAGGTCAAATAGCCCCTAGAACTAGGAAGTATGACCATATTAGCCCAGTTCTGTCAACACTGCATTGGCTTCCTGTTAAACATCGTATAGATTTTAAAATCTTGCTAATTACTTACAAAGCACTAAATGGTTTAGCTCCCCAGTACCTGAGCAAGCTCTTAAAGCATTATAGTCCTTCACGTCTATTGCGATCTCAGAACTCAGGCCAGCTGATAATACCTAGAATATCAAAATCAACCGCAGGCGGTAGATCCTTCTCCTGTTTGGCACCTAAACTCTGGAACAATCTTCCTAGCATTGTTCGGGAAGCAGACACACTCTGTCAGTTTAAATCTAGACTAAAAACGCATCTCTTTAACCTGGCATACACATAACACATTATCAATTTATATTTTCAAATCCGTTAAAGGATTATCAGGCTGCATAAACTAGGTCAGCCGGAACCGGGAACACTTCCTATAACTCCAGATGTACTCGTTACATCAGAAGAAGAATGGCATCTACGCTAATATTAGTCTTTCTGTTTATCCCGAGGTTTACCGTAGTCAACCAGATCCGGGCCATATCCAGGTGAGACCGAGGACCGGCGCCTTGACACGACCACAACGCAACCCTGAAGTATCAGCAGAGATTGAGTCAACTAGATCATCCATTGTGAAGGCCTCATCGACACGACAGCCAGTGGCACAGCTCCTCAAAAAAACCTTCTATACCGGTGTGATGAATACGATCCTCAACTGGACTGAACTGGAATAAATACTTTGAATGTTGCGATCCTAACGGACATAAGAAAAATTAATCGTACCAAAGCACTGTTCGCCAGAGGAGAACTGGCCCCCCGACTAAGCCTGGTTTCTCCCAAGGTTTTTTTCTCCATTTTTAACACAGCAGTCTATTTGCCACCTGTTTGCCATCTGATGTCACCTGTTGGAGTTTGGGTTCCTTGCCACTGTCGCCTTTGGCTTGCTTAGTTGGGGACACTTGACATTTGATATTGAACAGTGCTTTGATCTGCCTGCATTGACACTATTCTTTAAGAGCTGCTGTGCAGCCAAAATTATATACCAGTTATCAATGTAAAGCTACTTTGACACAATCTGCATTGTAAAAAGCGCTATATAAATAAAGGTGACTTACACAGCCTGGAGGTGTGTTTGGGGTCATTGTCCTGTTGAAAAATAAATGATGGTCCAACTAAATGCAAACCGGATGAGATGGCATGTCGCTGCAGGATGCTGTGGTAGCCATGCTGGTTCAGTGTGTCTTCAATTTTGAATAAATCCCCAACAGTGTCACCAGCAAAGCACCCCCACACCATCACACCTCCTCCTCCATGCTTCACGGTGGGAACCATGCATGTAGAGACCATCCGTTCCCAAAAAACGGCGGGTGGAACCAAAGATCTCAAATTTGGACTCATCAGACCAAAGCACAGATTTCCACTGGTCTAATGTCCATTCCTTGTGTTTCTTGGCCCAAACAAATGTCTTCTGCTTGTTGCTTTTCCTTAGTAGTGGTTTTTTAGCGGCTATTTGACCGCAATCTCCTCTGAACAGTTGATGTAGAGATGTGTCTGCTACTAGAACTCTGTGTGGCATTAATCTGGGCTCTAATCTGAGGTGCTGTTAACTTGCGATTTTTGAGGCTGGTGACTCGGCTGAACTTATCCTCAGCAGCAGAGGTGACTCTTGGTCTTCCTTTCCTGGGGCGGTCCTCATGTAAGCCAGTTTCGTTGTAGCGCTTGATGGTTTTTGCAACTGCACTTGGGGACACATTCAAAGTTTTACGGACTGACTGACCTTCAGTTCTTAAAGTAATGATGGACTGTCGTTTCTCTTTACTTAGCTGATTGGTTCTTGCCATGATATGAATTCTAACAGTTGTCAAATAGGGCTGTCATCTGTGTACCAACATGACTTCTGCACAACACAACTGATGGTCCCAACCCCATTAAGAAGGCAAGAAATTCCACAAATGAACCCTGACAAGGCACACCTGTGAAGTGAAAATCATTTCAGGTGACTACATCATGAAGCTCACTGAGAGAAGGCCAAGGGTTTGCAGTGCTGTCAACAAAGCAAAGGGTGGCTATTTTGAAGAATCTAAAATATAAAACATGTTATCAGTTATTTCACACTTTTTTGTTTACTACATAATTCCATATGTGTTCATCCATAGTTTTGATGTCTTCAGTGAGAATCTACAATGTAAATAGTCATGAAAACAAAGAAAAAACATTAAATGAGAGGGTGCGTCCAAACTTTTGACTGGTAGTGTATATGTATGTATGTATGTATGTATGTATATATATATATATATATATATATATATATATATATATATATATATATATATATATATGAATTACATATGACTATATAAAATCACTTACTCCATGACGAGGGGCTGATCATCAAAAGTCTTGTTAAGCTCCACCCTTTCACTCTGGTCTGTAAGAGAACAGATATCATTTACAAAAATTGTGCAAATCACTGCTGTAGTATAGTTCTAAGACCATCGATTTAGGTAAAAATATTTAATAAATAATAATAATAATAAAAGCACTTTCACAAAGCCTTTATTCTTTATGTATTCATTTCAGACTTTACCCAAAGTTTGGTTATGTCCCCAGAAGATGAAGGAAGTTGTCTGTGAGGAGCCCTTTGAGTGGCCAGTGAGAAGCACATCCATCTGAGAGTCTCCATCATAATCACCCGGGACCACACTGGTTATGGTGAAGTCACTGAGAGAGCCAGAAAAACACATGAACACACCACACTGCTGAGGGCTGTTTCATAAAAGACGCTAAGAAAAGCGAGGATTAAACTCCAAAACCCGACTTGAATGAACCTAACAAATGAGTTGGGGCTAAAGCGGTTTCATAAAAGGTAATTGAAGTTCACGCAGTCCCGCTAATTCAATCCAGGTTTACCTAGTCAAGATAATTGCGTGTGCACGCTTTTCTTAAGCAACCCTAGAGGTCGATCACGGATCAAATCGTTCCACCATAGGAAACAGCATACATTTTGTGCTTTTTTATGCGTTTGAGACATGGTGTTTTCCTCAGTGCATAACTTACATTTCTCACGTTTGTTCTCCATCTGTAAATGATAGAAAGTCATGCAAATATTTCCATTTTGCTGGTAAACTTCACAGTGAACGAGCGCTGCTGCGCGCATGCACGCCAAAGAGACGGAACGCAATAGGAGCGCAATAATTCTGTCTAAAATATAAATTTTGCTAAAATATTTGATGTTTGACATGTACAGTTATAAACCTACAAGTAAGTGTATTTTTATGATAGCAGTAACTGTAAATGGACTATTGTAATGGGGTAAATCAAGGCAAATTTAGGCCAATTACTGAGTTTAGATTCATCTTACTAATTAAAATTTAGTCTGTGCATATTTATTTAAATTTTTAATTTTGTGATTTTAACTTCTGCTTTAAAAAGCATTTTTTTTTTTTTTAGATTGTAATGTTCTAATGTTCTTCTAATAACCATAAAAGGTACTACAGCTGCCAAACAAAACCAGAGAAAAATGTATTCATATATTTTAAAACAATTAAATCTTTGGCTCACACGCTCTCACACACACACACATATATATGATACCAGAGTATATATTCCCAGAGGTATATATATATAGCTGGCTTTGACTACAGTAGGTAGTTCCAGTGAGAACAACAACCATGCATGTCACTTCTGCAGCTGCATCTTACTCTGTGAGATAAACAGTCACTCTTTTCATAGCTTTTGCTAGCTCTGGCACTTGCTTGGCATTTCTCCTGCTCTTTGTCTAGCACAAAAATCCCTCATCACTAAATGAAAGCTTAAAATGAAGGCCTGATTGTTTCAGGGGCCTTGTCACAGGTCCATTGGTTTTGAAATTGATGTTACTGTGTTACTTTTGCTATATTTTCACACTTAAAACAATGATTTGGTAATCCTCTTGTACCACTGTCCTCTTTTGCGCTAAGAAATAAGTCTCCTGACAGTTCTCTCCCAAGTGGTTACATTGTTGTCAGTATTAAGTCTGAGAATGACTCAGTGGGCTATATAACACTTAATTAGTAACTGAGTTTGAACCAATTTAAGTTTTCTTTATGAAACAGAATTTACTGACAATAAGTCTGACTAACTAAAATAAGCCTGGCTTGTTTTCTAATCTTGTTTTATGAAACAGCCCTCTGGTCTATATCATACACCTAGTAGGACATAGTGAGAATATAGATCTCACACTTGAGATCACATACATTTTATTCACCACAAATATGCAAAATGTAAGATTACATTTTGATTGCTTATAATGTAAATAGATTAGATTTTCATAACAGTAGACTATGTACATAAAATACATATAAATATCAATTGTCACTGTATATCTCCCAATAATATCATGTAAGATGACATTTAAATGGTTAGTTTTATGATCAAAGCTCTGTAGTTTTAACTGTGGGCAGCAAAATATATAATGCAATGCATTCCTCAAAAGCATGTTATATCATATTTGATACATAAATTATTAACATTATTTTTCTAAAAAATACATATGGATAATCAAGTAAACTTGAGTTGCTTTAGTCCAGTAAATATTCACTTAATGACAATATAAAAGTTATTGTTTCATTTGCTGAAAGTAATCGGTAAATATTTTACAGCAAAAAGACACCTGTACCACAAGCTAAAGGTGGACATTTTTATTATTATTATTAGTATGAACTATAAGTTAGAGAGCAGAAGGCATGTAGAAGATTGTGTACAGGATCTTACAGGATTTTAGCAACGTTTTGATCATGTAGATAATGTGGATGCCTTAAAAATATATGTACCAATGTAATATAGAAGGCTTTATAGAGTTAGTGTGTGTCAGTGTATATTCTCACCTAGGGAAAACCTCTTTAGTCAGATGGACTTTAGGTTTGAAATAAGGAGCTTTAAGATCAGCCAAGAAAATCAACAGCTCAGATCCTGAAAGAAATAATATTCCCATGAAATAACACATTATCAGGATGTTTAACACCAGTGACACAAATATTTAAAAATAGATTAAAATAGATTACACAGGGAGTAACCAGCCACACCCCCTGTCACATTATATGACATTAGTGTGTTATACACAAAACATATTATCAAAGCTCACACATAATATACAATAAGCATCACCTTATATAAAACATAGGGATGGGTGTGAGGAGTGTGATTTTAAGACATTATTAATCTTAACGTCAGCAAGCAGAACTGTACGTACGCTTCCTGATGATGAAGATGTCAGTCTGTTTATCAGAGTTGAAGTCACCGAAAGCCGCTATTGTACCATGATTCTCCAAGGCAAATAAATCCCTAGTAACGTCCTGCAATGCAAACGTGACATGTTGTCCGATAAAACTTAATGATAACGTCAAAACACAAGCCCATGACAGCAACATTTTGCTGTTAGCTTCAAACATCACAAACTGGAACACGGCACGTCGTTCTACGGCAGCCCGCGGAGTACATGTAGGCTTTGCGACAGTGTGGGTGCCTTAACGGCAGTGTTAGTGTGATGTTTTTATTTTGCTATCATCATGGCAAGCTTAGCGGATGTCGGCTGGAAGCTGCTGGAGTTCAAAGCCAGATCTAAGCGATCAGGTTTGGCTTTTTGAGATGCATGGTATTGGGCACGCTTAAACAGTGCGCATTTGTACTCTCGCTGCATTTTGATCCATTGTCCGTGTTGCAGAAGCTCATTAACATGAGTTGTCGTGTCTGTGTGGCAGAGAGCAGAGCCCAAAGGTCAGACGAGAAGTGTACGCTGATCAAGGGCTATATTTAGAGCCTAACTGCACACTGTGCGTCAGGCTTTGAATTTTTCAGGAGTAGTGCTTTAAAAGACTTAAGTCCCTGAATGTCTAAGGTTTTGAAAGGCTTTTTGACCCTCTTAATTCAGTGCTTGTTAGCATCTGCTTCAGCCTGACATTAAAACTCGAGTAGCCCTTGACAGTTTTCAGGAACCACTTGTGGTTATGTAAGATAGATAAATAAATAAATTTACACATAGTTTCTTTCTGCTATTTTTCTTTGTTTCATGAAGGGATAGCACACAGAAAAAAAGAAAATTACTCACCATAATGTTATTCTAACCCTGTATGAGAAAATATCCAATGAATATAACTAGTGACTTTTGTGTTTCACAAATTCATATGGGTTTGGAACAAAATGGATGAGTAAACAATACGGGTGCTTTTCTTGCGTGAACTATTCCTTTAAAATAGTCATGTTAATTTTTTGTACAACTTTACAGAAATTCATGGTCTTAATGATTATAATATCTTAATATCTGCATTCCTTATAGTTGCATCGAGGAGATTAGAGTTGGCGAAAATATAGTTTGCATTTTGCAATGATTTAAAGATTCAAACAGTTAAGATTTGCTATATAGAGTTGTGATAATTTACTTTACATTTTGAGGTGATAAAAACAATCAAGCAATTGGATACTGATCACATTGTTAGTCGTTATCTTAGAAGTTGGCTTGGGATTGTAGTTTATTTAGTGTCATCAACAATTCTGCACATTTTAATTATCATCTCATCCTCTCACATCAGTCATGTCAAATCATCTCACTTTCAATTGTGTATAATGTGATTGGTTGCATGTCCAATCAGTAACCATGCCTGAAGTTTGGAAAATCTCTCTGTGTGATTCCATGTAATTTGTCTTTTCTCTCTAACCCTCTGAATTATACTAATGTTGTAGTTTAACTAATAGAGGACTGGCATAGAGTTCACCTAATGAAAAATGGCCAACACTGCCAATGAGGTTCCGAATGTCCATCGCAAACTCCGAAAATTTGGTAAGTTTGGGTAAAGCGATTGATCCATTGAAAAGACGCTTGTTACTTTTAAAATGAGAACTTTGCGTTTCAGTTTGTATAGTGTGAAGTATCTAGATGGAATAACTGTCTAAATTTGCCATGAAATAAAATGAAAGCTAATACATTCCCATAACCGTATTGGTTCAGAAATTAAACTCTTTGTTCCCTAATTAAAAATAGATGCTTAATTTGTTTTTTCTTTTTTATTGCAGAAAATAATAATTCTATATCTAATGTTTCATCCAATTTAAAAGGGTTAGGCATAAATAAACTTTGGTTATATCATGGGGAATATTTTGTGATTTATCAAATCAGCAATGCAGTCCAGTACCTCTCATCTTTCTCTCAATGTCTGATCAAATCTGTTAACAGAGGGTTCGTATGCATCTTGAGGCAAGTTACTTTTATATCAATGTGGTGAAACTAAAATGAGAAGTATCTTTCATTTGCCTATTGGATGTGCACTGCTTAGCTGGAGTTATCTTAAAAAGAGATGGCTTTGTCCCTGCTACTTAAAAGCTGATGGGAATTATGTTAATTTGCTAGGAAATGTGAATTTTCAGTACCTGAGGTATTGACCCTGGGTCGATTCTATTAAAATGTAAATTGCTCCAAAGTTAAATGTGTCTGAAACAGTACTCAAATTGATGGGGTTCCCCTGAATTTCACTCCTCACAGGAAAAAAACTGAATTTACTGGTGTCAGGTTCTATTATTCACCGAGTTTGTGCCAGTGCCTTCAATTTTGCAATCAAGCTGTGTGTGTTTGCAGTGACATTCGATTTGATATATGCATCTGGAGAACAATAGCTTTAGTCTTTTGCATTTTGCTTTGATTGTTTTTCTGGCATGCTTTGCTGCCTTTGCACCCCAGTAAATCTACATTTCACTGCTCTTAGCATTGTAAATGGAACAGAAAACCATTTAAGTTACAGAGACTAAATGAAGCACATTTAGATTTTGGTGAGTCAGCTCAACCTCAGCATACTAAATAGCCCAAAGTGGGCCTGTGACGGGTGAGTAGTCTATAGTAGCACCATCAACAAGCCATGCTGACTGTAAAGTATGCTCATCACTTCCATCCAGGGATACTTGAATTGCATCTAGAGATGAGATAAGCATCACTATATTTTAGATCAATCCAGATTCAAGTGTTGCTTAACATCAATGTCTGCTTTCTGTGATCAGGCTCCATCTATGAACCCCTTAAGCTATCCATACTGCACCGGGATGATGAGCCCCTTTGGGAGAAACTTGACCGCTTCTATAGAGCAGGTGAGAATGTATGCCCTGTATGTAATTATTTTTTTCATATAGGCTTAAGAATAGAAGCCAAACTGAAGATTTTATGGTATGGAGGGCTCAGGATTGTAGGAGAACATTTCTTGAGCACTCTATTATGGTCTTTAATGATGCATTTAACCTCATTCTGTTGTGTCATGGCTTCATCTAGCTGCACCACCTTTCTTTTTATTTTAATTAAAAGTACGCATTTATAAAGCTGCTCATTTAAGGTGTTAAGCTGCACCAATTGCAAAGTTACTCCGGATTTTCCCTAATATAGTTGATCTGTGTATTAAGTGCACCGATGTTTACTCATATTTATAATATGAAAATAATTTAATTATGGCAAGATGTTTCCTAATTTAATTAGAGGATTCAAAAAGTCTCCAAACCATTACATTTAATTATAATACCCAGCAAATGACTTGAGTCCAAGCACTAAAAAGATTCATTTGGAGCTAGTCTGGTTTCTCATTGCTGTGCTCCTCTGTGCATTTTGCTCTTAATCGATACTCATCTCTTTTCCTGCTCACCCTCTATCTCTCTCTCTTCTCACCTAATCTTGCTTTCCATTTTAGTTTTCACCATGACAATAAATACTGTTTCGTAAGATAAAGGCCATATGTCATATTAAAAGAGTTTTCTTCATTGATTTGTCCATTTCTTTGGTTTCTTTTTTATGTTCAGATAAAGAAGAAATTAGTCTCTTGTTAATGCTTTTTAAGGTCATTTAGATTAGTTTGAGTTTGTCTTATTTGCAGGGTTTCTGAGTGTCTTAAAAAGTCTTAATTCACTCTTGCACAAACTAAAGGGTTAGTTCAGCCAAAAGTGAAAATTATGTCATTAATTGCTCACCCTCATGGCGTTCTACACCCGTAAAACCTTCATTTATCTTCGGAACACAAATTAAGATATTTTTGATGAAAACTGATAGCTCAGTGAGGCCTCTATTGCCAGCAAAACAACACTTTCAGTACCCAGAAAGGTACTAAAAACATATTTAAAACAGTTCATGTGAGTACAGTGGTTTAACCTTAGTGTTGAATTAATGAAGTGACGACAATACTTTTTGTGTGCCAAAAAACGTGTGCCAAGTTCACGTAACTTTGGCAGTTTGATTCACGCTTTGAACCACTGATTCGAAACAAAAGATTAGTAAGGCTTCGAAGCTTCATGAGGCAGTGTTTTGAAATCGGCCATCACTAGATATTGTTGAATAAAGTCATACTTTTTTTTTTTTTTTTTTAGCACAAAAAGTATTCTCTGCGCTTTATAATATTAAGGTTGAACAACTGTAGTCACATGTAGCCACTATAGTTAAATATGTTTTTAGTACCTCTCTGGGCATCTGAAAGTGTTAATTATCTTGCTGGCAATGGAGGCCTCACTGAGCCATCGGATTTTATCAAAAATATCTTAATTTGTGTTCTGAAGATGAACGAAGGTCTTACGGGTGTGGAACGACATGAGGGTGAGTAATTAATGACAGAATTTTCATTTTTGGGTGAACTAACCCTTTAAGGCCTCATAATGACTGGTCATTCCCGCAGGTGAAAGCGTTATTGTTAGTGGCAGGCAGACAAAATTTTTACTGTTATGCATGATTAAATTGTTTTATGTCATTTTGTTTCTCAAGGAAACGCATCTTGTTTTAAATATATTTTTGCTGGACAACAAGACTAAAAGACAGAACACAAGAGCATATGAGTTCTCCAGATTTGTGCCCCATTTACTTTTAACATTTATATT
The DNA here is from genome assembly GCA_037950675.1 of Hypophthalmichthys molitrix. Classification (NCBI taxonomy): domain Eukaryota; kingdom Metazoa; phylum Chordata; class Actinopteri; order Cypriniformes; family Xenocyprididae; genus Hypophthalmichthys; species Hypophthalmichthys molitrix. The sequence goes on from CM075498.1 coordinate 20,124,908, forward strand.
CATTCCAAATAATGCCAGCAGCCACAAGAAGTTTTGCTGTTCTCTATGTACCAAAGACAATGAAGGACCTAAAGATCAAAGATTGAACTTATGTTTCAATACACAGACTTCAGCTGCTTGGTTTGAAATATTATACTGTAGTGTATTTGAGCATTTTAAGAACACCTTTTATGCCTTTGTGTAGCACACCTGATTCATCTCCTCAGCTCATTAGTCGAGTGCTCGATGAACTTGTCTCATCCTCTTCATAAATCTTGCCTTGCTTCTTGAACACTACATGTACGAATCCTATGTTTTCAATCTCTTTCCTCCATCCAGACTTCAGCGTGTTCCTAAAGCTCATTTAAAACCCCCAGACAGACAACACTGAGATGAGAGCACTGCAGGGTGAGAGAGGGAGAAAGTGAGAGAGAACAAAGAGTAAAGAGTGACAGAGAGGATGCTTCTCATTTCAATGATCCTTTTGAGTCATGGTTAAAGCAGACAAACGTACAGCGTTAGCTCTGGGTAATCCCGTTTTGAAAGTGAATCCCCATGTCATTCCCTATAAGACGAATCCTACAATGATAAATGTGGCAAGTTTCGTAATTCAAATAGTAATATTTTGGCAGAGCTGAAATGCATCTCGGCTTACAATGATTGTCGTATGTACTGTATATGAATGCAGCACATATGCAACATGCATGGAATGTTTTTCAGAATCTTATTGCCATTTTTATCTCTGGTCTCTCTTATTTTCTGTCTTTCTCACTCTTTTTCTGGGTTTTCCTATTTATGTGGTAATGACATCATGCTTCAATGCTTCTCATTTCCTCTTCTTCGCCTCTCTGGCCTGTTTGTTGTGAATGCAGTTCTGCTATCTTTCCTCTGCCTCCACAAGATTAAGGGTGAAGAAAACAAGCTTTAACTTTTAATGGGCAAAAGTGTCTCTCTTTCTCTTCCTTTCTTTGTCTTCTCCCTCTGTCTCTCTCTGTCTGTGAATCAGTCTCCACCCATTTTCTCGGTCTTCTTCCACTCTCTATGATGGACCCCCTCCCTTTCCCCTTAGTGCATAAAAATGGCTTCCTTGTGAAAACAGACTGTTTGTGTGCAGTTTTAGGGGTTGATTTAGTGGTGCATTATGCTGATAGATGATGAGAGAGATGCAGTCTTCAAAGCATTTGCATCTAGAGTGCTATGATGCATTCCATCCCTCACGCAAAAAATACTAAGTGTGTCATTTGCCTTTTTCCCCTTCTCAAAAGAAGTCACTCAATGCACAGGTGATACGTCCACGTTCCATGGTGACTGTAAAATGACTGCAAATGAGATTTTCTTGATTTAGTAATTTAAGGTTTTACAGGAGCAAATGGGCAGTAAATGGCAGGTTTCTCTGGATAAATTAATCTCTGACCCTTTCCTTCCTGAAACATTATGGAAGACTCTAACCGCATTCTTCCGTTCAGTCCTGCCGGCATCAACCGCACTTACAGTACAAGACCTAATCAGATAAAGATTTATCGCCTTGTCTGGAATGCCGGATTCTTTTCCGATGCGAGTCAGAGTAATCCTGGCTTCAGTCTCTGAAGAGTATATTAATATTCTGACTAATTCCCCCCAGTGTCTCCTTATCCCCCAGCCCTGCTGGCACTGTCGTTTTGAATTGACCCAAACACTACATAACAAATGATGGCTCGGAATGAATGTCCCCTTCATTTGTGCTGCTGTAATGTGCTGATGAAAAATGAAGTGCCCTATTCAGCCTGATTATACATTAGTAAAGAGAAATCACAGTGGAGAGAGAGAGAGAGAGAGCAAGTTTAAAAGTTGGGCACAGTGATAGATAAAGCTGTGTTGCTTTTTTTGTGCTATTTTTTTTCCTCATAACATTGAGTAAAATGCAATAATATTTAATTAGCTTGATTAATTATACATGCAGTGGTATTTTATGTCAGAAAACAGGAATAACAGGTGTGAAAAGGTGTTCATCAAAGATGCGTAAACCGGCTTGGAAGGTATTTGTGGTGGCACCTACTGTTCATAGTAACACCATAAGACTATGGGCCCTGTCATACACCTGGCGCAATGCGGCGCCAGGCGCGGCGCAAGTGTTTTTTGCTAGTTTCAGCCAGACGCAGTTATCATTTTCATTTCCTGTGCCACAATGTTTAAATAGCAAATGCATTTGCTCCCATTTGTGCTGGTCTGAAAATAAGGTGTGTTCAGGTGCATTGCTGGCATATATATATAATTTTCTTTTTTTTTATTTAAAGGGTGCGTTTGTAATATGTACATATAGGTGGGTACACAACACCTATATACTCTGCTTATTACACACACAGGGACGCACAGCAGCACACAAACATGCCAAATATTAAAAATAAAATGATTACAATGTAAAAGATTATTATTGTGTGCATAAAGATAAAAATGCTTTGGCGGAATCTGGCTTGTCCCGTAGATGGTCTGCTCCCAGAAGCAGATCCGTTTTCTCGCTAGAGAAGCATTCAGTTTTTCCGCTTGCAAATTCCACCATGTAAATAGCGAATCCGCCATGGCGCGAGCATAACTGGCTTTTAAAGGCAATGGGAGATGAGACTCTGATTAGTTTATTGCACATTATGCCCAAAACACACCCATTACTCATTAAGAGAATAGGGACACCCCTTTTAGACCATGCGCTGGGCGCACCAACCATTTTTCCCGTTGTTAAACTAGCAAAAGTGGATTCAGCCCTGCCCTAAGTGGACACGCTTTAGACCCTGCGCTTAGATCGTTAAAATAGTTAAAATCTGTTTTTCTTTCTGTCCTTCTCTCATTTCTTCTAGTGAAGAGCACCATTCTGAATTATCAGAGCCCTACCACTGGTCTGTTCCCGGTGAAGACCTGTTCCACCTGTAAGGAGGCTAAAGTCAGAGACTCCCTCTATTGCGCTGCCAGTATCTGGGCACTGGCATTGGCATACAGGTGAGATAGTGATTGGTACTGTGTGTGGTATTACCTTTTGGTAAAATGTGGGATCTACACTGATTTTAAATTATGGAATTTTAGATCAGGAATTTGGTAAATGGAAATGAATGTGTTGAAGTGACTGGCTCTTATCCATTGCTCTCATTTACCACCATGCAATACTCGCCAATCATGAATCAAATATCCAATGTATTAATATGTGCTGGCTGTTGATGTCATTTTTCTATTCAGAGTGCTATTGTATAAAATGTATATACATGCACAAGTGTGACATATATGAAGTGCCATATATAGGTGGAGATTATTCAGAAAAAATTAGTTTATTTAAAATCAAAAGACAAAACATTACAGATAAGTGCCTTGTGGTAAGCAACACTTCAACAGCAGCGCAAAGGCCTCATATGCAGTGGCATATATACCATCTGTGGCATCTGAGCAAACAAAGATGAGTTTAACAGCCAAGGACAATAGGCCGAACAAGCTGTTTCACAACATCTTCAAGAATATCTGTTATTCTTGCTATTTTAGAGAGCAAGACAATCTGTATTGTCATATGGGTTGTATTTTGCACAAAAAAAAATTCATACTGGTTTGTTGATTCACTCTTGGTGTGAACAGGCCTTATGGCTATGATTTGGCCTGAATAAGCAGTATTGTGGTGGAACAGGCCTCTCTGACTGAAACGGTGAAAATGAATGTGTCATTATCATAGGAAAAAAATAAAATATGCCGTTTACTTACACTAACGTTCAAAAATTTGTGGTCAGGGTTTTTCTTATTAAAGAAAATCATACTTTTATTCAACATTGAACAAAAGTGACAGTGAAGACATTTGTAATGTTACAAAAGATTTTATATTTTAAAAAATGCTTTTTTCTTGCTTTTGTTATCAAAGAATCCTGAAAAAAAAAAAAAAAAAGCGCATTACAGTTTCCACAAATATATATTATGCAGCACATCTGCTTTCAACACTGGTAATAATAATATGAAATATTTCTTGAGCAGCAAATCAGCATATTAGAATGATTTCTGTGAGATCATGTGACACAAAATTCAGCTTTGCCATCACAGGAATAAATTATATTTTATAATACGTGAAAATATAAAAGTTCTTTTAAATTGTAATGTGTCACAATATTACTGTTTTACTGTGTTTTTCATCAAATAAATGCAGCCTTGGTCAGTATAAGAGACTTCTTTCAAAAACATGAATAAATCTTTTAAGTGTGCACTCCTTACATTTGATAAATTTGAATCAGTGGCAGCTTTAATCACATTGAGGTAAGGCCAAGTTGGCCCACTGATCCAGATACATTTGTTCCAGTGCTCAGATTAGTGGACTACTGCAGTTTCCAAAGCTAAGTTAAGACAGAATTAGATTGAACTTAATGTCCAGGGATGTACTGGATACTGGATACTGGATAGCTTAAAGGTTATAGGTTCAAACTCTGCAAGGGGGAATTCACGAACCATCACCTTTATGCCCTTGAACAAGATATTGGAGCTAAACCCTAGGTTCCTCTTGGGGGATTGTCCAAAGTCACTTTGAATCCAAGACACTCTGATCAAACACCACCCTACTCATTCTTTAACTGGGCTATCGTGGAGCATTTTTTGCATTTAGCTACAGTGATTTGCATTTTTGTTCTGAATCATTTTCCTTCCTAAAAATGAAGTTTCTCACAAGAGGTTTACTTATTTCCTTGTGTTATGTCTTTCCTTCATTCATTTAAAGGCATATTTCCCCCAAAATATGATTAAGATCTGTCATCATTTATTCAGCCTCATGTCATTTCAAACCTCTGACTTTTTTTCTTTTGAACAAAAAATACAATATTTTGAAGAAAGTATATTGTGACAGGGACAAAAAAGCTTCATAAAAACACAATAAAAGTCCTTTTTTGTTCATGTGGCAGGTTTTGATGCATGACCTTTTGCAGACAGTGTCTAATTGGTTTTGTATTGTTTTTCCCAATGTAATAATTGAACCATCACTAGCTGGGACAACCAAGCGCTTGGTTATTGTTTTGTAGACTTATTTTCCTAATTTGGGCATTTAATCTATCTTTGACAGCCATGGTAATAATAATTAACAATTGAATTGAGAATGCCTTTTAAATTCCAGCTCAATTCCTGAATTGGTAGCAAACATGCAGAATTGCATTTCTATGCAAATTCATTTTCTGTAATTTTTAGTTTGAATTAAGTCTTGACTAAGTTTTAGAAGAAGAAAAAAACCTTGAAATATAAAAATTTTTAGGCCCTTCATATTTTATGTGTCCACTTATTTATATTTTTATATACATTTCCACTGGCTTTCATTGTAAATTTCTAAGGCTCTGTTTACACCTGCTATTAGGAAGCATGTTCGTCAGTCCGAAGTGGACGATGCTAAATACAGGTGTAAACGGGGTCTAAAACGTTTTGTAGTCGTAAACACATTCGACCGGACGACCGAATTGCCATCGTAGTGTAGACGCTCATATAGTTGAATGCGCTCATGTGGTCACCTACTTTCCGCCTACTGACCTAACGCGTAAACATTATGGTAAGCATGCCAGCCAGACCGGATTTAAACTTTATTGGCTAGAGACCTAAGTTTGGTTTGAAGATAAAAAAAAAAGTACCATGCATCCATGTTCTTTAACCATTCCTGATTTCTAATGTGCTCTCACCGCGTTCAGTGTGGTCTTGGGGCTGTCAGAGCAGAAACTAAACCTGCTGCTCTCCGTGTGTTTTTCTGTTTTCTCCGTGTGCGTTCATATGTAAATTGAGTGAGCTTTTTCCGTCCATTAGATCGAATTATCTAAAAGAGTCCATACATTTACCTGCCCATACACTAGGGTGGGGACAATTTATCGATTCTGATATTTTCCAAATACATCGCAAAACGATTCTGAGCGTAGTTTTTAACAGCCGATGGCGCTCTAGGCTATTTTTTAACCGCATGCTCAAATGCTCACAAAGAAGAGCGCTTGTGCGTTCGGCTGAGTCTGAGAATGTAATTGCACCTCAGAATGCTTTTATGACGCAAGATTAATGTAAACAGCCCACTGCAAACACCCTTTTAATTCACTTTAACCATTTTAAACTTTATGAATGATTATTTTAGAGAAGGTTCAAGTGGTTTGTGCTGCTGTTGAAAACTAAGCTCAGAATCGATTCGAGAGAGAATCGCGATACAGAAAATATCAGAATCGATCCAGAATCATGTCTCGATTCGCGATGCATCGATGTATTGTCCTAGCCCTACCTTACACCGTCCCCTCAAAAGTGAACAAAAAAGATGGTTTAAAACACCAGGTGTAAACGGGATGTGTCTCCCTCGTCTTCTTGTGTACCATGTGTAAACGGGGCCTGATATTCTGTAACAAGTGAATTAGTTACAGATATTTTAAACGTATAGTATACCAAGCACAAACACACACACCTTCCTTCTTTCTAAAGCAGGTCAACAGCACTCTCAGGGCCTGGGTCAAGGTTACAGGATTTATAGGAGGGCACCCAAAAAAAGAGACTTTACAATGAACTCAAGACAAAGTGTTTCTTTTCTGTCTCACTCCTCCTGGTGAGGGTTGTTCCTCTAGAGGACGAATGCGAGGATAAAAATAGAGAGCAGGCGTATATCAGAGACAGACGTAGTCATCAGTCTTCACCTCTGCATATTAGCATTGTCAGAGGAGTTTAATTAAAATGATTCCAATCTGACAGCAAGGCCTGAACCCATTACTTACTCTCTATTTGTCTCTGTAGGAGTATATGTGGGTGGTGTGCATGTGTGTGCTCTACATAAGTGTTCTTAGTATGTGTTGAAGGTTTATCTCATTTGTATGTTTGCCTTTTTTTTTTTTTTTTTTTTTTATTACTGTGAACACTTTACCTTGCTGTTGTTTATGGTGATGACATTCTGCAGACTCTCACTATTACTATAAAACATGTTTAACATAATAAAGTGCTTTATGGGAACTCATGCAGAATGTTTATTGCGCAGGCGCATCGACGATGACACGGGCCGCACTCATGAACTGGAGCACTCTGCCATCAAGTGCATGAGGGGGATTATGTACTGTTACATGCGGCAGTCTGATAAGGTGGGTCACAGCGTCACACCACAGGACAGCGCTGCATGCATGTCACTCATCAATTCTGCCTTTTTGAAAACTCAGACAGCCTGCTGAAGATCGCTTTATTCACCCCTGGTGAGCAGTTTCAGATGCTAGACAACCTTGCAGTTATTTTCATTTTTGGTACACAAAACACAAATGAACATATTTTAAATGAAACATTAGATATTTTATTGAAATTTTCATTTAAGGTCCACACAAATAAAATGTATTAAAACATATAGAAAGAGCATGTCAAATATTGTACTTGGAAGCTCAACCGTACTTGCTACTTATGTGTCAAGCAGGTGCATTTGATTTGCTAAATGTATGTGTGTTAACAATGTTTATATGTGTATAAAAAAATAAATGAAAACTGTTCATTAAATTAAGCGATCAGATCTCTTCAGAAGACTGAAGAGACTACTCTTAAGTCTTAAACTGCTAGACTACTCATGGATTATGTTTTCTTAACTTTTTGAAGCGTCAAAGTTTTGGTGGAATAGACTTTCTATGGAGGGACTTCAAGAATATCTTGATTTGTGTTTTGAAGATGAACAAAAGTCTTACGGGTTTGGAATGACTTGAGGGTCACAGAATTTTCATTTTTGGATCCCTTTAAGTTTTCCTTAAAAGCTGGCAATCAAACAGCTAACTCTGTCTTTTGTTAATTTTGTCTGTCTAACCCTGAACTCTCACACTGGAACATGGCAGCAGTGTCTGTAATGCACAACAGTAAAGAGTTGGTTTTGACTACAGATGTGTGAACTCACTCCACAAAGTGGATGGCGCTTGGGCATTATTTAATGGATTGTCTGTGGGTTGCATTTGAGTGGCTGCCAGTTGGGCTTTTCTGTGGTTTTAACAGTTGGATGTTGCTGCAATCAGGGTTTTGACAACATTCCCATGGCGAGCTGCCTAGAGTGGCTGTGGTCGTTTGCTGAGTTGTCGGACTTCCTGTTTTGGTCCAGCTGGTATTGTTTTTACCACCAGCTGAAAGCTAATGTTAAGTAATGCACAGGGACATTTCTAACCTTTCATAAGTACTGGGGCACAGGCCCCCCATCAAAAAGTGTACCCATATTTTGATACATGATATTATGATATTGTTTTGAAAATATAGAAAATATTGTCTTTATAAATTGCAGTACAGAGTGCATTAAAGAGCGACTTTATCAATGACAATGCAAGACATTTGAGTGTTGTTTCATACTGTAGTTAAATATGACCTCATCCAGCACTAGTTTTGTTTTGTGTCTTTATCCCCTTATGGTGTGAGAAACCACTTCAAACTATTCAGTGCATGAGTGAACTGTCTAAATGAATCAATATTTTTGCAAACCCATTTGACCGATTAGACCAATATTGATTCATTTGTGAAATGCCAGTATTGATTTTAAACAGGTGATTGAAAACTCATAAGACATGAGTGCTGAAATATTATCAGGGATAATGATTCTCAGGTTGGTATACAGAAATCTCCAGCATCAGACATAGATTTAACAGCAATATTTCACTGGGGCACAGTGGTATTTTACTGTGGCCCCAGTAAAAATGGGTTTAATGACGCCCCTGGTAAATGCATGTAGAAACTGGGAGAGAATCTCCATCAAAAAAGTTCACAAAAAAGTTTAATACAATAACATTATAGCAATGGCAATGGGGTATACTACCGTTCAAAAGTTTGTGGTCAGTAATCTACAGTATATATTTTTTAAGAAATTAATACTTTTATTCAACACGGATGCATTAAATTGATCAAAAGTGACAGTAAAGTCTTTTATAATGTTACAGAAGATTTATAATATGCTGTTCTTGTGAACTTTAAATTCATCAAAGAATCCTGAAGAAAATGATCACGGTTTCCACACAAATATTATTACATTTTTAGATATATTAAAATAGAAAACACTACTAGTAGTATTTTGAGACTTTGTTATAATACAGTAAATTCACGTGGTGCTTGTTTACCACTTTCTTGAAACATATACTTTAGGTACATTAACCAAACCCAAGTCGTGGCCCAGTGTTTAGAGAGTCAGACTGGTAACCCAAAGGTTGCAGGTTTGAGTCTCAATACCGACAGGAAAATGACTGAAGTGCCCTTGAGCAAAGCCCCTAACCCCCAATCGCCAAAAATGGCTGCCCACTGCTCCGGGCGTGTGTGTATTCACAACTGCTAATATGTGTGCACATTATGGATGGGTTAAATGCAACTGGATGGGTTAAATGCAGAGGACAAATTCAGAGTATGGGTTACCATACTTGGCCTTCACATGTCTTTTTCATTTCCATTTAATCTGCACGTCATTGCAGTTTTTCACCATTAATGAATTGGATGCCTTTGAATTTACATGTGCCGATGCACTGTTGGTTACCAGTTGGCTGTGAGGCTGTTTTTAACAGTAAGGGTTTTGCCATGCAAAAAGAGCTTATGTTAATGCTGTTTTATAGTTGGCCATTGCTCTAAAGCAACTGTTCTCTCCTGGCGTAGACCTGAGCAATTATGCCTCTCTTGTTCCTTTGAAATTGTTCCATTTCATTTATTCCTGACCCCTAAGACCTGATTTGCAAGAAAGCTTTTCTGTATCTTAATTATAATGCCTCGTTAATGCAGTTAATTACACAGTGCAGTGCTCATTAACATCTGTCTATAGCATTCACAAAGTATGTTGGGTTTTTTAATAAAGTCACAATGCACTGCAGCCGTTCATATAATCGGTTCCCCAGGTATATTCAACAGACGTGTTTACTGTGGCATGCAGCTGATATCACACTGTAAAAAATAAGTCACAAACAGATAAAAAAAATAAAAAAAAGCGTGAATGCTCGAGTAGTTAAGACATGCATATTTTCTCCTTTCCAGCGTTGAACTGCTTTTAGCCATCTCTCACAAAGCAGCCTGTGCTTTTGATGAATTTAATAAAGGTCAATCCAAAGTCACACATAATAAATCACTTTGATAGTCTCTGTTTTGCCAAGTAGTGTGTCATAGAATAATAGATGTTCCTGTAGCAACTGAAGGTTACTCACTACCCTGTTGTGCTTTCAGTTTTTATTAGTTTAATTTTACAGGCAGTGATGACTAACAGATGTTTTAAATGTCATCCCTCATCTCACAGGTGTCTTTATCGCTCTTTTTGTCTCTATGAATGTTTGCTTTTGTGGATTTGGACCCAGAAGCTAGTGTTTTCTGTTTGGCTGAAACTTAGAGCTGTGTTTGGCCTGTTATACAGCTGTGTAACTGGTGAGAAAAAGAAATCATTGTGTATCTGGGACAGAAGAATGCCTCTCATGACCTGACAAGAGAGGAGAAGGGAGAAAGAAAAAATGGGCCACTTATTTATATCACTTAAAATATGCTTTGGGGGCCCGTGTGTGATGCGGTCAGTGGGAAAGGTCGGCCCAGTTTTCTGCTGTATTGACGGGTGAAATGTCCCTTCCGTAACTGTAGGATTATAATGTGTGAATGATAGAGAACGGCTAGAGATGGCTTTATTCATGAGGTTCATCTCAAGAATCGGTGGTTTATATTGTTTTTGGTTCACTGGCTTCTGTGCAATGTGTATTCACTTTTTTTTTTTTTGTATCTGAGTTAAGGACAAGTCAAGGGATGTTGTTTGCTATATTGTACACGCTGACATTTTGAGTTAGAACAGAGAATCTCACTGTGTCTCCTGGATTTTAGAAGAGATGATATTCGACTAATGCATGTGTAGAAGATTTGAGAAAATCCTTGGGGCTGTGTGGGATTTATGGGATGTAGTCAGTGTGTGAAAATATGTTGACATGATGGTCCAGTGTTACATCTAACGGTCAACTGATATAGGTTATTTAATGTGTATGTTTTCTGTACATTTATTTGCTACCACTGAATTATACATTACATATGAAATGCAATACAAATATGTATGGGTCATTTTTTTTGTCCAAAGGCCTTAATAATAATAATAAACAAAGTTATGACATCCAAAGTATGTAAGGTAGTACAACTAGATCTCTTGTATTAAATCCAAATTAATTACATTTAAAAGGTCATTTGGTTTAACCGTCCAAAGGCCAATACAGCCATTTCATTTGTGATAAAAAAACATATCTTAAAATGTAATAAATGTATATATTTTTTTTTATTCTGGCATGATTTTATAACCTCATATATCAACATAGTGCAAAATGGTATTAAAATTATGTGTACAAGTCGTTGCTATGGGAAAGATTGTCCGGAAAAATGAATATAAACCAATATAAAGGGACCATTTTGGATCAAGTTATGTGGTCAATATCATGTGACATCATTCAGACACCTGCAAAGGACCAAACTGTCATGAAACAAAGTAACTAACTCTCTTTTAACTATTTGAAAAATTCATGTTTTCACTTGCTCATACACATGTCCTGAAACATCAGGTCATTCGGTACAACCACTATAAAACATGTAAAATGTTGTAATATTTTAAAAACTTGTACTAAATATAAAATGTTTAATTATCCTTTTGATATTTTAAAAAATAGAGCGTATTTAAAAAAAAAAAAAAAAAAGGCCAGTGGCCGTAATTATCAAATCATTTCAAACTAGAGTAGTATGTTTGTATATATCAATTAATATATCAATATTACATAATATGATTTTTTTTTTTTTTTTTTCACTCATCTCTGTAGAAATAATCAATCTAATCTTTTATAATCTGGAAATCCACCATGCTTTCTGCTTTTTATTTATTTTGCAGCCTATGCCTCATTTTTGTGCACATTAAATAATTATGCTTCTATATATTTTTGCGACCTCATTCTTGACATCTTGGGGGGAAAAAACCCCTGCGGCAGTCACGTCTGCTAGGTAACGGATTGGTTTTCTGTGGTGAGTCAGAGCCGAAGTATATCCTCTGTCTAATCTTCTTATTTACTTGAGTCTATGACTTGCATCTGTTCAGTGTACCATTTATTTATCAACTTCATCTCTTTCTGTTTGATCACCTTTAATTTCATCTGGTATGTTATGTCTTCATGTCAATAACAGTCTGGTATTTATTAAGCAAATGTTAGAGCAAATAAATATCAATATCTGCAGCATGTGTCGAAGTCACGTTTGGCCATGCTTCTTTCACTAGAAAGGTATTCACTGAATTTAAAATGTCTTTTTCCATCATAAGAAATGAGAATACACTATTTTTAAATGTATGTATTGTGTATGTATGCCAGTATGTCCTTCACTGCATGCAGTCATGAACTTCGTCTTCTACCTGATTAGAGAATCCAATGACCTTACCTAGGTGATTTATTATAGAGTGAATGCAGAAAAACATGTTGTTTATTTGTCCTTCAAACATGCATTTGATTTTTTTTTTTTTTTTATACTAAATAGAAAAGCCAGAACATAAAAATGTGACATCAATTGGCATGTTTATCATAGCAAAATAATAACAATAATAATAATAGTAATAATTTTTATTGCAATGTCCTTTATCACTTCTATCCAATATTATGTTACTTCCTCCACTTTTTGGGATATACAGTAAACTTTATTATACTGTCATGCATTTTTCCCTACACCCATCAAAACCAATATGACTTTTTTCACAACAATTCCTTCTGAATTTCAATACCCGACATTTATCACTTTACTAGCACGTTCCCAAATTCTTGTTACTACATCTCTCTGAAATCTGCTTGTGTGCAAAAATATTGCCAGCAATACAGCATTTTAAAATATGTTTTTGCTGTTCAAGTGTCATTGATGGCAGAGAGTAGATTATGTGTTCAGCAAAGTTCTATTAAAAAAAAGCTTGAGAAATAGATGTAGAAACTCATCCTGAATGAGCAGAACTGTGCTCCAGCTGCTTCTTAGCATCTATTTCAAGCCAAGCAGACATCTGGGAGCACTACATCTTTCTTGTGGAGAAATACATGCATTCAAAGTTGATCCCAAACACTCACACCCTCTTAATTGTAATTTGCTGTTGTGAATTTGATGTGGATTTACCAATATAATACAATATTACAGCACAGGGCTTTAGAATGTAATACAAGTGTTCAGAGGCACAATTGTACCTTGACCTCCAGAAATATCAATACACTCTTTTACTTTCGTAAGCATTTGATAAATTATGAAACAGCCAATACCTTGGTCATATCTTGCATCTTTCATGGACTTACTCTCCCCCTTTTCCCTTTGTCTTTTCTCTATCTCTCCTGTTAAAATTCTCACAGGTGGAGAAATTTAAGCAAGACCCGAGTCCGTCCACATGCCTGCACTCAATATTTAATGTAAACACTGGAGATGAGGTTTACCAGTATGAAGAGTACAGCCATCTACAGGTGATTTTCATCCTGTATACACACACACTATTCATATAAATTTCTATAAACTGTTGCTTGCTATAAACATGCTATTTTCACTCCCAATCTAAAACATAATTATATAAGTATCATATCTAACATTATTATTGAGAGTTTTGGAATGAGCTCTTGTGTCCTGCTCTTTCAGTATTTTATGATATCTTATGGATTATGTTGTGTCATTGTTTATTGCTGCTTGTTTACTGCATTTATGCTGGTGTAATATCTGCTGACTGCACCAGTGGTCAACAGCCCATAAACTTAATTCAGCCTTTTTGATTAAACTATTAAAATTCAATTTTGTCAGGACAAGTAATAAAAATGTCAATTTTCAGAAAAAAAGTTTCTCCTTGTGCTCACCATTACCCTTTAAATTCATTTAAAAAGTTATATTATTATAAAACTGCTGTAACTATATAACCATTCTTGAATATTTCTTTCCTTTTCGTTTCAAACAGATTGATGCCGTGTCTCTATTTCTATTGTACCTGGTTGAAATGATTTGTTCTGGCCTTCAAATAATCTACAATACAGACGAGGTATGACTTGACTGCATGAACAACACAAATAACCAATACCACTTCAATTCATGTCAGTGCAATTTGATTCAGTTCTGTTTATTTGCAAAGCACTCTTCACAATACATATTGTTACAAAGCAGCTTTACAAATAAACATACCTTAAAGGGATAGTTCACCCCAAAAATGAAAATTGTGTCATCATTTACTCCCCCTCAAGTTGTTCCAAACCTGTATGAATTTCTTTGTTCTGCTGTACACAAAGGAAGATATTTGAAAGAATGTCAGTAACAGTAACAGCAGAACAAAGAAATTCATACAGGTTTGGAACAACTTAAGGGGGAGTAAATGATGACAGAATTTTGATTTTTGGGTGAACTATCCCTTTAAGGGGCGTTCACATTTATAGCTGTTTGATTAATTTTCATAAATGAAATCCAGTTATTTCAATAGAAATCCATGTGATCTGAAATTTCGCATGAGGGCAACTAATTTCCCTGCACTGATTTCAAGTCACACGCATTTGTCGTATTGACAATAGACAATGCATTGCTGCTCTATTTACAATGTACAATGGATTTTTTTTTTTTTGCCCTTGAAATTTTGCTGAAATGTGACTGAACCTTTACACTGCAAACCAAAGTCTATCAAGGAGAAAAGCTCACCAAAACATTTAACTTTTTAAATGTTTACAATGGTATTATCATTACGATGGTACTGTCACAATACTTTCTGTCCATCTATAGTGAATACTGAAGATGAGAATTAAAGGATTGGGGAGTTTTTAACCTCAACGGGACTGTCAGTTTCTGCCGCAATGATTGCTGTAAATTAGGCAGTGAAATATTTTACACCCGAAATCTTGTCCCAAGCCACTGGATCCTCTCTCTGCTTGCCTGAGGACTTGTTCTTAGGGCATTCTGGCCACGACTACATTGAGCAATTTAGCTGTAAGAAACATTACTGCAGAAAGAAGTTAAGCTGAGTTGAAATGGTTAAGGGCAAAGAGCAAAAAATGCCAATTCCTTCATTTTACCAAGCTGAGAGATCACTAATGCAACTACTCAAGCACTCTGTTTGGAATATACTGTAGCACAAATATGAAACTTTCTTTAAAAAGGCCTCTTCAAATCCTACCAGCACTTACTCCTGACCCCTGGACTCACACACCAGAGGAGTCACTGTGTCACAGTGTTAGTGGTTGCTGTAATAGTTGTATAATCTCTCTCTTCTCTTTGGGCTGTGCAGACTTCATTAATAGTAGCTTTTATTCCTGCTGTTCACGCACAGGGGCATTTACTTAACACTCTCCTGCTGATAAACCACTGTCTGTTGAATAACTGCAATGTTTATTTATTTAGCCACATTGTCCTTATCTTCAAAAATATTGTTTCTCTTAAATGTTGTATTTTTAAGCAATTGCAGTGTACGACTATTTTTGTATACATGACAGGCAGTATCAATTTTTTAGCTGAGCCTTCCACCCTAACCTTAACAAATTGTCACAGTAGCTTTTATTTTGCTATTTGCAAAAGAGGCCTAATTGACGTCTCTAAACAGTGTCTACTCGGGTATGTAATGCAATTAAAAAAACACAGTCGTGAAATCAGCAGCCCATTACATTCCATTATTAATGAACAGCAGAACAAATCAGAGAGAAAATGCCAATGTAATAATTTTCCTACTCATCATTGGCAGTGCTTTTTTCTTATATAAGCTTTACCTCATCAGTGGGCCCTAGTTCTGGTTTGGCTTAGTAGTTAGATTTGGGTTGTTGATTGTAGGGGAATTCATGAGCTATATAGTACCAGCCCACTGTTGCGCCCTTGAACAAGGTTGTTAATCCCATGTTCCTCCAGGGGGGTTGTCCCCTTGTTACATCATTGTTTACATTGTTGTACATTAATGTTTGTTACATTATTCATAGTACAGTAGTTACAATGGTAAAATACAGATTCTAGATACCTAATTTTTGTGATATTTTCTAGCAAAGCACATGAAAGTAAAACATACTGGCTTAATAAAATACAAATACACCAGGGGCCCTATCATACACCCGGCGCAATGCAGTGGCAGGCGCGACTTAAGTGTTTTTTTTGCTAGTTTCAGCCCAACGCAGATATCATTTTCACGTCCAGCGCCTACATTGTTTAGATAGCAAATGCACTCATCTGTTCACCCATGGGCGTGCTGGTCTGGAAACGAGGTGTGTTCAGGCGCATTGTTGGTGTGTTGCTATTTTGAGGCAACTGAAAACGAAACAAAAACCTGGTCAATGGCGCAGTTTTTTTTTTTTTTTTTTTTTTTTTTTGTACAAACATGCCAAATATTAAAAATAAAAGGATTACAATGTAAAAGATTATTATTGTGTACATAAAGATAAAAATGCCTGCATGTCATAATGGATAGTCATTGCATGTATCAGAATTACCTATTTGCAGTAGTGCCGAATGAAACTGGCTAATTATTTGACCAATCATGGCAATACACACATGTAATTGAACTGACTCATCTATATTCCGCCATGTAAATAGCAATACACCATGGTGCAAGCACACCTGGCTTTTAAAGGGAATGGGAGATGATGACACACTGGTTGGTTTATTGCATGTTAGGCCCAAAACACACCCACGACTCATTAACAGACTAGGTACATCCCTTTTGGACCATGCACCTGGTGTGCCGACCATTTTTTCCGTCATTAAACTAGCAAAAGTGGATTCAGACACGGCCTAAGTGCACCTGCGCCATGTGCTTTTAAGCTAAATGAAGTTAATAATAGGGATGCACCGATACCATTTTTTTTAAGGACAGAGTACGAGTACCGATACTTTTTTTTCTAGTACTTGCCATACCAATGCCGATACTGAATTTTTTTTTGGTGATGTTGCAGTTTTCCAAGCACAACACAGTGAGACTAATGAATGTAGGACAGCTTCTTTATTATTATTCTAATGAAAAAAGTAATAATTTTTATGTGCTTGTCACAAACTTAAAGAACAAAAATTTCACAGTGTCCAATAACCTCCAAAGGGCATAATTACCAATATATGTAATTGTTGTTAAATAAAAAGAAATTCACAAACAAATTACAAACAAATACTATAGAGATACAAATTAAATAAACTTGTTTTTCAGATACAGTAGGTTTATTTACCATGCATACATTTATTAACATATTTTGTTGTTTTATTAACATTAATGACAAATATAGGCTACGGTCCCTTTAAGACCGAATCCATGGATACTGACACACATCCTGTTTTCACCCAAATGTTTACATCCATTTAAGCCATAACTGACTGTATTTACATGAGATACTCCACATGATGGACATTTTGACAACTATGTGTGCATTTGACCATTCAGACTCAAGGAGAACTGATCGCGCGCTATCTGAGAGAACTGGCATCGCGCGCAGAGAGGGAGCGCGTGCGAGAGAGAGCGCTTCTGGTCTGTCATTCAGCGCGATTCCGCCTATCCCGCCTTCACTAATCGATAACGAATTGTGATTGAAAGCACGCAGTTCGCAATGTGTGTGTTGTCATCATTAATTTGAAGTATTTCCACACCTCTGAGGCTGACATTGTTTCTGCTGCTGCCGTCTCTGTGCACGGAAAATTCTGTCAGTTACGTCACGTGAGGTATCGGTCTTTGGTATCAGAGGTATTTTTACGAGTACGAGTACAAGCACATGAGCTTGGTATCAGGCCCGATAATGGTATCGGTGCATCCCTAGTTAATAATCAGGACTTGCTAGTTTGGGTCTACATGTTGGTTTGTAGATCTTGATAAACTTTGAATGTTTGAGCTTCACAAATTAAAAAAAAAATAAAATAAAAATTGTGTAAAAAGTAAGAAAATGTAATGAGAATATGTACTTGTCTTGCTGCTATTCTGTCATTTAATGTTTAAAAATAGCTAATACTAGATTCTAAATGTCCATTTAGGAGCTGTTTGTGTGTGTGTCTTGTGTGTTTTAAAGCTCATTTAAAACTTGAGCCTCTTACAAAACTCAGAAGGTATATTTGGCTTATGAGTGAATAAGAAATGTCATCATTTAAATCTATTATTAGAAAGATTGTCAATGACATACAGACCAAGGGCTGCTTCAGCATTCACTATGATTAACTAAAATACCTTACCAACAAACACAAACAACCATGACTGATCCACCTTTATTCTCAGAAAAGTTACACTCCTGCTCTCGCTCTCTGCGGCTGAGAGAAGAAGAGAGAAAATAGTGCCACCCCGGGCCAGCGGTATTCATTAAGATACCATAAAGCTCGTCGCATTAATCATTTTAGTCCAGGCCCAGAATAAAAGTGCTCAAGCCATCCCTCTCTCCTCCTTTTTTCCTCTGCATTTTGTCTTTCGCCTACCTTCCTCAGTGCCCCATTTTAACATGCTTTAGGGCCCCTCAGTTCTCTTCATGTTAAATTAAAAGCGCTGTCAGCCCGGCCTCCCTGGGTGTTTGAGCATTTCCACATTTATGTACCATAAAGTCATCATTCTTTCTCTCATCTTGTTTTTCCAGTGGCCTCATTCCACAATGCGGGTAGGAAGTGTTGAGAGCCTTATGACATTACCAGTGCCACCCATGGAAGTGATGGATTACTTTAGCTGCTCTACAGTGGATCATTATTCAAATTAAATTTGTGTATAATCAGAATATTAGATGGGTAACATGAAGGAATGCTGATGTATTGACAAATAAAAACACCCATGGCCTAGAAAAGCTTTGAGAGCAGGCCTACTTTTCAAAGCAATTTGTTGCTTACATTTGTTGATGTTCGCTGATTTCTGGATGGCAAGCAAAGGCGATGGAGACACATTTCTCTGACATGTTTGCATTTGTAGGTATCATTCATCCAGAATCTGGTGTTCTGTGTGGAGAGAGCGTATCGTGTGCCAGACTTTGGCATGTGGGAACGGGGAAGCAAATATAACAATGGAAGCACAGAGCTGCACTCCAGGTGAGTTTTTTTCACTCCCTTTCTGTTTATTTTTAATAACTTTGTCATTAAATGAAACTGCTATAAAATAAATTTCAGGTAAGGGTGCACTATATATTGGTACAACATTAGTTATTGGACAATATTACAGTTATTTTATCACTAATGGTCAGTAATGGATATTCAACTATACACTACTTTTAGGGTCTGTAAGATTTTAGTCTCTTATGCTTAACAAGGCTGCATTTATTTGATCAAAAATAAAGCATAGCATTAATGTTGTGAAATATTATTAAAATGTAACTGTTTTCTTACTTATTTTTAAATGTAATTTATTCCTGTGACTGCAAAGCTGAATTTTCAGCAGCCATTACTCCAGTCCATTCTTCAGAAATCATTTGAATTTGGAGCTCAAGAAACATTTTTTTTTATTATCAATGTTGAAAACAGTAAAATAAATGCATTTATTTAAAACAGAAATCTTTTGTAACAATGTTAGTCTTTACTGTCACTTTTGATTAATCTACGTTAACATTAATCTTGAAAAACACAAATAACACTGCTACATATAATCTTTAGTAGTTTTTTTTAAAACAATACATTTTTTTTTCTGCACGTTATAATTATGTGATGCCTAAATTCACTTGTAGCATTTGAAGTGATAGATTTTTATTTTTTGTGTGTGTGTGTTTTATTTTTCATTTATTTAGACAAAATAGTACAGAGTTTTAATTTTTGGCTTATTGGTATCAGCCAGAATTTTAATATCGGTGCATCCATATTTGTAATGGAAAGTGAATGTCTTGGACAGTGAGGATATACTTAAAGGGATGGTTCAGCCAAAAAATGAAAATTCTGTCATCATTTACTCACGTTCATGTAGTTCCAAACCTGTATGAATTTCTATCTTCTGTTGAACACAAAAGAAGATATTCTAAAGAAAATTGATAACTAAACAGTTCAGTTTCCATTGACTTTCACTGTATGGACAAAAAATACAATGGAAGTCAATGAAAACGGAAACTGTTTGGTTATCAACCTTATTCAGAATATGTCTTCTTTTAACAGAAGAAATAAATGCATACAGGTTTGAAACAACGTAAGGCAGAGTAAATTATGAAATTTTCATTTTTTTATTTTAAATTCAGTTGCATACTTTAATTTTGATTAGTAAGACACAGAGCAGGTTTCTTTTTTCTAAACATGTATTTATTCACTAGTTACTAAAGCAGCGTTCCTCATGCTCAGTATGGAATAAACAGAGCAGTAACTTTTGTTTACTGCTCACATTAATGAAACCCAGCACCTGGAACGATGTGAAAGTTTCAGCTCATGTTGAGGAGGTTATAGATTGGAGCATGTCTATGATGGCCCTCCAGTAAAGGTGGCACTTCATTTTGCCTCCTCTGGGTGAGTCCATGAGTGACTGAACTCTAACTGAGAGGACTCACATAGAGAAGCTCCTATCTGCTCATTGCAGAAGTGATTCTTAGTGCTCTGCAGACAGTATAGAAAGTGGATTTGCCCAGACAATATGCTTTATAGAAGAGCAAGTCAATAGGCAGTGACGCCTAACACATCACTTTGCCTCTCTTTCATAACCAGGCTCAATAATAATTCTTTCCATCAATGATTCCTTATCTTGCTGTCACAGCATCCCCACCAAGGGCCAATTAGAGTATTGACTTATGCTCTTTGCACTTTTAACTGAATTTTAACTGAAAAATCTTGAAATATTTTATAATGATCCATTTATAATTCACCAGTCTTAAAATTATATATTTTAGAGCACTTTCTGTCAAGTAGGGCAAACAAGGTGTAACTTGTTTTATTATACTTTTTGTTCACTTATTCAGAAAATGTGTAGCATAAAGCTTTGCAGTTTTACCTCAAACAACATTGACAAGTACAGTGCAATTAAACTAGAAGAACACAAAGCAAGTGCTGGTGCAGTCAAGACATTTATAATGTTACAAAATATTTCAAGTAAATGCTTTTATTTTGAACTGTCTATTCATCGAAGCAAATATTGATACTGAAACAAATATTAAGCAGCACAACTGTTTTCAACAAGAAATGTTTCTTGAGCAGCAAATCAGCATATTAGAATGATTTCTGAAGGATCATGTGACACTGAAGACTGATGCTGAAAATTCAGCTTTGCCATCACAGGAATAAATTTCATTTTAAAAGATATTAAAATATAACATTGTTATTTAAAATTGTAATATTTTAGAATATTACCATTTTTTAATGTCTTTTTGATCAAATAATTGCAGCCTTGGTGAGCATAAGAGACTTATTTCCA
This sequence comes from Hypophthalmichthys molitrix, assembly GCA_037950675.1. Classification (NCBI taxonomy): domain Eukaryota; kingdom Metazoa; phylum Chordata; class Actinopteri; order Cypriniformes; family Xenocyprididae; genus Hypophthalmichthys; species Hypophthalmichthys molitrix. Next base: position 20,146,077 of record CM075498.1, read on the forward strand.
AATCCTTAAAAGTATTACCATTATGCATGATTATCTCTGTAAAACTGAAAAAAGCTACTAAAACTGTTTTAACTGTTGTTACATTTATTGAGCATTACGTCTATACCGACTCTCCCATGCATTCTGAATATTATTAATGTAAATGTTAATTTTTGCAAGCTGAAACATCTTGCAAATATGTTTCTTGCATGCAGTTAATGAGTTTGTTCTTCTAACAAGATTATTTTGTTGTGGATGGAGCTCAGAATGAGATGTGATAAATGTTTTATATCAGTGCACTCTGGACCAGCACAGAGAAAATAGATGTTGCTTTACTGTTTTCAGAGGTAACGTTGTAGGTAGATTCTATTGAAACTGTGCCAGATTTTGAGGAAAGTCACAGAACTACAGAGAGCTGTTCATGGCCATTCAATAGGCCTGATTAAAAGTTTCTTTTGAAATTCTCTCAGAAACTCTCAATATAATTAGAATGAAATGAAGGGCATTTCACCCAGCCACAAAGACGAGACCAACCATCACCAATACAGAGCCAGTAATAAGAACACATTACAGCAGATGATTCCTCCTCATTTTTCATACATTGCCCAGTTTTTTTTTAATTTTTGGCTTGAGTCAAAGGCCAACTTGAATGTAAAAGTAACAGTCTTTCAGGATCATTGTCAGATTTTACCAATATATCTGGGGCTGAGCCCATTTGCTTTCTGTCCAAGCAGAAAATCAATAGTGCCTCAACCTTATGTAGCTTGATTGTGATCGTAGCTGACGGTTTGGTTGGGAAGGAATGCACAGTGCAGAGCTGGATTCTACCATAGTCTTTTCAATTTAGAATTACCCCCAGTGCCTTTCAGTTTGCTCGTTTTCTGCATTTTCACTATTGATTTTTCCTCACAGAGCAATTGGGCTTTTTTTTTTTTTTTTTTTTATATTATATTGTTCAGCACCTAGCTCTAATCGTGTACTCTAATCATATACTTCACAAGAGTGAGTGGCTGAAGAAGCAGAAATGACAGAAATTATTAGCTTTGTTTAACCTCAAAGAAGTCTTTCGTGGATGAAAACGGCTTTGGATATCCACACCTGGAACAGAACTGTATTTAATGAGAGCTTAGTTCTCTGTTCGTAAAAAGTTCTCATATAGCAAGTACAATATTCATTTGTCTTAAAAAAAAAAAAAAAAAAAAAAAGAGGTGCTCAGTGTTAATCTGTGAATCTGATCATTTCTCTTCTAGCTCAGTGGGACTAGCCAAAGCAGCTCTGGAAGCCATCAATGGATTCAACCTGTTTGGAAATCAGGTACTGCTGACATCTTTTGGTTGCTTAATGGGATAGTTCACACAAAAATCTAAATTCTGTCATCATTTACTCCCCCTAATGTCATTTGAAACCTGTCTTTCTTCTGTGAAACACGACAATAAACTGGTCTTTTTCAGCCAAATGGTGTGGTGGCCAGTGGCTGTCAAACTACAGTTCAGAAACAATAATAAAGTCTACAGGATGACAGAATTTTATTTTTTTTGGTGAACTGCCTCTTTAATAACGGAATAATGAATGCTTTTTGAGGAACTTTTTAATGTCCTTAAAAGGATTTTAGTGGTTAAAAACAGCTGAAGGATACAATGTACTAACAGCTCTCCATCTTAATGATACAAAAACGTGTCTGCTCCTGCATAGGGATCTAATTCCTTGCATAAATGTGTCCAAGGCAAAGGGAGAATCGAAACAAAGTGATCAAGATTATTGGGTTAGATTATGTTTGAGCTATTTGTTTTGTCAGATTTCCAACTTTGATGGATGGCAAATACTTTTTCCTTTTTTCTGATTTTGGTTCCCTTTCCTTTTTGGAGTGGTCATTAGTGGGATTAATTTGTTTTGGTGTAGAGGGAAAATCAAGATGGCAGTGGGCCACATCCATTATATTTGGTAATGGACTGGAAAAGTGATAACATCCTCAAAGCGCATCCATTTTGGAAAAAGACAACCCCCCCACCCCCAATCACCCAAATTCATGCACAGATGAAGGGCTTTCTGATTGGATTATTAAGTCATTGGTAACCTTGGTTGTTTCTCAGTTGTTTAACAGAAGGACAGACCAGACCTGCGATGTAGAAATATTGTGTAGTTGTTTGGACACTATAGTTTTGTTGTGTTTTGTCCTTTTGCCAAGTTTATCTCGTTCTCCTTAATGTGGCTCTCTGTGTTCTGTCATCAGCAGGAAACAACATTGTGTGGTGTATGAACTGATTTTATGGAAGTGACTGCTGTAGACAGTGTTGTTTTGAATTAATGGAGGACTCAAATGGCTGGCTTTGCCATGTGTCTCTCAGTTGGATGGAAGGCGTGCTGTGTCATCACATGGGTTATGTTATTAATGATGGTTCTCACGCTCCATTTCCTCAACTAACTCTCAGCGTGGACGGCAGAGCTAGTGCTTTCATGTGTTTCTTTGGAACAGGAGCTGTCAGTGCAGGATAAAAGCAGGTAGATCTTTGACACCATATGTTCAGCTACATATTGCTCAGTTTTTAGATTTTTAATTAAAACACCATTTTGAAACCATTGTACAAATGATCTTGGTTAGATTTAGGGATGGGCTGCATGGTGAACTTGTCATCCAACTACCAACTAATCGTTTAGTGAGGTGACTGTGTGTGTATAAAAATATATATATATATATATATATATATATATATATATATATATATATATAAAATATTTAGCATGCTGACAGCATTCTGTCTTTAGAATTCTAAATGTCACATAGCAAATTTCAGCATGCTAAAAACTACGCCAAGTTGTTTTTTAAATTCACCCACACTGATTTTCATTAAAAATGAAAATTCTGTCATCAATTAATTGCCCTCATGTTTTTCCAAACCCATGCAGACTTTTGTTCATCTTTGGAACACAAATGAACATGTTTTTAATATTCTCTCATCATTTTTGGCCATCCATGGAAAGTCCACACAACCAAAATTTGCACACTAAAAAAAGAAAAAGCGCCTAAAAAAAAAAAAGAATGATAAATTCAGGGCCCAATGGCCCGGGTCAGCGTAAACGACCTCAGGACAGTTCACCGACATGTTACCGTCTCGATCGGGCCAGTGCTGCATCATCACAAAAGTTTATCATTTGCACATATTTTTAAGCCTTGGCACTTTAAATATTAAAGGACGAGAAGATGCAAAAGACAGCTAAATTCAGTTCTTGTGCACTGTTTGAGAAGTTTTGTGAGCACACACATTCGTAGCGCTCCCAGAAAGCTGCGTCTCAGACAGCGCACGAATACTGAGTTAAGTTCTTTCACATCTGCTTGCACATGAATGGACAAATTGGTGTGGTATAAAAATTTGGAATCAAGAATAGTGAAATTTCACTGGTATCTAAAATTCGTTGTTATAACCTTATTTATTAAGGTTGCATGGGTCAAACACAATGAAAATAATACCTATTTATTTTAACTGACTGACTGTTTTGTGGCAGGGCAAGTAAAAATTTGAACCACCGGCCAGAAGAAAAAGTCCTTAGTGTTGAGCCCTGAAATTGCTATGATAGTTTTGTGTAGTGAAATGTTGTATCTATATATAGACTTATATCCACACTTAGATTTACATTGTTTAGTGCTAAATGTTCACGGTTAGCTAAAGTCAGCTCTTATCTCACTCAGAAGATGATGGCATATTCTGCTGGAGTCTACATATCACTGGCACGCCTCCCATTCTAACACTCTTCACGGTCATTTACATTACAATTCCCCTCAGCATGTAAATTGTTGGTTCAGAAGCTCGTATAAGCATTTCGGTTCTTTGTGAGCTTCTCTAGATGAGCTAAATGTGCCACAAAATGGTGCTTGTTCTATAATCGGTCTAGGCATGCAGAAGAAGTGAAATTGAAAATGTCCTCTCAGTTTAAATGCAGGTGAGAGAGGAATGCAGAGAAAACAGAGAAGCAATAGTTTGTTTTTATTGGATGGCCCTTGATATGAATATGAAGCTGCCACTTACTAAGGTAACTTAGAAAAAGTACAAAAAACCTAAAAAAAAAAAAAAAAAACTAATGTAATTTTTTGTTACACAAACCATGTGTGAAACAAGGTTTTCTTGATGCTTTGTAAATTTGTGAGGGGTGTGTGTGTGTATTATTAAAAGTGTGGCACTTATTAGGCTGGTGTAGAGTATGCCTTCGAGCTGAGTTTAGATTGTGAATCTCATTTGGGGATAGTGAAGTTCGTGGTTTCAAGGTTTCTCAGGTAATGATGTGGAACTGTTGCTGTGTGACATACCTCGAGCCCAATGTAATCTCTGAAAACGAATGATTTTTTTTTGATAAATGCTGCATAAGAGCAGCATGATTAGTGGAAAGGAGTGCTGGTTTGATTTTAGGATACCCTTTGCAGGACTGACCTTGACCTTTACATTTCCAATATGAAGCAAATTATATTTGTGCCTGTAGTATTTGTAGCCCTACTATTACCTGTAACAAACACAAGATGGCTGTTACAATGTTTGATTTGTGATGTTTGTTTGCCTCTGCCCTGCAGGGATGCTCCTGGTCAGTCATTTTTGTGGATCTGGATGCTCATAATAGGAACAGACAGACTCTGTGCTCTCTCTTGCCGAGGGAGTCTCGTTCCCATGTGAGTTCTTTTGCCTACTGTGCATATACAAACTGCTGATCCAATATTGAAGGGTTCATATCATTCTTTTTTTTAAAGCATTTTATTTTTCTTTCCTGAGGTCCACTTATACTGTTCTGTACTGTTAGTCTAGGTTTCCTGCAAGAAAAACATTTATAATTTAGTTTTTCATAACCATTCTCCACCTTAGAATTGTACTACTGTGCCTGTAAAACATCAGTGTAAAACCCTCTTTGCATGTGAATAGACCCTTTTCACATTTCCAGGTTTCTCAGAAGCAGAAGTCGTCATAGTTGGGTAAAATTCTATGGCGGTGAATGAGAGAAAAAGAAAAACTCAACAACAGTGTTTTCACAACTTTCAAAAAGATGAAAAAAAAAAAAAAATAGACAGAGATTGATAACAGCAGTCAGAGGAGAGAAAGATGTCAACTTTGCTGTCACTCCCATAGCTGCTGTATTAGAAACACCCTCACAGCAGGGTTAACTATAGTGTTATAAATGTACATACATTTTTTTTTTTTAAATTTAAAATATAAAAAACTTTTACGGTCATCAGCATCGTAAAAGATTTACGACGCTGATGACCATTAAAACATGTCATCACAGTCTGTGAAAAGGGTCCATTGAGTAACAGTGTTCAAAAGCCATTCCTTTGGCTAAGATCTAATTTTAGGGGTGCTTTATAGAAACTATATAATCACTTAACGATTTTAGTCTTAAACCTAATAAGGTTTTTTGATGTCTTTTAAAATTACTTATGACGTATCACACTATACTGACAAAGCTAAAAATTGTTCAATTAAACATTTCTGTTTCTTTTTGCTGTCGGTAAGCCTCCAGTTAGCAAACTAACAATTTAGCATACTAGCTTAGCACAGCACTAAATGGTTTAAAAAAGCTCTTTGCCTAGCTGGAATGTGCTACAGTATTGATCAGACATTAAGGAAGGTGGATATGATTCTGCAGATGGATAGGATGTGGGAATTGTGGTGATCTTCTGCAGCCGGGAGGGTTGAAGGAGAGGGTGTTTTGATGGAGTGAGGTTTCCGTTAATGCATTTGATTTTCTGACGTAAATCAAAGTAATTTTATAACTTAGTTTTGATAAATGTTTCCTTTTAAACTGAAAGTTTTCATTGTATATCACACTTTTATTTCAAATTGTCAAGAAAAATGTAATTTCTTGTGATATGACCCCTATAATAGCATCTGTAGTGAAAGCTGTATCCATCAACTCAAAGATTGTCCTTCCCGTCCTTTGTATGTCCATTAGCATTGCATACTTCACATTCTTTTCTGTGTTAATTTAAGTGCAGAACAAAGTGATCCCTGCCAAATAACAGGTAAATTATCATAATTAAGCCAAATTAAGGCAGTGCATTATGCAGAAAAGTTGAGCGAGGTTGTTTGATTTTGTAGCTTGAAGAGAATTGGCTTATGTATCACATGTATTAAAGCCTCCTCATGAGTCTGACTAATGTGTTATTAAAACTGCAGAGGCTAATGTAGAAAAATAGCCCATTCTCAGAAAGAGAGTGGTCACTTAACCCTGGGTTCCCTCGATATTTCCTGATGGAAGGCAAATTCAATAGAGGAGCAGTGAGTCGCTCAATGTCTGTTTCTAATGCAAGTGCTCTTGTCATCTAGAACACCGATTCGGCCCTCCTGCCCTGCATCAGCTACCCAGCGTTTGCCGTGGATGATGATGCTTTATATTCCCAGACTCTGGACAAGATTGTCCGCAAGCTGAAGGGCAAGTACGGCTTCAAGCGCTTCTTACGGGACGGCTACAGAACGACCAATGAAGACAAGAACCGCAGGCACTACAAACCTGCTGAGATGAAGGTGAGTGTGGTTAGCATATCAGCTGATATGAAAAAGAAATGGAAGGAAAGGGAAAATGAAAAGAGACTTTTTCCCCAAATTTGGCATGAGTTATGAGTAGCCTCAGGTTTAGCTCTTATTTGAAAAACAGAGATTTTGCTGTAAAGGTTAGCGACAGATCTAATAAATGGCACTCAGGCATTTTTATACGCATCTTTTAATCTGGTGCAGATTTGCTTATTTATCCATCTCTCAGGAGAATGCGAGGGCTGTGGGTAAATCCCATTTTGTTAGGTTGAACCGTGAGGATATTAACTCCAGAATTAGCCTGGGAACATGCTGCGTCTGAAAGGGGGAAATTTAACCCGCAGCAATCATCACATCAGCTGCCAGAGCTGACCTCCCACAAGTAGAGGGAAATGAGAAGTAAAAGAAGAAAAGGGCTCTTAGTCAGGCCAAATGCTCCATCAATACAGTACATTTATCTGATTACTTCATCCACCCCAACAAGAAAGTGCCATAGTTTTCTCATTTGTTGTAGGCTGTGATACTATGGCAGTACCAAGCTATTCCTTTACACTATTACTATACACTATCATTCAAAAGTTTAAGGGGTCAATAAGTTAGTTTTTTTTAAATTTATTTTTTAATGAAATTTATTATTTCAAATAAATGCTGTTCATTTAACTTTTTTCATGAAGGTTTTCAAAAAAATATTAAGCAGCACAACCATGTTTAACATTAATAATAATAACAAGAAAGTTACTTGCATCAGATCAGCATATTAGAATGATTTCTGAAGGATCATGTGACACTGAAGGCTGTAATGATGCTTAAAATTCAGCTTTGCCATCACAGGAATAAATTACATTTTAAAATATATGAAAATAATAAGATCAGTTATTTTAAATTGCAATAATTCACAATATTACAGTTTTTACTGATACATTAAATAAAGCTTGGTGAGCATAAGATACGTCTTTAACAAATATTTTAAAAATATTACCGGCCCCACACTTTTGAATGTTGGTGTACTTTTGAGTAGAACAGTAGAAGTAATATATGTGATAGTATCCACCTTATTTCTACACCCCATGACGCTTTGTGCAAATTATGGGTGTAACTTCCATTAAGCTGTAAACGATCAGTGAAAGGCTCACTCTATGAACACAATAATATGTTTGTTTGTTTTTTTTTAACCGGGTACAATGAGATGACATTATTGTACTCACCCTTCAACCTTTAAACATTAAAAGGACATTTAAAAGTGTAAAAGCATCAACAAGGTACTTTGAACAGACCATGAATAAACCCCAAAAGCACAATTCTTTCCACAACAATAAAGGACAGGTTAAATATCACTGTAAAAAAATATCTGTCTTATGTTGCCTTAATCAAAAATGTTCATTAACTTCTAATCTCAAAGTCATTTCTGTCATTTTGACAGATAATAAATTGTATTTAGCTGTGAAAACAAACCTGCAAAGAGACGTGAGGATTTGAGGAGAAAAACGAGAGATTCTTCGTGCATTCCAGTGAATTACTAATGGGATATATCGTAAATTAAATCGAGAGAACAGACCACAAATGTGCAGTATATGTTGTCCTTTTTTCATATTACAGAGGAATGCAAAGGGAAAAAAGAAAATAATCATGAGGAAAGAATACAGCGACTGAAAAGAGCTCTTGAAAAGAGCTCTATAACATGTCACGTTAAAGTACCAAGCATTACGTTTATTCTCATGATGTCTGAAAATAATAAGGAAAATTGACAGTTCATTCAGTCAAACTGATGGATAAGCTTTATTTGTTGGGCTACCTTTATAATCTTTTTGATGGAAGTTCCCCAAAGCGGAAGTGCCACCCATAATTTAAAACTATATAATAAGGAATAAGGTGGATATGATTACGCTAATCATTCAATACCATGGTATTACCATCTGCTCACTTCTGGAAGAAAAAAAAACTGCTTAAGCAAGATGGTTTGCTGGTCTCAGCTGATTGTCTCATAGCCTGGCCATCAAAGAAGTACTCAAACCTCTCAAAAACCAGTCAACAGACAGGCCTTTATATAGGCTGGTTTGAATGTATTGTTTTTTTTGTTTTGTTTTTAAACAGTACTGGTACCCCATGTTCTCAGCACAGTGGTTTTGTTAGTTTGATAGTCCTTATAGGGGAATGTAATGCCATTTTATGTTTTTATTATGTTTTAAGATGCATTAAATCATTGTATTATGAATTCTGTTCTTGATATCTTTGTTATCAGCATGTCATGTTCAGACAAATACATACTCTTCTACCTGGTTGGAGTTTCCATTCTGTTTAACCCATAACTAAGTTATGATGGCAGAGGATTTCAAGCCTGAATGTCTCATGTGACTGAATGTCCTCTGGTGAATGATATAGTCTCACTAAGTAATTGTGGTAAGTGAAGCCAAAGACCCATGAGACTCCTCCTGTTTACTGTGAGTAGGCCTCAATGTCTGCTTTTTCCCACCCAGGAGACATTTATTTAATATGTCTGCCTCATAGAGCCCCCCATCTCACTCTCTGACTGCTCTCTCTCTCTGGTTGGTTATAGTAATTGATACTGAGAAAAAAGAAACAAAAAGTGGATTTTATTTTTAGTCTTTCAGGGTTTTTCAGGGTTTAATGTAAGCCAGTTTGCGCAACTACTGTTAAGAAAACCAATTATAGTCTTGAAAAATCAAGTCTTTTGAATCAAATTATTTTTAACTCTAAATGTTAGTTAGAGAGTAGATTAATTTAGTTATTTCCTCTCAGTTTTAGAAGTTGGCTATACAAGTAACCCCATTTTTGTCCTGAAACCACTTATGTAGGATATGCCAATGATGCGAGACCAGTCCAATTAACAGCCTTTATTTCATTACATCGTAATCTCTCGCTCTTATCTCCTGCCACGGCGATTGTCTTGGAGATTGCTAGCGGAGATAGAGAAGTCTTAATTACATTTGGGAAAGGTTGAGAGACATTTTGTTCCCTGCAAGCCATCAAAGTGTGCTTTAGATTTTGTACCTCTTAAGCAGCTCACAAGATTTCTTTTTCTAAAGACAGATCATTTGAATTGAGGTTGTCATATAATTGGCAGCAATGAAAAGAGGATCACGGAATTGTATTACGAACGTTTCATGTCATGAATAATGAGAATATTGTGAATGCATCAGTTTATAAGCTTCATAAGTTTTAATTGCAGCCTGGAAAATGGGTTGCTAAATGTGGTATGATTGAGCGGAATAAAACAACATCAGAATGCTCCACAGGCACAAATATGCCCACACAAAATTGTTTGTGTTAATCCCTATTTATTTGGTTAGATATTGATACGAATGTTTTTGATGGATTACTCCCTTAGTAAACTCAATCTGCCCACACATGTGCACATGCAGCCCTAATTTCAAATTCCTGTTTAAGAGGAAAGGCTTTCTTTCTTTTTTTACAGAGCATCTGTAGGCACTTAAATGTTGACTTATACTTCTAAATGAATGTGATAAAACAAGCTGCAGTCATAATTTAAAATAATCATTGCTTTTTCAAACTCACAAACCATCTCTACATCTGAGTTGATTTTAATTTCAAAACCCAAGTGATTCATGGCTCTGCTTTTGGGAAAGAGAGACGGCGCACTATGGCTTTTTAATGGAGTTTCTGCTTGACTGCTATACTTTACTTCAACATAATTGTTTTCTGTTTTCCTGAACTGTTTGTAACTGGAAAACGGAGGTTGTTTGGCATTTCCTTTTAGTGATTTGAAGGCCTTCTATATTACTGTATGTATGTGCATTTTGCTGCAGGTAACATATTGCAGTCAAAATCATTCAAATTATGGCTTATGAGGCACTCCAAATTTATTATGTTTTTTTGTTTTTGTTGTTGTTGTTTTGCTCATTTAATTTTGTACAACTTTAGTGCATATTGCACACAGGCAGATTGAGGAATTCACATACATACTATTTACCTTGTTCAGTAAACAATAGCAGGTTTGAACAGTAATCATATTCTTGAATAATTACATGATTTGTTTAAGTAATGACTCCTCATGTATACAGTGTCTTATTCTCTGCCCTGTGATGTTTTTCAGCTCTTTGATGGGATTGAGTGCGAGTTTCCCCTTTTTTTCATCTATATGATGATTGACGGTAAGATTCATGGTTTATAAAATTGTAGGCTCTATAATATAAAATAATATAACTGTGTAAAATGGTATAATATAAAAAAATGGGGTAATATAAAATGGTAGCTGCATTGTTAGAGATTGCATATTGGTGCTTGTTTGTTTTGCTATTTAAAACTGTAAATTTGTGATGTAACATTAATATACCAGTCAAGTACCAAAATTAGCTTTTGTACTGATAATCACCATAATAATACAGATGATACCACAGAAAGCCACATGATGAATCACAGTTCTTTGTAAGTAGTCTGTGTCCTTAAAACATGGCCAGTACTTATGTATAAATGACGTACTGGGTTATTCACACAAAGACAAGACCTCATTAGGGTAGCACACATGACACAAAAAAATGCAATAAACATTAAATTAAGAGAAAGTCTAACACAAAATACCCTAATGTACATTACTGACTACAGAAATAAGAAGAAACAAAACTATTTATATGAAATGTCATTTTACTGTTTTCCACCACAAATATGGTAATTAGGAATGTAACGGTATTATCAATTTCGTGGTATCGCGATAGCAATATTTTCTCTATATTATCGTAGTCACATGACTGTATGAAACGATAGGTCTTCTGGGCAAAAAGTGTATTTTTTTCAGACCGGTTCCGAAAATGGCCCTCGTGCAACTCATATAGCCTACATTAAAGGGAGTTTTAGGTCATTTGATCCATCTCATACTATACCTTGCTCATACCTCTAAGCAACAGTTATGATTAGAAGATAAGAAAAGAGGACAGGATATGACATGGTTAATTTGTACATCATTGTAATGTTCAATAATTGTTTAAACACTTATGGCACTTTTTTCCAAGTCTTTTTTTTAAAATATCACAATAAATATTGTACCTTGGACTTTATACTGAGGTATTATTGTACCCTGAGATTTTGATATCATTACATCCCTAAAGGTAATTCATGGTGTTTTCCTTGCAAAAGCCACAAATTGTACAGTATTTTACATTACAATTATGTGTAATGCAGTGTTAAAACTATTACTTGCGGTTAACCAATTAACAGGTTTTTACTGTAGCATTTTTACACTTTTTTTTTCTTTAAAGTTTGCAAACATTTTTACAGTGTTGCATGTGAATGTCAAGCTTGCTGAAATCAGAGCCACCTGTATAAACTTCTTGTCACTAAGTTGCATTACTTGGAGGATGGGGATATAGTGTTTTGTAATTTCCCTTTTGTTGACCTTTTGTTCAGGT